>CM062809.1:842182755-842782755 GCA_031772625.1 Pinus tabuliformis | reverse complement strand
TCCAGGAGACCAAAATAAATGAACAAGAAATGGGGGAAAATGATTCAAAAAATAAGAAATTATGATGGCATAGCTCTTCAAGTAATAAGGGCATCTGGAGTACTCCGCACAATGTGGAGAAAAGACAATTGGGAACTAAAACATCAATAAAAATACCAACATTGGATCAAAATAGAATTAAGAAACAAAGTAAATGAAGTGCAAATTTCCCTTTTTAACATTTATGCTCCAAACCACTACAAAGTGGAAGAATTATGTTAGAACTCCCTTAAAGAAATATTACTTCAGGATCATAACAAGAGCATCATTATAGAAGGCGATCTAAACTTGGTTATGAACGCTGAGGAGAAATTTGGAGGCTCTTTCCACGCTGACCCATCTCGAAATTCCCTTGAAAGTATTATAGAAAGTTACAATCTTTTTTATATTTCTCCAAATAATGGGAAATACACATGGAATAACAAAAGGATAGGAAAAAGCAACATAAAGGAGAGGTTGGATCGTATTTTAATTCAAGACAAAATTGTAGCAAAATTCAGTTCAGTGATCTAAAAAATTATCCTTTCATCTACCTCCGATCACAAACCTATGGTAATCAGCTTAGGGAATTTAGGAAATTCTCCCATTCTGATTTTGCCCATCTTGGAACAAGAAAGTAGTGAAACAAACAATAGCAAAAGCATGGTCGCAAAAAATTACTAGCCCGCCAAACTATGTTTGAGAAATGAAACTAAAAGATGAAAAATGAAATAAAAGTTTGGGCAAAGAAAAATCACAATGAATCACAAAAAGGAAAAGAAGAACTGCAAAAAGAAATGGAAACTGTCCAGGAAAATAAAGAATGCATGGAAGAAACAAAATAGAGTCAGTTGAAGGAGAAAGAATTATATTGGGAAATCTATAGAAATAATAGAAAGGAGGAAGAGGAATGGAGGCTCAAATCCATAAATCTTTGGATACAAGCTGGGGATAAAAATATTGCATTCTTCCACAACACAACAAAGATGAGAAGAATAATAAATCAGATCGACACTATAAAAGGTGAAGGAGAACAAGAAATCAAAGGGCAAGATGCATTGAAGAAATAAGCACATAATCATTTCAAAAACCTTCTAACAACTGATCCAATAATTCCTGACTTTGAGAACTTCATAAAGCACATCCCAAAAAGGATAAATGAAGAGGTAAACTCAGATCTTTTGAAATAGGTCGAAGAAAGTGATATTCAAGCTGTTGTTTGGAGCCTCCAACCTGGCAAAGCACTTGGTCTAGATGGTTTCTCAATAGCTTTCTATCACTTCAATTGGGCCATCATTAAAAAAATTCATAATAATGATTAGAAATGTCTTCCGGAAAAAGAAGATGGGAGGCTACACAAACTTGACCTTTCTAGCCCTTGTTCCAAAAGAAGCAAGACCTTCAACTTTCAGTAGTTTTCAGCCTATCTCTTTGTGCAACTCTTCATATAAAATCATCACCAAAATCCTTGCTAACCATCTAAAACCTCTTCTTCCCAATATTATCTCAGAAAACCAAAGTGGATTTGTGCCCAACAGACAAATCATGGACAATATCATGATCGTTCAAGAAGTGATACACTCAAGTTTAGCAAGAAATGAGCAGGGCATCATCATAAAACTTGACATGGAAAATGCTTTTGATTGAGTTAATTTATCTTTTTTATCAGTTGTTCTTAAAAATGGCTTCTCTACAGATTTAATAGAAATAATAAAAGCATGTACTGTTAGCCCATGGATAGGCCCCCTCATCAATGGAAGACTAAGTGAATATTTTCAAATCTCTTGGGGATTCATACAAGGCTGGCCTTTGTCTCCTTTCCTTTATATTTTATTTGCAGATTCACTGAGTAGACACCTTGAATATTATAAAAGAGACCACACGTTAATTGGTCTATCTATAAGCTCTGGAATCAAAAGCATAAATCACTCTCTCTTTGCAGATGACACTCTTCTAATGGGAGGGGCATCTTATATAGTTGCTCGAAGATTTAAAAAAATCCTGGACAGTTTCATGGAAGTTTCAGGAGGTCTTCTCAGCAATAAAAAGAGCAGAATTTATGGATGGAATGCACCATCCCATACCCTCCAAAGAATTGCACAAATTTTGGGGATCCTCCTCCAGGCTCGATGGAACCACTTCTTATATTTAGGACTACTTGTATCAAAATAAAATATGAAATTATAATTATGGACTAAATACATCGAGAGAATGAAAAAAAAGATTCAAAATTGGGGAATGATTTGGATTAATCTGGCAGGTAGAGTAATCCTATTCAAGTCAATGCTGACAACTCTATCCATTTATCAATTTCAAACAATCTTAGCTCCAACCACGCTCCGGAAAGCATCCACAAACAAATAGAATTAATCATAAGGAGCTTCCTTTAGCAAGGAGGAAAATTAGAAATAAAAAAATTCAGCCTCGTAAAATGGGAACAAGTAACTTCTCCCTGTGAGAAGGGAGGACCCTCAATCAGACTTCTGGGACTTATGAATTTAGCCCTTGTAGCCTCATTACTGGGGACAACTGCTGGTGGAAGCAGGTTCTGGAATCCAAATATCTAAACCACTCTCGCTTCTCCCTCCTCTCAGAAAGAACTCCAATCAGGTCTTGCACCCAAATGTGGAAACTTATTAAAAAGGTCCCCCCTTTCATCAAGGAAAACACCTCAAGATTTCTAGGGAATGGTCGTGAGATAAATGTTTGGGAAGACAACATAATGGGAAAGCCACCTCTTGCCAATCACCCAGGAATTCAATGATTAAGAAGGTGGATGAGCTCAAAAGGGTTAACCTCACTTGAGTCAATTTCACAATGGCATCAACTTGATAGCACTTGGAAAAACTGGAAAACTCCTAATCTTCCCCAAAGTCTCAAAAAGTGTATAATTTCTCACTGTAGATCAACAGATTATGAAATATACTAAAGAAAAATACCAGATCTACTTCTACAACAAACTTGCGGAAGCTTAATCGATTATGAGCAAGATCAAATAGAACACATATAATAGAGAATGAGAAATCAATCACACATGAACATAGAAGAATACTCTGGGGAAACCCTCAGCTAAAAACCCTGATCTCTGTATTATCATACAAGTGGAAATATGTCCAGATTACACAAAGATTTAGCTCACAAGCTATCCAGTTCTCAGTACAATCGAACAATGCTGCTCATAGACAGTCAAAGGCTTCTCATAAACCTTCTTCTCTACCCTCCAAGCCTCCTATTTCCTTGCGCAGTTTTTCCCGGGGTCCAATGTTGCCACCTGTGTGAATTTACCTCTCACACAACACATTAAACTCAAAAGTAACTGCACAGTCCTAAAGGAGATAATTCCTTCTGCATGGATGAGTTTCCTATATAGGAAAAATCCTCCAAATGATAGTACATTTTCCCTTCCTCTGATCTCAACTGGGTCTCTGACTGAACTGACATGCATGAGTTATTTATGATAGAATATTCAGTTATCTGAAGTGCAACAGTTACATGCATGCATGCATTAACTAATTGAACTCACAATCAGTTCCTCCAACTATTTGGAACTAATTTAACTGGACTTAACTCAGTTAACTGAGCTAACTAATTACAACTCAAAGTACAACTCATCCTTATCTCCTTAATTAAGGGATAACTTCCTCAATCAAAGGGATAATTGTTGCATGTCTTCCTATAGACTTCATGTTTGATTTTCTCCAACTAATTAACTCAAGATGAATTAATTAATTATTTTACAAACAACTGCTAAGATCAAATTCGAATTTTAATTCTCAATTTTAGTTCAGGGACTAACTAAAATTGGAATGTATCCCGAAATGCTATTTATAGCAATGTTGTTTTTAGCATTTCTATTTTATCATTCCTTGTTACTATTTTCGACGCTGGTACTTGAGATTCTATTTATAGCATTGCTATTTATATAATTTCTTGTTGCTATTTTCAACAAAACGCAGTGGGAATATTTAACCTCACTTCTTAAGGGAGTTGCCCCTATCAATCAAGACACCCAAGACTCCTTCATCTGGGATCCTTCTGGAGGAGATTACACAGTGAAATCAGGATATTTGAAACTCCAACAACAACAAGGGAATCAGGATTGGACTCCATGGAAAACGGTGTGGAAAATTGAAAGTCTACCAAAAGTAAAAATGTTTATTTGGACTCTTATAAAAGGAAAAATTATCACACTCGACAATTTAAAAAAAGAAGGATTTTTCATACCCTCTCGATGCACTATTTGTGACAATGCAGAAGACAACGTCCAACATCTATTCCTCGATTGTAATTTTGCAAAAGAATGCTGGACTCTGCTAGCAAGCCCCTTGGAACTAGATTTGAATCTTTCACGACCCTTCAATAAGTTCTATCTAGCATGGAAAAATGAATACCCATATTCTCTAAAAAATAAAAACACCATCAAAAGATATTGGACAAGCATCTTCTGCATTCTCTGCTGGAAAATTTGGCTTTCTAGAAACTAGCCAATTTTCCACAACCACACTCGAGAAATAGGAAAAGTTCTCTCCAAAGCATGGGGATTAACTTCTAAAATTTTGTCTGCTAAAGGAACGAAAACAATAGACTTAACCAACTTCAGAAGGAGGAACGAACTTGGATAACCTATGCAAACAACAGGCCTAAGTTTCCAAACATTCCTAAAAAGAAAGAGGTACATATGAATTGGAGAATTAGACTAAAAGAGGAATAATTCATCCTATGGATGAAAGCTCTCAATAGACCGTGTCTTTTCTTTGATGGAGCATCAAAGTCAAATCCGGGGAAAGCAGGTGCATGAGGCATTCTAATTGAACAAGGTAGACATAATTCCATTGCCTTTGAATGGGGATTAGGCACAATCTCAAGCAACAAGGCTAAGGCTTATGGACTCCTCTTGGGAGCAAAAATACTAAAATAAATAAATATTCAAATCCAATTATTTTGGGAGATTAAACTATCCTCATTCAAGCCATGGTCAATAAGACCAATCCAAATAATGCAGTGTTGAGCCAAATAACAAAAAGGATCAGTCAACACCTAATCAACTTGGGACATGTCACTTTCATGCACATATTAAGGATAGTAATAAAACAACATATATCTATGCAAATAGGGTTGTGGAACGACCTCCTGGAGAAGCATGCATTGAAAATGACTCCTTTCATCTTCCAATACCTTAATCTCTCCTCCTTCCTGCCAATCCAATAAAATTCTTTTCGTAATCTGGGTTGTTCCTCTTCAAAATCTGCTCCTATCTTGTCAAACATGATATATAATCCTTCACAAATATTTCTCGTTCTCAACCTCTGGCCAAGTACGACTTCTAATGTTGACGGACTCCCTCATGACTCTCGTGACTCCCCTTTGACCTTACCTAACTTGATGATCCTTCCATTCTATCTCACCTATTTATATCCTCTCATCTCTGATGCTCCCCTCACTCCTCTTTGTCACACTCCATCTCTCAGTATCGTTGCCTCCTTGATCTTCCACTCGGCTT
Source organism: Pinus tabuliformis (assembly GCA_031772625.1). NCBI lineage: Eukaryota > Viridiplantae > Streptophyta > Pinopsida > Pinales > Pinaceae > Pinus > Pinus tabuliformis. The sequence continues at coordinate 842,777,237 of CM062809.1, read as the reverse complement.
ACCCTCCCCTCGACCGAGCTTCCTGTGTTTTTAAACTTTCCTATCTTCTAAGATTGGCCTCCCCTGTTTCGAGTGCTCGTGTCCCTCTCTGCCACCCAGGCTCTACGTTTAAGCACACCTCTCTGCTGACTCACAGTTGCTCTCCTCAGTTTTCACATCCTCCGCATCGTATTACATCCATTTAGTATCAATCTCATATTCATTTCCATATAGATTCGATCCTTCCCTTGTCAAGGACCTCCTCCTTTAACATCTATAATCAAACCAGTGCAAAGATCATCTTCAGCAACATAGGGAACATGGATCCTCTAGAAAAAGCTTCCAAGAATGATGAGTGCGTCTACTACAGAGCTAATAAGTTCATGATCGACCAGCTGAGAGAAACTATCAAAGATATTCGGTATCAGGAAAAGTCAGAAAATGCCTTTCTTATGGGAAGAATCACCCACCAGAATTAAGAAATCGAAGCTCTCAACAATCGGTGCACACATCTGGAGGAATCCATCACCTTCATGAAAGGAATTCTCACCAACTAGACTGGAAATAATTTTGGGTATCAAAGTAGCAGAATTAAATCAAAGCAAGAACCTCCTGTTAATAAAAAAATAAGAACTTTCAGCAGTTTTAATTTGAATCAACATATGCATCAATAGTTTTTATGAAATGTAAATGAAGTTTTTTTTCTTCAATATGTAAGAATCTACAACCAGTCTGTAGTTGGTAAATTAGAAACTTATGAACTCAACATCTTTGCTGATTGGGATGGAAGGAACACAGCGACCCGGGGAGATCAGCGAGCGCGCCATGGGAATGAATTTCTCCAGTGACTGCAACACCTGCGGTGGCGATGCCCAGGGCCATTATCGCTCGGCGGGGTTAAAGATTAATGCGAAATATGACGGCGATCAAACCCTAGATGTCACGAGTGCAGATCGCGTGAGAGAAATCCCCGCTGCCGTTGTGGATCGTGTTGTGGATATGAAGTTTTCTGATCCCTCTGAACAAAGACTGAGTGGATCTGCACTGACGGCAAGCAAAGATTTTGATTCTTTGCTTTTCACTCGTTGCTGCAAGATAATCCTGAGGTCCAGGGCTCGATGTTGGGGCCAGTTTCTGATGGTTCATGGGCTGGATCTTGCGCAGGGAGCGTTGGGAAAGAAGCGAAGTATGAATATGATGCCTTATCTGCATGCAGTGGAGGTTCACCTTATCGTGATGCACGTTATTTTCTGCAGGGGAAGAAGAGAAGGAACCCGGGACGTGGTAGGGTCTGGGCCTGTAGTTTTTCACACTGCTCCGCTATTTGAAATCAAAGAAGGGGGTCTGCATGTTGCAGATCTGCCCCCTCTCACAATGGACTGGGCCAAATCTTGCAGATCCGGGATGGATCTATCCGATCTGACCAATCCCAGGCAGCAGATCGGTGGATTTGTGCATCAACTGAGCGGAGGGGAAGCAGATCTTGATCTGCAAAGGGCAGAAAGGCCCAATAAGAGGATAGATCTGGAAGACAGCCCACAGTACCAGGCAATCAGCAGCGACATCGGTTTAGGCAGACCAGGAACTCAGCGAAAACCTAGCCTTCAGGTAACAACAACTCATTTTCAGATTTTTATTAAAACCCCTGAGGGGAAATCCTGTTTAGTGTGGGTACATGCAGGAAGCACTATCATGCAGCTGAAACAGCAAATCTGGGCACTGTCCGGATATCCTGTTCAGACGCAACATTTGGTCAGAGGCAGGTGGTCTCTCCAGGATAGTAGAACTTTGGGAAGTTATGAGATTAGTCCAGGAGAAACTATTGTCTTAAACCTCAGGCTGAGAGGAGGGGCTATGCCTCAGGGACAGCCAAGCTTCTCAGGAGGAGACAAGGGGAAGAAGACAGCTTCTCAGCATCAACCCAAAGGAGTTTCTTCCTACAAAAATATTCTTCAAGGCAACAGAGATTCAGGGTCCTCTCCAGATCAAGGCGGATATATACCCAGGCCATATATAGTAGATCAGCTAGGGGAAACTCCAGCCCTTAACTTTGATTCTTCAGGGATCGATGATTTCGTAAAGGACTATGAAACGCAGGCCCTAATCTGTCGTTTCAACAGTTTTTGGCCAAAACCCATGGATCTATTTCACTGGATTTTCACCAGTTGGACCATGGAATGTGATATACACTTATGCTCCAAGGGGTTTTTTATTGTCAGATTTGTATCCAGGGAAGTCAGGGATACAATCATCAATGCTGGACCTTGGTTCTGGGGAACGTCGGGACTGTTCATGACTCCATGGTTTCCAGATTTTGACCCAAACAAAATGACTGTATCCAAAGTACCGGTCTGGGTCCGCTTATACAACCTTCCCCTCCACTTCTGGAGTGAACAAGTTTTGGAAGGAATTGGGAACAACATAGGGAAATACATCAAAACAGATCTGGAGAGGATTGATGAAAGGGTCTACACTTTCGCACGCATTTGTGTGGAAGTAGATTTAAGCAAAGGGCTTCCAGACAATATAAGGCTGATCTACAAACAACAAAATTGGTTGCAAGCACTAGACTATGAAAACATAGCTTTCAGATGTAGGCTCTGCAGGCAAACATGACATCTACAAAGCACATGTCCAGAAGCCAAGAAAGCAAACGACAAAAGAAAGCAGAAAGGGAAGCAGAGGAAAGGATGGCAATTTTCTCCCCCTAATGCAGAAGATGAAGAATCAGAAGCAGAAGAAGAAGATACTCCTGCAGAGAATGCTGAATCATCCCAAGAAATGGAGACCCAGAAGGAAACCACATTAGACAACAAGGTCTCACAGCTTCACCCAAATCAGGTAGAAAAGGGAAACGAGGATCAAAGCATGGGAGGGATCAAACGACATCACCAGTCAGATACTTCAGATTCAGATAAGGAAGCAGGTTCTCAGAAAGCAGAAACACAGTTAGTCATAGCTTCGATCGAGCCCACCCAAGGAGAGTGGCGCAAGGTCGAAAAGAAAAAGGGAAGAAAAACCTGATGTGTAAAACCGAAACTCAGTTTTTCTTGCCCTCTCTTTTTTTCTCTTTTTTTCTTCTATCTGCACGTTAGTTCCTTAACGTTGCATGGGGTGCGGAAGCACTCGAGCCCAATGGGAAGATTATGGAAATGCTTCAATGCATCTGCTAGTGTAACTTTTCTTTTTTTTAATAAAAAGTTACGATTTTTCCACGGGAAAAAAAACATCTCTGCTGATTGGGATTGTGCTCTCTTTGCCTTCCCTCTCAACTTGGTTGGTTCCAAAATCTATGTAATGAAAGCTCACTCCTACCTCTCTTTTGAATAGAAACACCAATACCTGACTGTGTTAAAAAGAAATGAGTTAGCCTTTTATAATATTTTTACATAATTAAGCAAACCATAGAGGGACTTTTATATAGAGTATAATTTGGATTTTTTAGTTAGTGATTGTGTAAGAATAAGATATTTTTAGTCTACTTTGATGAAATCTCTATGAGATAGAGTGTAGATCTAAATTCCTAAACACATTTTTGAAGATTGTGGAAACATGAGATATGCTAATTCTATTTTGAAGACATTTCAAGGAATGTAATTTTATTGAAATATAAATATGTATTAATTGTTTATTTAACTTTTTGATGAAAAAAATAGAAGGATACATTTCAACGATTGAGATAACAATGTTTAATATAATAACACAAACTAATTTTTCCCATGGGGCTTTGGATTGAGGGTGATTGGGTGTTCCTTTAAGGCACTACATGTGAAGAGATCATCAGTTCAAATCCCCCGTAAGTTTTCACCTCATAAAAAAAATATGTGGGGCACAAAGCAAATGGTGACATGATGTTCTATTAAGGCACTTCATGGTGTAAAGGTCACTAGTTCAAAACTCCATGGACAAATATCCAACCATGCTAAGGGCTAGTGTGACCCAGGTCAGGTGCGATCCCCAAGTGATTTTGACAGATTCCTTGCCCCTGCTTTGAGGCTACTCAAGCCACAGGTTAGGCATATCAATCATCTCAAGACTCACATTACCTAGTAAACAAAAATGACACAAACTATTTTTTTAAATAGTATGCTTTACATAACCCTTTTAAGATGATTGATTTTTTTATTATTTAATTTAAAAATGTGATCTATTGATTTTATTAAAATTTAATTTAAGGTTTATACATTTTTTTCTTTTCATTTTCATAATAATAAAATTAAGTTAAAGACAATAATTATAATACTTGATTATTGAAGTGATGCACTAAACAAAATGTCTCTTTATATTTTTTACATATTTCATATTTTTCAATTCACATAAATAAAGCTAGCAACATGTTAATGATGACTATAAACCTTAGTTTTGTCATGTTTTTTGTTTTTAATTTTTCTAAGAGACACTCTTAGCCTAGTGTGGTAGAGATGTTGTAATGTTTAACATTTTGAATCAGTCAAAATAAAACAAAACAAAATAAAAACTATAGAAATTCCCACTGTAGATCACCTGGTAATGCAATGTACTAGAGCAAAACACTTGATCTACTTCTACAAACAATTTAGCGGAAGCTTAATCCAACATGAGCAACATCAAGCATGAATAGATATAACTAAGAATGAGAAGTAATCAACCATAACACAAAAGATATATCACTGGGGAAAGCACCAGCCTAAAACCCTAACTCTGTATTATCATACAAGTGGAAATCTTGTTCAAGTTACAAAAAGAATCAGCTCTCAAGCTATCCTGCTCTCTCTGTACTCAAACAACACAACTCACAGACTCACTAGACATAGAATATATCTTCCTCAAGCCCTCCAAGCCTCTTATTTCCTTGCGCAGTTTTGATTGGGGTCCAATGATATCACATGTGTGAATTTGCCTCATCGCACTCACTATAACCTTAGGTCCAACTGCGCAATCCATAAGGAATAATATTCCTTCTGCATGCAAGGAATATTCACCAAGGAATATCCTAGCAACTGATAGTACACTGTCCCTCCATATGATCTCAACTGGGTCTTTGACTAAATTGACATGCATGAGTTATCCGTGAGTGAATCTTCAGTTATCTGAATTACAGTAGTTATAAGCATGCAAGCATTAACTAACTGAAATCTCATTAATTTAACAAATTGTTAAATTAATCTAACTAGACTTAACTAAGTTAAACTAAGTCAACTAATTACAACTCAATATTACAACTCATCCTTATCTCTTTAACTGAAGGTTAAATTCCTCAATCAAAGGAGAAACTGTTGCATGTCCTCACATAGGCTTCAAGTTTGATTTTCCTTAACTAATTAACTCAAGATGAATTAATTAATTAATTTCCAAATTTCTGTTGATATCAAATTCGAATTTTACTTCCTATGTTTAGTCTAGGGACTAACTAAAATAAAAAGGGATCCCGAAATGTTATTTTTAGAAAAGCTATTTTTAGCACTTTAACTTTTCACCCATTGTTGCTAAGATCTCCAATGGCTGAATTTCTATTAATAGCCCAACTATTTATAGCAGTGCTATTTTTATCATTTCTTGTTGCAAATCTCAACACTCCCTCTCAACAGGAAATGGATTATCAGTAACTCTGATCCTGTCCCTGTGGAACTCGAACTTGCATTTTGACAATGCCTTAGTCAAAACATCTGCATCCTGCTCCTCGGTCGAAACATACTGCAGCATCATGATCCTCTTGACCACACAGTCCCGTAGATGATGGTAACATATATCTATATGCTTGGACCTATCATGAAACACTGGATTCTCAGAGAGTTTTATGAAACTTTGATCATCACAGTATATCACCGTAGGATCCATCATCTGACCAAACAATCCCACTAGAATCTTCCGCATCCAAATGGCCTCGCATGCTACCTAACTGGCAGCCATGTATTCAGACTCTGCTGAGCTAAGTGCAATTGATCTCTGGCTGTACCATGAAATTGCAGCTGAACCAAGATTGAAGATTCCTCCAGAAGTGCTCTTCCGGTCTGATGGACTACCTACAAAATCCGCATCTGTGAAGCCTTGCAGCTTCACTCCCTCTGTCTGTCTGTACCATAATCCGTACTATGTAGTGCCTCTGAGATATCTCAGCACATGCTTCGCTACCTTCCAAACCAACTTGGTAGGCTGAACCATAACTTGACTCAGCTGGTTCACCGCAAAGCATAAGTTCGGTCATGTGTTCACCAGATACATAAGTGAACCCACTAGCTGCTGATAAACAATAGCAGCTACTACCTCACTTGAAGTAGCATCCTCCTTTCTTCAGTTCCCAGCTAGAGGAGTTTGCATGGGCTTGCACTTCTCCATTTGAAAGCGCTTGAGTATCTCATTGGCATACTTGCCTTGAGACACAAATACTTCCCCATCTTTCTACCACACTTCCATGCCTACAAAGTAGTACATGAGGCCCAAGTCCTTCATCTCGAACTCTCTTGCAAGGTCCTCCTTGCAAGACTGTATCAGTTGATCATCACCTGTCAAAATTAGATCATTGACATAAAGTACAATAATCAATGGCTTACCATCTACCATGATGTGGTATAGGTTCGCATCTACTTCACTCTTGGTGAAGCCCAACCTGGTGAAATAGCTGTCTATCCTGGTATACCAAGCACGAGAAGCTTGCTTCAGCCCATACAGTGCACGCTTGAGTCGACAGACATGTGACTCGTGATCGAAGGTCTCAAATACTTCGGGTTGCTCAATGTATACCTTTTCCTCAATCTTCCCATTGAGGAACACCGTCTTCACATCCATTTGATGGATCTTCCAACCCATCTGAGCTGATAGGGCTAGCATTGATCTGATAGATGAGTACCTTGCTACAGGAACAAAGGTCTCATCGTAGTCGATCCCCTCAACCTGTGAGAAACCTTGGGCAATAAACCTTGCCTTGTGTTTCTTAACACTGCCATTAGTTGCCTGCTTTACCTTGTAAAGCCATCGGGAACTAACGATTGAATTGTCCCTAGGTCTCGGGACAACATCCCACACACTGTTCCACATGATAGATTCATACTCTTCTACTGTTGCATCAACCCAGATTGGTTTCTGCACTGCCTCCTGAAAAGAAGAAGGTTCGGTCGCTACACACTCCCCAACCAGGGCCATGTAGCCAGTGTATCTCTCGAGAGATCTCCTCTATCTGCGCTGGGAGGATGGCTGCCCCACATTCTCTCTTGCATCCTGCATCAATCAGTCAGCTTCCCACGAGCGTTTCCACCCGTCTTTAGAAGACTCTCTAGGAGTGGTGGTCTCCACTACTGGATCCTCTGCATGTGGCTGATCCACATCATCAGGAGGCTCCTCCTCCTTTGGAACTAAAAGTTCCTCATCGCCATGTAACTTGAGCTCCCTCTCAAGTGACACTCGCATGGCTCTCTGCTTGTCGAACTTCAGATCCCTGCACACTACGGTCCTCTGACTGGCAGGCGGAAACACACGATAGTTATGGGCTGTATCTGTGTACCACACAAGTATCCCCAACTCAGCTGTTGGGTCTAGCTTCTTCCAAGCATCTTTGGTCACATGACAGAAAACTGGTGATCCAAAGATGCGGAAGTGACTCACATCTGGTCGCTTCCTTGAAAAAGCCTCCATAGGTGTCTTCATCCCCAAGATACGATGAGGACTTCTGTTCTGAAGGTACACTACTATATTGCATGCCTCAGCCCACAGATGAAGTGGTAGGCCTTGGTCATGCAACATCGCTCGAGCTGCTCCCACAATAGATCTATTCTTCCTTTCGGCCACCCCATTCTGTTGTGGGTTATGAGGTGCCATCAGTTCCCATTTAATTCCTTCTGCTGCATAGAAGTCTTTAAACTGCTGGGAAATATACTCTCCACCATTGTCGCTACGCAAGGCTTTTATTTTCTTCCCAGATTCTTTCTCTACCGAGGCTTTAAACTCACAAAACCTCAAGAAGGTTTGATCCTTCTTTTGCATAAAGTAGATCCAGCATCTACGAGAAAAATCATCAATAAAAATAACCGAGTAGCCTTGTTTAGTGGTGGAGGCTATAGAGAATGGTCCACATACATCTGGGTGAACTTGCTCCAAGATTGCTACAACTCTACTATCCTGATCCTGAAAGGAAGATTTCACATACTTACCCAAGGTACATCCTTTGCATGTACTCATCTGCTCAAATTTTCCCTTGGGTAATCCGGTATAAATCTACTGCATGATCTTCAAGGCCTCGTGATGCAAGTGGCCCAGTATTCTATGCCATAGCTCACCAACATCTTGGCTTTGCACCACCTTTGCTTTGGAACTCAGTGCAACACAGTCATCTACCTCCAGCTTGTAGAGATTCTTTACTCAAATCCCTATTCGCTTAGTCTGTCCAGTGCCAATATGCCTCAGAAAAACTTTTCCTTTACTAAAGACTACATCATAGCCTTTATCTTCTAGCATAGCAACAGACACAAGATTGTTTTTCAAACCTAGTACATACTTAACAGCAGATAGGGTGAGAGGAGCACCATGCTCCCTCTGAAACACAACTGTACCTTCACCTAAGACACAATACTTTCCATCATCGCCCATCTCGACCCGCATCTGGAGATCCTTCTCCTCTAATGTACTGAAAAGATTCTTGTCACCCGAATGTGGAAAGAAGCTCCACTGTCGAGGTACCAAACATATCCCACCATGGATGAAACCATGCATGCGATAAGTGAGAAATCCAACTCAAACTGTGAAGCTAGTGCATCACCATCAGATCCCTTTGAGGAACCCTTCTTGGATTTCTTCTGTGGACAATTCATAGCATAATGGCCCACTTCATGATAGTGAAAGCATCACACCTTCGACTTGTCAACCTTCTTCCCACCATGAGAAGATTTGGATTGGGAAGCCTTCCATTTTCCTTTCTTAGCTTTACTCACTAAAGCTAGATTTTCTTCATCATCTTGTTTTGATGAAGATCCATCCCTGGTGCTTCACCTGATCTCCTCCTGCATCAGATCCGACCAAATTCGTTCCAAATCTGGCAATTTCTCTCTTCCATTAAATGAGTCCTGGTAGCTATGCCATCTCTTAGGAAGACCGAGGAGTGCTAGACTTACCATGTTGTCATCAGCAGCCACGACCCCTACACTTGCAAGCTCATCCCTGCAGATGGTGAACTTGTTCAGGAACGTAGAGATTATTTCGCCCTTTTCGCACTTGATCTTTCAAAATTTATCTTTCAGTGCCAGCTTCCTCTGGTCGCTGCTATTCTAATAAATATCTTTCAATGTTTTCCACATCGAAAACAGAGTCTCCTTCGCATGGAGGCTCGAGACTATGTGATCTCGAACTCCCTCCAGGAGGATTCTCCTTACTCTAACCACACACTTTTTCCATTCCGTGAGTTGAGTAGCATCAGTCGGCTTCTAGACTTCTTGATCAATGAAGTCCATTAGGCCGTTATCTTCTAATACTGCCTCCATGCGATCCTTCTAGGCTATATAATTCGAACTTCCATCAAGGGTATATTCGATTCTTAAACCATTGAACGCCATCGATGAAATAGATGTGATAAGAATTCAATTCAATATTCAGAAACCAAACTTCGTACTACTCCTACTTGTATATTGTTCTTCCTTGATCACCTTTGCTCTGATACCATGTAGAAATTCCCACTGTAGATCACCTGGTAATGCAATGTACTAAAGCAAAACACTTGATCTACTTCTACAAACAATTTAGCGGAAGCTTAATCAAACATAAGCAACATCAAGCATGAATAGATATAACTGAGTATGAAAAGTAATCAACCATAACACAAAAGATATATCACTGGGGAAAGCACTAGCCTAAAACCCCAACTCTGTATTATCATACAAGTGGAAATCTTGTTCAAGTTACAAAAAGAATCAGCTCTCAATCTATCCTGCTCTCTCTGTACTCAAACAACACAGCTCACAGACTCAATAGACATAGAATATATCTTCCTCAAGCCCTCCAAGCCCCTTATTTCCTTGCGCAGTTTTGATTGGGGTCCAATGATATCACATGTGTGAATTGGCCTTATCACACTCACTGTAACATCAGGTCCAACTGCACAATCCATAAGGAATAATATTCCTTCTGCATGCAAGGAATATTCACCAAGGAATATCCTAGCAACTGATAGTACACTGTCCCTCCATCTGATCTCAACTGGGTCTCTGACTGAACTGACATGCATGAGTTATCCATGAGTGAATCTTCAGTTATCTGAATTACAGTAGTTACATGCATGCAAGCATTAACTAACTGAACTCTCATTAATTTAACAAATTGTTAAATTAATCTAACTGGACTTGACTAAGTTAAACTAAGTCAACTAATTACAACTCAATATTACAACTCATCCTTATCTCTTTAATTGAAGGTTAAATTCCTCAATCAAAGGAGAAACTGTTGCATGTCCTCACATAGACTTCAAGTTTGATTTTCCTTAACTAATTAACTCAAGATGAATTAATTAATTAATTTCCAAACTGCTGTTGATATGAAATTCAAATTTTACTGCCTATGTTTAGTCCAGGGACTGACTAAAATAAGAAGGGATCCCGAAAAGCTATTTTTAGAAAATCTATTTTTAGCACTTTCACTTTTCACCCATTGTTGCTAAGATCTGCAATGGCTGAACTGTTATTTATAGCTCAACTATTTATAGCAGTGCGATTTTTGGCATTTTCTATTTTTAGCATTTCTTGTTGCAAATCCCAACAAAAACATTTTCAGACACCAACCCATGGTTGTTTCCATGGTATTATTCTCTAATAAGTAAATGAAACCTAGATCCATTTTAACTCTGGATCTACCAAGCACTGAGAGGGATCAAATCTCTTTTCACTCTAAAAGAGGTTTGCACCTCAAGATACTTGATCCCTCTCAGTGCTTGGTGATATGAATTTAATATGGATCTAAGCTGGTGCTATATCATCTGTACTAAGACTTTATATTCTTTCTCATATTTTATATCATTATTAGCTTATCCTTTATATCATTTTTCTTCAATTTTCTATTACCTTTTGCATATTGTCTTTGTTGATATAGAAGTTGGAGTTGGAATTTGTTGATAGTTTGGTTTAATTTAAACAAACTAAAGTAGTCAACTCCTCAAATCTTGTTATCACAATAAGATAATGAGACAGTTTGCTCTGAATTTTCAACTAGAAGTGCAAATATTTTGGTATTTTTTTTTTGGATATAGTTACATTGCAAAAATATTAAATAAAAAGAAAGGAAAAAATGATATATACATTTGAAACGTGATCTTCACAGTGAGATAAGAGAAAAACAATCATCCAAGTTTATGAAGGAACAAAATGAAATAGAGATATAAATAGAAACATAGAGATACAATGAAAACAAAACTTAAATTCATTAATAACAAAGTACTGAAAATGGTTACATGTAGAATGGAAATAAACTAGCTCAGGTGATGGTAGCTTATCTCTTAGAAGAGATGTGGCAGCTACATGCCTTCTGAACTATGTTACAATGAGGCTCGAAGGCCTATTTATTATTGAGAAATAATTCAAATCCATAAACCTCCAAAAACCTAACCCTTGGAGATGAAGCACCAAAAGTCTGTGGGCCCCATTGGGGTAAATTGGTACATCAACTTCTCGGGGCTGTAACTTTAGCATACGATCTCCATTTGATGCGTATAATACCTCATTAGAAATATCTATTTGAGGACTACAAATTTCACCCATTTTCCAAAAAAATGTTGTTTAGGGCCTCAAAATGACTCCAGAAGTCCAAGACCCAAAAAAGTACCAAAAATAGTAAATTGTGCTACAAATAAGGAAACTAAAAGAAACTATGGTGGGGTTCCAAGTGGAATAGGCAGGTGGAAACCAATATCCACCTAGATCAATCCTCCCCCCTTAGGAAGAAATGGTCTCCATTGCGTTGAGTGCCTCCATGAGATGAGGAAAATTCTTCTGAACTTGGTTCCTAGTGAGCCACTTGCCTTGGTGTAGGAGCTGGCCAACTTTGACAACCTGATACAGTTGGATCTTCTACTGGTGAGCTTTCTTGATCTACGTGTCAATGATCCAATCAGTTGTGGCTCATTCCATGTAGTCTGGGCTTATCTATGTTGGTGTGAGTTGTTTTGCAATCTCTGATGTGTCCATTAATGGTGGAAAGTATGGTCAAAGATAATCCATATTGAACACTGGGTGCAGGCCAAGGAATGGGAGAATGATGAGCTCAAAATTATTGTCTCCCATAACCTTGATGATGGTGTAAGGTCCATATCAGAGTGGCCTAAGCTTTTGATGGGCTCCGGTAAGGTATTCTTTCTGCAAATGCAACCAAACTTTATCGCCCACTTGAAACTTGTGTGGCACCCAATGTTGATCATGTTGCTGCTTGTACTTGGAATTAGACTTCTCCAAGATGTTTTGAACATGTTGGCGAATGTATTGGATGCGTTCAATAAACTTAGTTTCTTTATCAACCTCTCACTATACATGTGTGGATTTTGTCTGTCTAGTTGCATGAGGCATGGCAACATCAATCAGTCACAATGTTGAAATATCAGACCCACTTGAAAGGGGTTGCGAGCAGTTGAGCTATGATTATAGTTGTGTTGCACATAGGGAAGGCTCGCATCCTAGGTTAGTGGATGCTTGGATTTGTACATGAGGATTATGTGCACTATCATCCTGTTGATGACTTCTGTCTGGCCATCAGTCTGGGGATGGAATACAATCGACTTGGTGAGCTTGGTGTCCAACAATATCTAGAGGCTCAACTAGAATGTGCTTAGAAACCTTCTATCCCAATCTGATATAATGGTACGTGGGATCCCAAAATTCACCCACACTCATTCAAAGAAGAGTTTGGCAGTGTCCTCTATTGTGATACTCTTCTTGCAGGCTGCCATTATAACCATCTTACAAAATCTATCCATGACCACAAATACACAATCATTACCATGCTTGGTAAAAGGGAGACCAAACGGGATGTCCATGGAGATGGATTCCCAGGGTTGGTTGGGAGTAGAAAAAGGAATGTACAAGCCTTGATTCTTGATGGTTGGCTTGGCGATGGAACATGTAGTGCAGGATTTGATATATTTTCCAACTTCCTGCCATAGTTTTGGACAATAAAAGTACTTCTATAGTACAAACACAATTTTCCCCACACCAAAGTGTCCTACAAACCAATTGTAGTGCACCTCTCAAATTAGCTTGGCACGCTCACTTGAAGGAAAAAAAAGGTGTCCAAAGTAGCATAATAATGCGTCCCGGAGGTGGAAATTGGGAACTTGCTGTCACCCATAAGCATCTGGTATGGGGTGGCAAACTTTGGATCTTTTTTGTACAATTGCGGCCATTCAGAGGTCTCATGGCCAAAAGAGTTGAGAATAATAGTCATTGCTACAACTAGGGGGCGGTTAAGACAATCTGCAACATGATTGGTGTTGCCCTTTTTATATTTAATGTTCAAGTGAATTGTTGCAAATATGTATACCACTTCTGATGGTGATCATTCTATAACTTTCCTTGTGTCTGTATAAACTAAAGAGGTTAGTGATCGGAGTGGATGAATGTCTCCTTCACCAAAATCTAATGTTTCCATTGTTAGCAAGCCTAAATGATAGAATACATATCTTTGTCATAGGTGGGGTACTTCTGAATTATATTGGAAAGTGTCTCACTATTATAGGCCACTGGATGCTTGTGTTGGGTGAGGACTACACCAATAGAATAGTCGAAGGTGTTTGTCTCAATTTTGAATGGTTGTTGCAGGTCTAGTAATATGAGTACAGGTGCAGAGTAGAGGCAATGCTGCAACTCAACGAATGCCTTCTGTTTGGACTGATACCAAGAAAAATTTTCTTTCGCTTTGCCCTTGGTAATCTGATTCAAAGGCTAAGTGATATGGGAGAATCCAAACATGAACCTCTGATAAAAATTTTCAAGGCCCAAAAATCTGCGAAGCTTTGTTAGAGTGGTCGGGGCTGGCCAATCCTGAATGACTTGGATCTTAGTTGGATCCACATGCTCGCCTTTCTCATTTATGATGTAACCTAGATATTGGACTTGGCTCATGCCAAAGGTGCATTTATCCAAGTTGGTGCACAGTTTGCGTCGTCGCAGGGTGTGAAGGACCCGCCGAATGTGTTGCAAATTCTCTTCCCAAATTTTGCTGAAGATGAGGATGTCGTCCAGATAAAAAACCAAAAACGAGTTGGTGAAGGGTCGAAAGATATCATCCATTGGCCTCATAAAAGAAACAGGGGAATTTTTCAACCCGAAGGGCATGACCAACCATTCAAAAAGGTCTTCCTTGGATTTGAAGGTAGTTTTCCATACATTTGTTGGCTCTATTGGAACTTGGTGATAGCTAGAATTCAAATCGATCTTGCTAAAATAAATGGCCCCCTTGAGCTGGTCTAGAAGGTCATAAATCCATGGGATTGGATACCTATTCCTAACAATGATTTTGTTTAGTGCCTGATAATCAATGCAAAGCCTCTATGTCCCATCCTTCTTTTGTATAAGTACAATCGAGCTCCCATAGGGTGAGGAACTTGGTCGAATGTGCAAATTTTGCAGCAACTCCTGGATTTGTTGCTTGATCTCTTCATTTTCCAGAATGGAGCGACGGTATATTGTCCCATTGGGTAGAGGTGCTCTTGGAGTCAAATAGATTGAATGCTTGACCTAACAGTGTAAGGGTGCCCCTATGGGTGAGGAGAAGATGGCCTTATATTCTTCCATGACCTTATCCACTTGCTTCTACTACATGGAGGAACCCTTCCTGGGGGCCATCGATGTTTCCACGATCTTCCCCTTAATTTGGGAGTGAATCAGAAAGAAAACAAATTTGTTGGTCTGGGATATGACTTACTGTATTTCTTAGCAGAGATCAAAGAGATGGCCAAAGGTGAGGCTACCTCTAGTATCCAATATAACTTATTGCCCAAAGTAATAATAACAGTGCGATACCTAGACTCATACACATCATGACACTTCCACGAGTGTGGTTGGCATAATAATAAATCACAAACTTCAAGAGGAGAAACATCACATAGTACCTCATTTGTGAAGGGCTTGATGTTGTAGGGAAGATGGCACTGCTGGTTGACGCAAAGATCTTTTCCTTAGTGAAGCTACCCAATGGTGTACAACTGCAGGTGTGCTGTGGTCGGTAGGCCCAACCACTTCACGACCTATGCTGAAATGAGGTTCATTTGGCTCTCACTGTCGATAATGAACTACAATGGAGAACCCTTCACCCACATTTGTGAGTGGAAGAGATGCTCCCCCTCCTCTGTATCTTCGGGCTCAATCTTCTGGATCTTGGTGGTGGAAATAGTGGTGTTGGGTTCTGCATCAACAAGCTTATTCCCTTTGTCATTCCCCTTGTCAAGTTATGACTCAGAATCAGAACATGCATCTGACTCTGAAGATTTCAGCCTGACCAACAATGACTGCATGGCATGACACTCATTTATGTTGTGAGTGGGGCTCTTATGGAACTCACACCACTTTCCTGTGTCCTCCTTTGTTTTTGTGGTGTTGTTCTTTGGTAGCAACTTCGACGGGTTGTCCTGGGTCACCCCGTGTTACACAGAATTTTTTCACTGTCCCTGTACTCCCCGTTCCATGCTCTTGGAGGACCTCTACAATGAGCCCTACATGTTGTCCCTTCATGAAGAAACTCCCATTGTGTCCCTCTTCACAAGCAAAACAATTCCCTTTTGCATCATTTCCCAAAATATTCTATTTTTCCCTGTTTACAAGACCGGTGCTAGTGACCCGTGTCCTCCTCATGCTGATATATAGGGATTATAACTATCCCTAGCATCGATCGGAGGGACTGAGCCTTTTTCCAGTCATGCTGATCCTCTCTTGGAAAGTTTTTTAAATAAGGGGCTGAAGCTTCCAGCTCTAGAAGCTTTGTAACAGAAGTCTGGTAAATGGTTAGGCCATATGGAGTCGAGGAGGTCAGTTTGGGCTCCTTTCCCCTATTAGGATGGAACTACCTCAAGAGATAAGACCTTCTCCCATGAGAAGAGGAACCATCTCCCATCCATTCAAGCTATATAAACCTCCACTTTTCCCAAGCACAAGCTAGTGTTAGCTTTTAGTTCTAATTAGGCTCTGGTTGAAGTTTTGATTGTGGAGTAATCAACAAGTTATTCATAGTTGTAGCTCTCTAGTTGTGTGTGAGGGAGAAGTGTGAATTTGGTTTAGTGTGAAGACTAAAGGGAAGAGCCTTAAAAATACCATTGTTGAGGCCATCATGGAATGCTAATAGAAGTGTGTGGGAACCTAGATTTGTTGGAGGAGAACAACAACGTCAAGACAATGGTTGTAATCTCTTCTTGATTTAATATATATGCAACTATTGATTGATTTCCTACATAATATGTCATCTCACATGTTTATGGCTTAATGTTTCTTGACTTGTTAAGTAGGTTGAATACAATTTGTCTATTATCACGGTTGTTGTTTGCTGTTGTTTACTTGTTTCAGGTGCTCGAAGAAGGAAACAAGAGATAGTTGGAGCGAGGAAGCAAGGTCATCACCAAACGGGATAAGCGTACTAAGAGGTAGGCCCTCTTAATTGGTTCTAACCTAAGGAAATATTCCATAGAATGTCTTGTTTGTGGCTAGACCCGCTCTCGGGCTAGAGGAATTGTTTGTGTCTACACTTAGAATTTTACTTCACCACAAATTGGTGACTCCGCTGGGGACACCAATCCTTCTATTTGCTTGCTTGAAATTTCATGGTTTTGTGTGAACTTTTCTAGTTTCGCCATTTCCCTTTAGTTTTGTCTGCTTTGCTTTGTTTACTGCTCTGGGTTTGAAATTCACAGTAGCAAGTCTAGTCTCAGCCTTTGAAAATTTTTATTTTTTTCTTTGCATCCTCGCTCAGCGCGCTTATTTCACTGACAGTCGCGTCGATTAACGCGATATGCTAAGAAATAGTCGTGTCTACCCCCTTTCTGGCGCTTTTTGTCAGTTAGACAGTTGCACCAACCCCCCTTCTGGTGCTTGTTGTTAGTTAGGTAGTCGTGCCGATGCCTGTAGGTGAAGATTAGGGTTCACCCCAGATCTTGGCTAGTGTGTCTTGCTCTCTTGATTTCTCCCTTGTGGCTTGTTTAGACTATCTTCTCCCTGTCTGGAAAGATGCATTTCACCTGGTTTATTTGCTTGTTGACTTGCCTTCTCTTTGCTTGATTTCTTGGGTCCTTTGATGGTTTGTGGCCCTAGGGCATCTAAGTTGTCATCCATTCAGTTGATTGTGTACTCAGTGAGTCAAGCTGTTGGTGAATTTACTCCTTGTATTTCGTTCACGGTCCTTTTTTATTACTTTTGTATCCATTACACAAGTTTGAAAAGTCTCGTTTTCTTGTCTAAACGTCTCTTTTCTGACATAGATCACATTTCTTGTCTTGTTTTTGGTAGATTCATTGCATCATTAGTTTGAAAGAGATTCTTTTTTTGTGTTTTTCATTTGCTTGAGAATCGATTGTCTTGAAAAAAATTTCATTGAAGTGTTTTATGAGAAATTCATTTTGTCATTTCATGAAAAGTACATAACTCTGGTTGCTGCATCGATATGTTACGTTAGTTAGTACCATCGAAGACTAAGAGTTGCATTTGCATTTGAAAAAGAAAAAGAATTCTCTTTACTTTTGAAAGGACTATTTGGAGTATACTTGCTAGGAAACGTAGAATTGGAAAGAGATTTTTCATTAGTTTATCTTTTACAAAAGTAAAGTAGTGAAAATATCATTTTTGCTTTCAGTTTCTTAATTGTTTTCATTTGATTTTGTTTTCTACCCTCTCTAGTGTAGACAATTCATCGAATTGAAAGGGTCTTGTCTCATTTAGCTGCATTTAGGACTTTTCGAGTCACATCGCTAAGGCCTGAAAACCGAGACATAATTCAAGATAAACTTTAAAATGAACTCAATTAACCTAAGGCACATTTGAAACCTAACGATCACATCTAGAAGGTCTAGGCTAGAGACGTGTTCTGACGTCTTTAAACCTAGCAACTGTCATTAGCTTCGGCACTAGACAACGCTAGTACGGACTTTTGCTCCCCATACCATCGAGTATATAAAAGGAGACCCCTCTAGGCTGCAATCCTTTATCCATAGGAATACGAGTCTTTCGCCTTGCAAACGTGATACACTGAACACAACATTCGGGGAGATTGCCTGCCTGTACTTCTCGGTTCACCAGGAGGTATTCTGTAGTTCACGCTTTCCTAGTAATCCTTTTTACCTAGATCACTGGGAGTAGTCATTTGATCTTTTTGACTCATTAAACTTAAAATATCATTCAAGAACTTGTCCTTTCGAGCTCATTTCCAATCGAAAGTGATAGAGTCACCTTTGCTTCTTTCTCGACTCTTAAAACATGAAAGAGCACCAGTTCATTTATGCATCTTAAAAAATGTTTCCCACGATCTTATAATGTCATATTAGTCTTTTCTAGAACAAATCGTCCATATTCCTTAAAGTACATTTTAAAGCCTTGAAATTTATCTCTCTTTTCCTATTAACTGAGATGAGGTCATCGTGGCTGAAACATTTGGTTCACCTAGTTCCTCTTCCTCTCCTTCGTTTGAAAGATTGTCTGAGGAGAATTTTCCTTAGTTACCAGAGTCACTCGAGGATCAAGGTATTGAACTCAGAATTGTTCTGAGAATTCAACCTTTGTCATCTCATCCTCCACCTACTTCAGATACTGGGTCACCTTCTGATATTGGCCCGAAATCTCCGGACAATCCTGTCCAGACTTCTGGGAGTTCGTCAACTACTGAAGGTCAGATTGGATTGGTTATGTATCCTCCAAATCCTTTGTTCAACCTTGTTCTGATATCACTGCAGCATCCGTACGGTTTACACGATCAACTGGGTGTTTCTTTCAAATTATCCCCTCATACATCTTTGGTCGTTTGTCGTCACCTGTTTCCACCTATGGAACTCGAAGGCGAAGCTCTAGTTACCTCTGTGGACCAATTAGAAGTTTCTACTCCGCACACTGCCGAAGAAGAAGAACATCAATTTCCTCCTGAAGGTTTCCCCTACACAGGGTGCATTCCCCTCAGTGTGTATCGGGATTTTCAACCTAATTATGTGACTTTAGCACAGTTGGTCTTAGGTACACCTAGTGCCTCATCAATTTATCACAACCCTGTTTGGGAGTCTGGCGCTATGCCTACCACAGGTCCATTCATTCAGAACCCGACCTCCCAACAACCAGTAATTTCTGCAGTTACTTTAGTCCTGATGCAACCCATCGTTCCGAACCCTCTTGTCTCGTCCGTCCAAGTCACCCGTCTGGTTTAATCGACAATTTTGAATCATGTTTTTGTTAGTTCTTCAGTCCCTCTGGTCAATGCACGGGTTGTGCCACCACCTAGGGGGTAGAATCTGAATGTGTCTATGGCGTCAGGTACAACTAATGTGAGTAGCTCACAGGCTCACATGGTTGGGATGAACTAACCTTCTTCTGGTGCTATCCAAAACCCTGCTAGTCCTGCTGGATCAAGCAATGTCCAGTACCAACAGGTCCAAAATCCTGTTGGTCCATCTGGGTCAAGCAATTTGTAGTATTAGCAGCCCTATGAGGCTCAGGTTTAGTACTAAGCTCATTATGTTCCATATGGTTCCTAAGGAATGGTCAATCTGCCTTACATCCTTTAGCCTGGACAATATGTTCAGGCTGATGCGTCTACTTTTCCGGGTGGCTATGGCTAGATATAGTTCGGAAATTTTCAAGTTCTTAATCCGAGAACTGTTCAAGTACCCTTGCAGCAGCAAGGACAACCTCTACAAAAATAAGGGCAACCTTTGTTCTAGCAAGGGCCGTCCGTGCAGTAGCAGGGGCAGGTGATGCCACAGCAAGGACAATTGCAACAACCGCAGGGGCAACCCTCGTAACAGTTGCAGCAAACCATGCAGCCACAGATGCAGTATGCTTAGCAAACCTCCTATCCTATGTATTCACAAGGTGGACCTCTACAGCCGCAGGGATAGCCTTTGCAGCTGCAAGGTCAACCCTTGCAGTAGTAGAGCCAACCCGGGAAACAACAACCATTATATACATATCCACAGGTTCAACCCTTGCAAGGACAAGGTCAGGGTCAAGTCCTGCAGCAGCAGGCCAAAAATCCTAATGTCTAAGGGCAACAGGTTTAGAATTCTTTTCTCCAAGGGTAGGAGGTCCAAAATTCCTATGTCCAAGGACAACAAGTGTAGAATCCTTATGTCCAAGGACAACAAGTCCAAAATCCTCTTGCTTAGGGGTAGTAGGTTCAGTATCCATATGTCCAGGTTCAACAAGGTCAACAACCTTTTAACCTGTATGTTTCCTATCAACAACCTATGGATGGGCAGTTTCAAGGCTTTCAAGGTCAAAATCCTTGCTACGGGCAAGGTAACCTACAGTGGGGGAAAAATCAAATGCCATAGGGACAAAACCCTCCACTCTGGGGCCAAAATTCTTACCAGCAAGGATGGGCTCCTCCGGTTGGACCCGCTCATCGACCTCCAATGCATTTCAATACTCAATTTCCGTTCTTGGCTACACTAGAGTTGCCCGATGTGTCTCGACTCATGAATGATCCAATTCTTCATTCGCCATATGGAACTCCGGTCCTGTCCAAGATCTCGAGTGATTGTCCGAAGTTCGATGGAAAAGAAAAAGAAGATCCCCAAGGCCATGTGATGACATATGACCTTTGGTGCTCTTCGAATTCCTACATTGATGATTCTATTTGTCTCTGTCTTTTCCAACAAACCCTTAAAGGTGCTGTAGCCAAGTGGTACATCAAGCTCCCTCGAAGTACTTATCACGACTTCAACTCTTTAGCCATAGATTTTCTCACACATTTCCAGTTTCTGGTTCGCTATGAAACTGGCACCTATTTGCTTACATCACTCAAGCAAGATACTGTGACACACATCTCTGATCACATCCATGAATGGAGACGTAGACATCGCCTGATCAAATTCAAGATTGCTGATCAGTTGCTAACCGAATGGTTTACCAAGTCATTCATCGCTCTAATTGCTCGCGATATAGCTATGGGTGGATGCGTTATTGAAGAACAAGCCATTGCTCGTGTCCAATACTTTTATCTCATTTATTCTTAGTCTGGCACTTTGTATGAGTTTTTACCCGATGCTCCAAGGCCATCATCCAATCCAACGGCATTGAAGTCACAAGGTACACCTCCTATTGATGGAGTAATTGGTTCAGTGTCCCAAACCCCTGCGAAATATTCTTCCAAATAGAAGTCGGTCTCAAACACTGCTTCCAATAATCCCTCCCAGAATTCACCTGGCCATGGTAAAACCTTAGAGGTCCACGCTGTTCAGTCTACCACATCGGACAAATCCTCAAAAGGTAAGAAGAAAGGCGAAGGCAAGGGTAAAGTTGATGCCCCAAAACAAGGTCCTCATAAGTCATCTGCTGGTGATTATTCACAACGAAAGCCTAAGTATATGTGCCTCATTTTTGAGGAGGATCACTATACTAAGGATTGTCCCTGATGGTCCGAAGTTAGTTGTTTGCTCAAAGGGACCCCAACTATCCTGAAAGATCCATTTCCATCTCAACAGACTCAGATGATAGACCAACCTCAATCTTTTTCTTCCTCAGGATCACAAGTGTTCATGATGAGTACGCCTATTAATGTGGATACTAGATCAAAATATTATCAATATCCTACTCCGACAGCAGAGAAAGAGAAAGAAGCTACCCCTTCTTCTTCTACCCCATCTAGTTCTGACCCTCTTCATATCGAGCACCCTAACCCTAATTCCACCATTCAACCACCTTCTCGAGGTGTGCTAAGGAAGTCCTCGTACAATCCCAACGCTCGAGCCGCTCAGCGCTACAACATTGTTGAGGATTTGGCTCAAGCTCCGTGAGCTATGTCTGCTCTCGAGGTACTCCAAAGATGTCTATCTCAGTTAAAATCATTAATGTCAGCTATTGGAGGTATTGATCCTACTGATTCTAATTTGATATGTTTTTATCTATAGAACCACATTCTACGACTACCTCATCAGATTTCCTTTCTCATTTAGGTAATCATCAATGAGAAAACCATTCATAGGAACATCATCAATGAAGGTGCTTCTACCTGCATCATGTTAGTTGCTTGCTGGAAGGCAATTGGTTCTCCTACTTTGAACCAATCCCCTAACACTTTGGAAGCTTTTGACGAGCGCAATTTGCGACCATTCGGTGTCTTACCCAACCTTGCCATTACTTTGGAGGGCAAGACAGTACACATCGAGGTGGAGATTGTTGATGCTAATCTCAATTATAATCTTCTACTCGGACGAAGCTGGACCCATGCCATGCATGCTGTAGCCTCCTCCCTGTTCTGCATGATTCATTTTCCCCATCAAGGGAAGATCGTCACAGTTGACCAACTGTCCTTCTTTGCCTCTTCCTCCTCAGATGGCAATGTTCTGTATGTCAAGCACATTGGTGCTCCTTATGAGAGTGTGGGAGCAGGAATTTTTAAAGATTCTGCCTTGATGGGAATTTTTCCACTCGCACCTCCTCATGTTGCCTCTGTAAACATGTTCTTGGTCAAATCTGATCCTTGGGTCATACCTTCACTGGATCTTGTTGATACCTAGGGTGAGGTTATGCCACTTAGTCCTACCGAAATCAATTATGTGGAAATTTTTTCGGCCTCAAGTTCCCTATCCTCTCATTTTCCTGTTTCGAGGACATCTTTTGATACGTATTCTCAATCCCTGTGGCTTGGTGCTTCGGAATCTCCTGATCCCTTAAACAAGACTTTTCTTGCTGATGAGAGTATCATGGATGTAATGTCTCTGGAGGAACCACCTTGGAATGATACTCATCATCGTTCCTCGTTCCTGCCTAGCCCGATGGTCATGTCTCTATGTTTTGAGTAGTTCTCTTCTCCGTTGCCTATTGAGACGTTAGTTTTCCCTGACATTGTCAAGATCTTTCAACTTAGGGCACCTTTATCTCTTCATATATTCAGGTTTTCTCTCCCTCCCCGAGTTTTTACCGATTTCCCATTCTTGCAATGGGGTTTTCATCTGACTCGTAACCCTTCCTCGCCTAGGGGGCATGGGGGTAGCAAAGCCCTATATGAGTTCTAATCTATTTTTTGGCCGAGTCGATGCTTACTCGTCATGTTAATGGTAAAACTCCGGTGTTCATCTGTGTCGATTGATTACTCGAGTCCGAGCATGGAATCTGTCCAAAATTACTATGCTTAGGTCATCTTGCATGGTTACTTGTGTACATTAGTGTGTCATTCATTTTTGTGTAGTGTGGTTTGGTGTGTTAGTTTTCAAACAAATTACCTGTTTACTATGTTTTTCCCCTGCTTAGCAGATGTCTGTGACTCCTCACATCGATTTCGCTGATGGTGCTTGCCGTAGTACCCAAAATATATCCTCTGCGGCATGGGCCATTTATGACCCCCATCATGAGTTGATTGATCTTCAAGGTATCTGTTTAGGTCGTACAACTAATAACACTATTGAATACAATGCAGTTATCGAATTGTTGTCAGAAGCCATTGCTCTTGACATTCGGGAATTAGTTGTCAACTTGGATTCACAACTTATTGTCCTTCAACTCAACGGGAAATATTTCGTCAGAAACCCTTAGATATTGAGAATGTATCTACATATTCATCTATTGGAGAGAAATTTTGATTACATTACATATCATCATATTCCCAGACACATGAATACATTGAAAAATGCATTAGCTAATTATGTGTTGGATAGACATTTACGAAACATGTGAAAAACTAAAATAAATAATTTGTACCATGGTAAGCAAGAAAATATAGCATATATATATATATATGGCGATAATTTTTGATACATCAAAACCCCAAAAAATAATATGTGTGTTCAAATAACATACGTGGCTTGCAGGCCTCATATATCCATGGCACGCAGGTGTCAAAAAATGTAAATGCTAGACCTAGGATAATTAGCATGGTGATCATGGTAACATGAAACTGCTCATGCTACACGAGTCAGTAATCGACAGATCCAATCAGATACCCCCACCGTATGCCTCTGGTATTGGCATGGGATTTCTCTTGTTAGAGTCAATCCTTTGGCCTTCCTTGAGTGATCAAAATGGGCCTCTTATTATGTCTGTTTTGTTAGATGTTTTTCACATGATCTTTAGTGAAACTCATGTCATAAGTGTGTCCATCAGAAAAAGCTCGAAAAGAGTTTTCCAATGGTATATCGCATGCCCGAAACCGACTCCCGGATCAGAAGATATGGTCGAATGAAGATTGTTGCTCGTTTGATGGGATGATTGTTGTTCCAACCAGCTGTTACTCAAATTGTCACAATTCTAAATCCTGGAAATTTTCATGAACATAAAATTTTTTGTCTTCATGTCTGATAAATGAAGCAATTTACTATTATTCATCTTCTTCATGGGTCCTTCAAAGGGTAACCTCACTGGAAGATAAATTGTTTCTATATGTGTCAGAACAAGATGATCAAGGTTGCTTCAGTGCTGCAGGGTTACCAGTGGATGAGAGTTATGTCAATTTAATGGAAGCTGCAATTATGTTGCATAGCATTTGAAAGACTATCAATCATAACGACTATCATAAACATTTTTATTATCTCATCATGAAATAATGAGCACCTTCATGGTTATAGTTCTATGGAGACTGTTGGTACCATCCCATGACCTCCTTTTTCCTCCTAAAACATATCATTTGCCTACTTCTTTTCATCATATATCTCTTAGATCCCTTGAAAATTGATTAGTTAATAGTCCTATAGTTATTAAAATGCATTAAAATTGATTTAGGAGTTTTATGTTAAAGAATTAGAAATTTTTGGTAAAATGGCTACAGGGAGTTCCAACATCCTGTAATTGGTTCATTGTTTGACATGTGGCACAACAGCTAGGCTAGAGCGAAGGGTAGGGATGAAAAGTAGAATGTCCAAGCATGGATGAATACCTATCCTACAGCAGAATCGACCCTCCTACATGCGCGGTCAACGAAGGTCAAAGTATGGCATACTGGCGACAAAGGCAGCAACAACAAAGCATTCTAAATTGATTTAGTTTTGTTCCTTTTTGAAATCAGTTTAGGATAGAAACAGTTTAAAAATCACGACATGATAAAAGCGGCAACAGCCACATCATGAATGTACATTCGTTTTCGAAATGTAAGGCTTGTAAAAACATATGTAAACACAGTTCTAAGTAGTCAGTGGTTGGTTATCTTTGTATCGTTTGAAAACAGAGTTTGAACTTAATATCAAAGACATAGTTACAGTCACGATCTCTTCCTTGTTGCGTTGATTTGATAATCGGTTGATCACAGTCCAGTATACCTTTGGGACACGGACGGGCCCTGCGTTCACTTGGTATACTGTCATTTCCTTTTTATTCGCAACTTAGGGTATTAAATGATATGCACAGTAATTAGGATTGGTTGTTGATTTCAATAGAATGCGTATGGTTTATGTTTATGATAGTGCTTGAACAGTTCATCATTGAGATCCTGAATCGTATCCTGTAAGGGATTCGATCCCTTGTTGTCTTTTAAAGCAATGTTATGAACTCTGTTATCATTTCAAAGTATGCTTATGATTTCTGTATGTTTTTATCTTGCATGAATATTAGTGAATGCTGAGTATTTGCTAAACAAGGGTTTTATGCATAATGTCTCTGTAAGGAGATTGAAATCTTGGTTTGCAGTGATACACAGTGTTTTAATTTGGTAAATGAATTGAATGACAGTGTTGTAATTAAGTAGATTAACTGAGTGACCTAAGTGTTTGGGTGATAGGTAACATACCTCAATCTTCCATAAAGAAGTCCTGTGACCTACCATCATATCCACTTAGCTAATAATCCTTTATGTCTATATACTTTAGACGCATGCCTCTAAGTCTATGCATCCTGGTCGATAATAAATATGGCCTAGTCTAGCACCCTAGATAGGACACTACATTTTGGCGCCGTTGCCGGGGAGGCGTACTTAAAGGATTCAAAAAGAAAAAATTCAATAAACAAAAGTAAGCAAAAACACAATTAGAAATCATGTTCATTTATGCCTAGATTTAGAGACAGTCAGGGTAGATTCATAAAAACCTCCCACCATTCAAAAACTAACCCATCATCATCAGGAGTAGACTCTTTAGGGAATTCAACACCAGCTGAGGAAGTCATCCAAGCATTAGAAGAAAAACAAAAGTCAGGACAAAGACTTACTCTTATCGAAAGGCAAACTTTATTAACACATAAATCGCAGAAGAAGTACTTTCCTAGATCTTCCACACAAGGAGAAAGTAGCACAGTGACCAAACAATCTTTCTTCAATCTCCTCTTTAAAACAAGTGACACTGACACAGAGAAACCTATTAGAATGGCTGAGGAAGGAAATGGATCAGCACCAAATCAAGGACATAGAGATGAAGAAGAGTCAACTTTTAAGTTTCCTATCCATGAACCACAAGAGGATGATGAGATCAAAATGAAGAACATACCTCCATCCGTGCTACCAAACTTTTATGGTATGGCTTCGGAAGATCCAGACTCATTCTTGTTCGAGTTTGACATTGTATGTCGAACATATGGCTATACAGATGATGCCCATAGGCTTAGACTTTTCCCAGCGACATTAAAAGCATCAGCCTTAAGATGGTTCATGAGGCTTGGTGAGCATGCTATAGTTGATTGGGATGGCATGAGAAGGATATTTCTAAGGAAATATCAACCTTACTGTAGGTCCAAAGATTCCAAAGACGATATCTTTAGAATGAGCCAACAAGAGGATGAAACCTTAGAGGAATACTTAGAACGGTTTGTCTACAACTTACAAAAATCCAAACACCGAACTATGCCTCTTGATCTGATCCGCACAATATTCTTGAAAGGAATCCGAGAGGAATACATGGATGATCTTAACTTGATGGGCAAAGGCGACATTTCTGCTTTACCCTTTGAAGAAATCGCTGAGTTATGCGAAAAGTATTCAAGGAGCAAAGCTAAAATGGGAAAAAGAACCCTGTCATCCAAAGTCACAAAATCTGCCTCAGCAAGTGTCACAAGGGCTGAAATAGGGAATCTGTTAGAAGAGTTTAAAATAGATCTGTTAAGCACCCTAGGGAACCAAATTGACACTCTAAAAGCTAAAAAGAAACAAGAAGCTGAAGATCAGATAATGGCTATTTTCTGCCCAAAATGCCGGAAGAAACATGCATTAAAAGACTGCCCACTAGAAAATATCCAAGTTTGTGCTTTCTGTACTGAACATCATGATATGTTTAACTGTCCTAAAGTTAAGGTTTTGCAGAACTATAATATGGCAGCTAATGCAGAGATGGAAAACGTGTATTACATGGGCACAAAGAGACCATGGCAGCCAAGGCCAGCACCTCAAGGTATGTTTCCAAATCAAAATTTGCAATTTCCTGTAAATGATCAAATGTATGCACAGAATTCATGGAATGTACCCATGCCATGGCAGCACCAAAGCCACCCACAGCAACAATGGAGACCATCTCAACAGTACTCTCAATATTATCATACATATCCTCAATCATACCCACCATATTCACAACCATATCAACAATACCATCAGCCGTATTCATCACATTCTCAACCATATCAGCAGTATCCTCAACAAGTTGTTTATTAGCCTCAACCTACTCAACAAGCACAGCCTGCTCCTCCACCAATAAATCCACCACAACTACAATTTCCAGCTAACTCACAACCTCCCAGACCTACTCAAATTCCTGCTCAAACTGTCCCAAATCCAAATAATAGAGCAGAGAGGCCAGCCTACAATGTAGAAGAGGGAACCTCATATTCCACGCTACCCTTGCAAAATATCAACTTGAGGTCTGGTAGGGTACTCCACAAAGCTTCTCCAATAACAGATAAGCAAGAAGAAAACACAGAAAATGAAAATGAAATGACAAATCAAAGAAAACCAAACGATGATACCAAAGATAGGCAGATGCAATCATTGCATCCACCTTTTCCAGACCGATTGGTCCAAATAAAACCTCCACTGTCTATACCACAGTTTGATGTCTTAGATGAACTCAAGAATGTCTACATAAAAATTCCGCTGCTGCAAGCTATAAAAGACATTCCCATATATACTAAAGCCATCAAAGACTTGTGCCTCAAGAAGCCTGCTAGAAAAAGGATTAATCCTCAAACCATTCATGTTATAGGACATTTAGCAGGCCTTATGACCAATACCATCTCCATGGAAAAGTATGTTGATCCTGGCATTCCCAAAGTGACCACCATCATTAACAACATACAAATTCCAAACACTTTGATAGATCTTGGGGCCGCAATCAATGTCATGACTCTTGAAACCATGAGAACACTCCAGCTTATAAATTTGCAACATACAACGATTGTTCTAGAACTAGCTGATAGGTCTAAAGTGATTCCTGAAGGGATTTTGGAGGACATAATTGTCTCACTGGACTCTTGGGAGTATCCAATGGATTTCTTAGTGCTTCAACCCAAATCCAATTTAGGAGGGCACCCTATCATCCTTGGTAGACCATGGTTAGCGACTGCTGATGCATTTATAGGATGTCGATCGGGCAACATGATCATTTCAAGAGGGACCGAAAGTAGACAACTCACCCTTTATCCATCGGCACAATCACCAGCAGTAACACACAATTTGTGGTTTGATGATAAATTCAATGATAAAGAAGAAGTACAATCTATTTTTAGCATTGACCAAATCTATGATTTCCAAGAACAAAACAATAATGATTTGGTAGAATTATTCCTTTCTCAACCTGATATTTCTGAAAATTTGAGAAACAATCAATATCATGCTGCAGATGTACTTTTAGCCCAAAATTTTCAGGAAACATGCACCATTGAATCTTTGCAAACCACATTTCACGACATTTTTCCAGTTCAATCCATCACCAACACACAGAGTCAGATCATAGAGATTAGTCCAGGGAAAACTCTGAACATAGGCAATCACCTAGACTCATCTCAACAAGAGAAATTGATTCGACTATTGAGAAAATACCAGAAAGCATTTGCTTGGGACTACACCGATATGCATGGAATTCACCCTGACACATGCACTCACCATATTTACACAGATAGTACTATCAAACCAGTGAGGCAACCACAGAGAAGGATGAACCCCACGCTCCAAGATATTGTCAGAGAAGAATTGCAAAAACTGTTGAGAGTTAATTTTATATATCCTATTTCTGATAGTCAGTGGGTATCCCCATTGGTTATAGTGCCCAAGAAAAATGGTAAGTGGCGCATTTGTGTTGATTACAGACAACTGAACAAAGCAACGCTCAAAGATTATTTCCCACTGCCATTTATTGACCAAGTGTTAGACACCCTAGCTAGGAAATCATCATTTTCTTTTCTTGATGGTTTCAGTGGCTACAACCAGATCAGGATAGCCTCAGAAGACCAGGACAAAACCACATTCACCTGTCCTTGGGGCACTTATGCTTACAATGTTTTGCTGTTTGGACTTTGCAATGCTCCAGCTACATTTCAGAGAGCTGTATTAGCTATTTTCGCTGATTTAGTTCATGATTGTGTTGAAGTTTATATGGATGATTTTTCAGTGTACAGCAACTCATTTGAACATGCATTAGAGAACCTTGAGAGAGTTTTGAAAATATGTATTGAAGCTAATCTGTCCCTTAGCAATGAAAAGTGCTTTATGATGTTAAACGAAGGGATAGTGTTAGGCCACTATATTTCTTTTCAAGGTATCAAAGTTGACCCAGCAAAGATCCAGATCATTGTTGATTTGCCAATTCCACAGAATCAGAGAGAGGTAAGAAGTTTCCTTGGGTATGCAAGCTATTACAGAAGGTTTATTGAACATTTTAGTAAAATAGCTTTACCTTTGTTTAAACTTCTAACAAAAGATGTACTTTTCAACTGGAATGAGAACTGCCAACAAGCATTCGAACAACTCAAAAAGAAGTTATCAACCGCACCAGTCTTGAGAGGGCCTAATTGGAGCCTACCATTTCATATCTTTACAGATGCATCTGACACTGCAGTGGGTGCATCATTAGGCCAAAAAGAGGACTCTTGTAATTATACCATTTATTTCGTTAGCAAAAATCTAACACCTGCAGAGTCAAACTACACAGTCACAGAAAAGGAAACACTTGCTATCATATATGCTGTGACTAAATTCCGACATTACATAACTGGTTATGAAGTCTTTGTACATACTGATCATTCTGCCATTAGACATTTAATGAATAAACCAATAACTAGTGGCAGAGTTACCAGATGGTTATTATTGTTACAGGAATTTAACATCACAGTGTTAGATAGACCAGGTAAAGAGAATCAGGTGGCATATTTTCGTTCTAGACTGCAAAATCCAGGCGAGGTTGTTCTGGTTGAAGATTCTTTTCCAGATGAAAATTTATTTGCAATTTCCATAGTAAATCCTTGGTATGCTGATTTGGCCAATTATTTGTCTACAGGAAGGACACCTCCACACTTTACTGCAAAGGAAAAGAAGAGACTAGTCAAACAAAGTGCTAGATATTCATGGCTTAATGGCGATTTATTTTACACTGGTTATGATATGATCATTAGAAGATGTGTAAGAAATGATGAGGTAATTGATATTTTAAAATCTTGCCATGATGAACCGTGTGGTGGGCATTTTGCAGCTAAGCGGACAACATTCAAAGTTCTTACTCTTGGATACTACTGGCCATCCATTTTCAAGGATGCCGAGAAGTATGTGAAGAGTTGTGATAGCTGCCAAAGAATGGGCAGGCCAACCGCTACAGACGAGATGCCCCTTCAGCCCCAAGTTCACCTAGAGCCATTTGAAAAATGGGCTCTAGACTTTATAGGACCCATTAACCCAACCTCCAATGGTAAAAAGTACATCTTAGTATGTACTGATTACGTCACAAAGTGGGCTGAAGCAAAAGCACTGGTTAGAGCCACCGAAAACACAGTGGTAAATTTCCTTTTTGAAGAGATTTTTGTAAGGTATGGAGTACCAAGGGAGATAGTGACTGATCAAGGTACTCAATTCACCTCAAATTTAGTGAAGGACATCATAGACAAATACCAAATCAAGCATAGGAGAAGCACACCTTACCATCCACAGGCCAATGGGCAGGTGGAATCCACAAACAAAACTTTGGAAGTGATCATTACTAAAACTGTTGCAATGAACAGGAAGAATTGGGAAGAGAAGCTCAAAGATGCACTCTGGGCTTACAGAATTACGTGGAAAGATACTACAGGATTTACACCATATCAGTTGGTGTACGGCAAAGAGGTAATGCTTCCTATTGAGTTTCAAATACATACTTTTAAACTAGCTGCAGATTTGCAAATTGACTTGGACCAAGCACAACAAGAAAGAATTCAGCAGTTGAACCAGCTGGATGAAATGAGGCAGCAAGCAGAGGAAACCACAATCCTCATGCAAAAACAAAGGAAGCAGTGGCATGATGCACATATCAAGAAGAAGCAGTTCAAGGAAGGTGACTGGGCTTTACTTTTTGACTCTAAATTCAGAGATCATAAAGCCAAGTTTACCACCCATTGTATGGGCCCATACCAAATTATTCAGGCTTACGACAATGGTTCAGTCAAGCTCAAAACTATTGATGGAGAAGGTCATTCCTTTACTGTCAATGGTCATCGCCTGAAACTATACACTAAGCCCATCAGCAAGAAAGATTTTCTCCAAACAGTATCTCAACAAAGAGAGGTTGAGATACTGCAGCCCTCAGCTGCAGTATCCCTGCCTTAGTTCATTTCCTTTCAATTTAGAAATTCAAAAAAAAAAAAAAAAAAATATATATATATATATAATAATGGGTTAGATGTGAAAACCAGCCTCTAGCACACTCTAACCCCGAATTCTTACTTGAAAACCAATTCATTGGCGGGTAAGAATTCTCTTTCTTTTGTTCACTATTTGATTTATCAATTGAATAATGACTTGAGGACAAGTCAAAACTTTAGTGGGGGAGAGAAGCATCAGCATTTTGTTCTTTTATCTCTCCATTGTAAATTCTTAAAGATTTCTTATCTCATCTCCTCACTGTAAATTTCCAAAGCAGTTTGTTCCAGCATTCCAGACTTCAATAAATAAGTTGTTTTGTCATTGTTTTATCTCAGAGGGACCTGGTTATAAACATTATGCAGGGGGACCTATTCTGTCCAGAAGACCATGCTATCAACACCAACAGTAATGGGACCTGTTTAAGACACATAAAAGGGATCTGTTAAGAAACTGTTACTTCAGGGTTACTTCAACAAAGCTTCATCAAGTTTCTACAAGGATTCACAGGTTGCTGGGCACCAAGACTCCATCAAATACCCAAGCTCAAGGAACCTGTATACATATAAGGATCTGCATGAACATCTTCAAGATTTCAGAGGGACCTGTTGCATTCAAATCTTTCTCAGGGGACCTGTTATGAACAGCAAAAGAATAGTCAAAAGAGACTAGTCCTACTCAGCATGCCAATGCAACAACAACCAACAAAAGTGTAATATGTTCCTTATTCTTAACATTTAATTTCTTAGATTAATTTTTAATGTAAATTTAATGACTGTGACTGTTATGATCGATTTCAAGGACACCTACATTTTCCATCATCCCTTATCTCACTGATTCTTATCATTTTTCATACTTCAACCTATTTCATACCTCTAAATCCCTTACCCTTTTCATATCAACCTTGTTATGCCAAACGCATCCTACAGCCATACCAACATCTTCCATTTGGCCGAATTCCAATAGAAACATGACACATGGTGGATTGTGTTTTTTAAAATAAAGGGAAAGAAACAAATGTTAAAGTGGGCCTATTCATTGTATTCCACACGGCCGAATTATGATTCCACCACCCGACGTAGCCAAATGATTCAGAGGACTCCCTGAAATCATACCCCAGTATTGCATATACGCTTCCAGCGCTCCTATGATGACATCTATACAAGCGGTACAGCCACTCCTCTGCTCCAAAAGATGAATACGCTATGAAGTAAGTGCAGTTGGTTATTTCACCATCATTCTCAGTTATTTCATGCTGGCATTTAACTCCCGTGACTTCCACAGTAAGGATTGAAAGCAGTAAGCGCCACAAGAGGGAAATATAACCATTCGGTTTCGACTCCCACCAAAGTCACAAGACAGTCAACCGAGCATCATACTGGATATTAAGGGAGCGACACCACCAGGTAACAAATTGAAATTTCTTTGTTGAAATTGCAAAACATAAACAGAGAAGAGTTAGAGCACGACCCTCTGGCAAAATGACCAATAGGGTCGAGCCGAGCATGTTCGACAGCTCTCAGTATCATGAAGATTGCATTTCAATTCTCAGAGAGATACATTGGTAGCCCTTTTTAGAGAAATTTCATGGAAGTAATGAAGAGGTTACCAAACAATTCGCTTTCACATTCAATGGAGAGAAAGCCCTGATAGGTAACTTCTCATTCAGGGTTTCAGAGGACACCATAGCCCAGTCAATAGGGATCAACCCAGAAGGGGAGAAGTATTTTAAGACAAAGCAATTTAAAGAGAAGTCATGGACTCAATTTATGTCTAGATCCAGAGTCTCATCAGTTAACTGGAAGAAAGGCGTCCCAAGGAGTTGGTTGATGCATCCCTGGGATGAGATGGTCTATATCCTCCAAAAATTCGTAACCTGCGAAGGCTGTTACAGTATTGTCTATCTATACCATATTAAATTACTGCTACACTTGAAAAGGCAATGTGTTATCAGTCTACCATATTTTCTATTACAAAGCCTAACTAAGATGTCGAAGACCATTCAAAAGCAGAAGGGAAATGAAGACAAGAGCCTATATCACTTTGGCTTAATTAAAATTCTTATTGAGCATGAATTGCAGAGAAGAGGGAAAATGTGGAAGGAGTTCTTAGCTGCTAACCAAATTAAAGATGAAGAAGACAAAGAAGAATTGCAGGAGGACTCAGGATTCATGAAGGATATCGATGAAGAGATCCCAGTATCCAAAGCAAGCAAGGTACCTCCACCTGTGAGCAGCATAAGGACTAGGAAAATGAGAAAGGAAGATGCTAAGAGGGCAGAGCAAGATAAAATTTTCACCACTTATTCAAGAAGAACAAGGAGAGCACCAAAAGCCCAGTTACAAGAAGACCGGCTTGAATCCAATGCACCTATACCAATGGATGTTAAGAGTAGTGACCACTCACCACCAGGACCAGGAGCTGATATAGAGGTTGAAAGCAATAACAGGCA
Organism: Pinus tabuliformis; assembly: GCA_031772625.1. Taxonomy (NCBI): domain Eukaryota; kingdom Viridiplantae; phylum Streptophyta; class Pinopsida; order Pinales; family Pinaceae; genus Pinus; species Pinus tabuliformis. The sequence goes on along the minus strand of CM062809.1, from coordinate 842,742,958 downwards.
AGAAAAAGGTTCACCACCTTCCGTTAAGAAACAGAAGAAACTGGAGAAACAAATTAAAAAATTAAAGGAAGAACTCATGGAGGCTAATATGCTAGAAAAATTTATCAAGAAAGAAAATGAAATGCTCTGAGCGCAGAGTAAAGAAACTCAAAAGAAGAATGAAAAGTCAAGGGAGCGAATCAATGAACTTGAGGCTGAGCAAACGGATATTTGTAATTGGGCCACTAAGTGGTACAATCAGAAGAAGACCCTCAAAGAAAAATGCAAAAGATTGAAGCAGGAGCTCCATGGTCAGAAGGATGCCCAGGTGAAAAAGAATGTGGACACATTGCTAAAGGCAGCAGAGGTTCAAGCAGGGACAGAGTTCAAGGGAAGCACTTCGGGGTTAGCATGAGGACATGCTAATTCATTAAGTCGGGGAGAGATGTTGGTACCATCCCATGACCTCCTTTTTCCTCCTAAAACATATCATTTGCCTACTTCTTTTCATCATATATCCCTTGAAAATTGATTAGTTAATAGTCCTATAGTTATTAAAATGCATTAAAATTGATTTAGGAGTTTTATGTTAAAGAATTAGAAATTTTTGGTCAAATGGCTACAGGAAGTTCCAACATCCTGTAATTGGCTCATTGTTTGACATGTGGCACAACAGCTAGGCTAGAGCGAAGGGTAGGGATGAAAAGTAGAATGTCCAAGCATGGACGAATACCTATCCTACAGCAGAATCGACCCTCCTACATGCGTGGTCAACGAAGGTCAAAGTATGGCATACTGGCGACAAAGGCAACAACAGCAAAGCATTCTAAATTGATTTAGTTTTGTTCCTTTTTGAAATCAGTTTAGGATAGAAACAGTTTAAAAATCACGACATGATAAAAGCGGCAATAGCCACATCATGAATGTACATTCGTTTTCGAAATGTAAGGCTTGTAAAAACATATGTAAACACAGTTCTGAGTAGTCAGTGGTTGGTTATCGTTGTATCGTTTGAAAACAGAGTTTGAACTTAATATCAAAGACATAGTTACAATCACGATCTTTTCCTTGTTGCGTTGATTTGATAAGCGGTTGATCACAGTCCAGTATACCTCTGGAACGCGGACGGGCCCTGCGTTCACTTGGTATACTGTCATTTCCTTTTTATTCGCAACTTAGGGTATTAAATGATATGCACAGTAATTAGGATTGGTTGTTGATTTCAATAGAATGCGTATGGTTTATGTTTATGATAGTGCTTGAACAGTTCATCACTGAGATCCTGAATCGTATCCTGTAAGGGATTCGATCCCTTGTTGTCTTTTAAAGCAATGTTATGAACTCTGTTATCATTTCAAAGTATGCTTATGATTTCTGTATGTTTTTATCTTGCATGAATATTAGTGAATGCTGAGTATTTGCTAAACACGGGTTTTATGCATAATGTCTCTGTAAGGAGATTGAAATCTTGGTTTGCAGTGATACACAGTGTTTTAATTTGGTAAATGAATTGAATGACAGTGTTGTAATTAAGTAGATTAACTGAGTGACCTAAGTGTTTGGGTGATAGGTAACATACCTCAATCTTCCGTAAAGAAGTCCTGTGACCTACCATCATATCCACTTAGCTAATAATCCTTTATGTCTATATACTTTAGACGCATGCCTCTAAGTCTACGCATCCTGGTCGATAATAAATATGGCCTAGTCTAGCACCCTAGATAGGACACTACAGAGACAAAGGATAGTGACTTGGATTCTAGCCTAGTTGCATTGGCTTCCAAGTTAAGGCATGCCTCCGCCAATGATGGAAAACCCTTGTCTCTAAGAATTGTAGGTCCTATTGTTGCTTCATCCATTAGCGAGCCAGATTCAGTATCAAACAGGTTGAAAGTGAAGGGGATAGAGTTGAATGGATATCTCAATACCAAAGAAACATTTTAACTTTAGGCCAATCAGTGAAATTGAGCACATGAGACCAATCATCCCTTTCGGATCCAGAGAACATGCCTCCAACGGTGCTTATTGCTTCAAAGAACAACATTCTGCCACCAGAATCTCCAGGGACAAGTTCATTGATGGCAAAGCAGGGTCAACAAAGCGATGATCCCAATGGCAAGTCAGGAAACAAATCACGGGGATTCCTTCCTTGTTTTAGTCATCGTTTCCAATCAGATACTGAAAGTGGATATCACAAGACAATTTATCATTTTCAGTTAGCTTCTGGATAGAAAACATTAAAGATGATCGTCCTCAGTTTCAATCGGTTCAAACAATTCTGTTTGGTTCTTATCTGTTAGCTAACATGACTAATGGAAAATGGATAACTGTGTGCCATGAGTAGCGTGACTGGAAAAATGAAGGAGCAGTGTCTTCTCTTTGGGAGGGGAGTAGGAATGCAAAAAGGAAGCAAGGTGAAAGAGCAAGACAAAGGAATAGTGGATTAGTGAAGATAAGCCCCTGAGTCAAGTTTCGAAAATTACAATTTTTATTAAAAAATTGAGCGCCCGAAGGCCAAGCTCAGCTCCAAATTCCATGCACCCTGCAGCCACAACACACAAGTCAAACATCAAGCCAAGCCAATCCAAGGAGGTGTATAATGTGCACAACACGTCGAAATATGTTGTGAGTGGTAAGTATTATAAATAACTATGTTTTATTTTGCTGCTCGCATGTGGGATAAATCCCATTCAGAAAAGTGCGGTCATCTATATATGTTGCACCCTTGGACTCGTCGAAAAACATGACGGTGATCGGCATGAATTGAGCGCATACTCACTGGAGAATTTTAGTGGCAAAAAATCATCTACAATAGTGACCACGAAAGGAAATAATATTAGAGCCCATGTGGGCATCTTCCCAAGGGAATTTTTTTGTTTTTCGTTTTTTGGAATGATCATCTGATACATAGAGTCTAGGGGTGTTGCGCGTAGGGCCATCCTCAGGTTTACATCAATGAAGGACACCCAACATTGGGAGGCATTGACTGGTGATGAGAAGCACTTCATCACTCACGTCCTTGCATTCTTTTCTGCCTCTGATGAGATTGTTCTCGAAAACCTGGCTGGGCGTTTCACGAAAGAAGTTCAAGTTCCAAAGGCTCGTGCGTTTTATGGGTTCCTGATTTCCATTGAAAATATTCACTCATATATGTACAGTTTACTGTTGGAAACATATGTCAAATATCTTAAGGAAAAGAATCACTTGTTCAATGCAATTTAGACAGTTCCTTGTCTAGCAAAGAAAGCAGATTGGGCTCTTAACTGGATAGAGAATGCTGAAAGTTCATTGTCTTTGTGATCCTCATTGTTACATGTGCAGAGATTTTAGGCAATAAAAAGGAGATCCCATGGGCAAATAAAGGACATCTAGGGAGAATTGAGTTTTTGAAGGAGATGTGGCAGTATTTGAGATTCCTAGGAGAAGATGGCAGAATTTCTTAGCCATAAAATAAAAAATTGTTTCAACATCCCAGATTTCCAGCGATGACACCTTCAGCAATTTGAGTGGCAGCAAACCTATTCTTCTATTTTAGTGTGATTTAATTTAATTCTTAAATTTTAATTTATTTTATTTGACCGCATAAACATATGTGGTTGTTTTTATTTTTTATTTTTATTTTGATTCCTATGTTTAGGAAATCACAATTAATATGTAATAGGGTATATATAGGATGATTTTTGAAGATGTAAACGTTGATTTTTTTCAATAGAGGAAAGCTACTATTGGACTGTGTAAAGCTTAAACTTTTCTGAATATTATTATATTGGAGCAGTCTCTGCCCTTCAAACTTAGGATCCATCACGGTGTTTAATGAGTCACATGTTTTTCTTGTAAATTCATTTCCATGCTTTGTTTTTTCTGCTAATTTCATTACAACATTATCTAAGGGAAGTGTTAGGAATCCATCCATGCACGATGCTCCTTTCATAATGATTATGTTGTTTAATGTAGTGGTTATCTTTTCAGAATCCATCCTCTTTTATATGCTCTATTGTGTAATCCTATGTTTCTCTTTCTACTAAAGTTGCCACTGTAGATCCATCCCCCGATTGATGCCTACAGGGCAGAAATCTTTTTCCTGTTTTCTTCTCTCATTACATCTTTAATCTAGTTGCACATTGCACTTATTTTTCCCCAAGTTTGCTGGCAGAAACTAGCAGTGATTCCATAGCCCAATGGTCCCTTTTCTTGTTGTTTTCGACCCACAATTTTCAACCAAATCCTTGTTCTTCATAGCTAGCCTAAGATTCATTTATTTCAGCCACCCTCAGTTGGAAAAGAGAGAGCCCTCTCTGGTCTGGTAGGGCTAGATGCCAGATCAAAATTTTGGTCTGTGGTTACCTCAGAATATTGCCTCTTCTCAGCCTTGAGGTTCATTCTAAGTCCTAACATATTAGCGTCGTTGCTAGGGAACGAGGTGACAGACCTTCTCTAGGAAAGATTGTTCAAGTTTCATATCTGATTGCTAATGGTGGATAATGGTTGGACACATATGAAGGCTGAAATCATCTACCTGGTGACTGCATTGTTCATGATCCCGAGCTTCAAAGTTTCAGAGCAACTTCACTGCCAACTAATCCAGATTTCAGAGCGTTGATGGTGATCACCGATGACAGGGTATGTAGAAAATCCTTTATCTAGTGAAATGTTATTGACTTGAAGGGACGAGTTAGAAAAATTGCAGATTGTTTAGAATTTATCAACATCTGTGTTTATTTGTTTGAAATCCAAAAGACTCACGCCTGAAAGTAGATGTTGTTTTCTTGGTTTAGTCGCTGAAAGATTAGAAAATGAAATTGAACTATTGGATGTTCAAATTAAATCACATGCCTTCCAAGATCCTAAAAAGTTCTTGGTAACTCTCCCTCCTTCCAAGTGAGAAACAATAGGGCTGCCCATGGATATTTGCATTGACAGTTTGTAGTTGGAGGCCTATGTTTAGGAGTTAGGGCAGCAAAAAGGTTCTGGTTTCTTCGATCCTATTGCAACATACATGGAAATTTTTTTTAGTCTGAATGACAAACCATAATGCCTTTTACATAGCCAGACTCATTATGTGCATGTATGGTTGTTAACATTTTCATTTATGTTTTGTTTCAAGTACTGTTAAGCAATATCATTGCTGCAGCTGCTTTATTGGTTGGGCTGGCATTACATCATTACTTGATCTATCAATGTTGCAGTAAAGTAGGGTAGGTTTGTAAATAAATAAGCTGCCCAAGGCAACATTTCAGTTTCCGGTATTTGTTTATGTACAGGTTGCAATATGTGTATGTTTTTGGATTGATATAAGTTGTTTTGGGTATGCAGATGTTTGAATGTACTGCCCAATGGATAAGGCACTAATCTACATGTTCCCAGAGATCTGCGTTCTTGGCACATCCAAGAAGCTACCATCCCAAATGGTGCCACTGTTAGAGTCAGTCCTTTGGCCTTCCTTCAGTGATCAAAATGGGCCTCTTGTTATGTCTGTTTTGTTAGATGTTTTGCACATGATCTTCAGTACAAAACATGTCATAAGTGTGTCCATCAGAAAAATTGTGGAAAGAGTTTTCCAATGGTATATCGCATGCCCAAAACCGACTCCTGGATCAGTAGATATGGTCGAATGAAGATTGCTGCTTGTTTGATGGGACGACTACTGTTCCAACCAACTGTTACTCAAATTGTCACAATTCTAAATCTTGGAAATTTTCATGAACATAAAAGTTTTTGTCTTCATGTCCGATAAATGCCCCAATTTACTATTATTCATATTCTTCATGGGTCCTTCAAAGGGTAACCTCACTGGAAGATAAATTATTTCTATGTGTCTGAACAAGATGATCAAGGTTGCTTCAGTGCTGCAGGGTTGCCAGTGGATGAGAGTTATGTCAATTTAATGGAAGCCGCAATTATGTTGCACAACGTTTGAAATATTATCAATCATAAAGGCTATCATAAACATTTTTATTATCTCATCATGAAATAATGAGCACCTTCATGGTTACAGTTCTATGGAGACAGAGGATAGTGACTTGGCTTCTAGCCTGGTTGCATTGGCTTCCAAGTTAAGGCATGCCTCTGCCAATGATGGAAAGCCCTTGTCTCTAAGAATTTTAGGTCCTATTGTTGCTTCATCCATTAGCGAGCCGGATTCAGTATCAAATAGATTGAAAGTGAAGGGGCTAGAGTTGAATGGATATCTCAATACCAAAGCATCATTTTAACTTCAGGCCAATCAGTGAAATTGAGCACATGAGACCAATCATCCCTTTCAGATCCAGAGAACATGCCTCCAAGGGTGCTTATTGCTTCAAATAATAGCATTCTACCACCAGAATCTCCAAGGAAAAGTTTATTGATGGCAAACCAGGGTCAACAAAGCGATGATCCCAATGACAAGTCAGGAAACAAATCATGGGGATTCCTTCCTTGTTTTAGTCATCGTTTCCAATCAGATACTGAAAGTGGATATCACAATACAATTTATCATTTTCAGTTAGCTTGTAGATAGAAAACATTAAAGATGACTGTCCTCAGTTTCAATCGGTTCAAAAAATTCTGTTTGGTTCTTATCCATTAGCTAACATGACTAATGGAAAATGGATAACTGTGTGCCATGAGTAGCATGACTGGAAAAATGAAGGAGCAATGTCTTCTCTTGGGGAGGGGAGTAGGAATGCAAAAAGGAAGCAAGGTGAAAGAGCAAGAAAAAGCACTAGTGGATCAGTGAAGATAAGCCCCTGAGTCAAGTTTCAAAAATTACATTTTTTATGAAAAACTGAGCGCTCGAAGGTCAAGCTCAGCTCCAAATTCCATGCACCCTGTAGCAACAAAATACAAGTCAAACATCAAGCCAAGCCAATCCTAGGAGGTGTATAATGTGCACAATGCGTCGAAATATGTTGTGAGTGGTAAGTATTATAAATAACTACGTTTTATTTTGCTGCTCGCATGTGGGATAAATCCCATTCAGAAAAGTGCGATCATCTATATATGTTGCACCCTTGGACTCGTTGAAAAATAATAACGGTGATCGGCATGAATTGAGTGCACACTTGCTAGAGAATTTTAGTGGCAAAAAATAGTCTGCAGCAGTAAGCATGAAAGGCAATAATATCAGAGCCCATGTGGGCATCTTCCCAAGGGAATTTTTAGTTTTTTGTTTTTTGGAATGATCATCTGATACATAGAGGCTAGGGGCGCTGTGCGTAGGGCCATCCTTAGCTTTACATCAATGAAGGACACCCAACATTGGGAGGCATTGACTGGTGATGAGAAGCACTTCATCACTCATGTCCTTGCATTCTTTGTTGCCTTTGACGGGATTGTTCTCGAAAACTTGGCTAGGTGTTTCATGAAAGAAGTTCAAGTTCCAGAGGCTCGTGCATTTTATGGGTTCCAGATTGCCATTGAAAATATTCACTCAGAGATGTACAGTTTACTGTTGGAAACATATGTCAAAGATCCTAAGGAAAAGAATCACCTGTTCAATGCAATTGAGACAGTTCCTTGTCTGGTAAAGAAAGCAGATTGGGCTGTCAACTGGATAGAGAGTGCTGAAAGTTCATTGTCTTTATGATCCTCATTGTTACATGTGCAGATATTTTAGGCAATAAAATGAAGATCCCGTGGGAAAATAAAGTACATATAGGGAGCATTGAGGTTTTGACGAAGATGTGGCAGTATTTGAGATTCCTATGAGAAGATGGCAGAATTTCTTAGCCGTAAAATCAATAGCTATTTCAACATCCCAGATTTCCAGCTATGACACCTTCAACAATTCGAGTCGCAGCGAACCTATTCTTCTATTTTAGTGTGATTTAATTTAATTCTTAAAATTTAATTTATTTTATTTGACTGCATAAACATATGCTATGTTTAGGAAATCACAATTAATATGTAATAGGGTATATATAGGATGATTTTTGAAGATGTAAAGGTTGTTTTTTTTCAACAGAGGAAAGCTGCTATTGGACTGTGTAAAGCTTAAAATTTTCTGAATATTATTCTATTGGAGCAGTCTCTGCCCTTTAAACCTAGGATCCATCATAGTGTTTAATGAGCAACATGTTTTTCTTGTAAATTCATTTCCATGCTTTGTTTTTTCTGCTAATTTCGTTACAGCATTCTCTAAGGGAAGTGTTAGGAATCCATCCATGCACGATGCTCCTTTCACAATGATTATGTTGTTTAATGTAGTGGTTATCTTTTCATAATCCATCCTTTGTTAGATGCTCTGTTGAGTAATCCTATGTTTCTCTTTCTCCTAAAATTTCCATTGTAGATCCATCCCCTGATTGATGCCTGTAGGGCAGCGGTATTTTTCCTCTTTTCTTCTCTCATTACATCTTTAATCCGGCTGAACATTGCGCTTATTTTTCCCCAAGTTTGCCGGCAGAAACTAGCCTCGATTCCATAGCCCAATGGTCCCTTTTCTTGCTGTTTTCGCCCCATAATTTTCAACCAAATCCTCGTTCTTCATATCTAGGCTAAGATTCATTTATTTCAACAGTTGGCAAAGAGAGAGCCCTCTCTGGTCTGGCAGGGCTAGATTCCAAATCAAAAGTTTGGTATGTGGTTACTCAGAATATTGCCTCTTCTCAGCCTTGAGGTTCTTTCTGATTGCTAACATCTCCCACTCAGGCATACTCTGGGATCCAACGAGTCAATCCCTCAAGGTTCCTCATGATCTCCTCATCGCTGTCACTTCCTTCTTGATAAGGAGAAACATCAAACTGGCGAGTGCCGTGCCTGGCTATTGGGGACATCTCGGCAGGATGCTCTGGTCCAACACCTGCATTGATAAAACAAAATGTTATAAACACATATATATCAAAAAACAATTAAAAATCAAAAATAAAAAATTGGCTTTTTACCTTCATCGTCGAAATCCTCTCCATCTGGAAGCGGCATATCTGGATCTCCGCAGAAGTCAGTACCACTGTAAAGCCAATCCTCCACTATGATCAATTGTCATCGTAGCCATGAGAAAAAGGCAGGCTTATAGGACATATGCTGGCCCCCAGTGATTATAGGCATCAATCGACTCCAACAGACCATTCGTGGGTCTCGTGGCATCGATGGATCCACCTCAGTCAGCTGGTATTAGAACAATGAAACCTGCTCCAGGAAGAAGGTCACTAGCACAGATCTGAAGCAAAATTGCTTTAGATTCCCCACCTTAGCTTTTGACAACTGGCATTTCATGTTGATCTTCATGGATTCTGCCCAATTGAAGATCATCGGTGTTGTACAGTCGATAACATACAAAAAATTCGACTTGTTGGTTTCATGCTCTGCTTGGGACCCATCCACTTTGTTTATGGTCAACAATAGCACTCTTAGTGTATGATCTCAGATAATCGCGATCTTGATCTTGCCACTCTTGGATTTGAGGGCTTCTGGGAAATGTTCAGCAAGTAGCATGGATATGCTTGCCCCAATTTGCTGTGACCCATAAAGGTTGACTAATTCCCCCCTTCGGGATAGTCTTGTGATGAAATAAATATCTGAAGTCTCCCACTCTAGCTCCTGGTCACCAATGATAAAAATTTCGTGATTTATGTCCTAGAGACTAATCAGGTATCGAAGCAGCTCAGGTTGAGCCCTCATCCCTGTAGTGAGAAAGAACTTGAGGAGCCCACAGTTCCTCAAGGCATCCAAGTAGTTTGGATCAACCATTGCTTGGGTGTCCACATCTCCGTGCTCACCTTCTTTCCAGTCTACCATTTTCGAAGATTATTTCTTGCAAAAACCATGTATTCAAGTCAATAATCATTTTCGGCAACTGAAATTTGGATTTAAGAGAAAATTTGATTTTTTCTTTTTTCACGGCATCGATGCACCTGTTTTAAAATAGTTGCGTTGATAGCACGGTTGGTCATTTTAGCAACCCTGGGCTGGCGTGATTCCTCTCTCGAAAATTGCGCCGACAGAGGGTGATTTTTTTTTTGCCAAAAACTCTCTTAGAAATCCAAAAAATGGAAAAAAAAGGAATAAATAGTATGGAAATGGAGCTTAAGGGCTTGGCTCTTACCTGCAACTGACGACTTGGGGAATGATCTCCCGAATCTCCCGTGATATGCTCCAGAAAAATTAGGGCACAAGTGGGTTAAAAGTTTTTCACACAAAGGTAAAATGGTAAATGGGTAGAAAAAATTTACTTTTCCCTCCTTTTATTCAATTTTTCATGAAATATTAAGGTTTTTAAGTTTTTTTGGACCTATTTTGCCTCAATAATTGGATAATGCCTTTACCTTTTGTGCATCGATAGGTCACGGATGTTCGACGATGGTACTGAGTCACGTTTCAGCTCTGTTCTCGACTCGTAAAACTCAAATGAAAAGTTTGTTGAGTATTTTTCCCTTTTGACTCGTAAAAGAGAATAAAATGGGGGGGTCCGCTTTCAAGCTCTTTTCTGACCCTTTAAACACGAAAATATTTCCGAGCTCTTGTCGTTTTGAACTCGTTAATGGATGCGAAACATCGTGCACCCAATATACGTTTACCCCTTTTTCGGGCAGGGATGCACTATTTACAAAAAATTTACTCCTTGACTGAAATAGTCAAGCGGTTCTCTCAAGTATTGTTTTCTACCTTTTCGAAATCGAGAGACACAAATGTATGAAAATGGACCATGTGGAGTTTTATTTTCCGTGTCTTTTTCAAACTCTCTAAACATGAAAAATATACCGAGTTTCGCTTTTGTCAAACTCGTAAAAATATTAAACGACATCGGATTCGTGACCGTGACGAACATGAGCTTCTCCTTCCTAGGGCTCATTAAACTTACTAGGTCAGATTCATTCGAAGGATGGACTTACAATGCAAGCACATGCTATCCTCTTCAAGCTTGCGATAAAAAATAATTGGGGTGCCTGCCAGAAATGGTGGGGGAAAATTTGGAAGTTCAATTGGTCGTGTCGATAGCTCGCTCTTGAACATGACACTTTCTGTTTCGTGTCAGGTTGGGATATCCTCCTCTTCATCATTGACCTTCCTGGGTTGGGCTGTTTATTTTTTCTTTCCATTTGATCTCTACCACGTCATCATGACCACCGATCGTATGGATCCAAAAGCTACCGAACTTCCAGCCATGTCACCGATATGTTCAAGAGTTGTCCTTCTGTAGTTACACTTACCCATGATTCTCTGTATCATCTAAAATCATTTTGCATCCCTTTGTCTCGTGTCGATGATGTGGGATAAATTATGGTCCTCCTTTGACACGGCCGCTTCCTATCAACTTCATCTCATTATCCGGGAAGTTGACTAAGAAACTCCCTTCCAGTACCTTAGAGCTTGCATGCCCTAATGGCAAGTTCTTCATACTCAATGACATGTTCACATCATTGGCTTTCGATCGGTTGATTTCATGGGTGTTCGAATTTAGTTCCTTTATTCACATTCCGTGAATTGTGCTGATAGTACCTTGAGGACCATTGTCATTATTGGTGTTTTCTCTCGCGCTTGTTAACAGTTCACATCTTCGGCTGTTAATCAAGCGATTTTCTATCATGTTTGGCATCAACACATATATTCACATGTTAGAATTTGTACTTTGATCGGGTCGTGTCGGAGTGCAAGACCCTAGGCTTAGATTACAAAAGTCCAGGTTGCAAGGCGATGTGACATGATTGTGCTAATATGCATGTCTCTTTCATATGGGTGGCTACGACCATACCATGAGTTGTCATATGTGATCCTTCTCATTATTGGATGGTTGTGACCATACCTTGGTTTCGATATGATCCTCTTTATCGGATGGCTATGCCCATGCCTGGATCCATTTACATGATCATTCTTTGGATGGTTGCGTCCATACCACGATTCATGTATCATTTGACAGAGTTTTCAGTAATGTATATGTATCTGTACTTTCTTGCAGGTTTTCCAAAGACAGACTCCAGTTCCCCGCACTGATTCATAAAGCATTTCACCCCTCACTCTAGTTCAGCCTTCACGCTTTAGGGGGCATCTGTTACACAACATTTTGTCACTATCCCCGTACTCCCCATTCCATGATCCTGGAGGACCTCTACAGTGAACCCTACATTCTTTCCCTTCATGAAGAAACTCTCATTGTGTCCCTCTTCATGAGCAGAACAATTCCCTTTTGCATCATTTCCAAAAAATATTCTATTTTTCCTAGTTTACAAGACCAACGCTAATGACCCGTGTCCTCCTCGCACCGATATGCAGGTATTATAACTGTCCCTAGCGTCGACTGGAGCAACTGAGCCTTTTTCTAGTTGCGTTGATCCTATTTTGGAAAGTTTTTTAAATAAGGGGCCGAATCTTCCAGCTCTAGAAGCTTTGTAACGGAAGTCTGGTAAATGGTTAGGCCAGATGGAGTTGAGGAGGTCATTTTGGGTTCTTTTCCCCTATTATGATGGAGCTAGCTCAAGAGATAAGACCTTCTCCCATGAGAAGAGGAACCATCTCCCATCCATTCAAGCTATATAAACCTCCACTTTTCCCAAGCACAAGCTAGTGCTATCTTTTAGTTCTAATTAGGCTCTGGTTGAAGTTTTGATTATGGAGTAATCAACAAGTTATTCATTGTTGTAGCTCTCTAGTTGTGTGTGAGGGAGAAGTGTGAATTTGGTTTAGTGTGAAGACTAAAGGGAAGAGCCTTAAAACTACCATTGTTGAGGCCATCATGGAATGCTAACAAAAGTGTGTGGGAACTCGGATTTGTCAGAGGAGAACAACAACGTCGAGACAACGGCTGTAATATCTTCTTGATTTAATATATCTACAACTATGGATTTATTTCCTACATAATATGTCATCTCGCATGTTTATGGCTTAATGTTTCTTGAATTGTTAAGTAGGTTAAATACAATTTTTCTATTATCACAATTGTTGTTTGTGTTGTTTACTTGTTTCAGATGCTCGGAGAAGGAAACGGGAGATAGCTGGAGCAAGGAAGCAAGGTCATCACCAAACGGAATAAGCATACTAATAGGTAGGCCCTCTTAATTGGTTCTAACGAAAGGAAATATTCCATAGAATGTCTTGTTTGTGGCTAGACCCACTCTCAGGCTAGAGGAATTGTTTGTGTCTGCACTTAGAATTTTAATTCACCACACCCTGCCTTGGATTTGTCCTTTATTTTGCAGTTTGGGGCGCTTTTACCCTGAATTTGAATCACAGATCCAAAGTTGTGCTTATTTTGTTTAAAATTTTATCCAATATTGGAAGCATATCGGTATGTTGCACCAAGTGAGGAGATTTCCAGAACTCCATGTCTTCCTAAATGTATTTATGTAGACAAACGCAGTAATTAAGCACCAAATTTCACTCAGAGTCTTCTATACCCAACTTTGTTTAGAGTATGAAAAATATTTGTGAGCTCATGCACATCTGTAGAAATTTTGAATAATATGACACATATTCACAGAGATTAGCCTGATTATACACTTATAAGCGGAACATGCATAATACATAACCTCCTCTACGTTGATCATCAATTTACAGAAGCAGAAACATTCACAGGCGTACATAGAAGCATCCATCACACATATCAACACAGTATTTTCCCGGGGAAAGCATCTCGCTAAAAACCCCAACTATTTGTATATTATAGTGATTGAATCATGTAACAATACATAGTACAATACTCCTCACAAGTACTCAGTACTATCTCCACATGCTACACACAATACAGCTCAGATCTGATCTCCAAATCTCCCTCACTACTTGCCTGCCTCCACAGCTCAATACCTGCTCAAGAATTGATGAGAATGGTTTACCAAACTCGTATTTGACCTGCAAATAATCACTCACACTGTGTTGGACGTGAGCACAGGCTACAGTTCTTGGTATTGACCAATTCATTGGCATACTCAATCCCTCTGATTGTGCAAATCATCATGCACAGCTATAGTCACAACTGATAGCAATCTGGTCCTCTAACACCTGTCCCTGCTGAACTGAACATGCACTGACATGCAACTGAGTTAACTGATGTATTCTATAGTTGCATTATGAGTTAATAACTTGTGAATTAATTAATAACTAATTCACCCAACTCATCTCTAGTCTATTTTCCAGTTAGACTAAATACAACCAGTTTAACAAAGCTAAACTGAACACAACTCCATCAACTGCACCTCCAGTCCACTAAACTCAACTCACTTGAGTTCTAACTGAAGTCCTGCATGCAAATATTAGTCATCCTATAGGTAACCACGTATTTCCTTCTGGGATCTGCATGTAGCACATCTGTAGCTCAAACTGAAGTGCTCCAAGAGAATAAGATCAAGTTTATAGTCCAAATATTATTATGAGACAATAATATTTGACTTTTCTATTTTTGACAGCCAGTCTAAAAATAGACTTTGATCACTCATACTGTGATCACTCATACTGTGGTCACCCATACTGTGGTCACCCATACTGTGATCACTCATACTGTGATCACCCATACTGTGATCACTCATACTGTGATCATCCCTGCTGGGATCCAAAAATAGAACTTGCGCCATAATTTGCCTGCGGGCCCACTTAGTGAAGGCGACTCCTTTCCACTAAGCTCCATCATCTTGTTGCATTCTCAACAAGCATTTCTTATTGCACACTTTTCAACACTCCCTCTCAACAAGAAAGGCTTCCTCTCGAACTCGATCCTGTAACTCTGGAATGTTCTCCATGCAACACATCTGGCCGGTCCACTTGCTCTATCATCATAGTCTCTGACTGCTATTGCCTCTGTAGACTGAAAACTCTGCATCTCTGTGCTCTTCAATATTTGACTGCTCTAGCCTCTGTCACTTTGATCTCTGACTGCATCCGTGCTGCTGCTGGTTCTATCTCCCAACATTGCATCCGCACTGCACCTCCCAACTGACCTCCCTGTTGGGCTAGAAACACCCTTTGATGCTGAAGCTCTACCTGCTGCTGACAAGTGCTTCCTCTCTGACATCTATACTACTGCAACATCTCCATGCATCTCTCACCATTGCACACCTCTCTGTGCCACCTCGCACTGTGCAAAACACTTGTGCCTCTCGCATTGCTGCAGCATGCTAGCTATGCGCTGTCCTGGGATTCCCTGCACTTTTGCTCTCTCTGCCGCTCCATCCGCATCTGTCTCTACCCAATCAATCAATTCCTGCTACTACACATTGGGGCTCCCGTAGCAAGGTCTCATCCAAGAGGTTGGGTACCTCAAGGATCCTGCCCCTCCTCCTTGGGACAATCAATCCACATCACCCCACCTCCTACCTGGAGGTATGGCTGCATGTGATCCCTCAGCCCACCTGGCTCGAAGTTTCCCCCTACTGGAGGTCTCTGGATGAGTAGATGTCTCTACTTGATCTCCTCTCAGCTTCCCTTGTTGTGGCTACTCCATAACCTCCTGAAGCTGCTGCACCAATCGTGGCTCCTCCACAATCGTCTGAGACTTCTTCTGGCTCTGAATGTTGAAAGGTAACATACCTTCCCTCTCAACCACCAAGTCTCCATCAATTGCCTCGCTGCTCAAGGCTTTGCATTCATCTTGAACCTCAAGAGCATACAGGTTCTTGACTCGTGAACCCTCCTCATGACAATGAAAGCATCGCACTTTCGATTTGTCAACCTTCTTCCCACCACTGGAAGAACTAAATTCGGAAAGAGAAACCTTCCCCTTCTCCTTCTTCACCTTACTCGCTAAGTCACAGTTCTCCTCATCCTGCATGGATGAAGAACTGTCTTTGGTGCTCTGTCTAATCTCCTCCTGCACAAGATCCGACCAAAGTCTCTCCCATCCTGGCAGTTTCTCCCTTCCATTCATCGAGTCTTGGTAGCTATGCCAACTCTTAGGAAGGTCAAGGAATCCTAGACTCACCATCCTCATCCGATAGTCACCCCCACACTTCCCAACTCATCCCGGCATTGGGTGAACTTCGTGAGATACTGGGCATACTGTCTCCATTCTCACACTGAATGTTTCTGAGTTTTGCTCTTGCTTTGGAATTAAATTCGAATTCCACCAGCTCAAAACTCAACCGCTTCCGATCTAAAATTCGTGAGAACAAAGTATTTCTCGTACAGAGATCGACTGTATGGGCTTTTACCGGATATCTCACCTTCGAAAAGAAGGATGAATCCAGAGGCTACCTGGCCCAATTACAGACCCTGCCTGAAGAAATAAAATGTAAACACTTTCTGAATAATAGATCTGATGATCAATCCTCGCTTGATATCCTGTAAAAATCTCTTTTACAAATCAAGCAACTCTGATACCATGTAGAAACTTTTTCTACAAATCATCTAGCTCCGATACCATGTAGAAATTTTGAATAATATGACACATATTCACAGAGATTATCCTGATTATACACTTATAAGCGGAACATGCATAATACATAACCTCCTCTACATTGATCATCAATTTACAGAAGCAGAAACATTCACAGGCGTACATAGAAGCATCCATCACACATATCAACACAGTATTTTCCTGGGGAAAGCATCTCGTTAAAAACCCAAACTATCTGTATATTATAGTGATTGAATCATGTAACAATACATAGTACAATACTCCTCACAAGTACTCAGTACTATCTCCACATGCTACACACAATACAGCTCAGATCTGATCTCCAAATCTCCCCCGCTGCTTGCCTGCCTCCACAGCTCAATACCTGCTCAAGAATTGATGAGAATGGTTTACCAAACTCGTATTTGACCTGCAAATAATCACTCACACTGTGTTGGACGTGAGCACAGGCTACAATTCTTGGTATTGGCCAATTCATTGGCATACTCAATCCCTCTGATTGTGCAAATCATCATGCACAACTATAGTCACAATTGATAGCAATCTGATCCTCTAACACTTATCCCTGCTGAACTGAACATGCACTGACATGCAACTGAGTTAACTGATGTATTCTATAGTTGCATTATGAGTTAGTAACTTTTGAATTAATTAATAACTAATTCACCCAACTCATCTCTAGTCTATTTGCTAGTTAGACTAAATACAATCAATTTAACAAAGCTAAACTGAACACAACTCCATCAACTGCACCTCCAGTCCACTAAACTCAAATCACTTGAGTTCTAACTGAAGTCCTGCATGAAAATATTAGTCATCCCATAGGTAACCACGTATTTCCTTCTGGGATCTGCATGTACCACATCCGTAGCTCAAATTGAAGTGCTCCAAGAGAATAAGATCAAGTTTATAGTCTAAATATTATTACAAGACAATAATATTTGACTTTTCTATTTTTGACAGCCAGTCTAAAAATAGACTTTGATCACTCATACTGTGATCACTCATACTGTGGTCACCCATACTGTGGTCACTCATACTGTGATCACCCATACAGTGATCACCCATACTGTGATCATCCCTGCTGGGATCCAAAAATAGAACTTGCGCCATAATTTTCCTGCGGGCCCACTTAGTGAAGGCGACTCCTTTCCACTAAGCTCCATCATCTTGATGCATTCTCAACAAGCATTCTTGTTGCACACTTTTCAACAACATCTTGGTCCCTTTGATGTTGTAGTGTGGTCCACTATATGTAATTTTCCTCATAGCTCCCCATAGGGTAATATTGTTCTTTGACAGTGTCTTGGAAAGAGTTCCAAGAGGGGACAACTATAAATAGAGATGCTTCCTTAGCCCTTTTCTCATAGTAAGTTTCCCACCATTACTTCACATGGGGAGCAACCTTAAGTAGTGTAATCTTCTCCCTATCAGAGAAACTATGGACTGAAAAGTATCCTTCCAACAAATTCAAGCATTTATCTACAACATCTGCATATATTTAACCTTCGAATATAGGGATATATAAATTTACTTATACCTTGAAGGGGGTAGCACCTCTGATGTGAATATTGGATGAAGATGCATCGTCAGTGGGCATCTGTCGAAGGATCTTGGAAAAGTTGTCCATCGTTTCATTCCTTTTTCGCTTGAGGGATTCTTCGATCAATATTTTGAAAGAATCTCCTACTCCCTCATCTTTCCTCTCTTCCGACATGGGAGGTCATCAGGGTTGGCGATGCCAGTATTGATAAAGGTTCAACCGGTTCAAGCCCTAACTGCTTATACCCCAAGCACATTGGGACATGCACAAAGAAATAGAGAAAGAGAAAACCGTTATGATACCACTGATCCAAATTTATGAAGGAACAAAATGAAATATAAATATAAACAAAAACAAAGAGATATAATGAAAAGAGAACTTTAGTTCATTAATAACAAAGTACTAAAAATTGTTACATGCAAAATGGAAATAAACTATCTCAGATGATGATAGGTTATCTCTGAGAAGAGATGTGACGGCTACATGCCTTCTGAACTATGTAACAATGAGGCTCAAAGACCTATTTATTATTGAGAAAAAATGGAAAGCCTTAAACATCCAAAAACTTAACCCTAGGAGATGAAGCGCCAAAAGTCTATGAGCCTCGTTGGGGTAAATTTTTACATCAGCTTCTCGGGGTATTAACTTTGGCATAAGATATCCATTAGATATGTACGATACCTGGTTAGAAACATTTATCTAAGAAATACAAATTTCGACTACTAACCCATTCCAAATGTAATGGGTTTTCCCATTTTCCAAAAAAAAATCGTTTAGGGCCTAAAAACAGCTCCAGAGTTCAAGACCCAAAAACTGCAAAAAATAGTAAATTGTGCTACAATTAAGGAAATTGAAAGAAACAATGGTGGTGGTCCAAGTGGAATAGGTGGGTGGTCACCTATATCCACCTAGATCAAATCGAGACTAAAAAAAGGCAGAAATCATATTTGAATTAACAACAAGCTAGTTAGGATTTTAGGCCAAAACCT
Organism: Pinus tabuliformis; assembly: GCA_031772625.1. NCBI lineage: Eukaryota > Viridiplantae > Streptophyta > Pinopsida > Pinales > Pinaceae > Pinus > Pinus tabuliformis. Next base: position 842,724,189 of record CM062809.1, on the reverse strand, counting down.
TGAAATTATGTAGGGCATAAGTTGTGAAAAATTGTGCATAATAATATAACAAGATATAAGTGGCATACATAGATAAATACTGTAAGGAAAACAATCTGATTTTATTAGAGAAAATAATAGTCAAAATATTAACAATAGGTCTCTACGAAGACCTTTAACCAGTTCTAAAACTAAAACTACTACAATGTACAAGCTCATATACAACTGTCAAGGAAATCCAATAAGAATGATAGTGCAATGATCCTTCAAACAAATTGTGAAATTGGACAACTTGCTTTTAGCATAAAGATCATTGTTAGTTGTGATAACTAAAAATCAAACCTTAGGAACAACAAATAAATGATTAGAAAGAACACAAGATACCTTCACAAATCCTTAAATAGTTGAGGGAAGTCACCCTAATTGGTCTCTCCTTTAGAGGTAGAACTATTGTCACCATTAAGATCAACTCTCTAATTTATAGAAAATAAAATCAAAGGAATAAAAGAACAACCTAATATTTTTTTAGCATACCTCTCTTCAAAACTTTCTCTCTCTTTCCTTCATATATCTCCCCTCTTTTTAAAGAGGCTCCAAGTGGTTTTGGTAGTTTTCAATTTTAAAATATCATATTAGTTGCATTTCTAATCAAGATGATTAGAATCAAGAGGAGAGACTTCTAAAGGTTGTTTAGAAATTTTTAATTAAAAGTTTGACTCTAATAGGTGGGACCCTCTTTTCCATTTGATTAGGCCTCTTATTTTCTTCAAAGCATGAATTAATTATCAATGTGGATCATTTGTTTTATTCATCTCCTAAACACCCTAATTAAATTGATGACCATAAAACATAAAAAGGCCAATGCATAACCATGAAAATCAGTACGCAACCAACATATATAACATATCTGCCAATTTTCATAACAAAATATAATCTTTAGAAGTTCCTAAAACCCTGTGCCTCCCATATCCGTTGTCTCTCCTTAAGCCATTTATGTCTAAAGTGGCACCACAAAATACATATGTGAAACACACACACACACATACACACACACACACACGCACACACACACACACGCACGCATGCACACACACATGCACGCACGCACGCACACACACACACACATATGCCATACTGTTTCTACCCTACTAATATATCATAAAAAATATAAGTATAACATTCGATAGATAAACTAAAAAAACAACATCATCTTATAAGCCTGTGAATAGTGCCAAAAATGACCCGTGGAAAAATGTAATGTACTATGAAAACCAATATTAACTTCCATACCCGTGAGAAGGAGATGACTCTACTTGTTGCGCCTCTTGTTGTGGGCATGATGATAATAAATGTGATGATCCATGAGAGAAACCACAACTTGAGAAACTTAAGCATTTTGTTCATGCTCACTCGCAATAGGTAGGGGGGTGACTGCAAGTTTTGATGATTGATGAGCTGGATTGGCCAATGTTATAGGGTGTTTGGAGTCTTGATGTGAAAAGGAGGCATGTCAAGAAGAAGAAGTGTATCGTTGAGGCGTTACAGGAGGAGTATGTATGACATGAGAAGCAACAGATTGTAGACATGGCACATGAGCTTTAGGAGGATGATTGGGAGGAAAAATATCAGGCCAACCTTGTTTGGAACACAGGGGTTGTGAAAAAATAACTGGTTCCCATCCATCGATATTTGGATTTACCAAAGGAGCATGTGTATGTGGAGGGATGGGTATGCTAGTGGGAGGTGGATGGGGAAATAAAGGTTGTTTTGGTTGAGATTGTGCCTTAGACTAGTTTTGAGGCATTCCCAATAGGTTCATGATTTTTGAGTGCAACAACTCCCTTAACATATGAGAATTAACATTAAAATGAATATAAATTCTTGGTACCATTTCCCCTCTTACTCCTAAATGTTGATTCATCTCCATTCATCCTCTACCCTTGCCTCTTCCTCTATTTATGTTAAAGAGACTCATTCTATAGATATATTCATTGACTTATGAACAAAACTATGAGTTAAAAAAAAACGAAGGAAATAGCGATAGAAACAAGGAAAGGGGACAATGTTTATATACATATAATCAATCTCGGTGGCACTAAAAACAAATTGAAGTTGTCTCAATACCCTAAATAGGAACATAGAGCCTTCACGAGGCATAAGCATATTAAAAGGATGCACATGAGTCAAAATCATGTAGCTAAGGGTAATTTAAATAATCAAGAAGTGTCGGCTTGCGAAGGCAAACAAATATACTCATATAAATTCTATAAACATAACCATAATATAAAGTAATTAAAACAGATTCAACTGGAGTGGTATATATATGCATGGTTATTTTTTGCAGATAGGCTGAACAATTAAGAAAATATAAACCCCTGACCATATAAAATAAGATATTGGAGTGAAGAAGAAAAATGCCATTGGACATATATCATTGTGAAGATAGGTTTGACGACTTGTTTGAACAAAAATTAAGTAGAATCCTTGTGCATGGCCTTCACATGAGTTTTTTACTAAAATCCCTAAGGCCTTAAGAGTTCCCTTATGTGGTGTGATGGACAAATTTGAAAATATTTCAGGTTTTGACAAAAAATGCAATTGAAACAAAGTTATTTTTAATTGAAGCAAAGCTCATTTTCACTTAGTTCAAAAAAGGCTGAGTACATGGCTACTAGTTTGGTAGCATGCGAAGCTATTTGGATGAAGAATTTACTTGTAGGAATTTTCAGACAGAGGATGGAGCCTACCATGATACACTGTGATAATCAGAGTTGCATCAAGCTCTATAAAAACCCTGTGTTTCATGATTGCTCAAATCATATCAAGATCAGGTACCATGATCTTAGAGATTGTGTGCCGAAAGGCACATTGAAGCTATGATACATTCCAACCAAGGAGAAGATAGCAAATATATTGACCAAGGCATTAGAAAGAAGTAGGTTTGTTCATCATCGTGATAATTTGGGAGTTGTACACAATCCCTTCCTCGCTAAGAGGGAGTGTTGAAAATAGTGGCGAAGAAGGGTTCCTTTATTTGTGCCTTAATTCAAGGATCCACAACAATTTTCTCATTTAGCATGCTCAAATTCCTAAAGAATAGGAAAGTTCCTAAAAACTAGGACGAGCTATGAAGCAATTAAATAATGCGTTGAAGTAGAAGATTGAGTTACTTGTCTTCTAGTGAGAGTTAATAGATGAAAAGGATTGTTGACACCTAATCCTCAACGGATGGGTGAACTGGAACGTGAACAATCATCAAGAAGATGAACTGTTCCGTCCCATTTATGTATATAAATGATAGTTAGCTAATGAATTATGCAATCAGTTTTTTCTCTGCCCATTCTGGAGTTACCCTGGCCTAACATGGTATCAGAGCACAGGTCCCAGTCCTCGGAATAGTCGTAACTCCTTTTCTCTGCGCATGAATACCTGAGCGCTTCCTCTGTCATGCGTTTCATTCTCTGCGCTAAATACCTGAGCGTTTATACTTTGTCCTGCGTGTCATTGGGTCTCTGCACATCGGTTAAAAAAAAAATCATTGACTGTCCTACGGCCTGCTCTCGCTCTCCTTCCCTTCCGCGTTATTCATCTCCCCTTCTGCGTTATTCAACTCTTCCACATGCTCTATATTGGCTTCTCCAGCCCCGTCGAAGGTTTCCAGAAGCCAATCCATGTTGGCTGCAACCATTTCCTCTTCTAAGAAATCGGCCTCTTTCTGAGATGGTCCATGATAGCCTCCTCGAAGCTCAGGAAGATACATGAGCGTGACCAAGTATTTTATGTGTTTTCAACCAACGTTATCGTGCCCATGTCATCAAGAAACCAGAAATGCATTAAAACGCGTGGTTTCAGGCGGCCTCCGTCTCGAAGATTCGATGGTGGTGATGGTGGGAATAGATCTAGCTGAAAGCAGATGGCTGAAGGTCTCCACTGCCTCCGTAAGCCTGTTGGTCTGGCAGAGTGTTTTATTGTACGAGGACCCTGTTGCAGCATAACAGCTATCAATCCAAAAGCCTCGTGAGTTGGCGCCGTCGTGAGTTTTCCCTCTCTTGCATAGCCCATGTATTAGCGTGCTATATGTCAAAAGATTAGGAAGCTGTCGTTTGTTCACCATTTGTTTGAACAGATTAATAGCATCTTCCGTTCTGCCCGTCCTGCAAAGCCCTTTGATGAGGGTACTGAATATTACGACATTTGGAATATAGCCATGTGCTTCCATTCCATAAGTCTGTAAACACGCAATGCTGATTGATGGACCATATTTCATAATGAAGGTGGAGATGCGGGGTATCAAACCCGTTAACTAGAGTTCTCAAAGTTTATCATAAACTTTGAATCCCTTGGAGCGGAAAGGATCCAGAGGGTCATTTTCCATGCATTCTTGAACACAAAGCTGCTTGAATAAGTTTTTTGAATGCGCTGTTTCAATAAGTTTTTTGCGCTGTTGCAATAAGTTTTTTTGAATGCGCTGCTTGAATAAGTTATTGAATGCGTTTTGGACGCCGTTTCAATAAGTTTTAGAAGTTTTTTGAATATTTTAAGGAGGATATGGTATGGTAACTGACAAATAACATCTGGCACCGTCTGCGGGAAGTCTTTGAGAGTGAACATTGCTACAAAACTGTGTTTGGTAGTTCAAATAGTATTCCGCAGTTTATATATATCATCCACAACATTTATATAAGCAGTTTTCAAAGCATTCAAAGTTATATCAGTCAGAGTATTTTATATATCAAAGCATTTGTAGTATTGCATGTGATATATTAATACATTGAAGTGATATATTGAAGTGATCCCTTGCGCAATTTTTTAAAAACATAGTAGTATTGCAGTGATATATGAAATGCTCATGCTTCTAGCAAATATTAGAGGGATTTGAAGGCTGTAACGTAAGGATTTTCTATCAGCAGAAATAATTTTGTTACAGTATGCATTCAAGAGAAAGAAGAAGATATTTCAGAGGAAGGGGGGGCAGACACCCTCAAGAAGAAAAGGCAAACTTACATTGCATTCGCTGTGAACGAAATGGATCACATGATGCTTCTACATGCAAGCTACCATGGGACAAAATTGAGCAGAGAAGAAATCAACAGAAAGGTAAAACTGATGACACAGAGAAAGGTAAAGCACCTGAATCTGCTCACTATATTGAGGCACAATGTAACATTGGAGTAAATGAAGACTTGTTTAATGCTTCACTTGCTTCTTCGAAAAATGACTGGTTGCTTGATTCAGGAGCAACCTGTCATATGACTCATAGGAAAGATTTTTTTGAAGATTTCACTGACAATGTTGATGGAGCAGTATACTTTGCAGATCAGTCAAAAATCAAGCCATCAGGGCTTGGCACAATCAGGCTTAAACTGCCTGGTCTTCCAGACTTTCTTCTGGACCATGTTCTATATCTCCCACAGCTCAAGAGAAACTTGTTGTCCCTGGTCCACATCCGCCAGCAAGGTCACTCCATTCATATGTTTGATGACAAGCCTGAGGTAAGAAAGGCATCTGACCACTCACTTGTCATGAGGGGTATAGAAGAAGAAAGACTTCTTAAACTGCAAGGAACTTCTGCTCATGCACAACATTTCTCATATATTTCTCATCATGAAGAAGGTACACTTTTGTCAAGTTTATTATGGCATGCTAGATTTGGACATTTAAACTATGACAGTCTCTGCTTATTAAAGAAAAATGGTGTTGCTGGTTTGCCTACAATTCCTAGAAAACATAAGCAATGTGATGCTTGCATTCTAGGAAAGCATAGCAAATAGTCTTTTCATGATTCACATTCAAGAGCACATAGGAAGCTTGAACTCATTCATTCAGATTTATGTGGTCCAATGCCTGTTCCTTCTGCAAATGGAAATAAATATATCATGACATTTATTGATGATTACACCAGAATGTGTTGGGTTTATTTATTGAAGAACAAATCTGATGCTTTTCAAACATTCAAGAATTTTCATAAATGGATTGAAAATGATGCACAATCTCATATTGGGTCTATTCGCACTGATAATGGAAAAGAATATACATCAAATGAATTTGAAAACTATCTTCGCCAACATGGGATCAAACATCAAACAACTGTACCTTATAATCCCCAATAGAATGGTGTAGCTGAAAGAATGAACAGAACAATCTTGAATATGGTACGATCCATGCTTTTCTTCAAAAATGTAAAGACAATGTTTTGGGCTGATGCTGTTCTATGTGCTGCATATATAAAGAATAGATGTCCATCTAGTGCTATAAGAAACAAAACTCCTTATGAATTGTGGTATGGACATGTTCCTTCGGTAAAACATCTTAGGATCTTTGGTTCCACCTGTTATGCTTTAATACCAAAGGTACATAGAAACAAACTTGGTTCTAGAAGTCGTAAGTGTATCTTCCTGGGATATTCAAACACATCTAAAGCATACCGCCTCTATGATGAAGTAAATAAAAAGTTTGTTTTATCTAGAGATGTCATTTTTCTCGAATCATCCAAATCTGACAATGTTGTTGAGCGACAACTTGATTGCTTGGATAGATTCGCAAAAACAAAATCATTCCAAGAGTTTGATAATCAGATTCCACATCTTGAAGGGGGGATTCCTATACTAGATCAACATGTGGAATCTTCTTCTGAAGAACAATCTCCCCTGCATGACACTCCAACAACGGATGATGCTTTAAGTGATGTAATTGATAGAATTGGGAGACTCAATCTTGGTTCAGACCCAACTCAATCAACAGAGCAGCCTGGACCATCTCAGAAAGGTCCCCCAAAGTGGCTGACAAAGACACTTGAAAGTGTTCATCCTGATGAAATTGGAAAAACAGGAACCATAAATACAAACCGACAAGATGGAGGTGATGTAGATAACTCTAATTCACCTGTTGATATGGATGTTACTTATGATTGTGAATTGAACTTGTCTACATATTTTGAACCAACTTCCTTCAAAGAAGCTGCTTCTCATGATGAATGGAAAGAAGCGATGCAGAAGGAGTATGATGCCCTCATAAAGAATGGCACTTGGAAGCTGGTTGATCCTCCATTTGGAACCAAACCAATTGGCTGCAAGTGGGTCTACAAGAACAAGTACAAAGCTGATGGCTCACTTGACAAGCAGAAAGCTAGGCTTGTGGCAAAAGGTTTTGCACAGAAGGAAGGGGTCGATTATGAGGAAACTTTTGCCCCCACAGCAAAATGGGCCACCATCCGGACACTCTTTGCACTAGCTGCTCAGAACGGTTGGAAAGTCCATCAAATGGATGTAAAAACTGCATTCTTGAATGGAGATCTAAAAGAGAATGTTTTTATGTCCCAGCCTGAAGGATTTGCTGTGAAAGGACATGAACACAAAGTATGCAAACTTGTGAAGTCCTTGTATGGCCTCAAACAAGCACCACGAGCCTGGTATGAAAAACTAACTGAGCATCTTCTGAAACTCAACTTCAAACACTTTGATCTTGATGATGCAACTTTATTTGTCAAGAAAGTTGGCAAAACAGTTGTATATCTTGTGGTATATGTAGATGATCTTTTAATGACAGGGAACAATGAAAGCTATATTGCATCCATAAAGAAAGAATTAGGAAATTTTTTTGAAATGACTGATTTGGGCTATGTTCATTACTATCTTGGCATTGAAGTAACCCAACATCCAAAATCCATATTTCTTTCTCAAAAGAAATACATTGGAGATTTGTTAAACAGATTTGGCATGACAGAGTGCAATCCTCTTTCTACTCCAATGTAACAAAACTTGAAGCTCACATCTATTGAAGGAAAGGAATTTGAGGATGCAACAAAGTATAGACAACTTGTAGGAAGTCTCATCTACCTCACTACTACCAGACCAGACATTTCTATGCAAAAGCCTTGTGAAGGACATTGGTCTGCTGCAAAAAGAGTTCTAAGGTACTTGAAGGGAACTCAAGACCTTGGAATCAAGTATACACAGGTGGACGACTTCAAATTGATTGGATACTCTGATTCAGACTTTGATGGAGACAAAGAAACTGGGGTATCTACTTCAGGATATGCTATGAGTCTTGGATCAGGAGCTGTCTCCTGGAGATCACGCAAACAATCAGTACCAGCAGATTCCACAACAGAAGCAGAATATGTGGCAGCAGCTGAAGCAACGAAAGAAATTGTGTGGCTCAGGAAAATTCTTGAAGATTTGCAGGTAAAACAAATACAATCAACTCCACTCATGATTGATAACACCTTTGCAATAAAGTTGGCCAAGAACCCAAAGTTCCATGATCGTACTAAGCACATCAATACTAAATATCATCTGATCCAACATCATGTTGAGGCCAAAACAATCCATCTCCGTCATTGTTCCACAAACGAGCAAATTGCAGACATATTCACCAAAGCGCTTGGAAGAGAAAAGCTTGAAAGATTCAGAACGATGCTTGGACTCACCAACATCCCTTCAGATTAAGGTGGGGAATGTTGACACCTAATCCTCAATGGATGGGTGAACTGGAACGCGAACAGTCATCAAGAAGATGAACTGTTCCATCCCATTTATGTATATAAATGATAGTTAGCTAATGAATTATGCAATCATTTTTTTCTCTGCCCATTCTGGAGTTACCCTGGCCTGACAAGGATGAGTGTTTGAGTCTCAAGTTCAAGAAATAAGATAGAATGAGTTGCATGAGTGGTTGATATGATTTACAATATTAGTTTTCAGTGCTAAGATATTCCTCAGATTATAAACAAAATGCTTTCATTGTGCTTAAGGATTCATCAATTTTTGCAAGTGAAATGAAGAGATTTTATGTTAATTTTATGAGCAATTTAACATAAAATAGAAACTGAACAATAGCATAAACATATACAGAACATCATCAAAACACATTACAACAAGCACATGATAAAGGATTTCACCCCTCTTGGGATACGTTTCCTTGGTTCAGCTTCCGATGGCTTGTGCCTCTCTATTATGCTTAAAAATGTAAAAAACTGTGTTTACAATGCTCAAATGCCTCTGAAACCTGCTCCAATTAGTTCAGAATACTAAAAAATGGCTATCTAGCCTCCTTTTGTATCCAATTTGGTGGAAAAATGAAGAAGTTGTGACTTCTCCTAGTTCTCCCACTATTCGTTCAACAAATTGCTCCACATTCGACAGGAACCCACAATTTCGCTCCAAAAATCAGTTGAGCGAAAATTTTGCTGTGCGGTGAGCCTTAATATGTCAGCACCGACTATCTTTTCACAAATCACAGTCGGCAAGGACCAACAAGATTAAGGTTTGTGTATGAAGCGACGATTGTGCGATTGCAATGTCGCGGACCCGAGAACACTATAAATTGGAACTGATGAACCTCTCACATCAGGGGACTAATCGCATTTCACAATTTGGGGGATAACCGAGGTTTTATATATGTGAAACTTTTGCACCATTGTGATTTGTGATTTGTGATTGTGATATTGCATCACAACCTGGTACTTGCTGGGGGCCGATTCTATAACGCCGACCCTTCGCTGATCTGTGATTGCGATCCATCGCTTCGCACCTCTGGCCGTTTCTTGAAAATCGTCCTGCCTGCCTTAGTGCATCGCACCCTTCCCTGCACGAGGGCCGATTTCTAACGCCGACCTACCTGCGATTATGGTTTACGATATGCGGGGGCTAATGGAAGCTTGCCACTTGGCACCTCCTCATTCGCTGAAGGACCTTGCCACATCATCCAATCCTGGCATGTAAGCAAGTCAAATCTAAACTTTTACTTGCTCTAACTTCTGCATACGAGCTCGGATTTGAGTTTCATTTGCACCGTTGGAATCAGAATGACGAGCTTGTTTATCTGAATCTAAGTTTAACAAAATTGTGACACTTTGATTTTTGAGCATAATTTTGAGCACCTAATTACTCCTCCCCACTGGAAGCCTTTTGGACCCCAAAAGGATCACTTTCAATTGTTCAGCAGGTGAGGGTACAATTTCCTCACCTTTTCGACCTCTATCCATTTGGATTTTGAAGGAATTGTACCTTTGAGCCCCACTCAAAGATAATCAATACTTCCCCTTTTTGTTGTCCTTGTTCTTCTGTCAAGTATAGTGTCTTGCTGAAGCACATCAAGGAATTCTGGAGAAAAGTCTTCAATATATGGAATTTAAATATTCTCTCCTTGATCTTCAATCAAAGGAGGCTCATACAAAATTAAATTATCAACATTAACAACAACATAAATTTGCATATATGAAGGAAATTCCAACCTGAAGGTATTATTACCAATCTTTTCCAAAATTATGAATGGACCATATCTAATTGGTTTGAGATTTTTACCTTCTCCTTGGAGCCTCTCTTTGTTAATGTGAAACCAAAATTCATCACCAACTTGCAACTTGTGATCTTCACGATGCTTGTCGTGCATTTCTTTGTACTTGCCTTGGCTTTTATAAAGCTGTTATTGAACCTTTTGGTGCACTAATTGGATCTGTTCAATGAACTTTCTTGCCCTGTCTATGTCGCTATGACCTTCAATAGCAACATATTTTCAAAAAATAAAATCCAAAGAAGATTTAGGCAAGTATCACATGCATGCCTTAAATGGCAAAGTTTGAGTGGAAGAGTGCTTGGCTTGGTTGTAAGCATGATGAATATAGTGCAACGGTTCATCCCACTAGGATGCTTGCTGCAATATCCATAAAGAAGATGTATCACTGTTCTGTTCACCACTTCTATTTAACGATCGGTTTGTGGATGAAAAGTTGTACTCTTTTTTAGTTTGGTATCCATGAATCCCCATAAGTTTGACCAAAAATTCCCCACAAAGAAAGAATCTCAATCACTAACAATGGATGTGGGAAATACAAAATGCACCCAATCATTCTAAAAGTTAAGCAGTTTGTTAAGTTGTAACTTGCTTTTTACATGGCATCAAAATACACATTTTGCTGAACCTATCCACAAATACATATAAATAATCATGACCTATTTTCGACAATGGAAGACCTCCTACAAAATCCATAGAAACACTCTCCCACGGTCATGAAGGAACCAGAAGTGGTGTGTACAATCTTAACTTCCTACTACTAGGCTTACTGATTGCACATTATGAACATCCCTTAGTAAAACGAGACACACTTTCAAGCATACGAGGCCAATAAAAATACCTCTGTAGATGTGCCACCATCTTACTTACACGGAAATGTCCAACAATAAGAGAAATATGTGCCTCTCTTATGATGTTAACTCTTTCTCCCTGCGGAATACAAAGCTTACCAAGATGGTATAACAAGTTATCATGCAGATGATAATCCAATTCCTCTACTTGGTTACCTTGACTCAAGCTTGCATAAACATATTGAAAGTCATTATCTAATGCATATTGCTCAATATAACTTTCATGTAAAACATAATTATTCTTTAGTAAAGTAGTTGCACTAACAATCGATCTAGAAATCATATCAACAACTTTATTCTAGATACCTTTCTTATACCTGACTACCAAGTGGAATTGTTGAAGGAAACCCATCCATTGGAAGTGTGTTGATTGCTGCAACTTTGATTGAGATTGAAAGTATTGCAATGGTTGATGATTAGTGTGAATGACTGTTTCCTTACCCATTAAGTAGTGTTTCCATTTTTTCACACATTGCACCAATGCATACAATTCCTTGTCATATGTAGGATAGTTAATCACTGCACCACTAAAGTTTTAGAACGAAAACAGATAGGCTTACCATGATGCATGAGGACTGCACCCATAGCGTAGCCACTAGCATATGTCTGAACCTCAAATGATTGTCTTATGTCTGGAAGTGCAAGTATGGGAGTTGTACTGATCTTTTGCTTCAACACATCAAAGGCATTTTGTTGTTTGCCTCCCCACTGAAAAACCTTTTTCACGCTGGTCAACACATGCAAAGGAGCTGCTATAAGAGAAAAATTAGCAATTAATTTCCTCCAATATTGGGCTGCTCTGAGAAAGCTTCTTACCTCTGTAATTGTCTTGGGCCTTGGCCAATTTACAATGAAATCAACCTTGGAGGGATCTATTTTCAACTCACCTCCTCCAACAATATGACACAAATAAACTAAAGAAGTCTTTCCAAACTCGCACTTTGACATCTTAAGATACAATTGTTATTTTTTCAAGACATAAAGTACTTTTCTTACATGCATGACATGTTCAACACTGGATTTACTGAAAATTAAGATGCCATCTAAGTAGACTATGAAAAATTCATCAAGAAATGGCCGCAACACATCATTCATCACAAGCATGAATGTAGCAGGAGCCTTACATTAACCAAACGACATAACTAGCCATTCAAACAAACCCCGTTTTGTTTTGGACGTTGTCTTCCAAATGTCTCCTTCAACTATTCTAATTTGATGGTAGCCACTTCTTAAGTCCATCTTAATAAAATGCTTTTCATATTTCAATTGATATAGTAAATCATCTATTCTGGGTAGTGGGTAACAGTTCTTTACCGTAATTTTGTTCAATGCATGGAAGTCCACACACATGCGGCATGTTCCATCCTTCTTTGGCATCAAGACAATAGGTGAACCACAAGGCGAGGAAGATGGTTTGATGATCCCTTTATTCAACAACTCTTGGATTTGCGTCTTAATTTATGCACTTTCCATCACTGACATCCTATACATGCCAATGTTAGGAAGAGGACAATATTGCTGCAACTATATCTTGTGTTGGATTCCTCTCTTGGAAGGTAATCCCTTTGGTTCCTAAAACATTTCATCATATTGGTTAACTATATCAACCAATTCAGACTTCAAATTTGAATCACAACCTTTAAAGGCTTCATTATCAACATCATTTTTGGGTTTGATCATGAGAAGCACAAAATTCTTGCTCAAATTCACCAGTCTTTTCATCTGCCCTGCATTGACAAGCGAAAGATTTGTTTTCTTGATGTGAGCTCTCACAATATATTCTACTCCATTTTTGAACAAATAACATTTATTTTCATGTCGATGGAAGATAAATTTTCTGTCATAAAGGTACGGGCTGCCCAAAACTATGCCACATATATCTAAAGGCACAACGTCAAGCTCCACTTCGTCTATGAAATTTGCAGTAATAGCGAATCTCAGTTTACACTTTCTAGTAACCTGTAATTGGGCATTGTCACATACCCATCCAAGTGGATACGGTTTATGATTTGGATCAATTTACAAATTTAAAATCTTGACGATATTTTAAGAGATAAGATTGGCTCGAGAGCCGCTATCAAGCAACGTATCAATCTTATTATGTTTTGAGATCACCCTTATGTGAAACAGTTCTATTCTCCTCTTTTCATTTGGAGTTTCATTTTGCGAGTATAAAGAATTAGTGCTGGCAATGGATTCTTTTCCTTTCAACCCCATGGATTTGATTTTAGTTTCATCACCCGAATCAAATCCCAAATCTTGTTGAGTGGTTGCAATTGTCTTCTGTTTTCCATTATTGTTGTTTCTTTTTGGTTTCATTTTGGGATGAATCTTCCAATAGTGAGCTTCATCGTGACCCTCTCTGGAATAGTGTTTGCATGTAATTTTCTCTCTTCTTTTTTGATAGACGCATTTTTCTTTGCCTTCCCTTTGAAAACATTTTCTTTTCCCTTACTCTTAAATGGATTTTTAATACCTTCTTTTGAGGTGTTTTTCCCTCTTGCCTTAAGATGAGTGGCTTGCACACACACATCATCTAGATTACTGGGATTAAACATTAAGATAATATGCCTAAGGTAACCATGTAAACCCCCTATGTACTTCAGCAAAGTGTCCCGTGACTGCAAATCTACACTTATCATCAAATACCTTTTTGCTGAATTCTTGGGTGTAATATTGCACATTTCGACCTTTAAGATGTCTAAAGTTCTGCCAATTCATAATGGATTTCTGCATATAAGCTAGAGGGTAGAATTGTCTTTTTATTCCAGCAATGAAATCATTACAAAAAATAGAGATCTTACCATGTTTTTTAATCTCCTCTTGGTTCTTTGATTCCAACCATACTAGTGTTGCACCCTCCATTCTCAAGGAAGCTAACTGGATCTTTATGTCATCCTCTTGAAGATTTTGAATCCTGCAATAGACCTCCAACTGACGAATCCAATTAGCAAGCTTCTCTACGTTCACTTTACCATTATACATGGGCAACTCAAATTTAACATCAAGTTTTAAAAAAGGTGATTTACGAATTTCTTTTGAAGAATAATTATGAGTATGAGTAAGGGTTGTATTAGTGGAAGAGTGGGAAGATGCTTGTGAAGAAGAAGACGAATAAGATGGTGGAGAGGGTGGAGGTTTGTATCCATTCCCATTACCTCCTCCTAACGAGCCTTCTCCTTTGGGAGGTTTGAAACTTTCTCCTTGCAACCTGCTATTCCTCTCTTCATAGAGGAACTTCACCATCTCTGTCATATTAAAGAAAGCATTTTTGAAGGTCTTCTCATCTTCTATCATGTTTGTAGGTTCTCCTTCATGAGACATGATCTCTAGAGTCTCAACTGCAACTTGAGGCTGAACTGGTGTTGGATATTGTGGCAACCTTTCTCTTCTTCCCCTTGACCTAATTTCAGGGCTTCCAACCAACTTTCCTTCACCTCTTTAGAGTTTTAACCTTGTAAGCACGAAATAAACTTGCAAAAAATTAAAGCTTTCTTTCACAAGGAAAACCTAGTGCTCTATTACCAAATTGATCTGATTTAGAATATTATTTTGCAGTGCTAAGATATTCCTTAGATTATAAACAAAATTATTTCATTGTGCTTAAGGATTCATCAATTTTTGCAAGTGAATTGAAGAGTTTTTATGAGCAATTTAACGTAAACCAGAAACTGAACATCAACATAAACATGTACAAAAAATCATCAAAACACATTACAACAAGCACATGATAAAGGAGTTCACCCCTCCTAGGCTACGTCTCCTTGGTCCAACTTCCAATGGCTTGGGCCTCTCTATTATGCTCAAACGTGTAAAAATCTGTGTTTACAATGCACAAATGCTTCTGAAACCTGCTCCAATCAATTCAAAATACTAAAAAATGGCTATCTAGCCTCCTTTTGCATCCAATTTGGTGGAAAAATGAAGAAGTTATGACTTCTACTAGTTCTGCCACTATTCGTTCCACAAATTGCTCCACATCCGACAGGAACCCATAATTTCGCTGCAAAAATATGCTAACTGAGCGAGAATTTTGCCACGCAGTAGGCCTTAATTTGTCGGCACCGATTGTCTTATCGCAGATCGCAATCGACAAGGATCGACAAGCTTAAGGTTTGTGTATGCGATGACGATTGTGCGATTTTGATATCGTGGACCCAACAACACTATAAATTGGAACTGATGAACCTCTCGCATCTGGGTACTTATCGCATTTCGCAATTTGGCAGATAATTGAGGTTTTGTATATGTAGAACTTTTGCACCATTGTGATTTGCGATTGTGATATCACATCACAACTAGATACCTTCCGAGAGATGATTCTGTCACATTGACCCTTTGCTAATCTGCGATTGTGATCCATCGCATCACACCTCCGGTCGTTTCTTGAAAGTTGTCTTGCCTGCCTTATTGCATTGTACCCTTCCCTACATGGGGGCCGATTTATAACACCCACCTGTCTATGGTTGGGATTTGTGACATGTGGGGGCTAATGTTAGCTTGCCACTTGGCGCCTCCTCATTCGCTGAAGGGACTTGCCACATCATCCAATCTTGCCATGTAAGCAAATCAAATCTGAACTTTGACTTGCTCTAAATTCTGCATATGAGTTTGGATGTAAGTCTCGTTCACACCATTGGAATCAGAATGACGAACTCTTTGATATGAAGCTAAGTTTAACAAAATTCTAACACTTCGATTTTTGAGCATAATTTTGAGCACCTAATCAGTAGTTAACTCAGTTAACTCAATCAATCACAAAAGAAAATTTCCTCAATTAGAAACTTGCTAACTTTAGCCATTCTAATTGTTTTATAAGGAGGAACAAAAGCACTCATTGTATCATTATTGCACACGGATTTGTGTGAGATTGTGAGAGAAAGGTGCCAAGAGAGCTTGTGCGAATTATTGGAGAGGAAAGAAATTCCTTAAGGAAGTGCGCATAGAAATAGGAGGATTTCCTATTTAATAGCGAGTGCAAGTGTGCTATAAAATAAGGCCTCTACTGTGCATGAAAATAGGAGGCATGGTCAGGTATCAAGCAGGAGTTTTGAGCCTATTCTAAGGTAGGGAGAATCATTGCATTCTCTATTGAAACAAATTTTGTTTGTAACATATCTATTGCTCATTGTTCTTCAATAATATTCTTAGTCAAGCAGAGGGTTTTCCCAATTGGGTTCCCTAATATTTTTTTGTTGTTGAATTATGTGATTGTGTATTTATTTCTGTTCCTATTCCACTCCAAAATTAAGTAGAGAAATTTTGTGTCTATATGAAAAGAAACACTTTTTTTAGATTGTTCATATTAACAGTTGTAGAATTTTGTGGGTTTTCTACACATAATAGTGGGCACTGGATAAGAATTTAGAGATACAAAAGTATTTTTCTCTTATTTGTGGGTCACTAACCCATTAAGGATATTATTCCTTAAGATCTTTTTTCATCATAAAATTTAGAACTGGCCTACTTGTCCAACCTCAATATTCATCTAAAGAGATTTGTCTTCCATATGTTGTTCCATTTGACATGAACAAATTGCAATTGGAAATAGCAAGGAAACATTTCATCTCAATTTATGCTTTATCCTTAATTACTATAATACACCACAAAATCTAATTCTACAAGGGGAAATCAAAATTTAATCACATATATTATATTTACATAAACCAAATTAAACAATTTCGCATTGCACATGACATACCTGATGAATAAAAGTTTATATGTTAACATGGATTGAAGCGATAACAAATATCTTTCGTCCTCGGTCATCTCATTCTTTGTATGCCCAATGATACACCTTGAACCAAGGCATCGCAAGTGCATAAGAATCTATAAACAACATTAAAGGAAGCATCAATAGCTAGGACAAGTTTTACCCATTGGACTCAGAAATAGACTCGACAGTAGAGCTAATAGCTAGCCAGAGCAATCGTATGATTCATTATGGGAAGTAGGGGTCGTGTCCCTAGCCTATGATTCATTAATTAATCTCATCTTGGAACACAAGACCTAGATTAGTATTCTTTTACTGGAACATGTGATCCAGGAGGATCTCGTCAAATCAGTGACAAAGGTTCAGTGTCATCGTCAGTAATTCAGTTCGGTGTCATTCATTTTCGACAGTGTCATTTATGGTTCAGGTTGTTCAGGTGATTTCAATGGTTTTCATCGTGATATGGTTTGAAACCTGGTTGTCAACAAAGGTGGTCGTCCGCCTTCACAGGATTTGGTTGTCGACATGTTGGATGTCGTCAGTTTCGCCTTTCAGATTTTGGTCGTCATCATGTGACATTTTTCACAAATGTCACTTTGTGACAATTTGATGCAAATGATTTCTTTCTGATGTAATACAAACCCAAACCTAGAACCTAATGAAAACATTCAAAAATGCATTAAAAAAACGTTAAACGTATGTTAAAAGACCTAAACCCTAAGTTATAAACCTATCGAAACATATTACATTACAAACCTATGTATTAAACCAACATAAAACACATTAAAACCTAAAACTATGTGTTATAAACCCTCTCAACATATAATAAACATTATAAACAATATAAATTGAATAACATTCATAAAACCGCGGGCCTAAACCACGCGGGGACCGTTGTTCATATGAACAGTGGAGAGGTCCGAACCTTAACCACTGTCCCTAACCGCGGGATTAGACCGTGTGAGAGACCGCAGGCGGAGACTATTCCATGTGAGCAACAAACGATAATAGTCAGGAGATAGTAGTTACAGTCTTAACCGGAGCGGAAGTGTCAACCGTTGGTAATCGTCAGGAGTAAACTGCGGCATGTGAGCAGATTTGATAACCGTCAGAGCGTTGTGAGCTGAGACCGCTGGGGCTCAACGCGGAGGTGGCATCCTATAGTTAGACCGCGGCCAGTCACACGTAACGGTCCACCTCCTCTGCCTAGTTAGCAAGCCGCTAATGGCTTCAATTTAATATATGGTTTATATTTGGGTTTGTTGTTGCAGTTTGTTAAAAATTAATTGAAAGACCATGCATATGAAACCTAAGGTGGCAAAACCTAACAGGACCGAGACTCATGACCCCAAAGTTTAGCCAATTCATGCCAATTTTAGTCCATAGAGGTTCGAATGTACCTGTAGGGCTATAAGAGGTAGTGTTTTCTCATTGAAAGAGGGGAGTGGTTTTGGGTTTTTTGTATGCAGGTTCTGGAGGTTATAGTTGATTTTGTTTTCAGTGTAACAGGAGCATCTTGAGTCAGAATTGGGAATTGTGATAGGCATTGAAAAGATGGTTCAAAGAGCTATCTTTTGGTAGTGACTAGAAGTGTCTGTTTGCACATTTAGTTTGGTTAAATTTCTGTGTCATCTACCTCTTCGGTTTCAATCCAAATAAAGTGGTCGCCCATCTTGAAAGTGGACCCGGAGACATAGTCCATCAGGGACAAACTCTGTAATCAATCTTGTGGTTTGCTATCACTTTGTATTTTCTATTTTCATTACTGTTTTGCATCTTATTTATGTTTTCTCATATGTCGTAAAGTCTTCTTCTCGAGCAATTCTCACGTTTTCAACACTTTAAGTTAACATTATATTCATTAATGGCATAATCTATTCTACATAAGTTTTAACATATGATCATTTCAGATCATATAATTTGGTATCAAAGCAGGTTGCATTTGTAGAATTTTCCATTGAATGTTAACCAGGTCAAAATCGCAACATGGAGAAGGAATCCTTGAGCAGATTGATCCAGAGATTGGAAAGCGACAAGTCGTTCATAAGTCAACCATGATAGGGTCTGATGTAGGTGAAAATACTGATACTAAAATGAGTAATGAACAATTTCAGCAAGCATTCTTGAAAATGCAACAGATGTTGGGAGAACTGTACGAGGATAAGAAGGCGAGAGATGAAACTTATTCTTCAAAGACATCGAAGAAGGACAAAGGTAAAGGCAAGGTTGATAAACCACCTTCAACTCCATCATCTCCATCATCATCATCATCATCATCTTATTCTTCTTCCAGTGTAGAATCTGAAACAAAAAAAAACCTAAGAAAAAATCTCTTTTGAAACTTGATGTAAAATTTGAGCTACCTATTTATGATGGCGAAATGAATCCTGAAAAGTTAGATAACTAGATTAAACAATTAGAAGTGTATTGTTGCATTTAGAACATTTCTGACGATAAAATGAAAATTCAATTAGCTACACTTAGAATGGGGGGAACAAATTTAATATTGTGGGAAAGTAAAACTCAGATAGATGTAAAGCGAAAAGGAAAAGTCATCTCTTCATGGTCTAAGTTTCTGAAAGCTCTTAGGAAAAAATTTTATCCTTTAGGATACATGCAGCAAGTTGTTATTGATTGGCAGCATTTGAGGCAAGGTAAAGGGAAAAGTGTTTAGGAGTTTACTCAGGAGTTTAGAAAGAAAGCATTGGCGCTTGGCATTTCATTGGATACAAATGAAACTTTGTTAAAATACATCAACAATTTACATTCATATTTGTAGCATACATTATTGATGTTTAATCCTGATGATTTTGATGAAGTGTGTGTTCATGCCATACATATTGAATCAGGTGGTAGGCCATTCAAGTTTTCATCGCAATCATCCAAAGAGTTGGAAATCAAAGATTCCAATGATAGTAAAGGGAAGAACAATTCGAAGAGAAAGAAATCAACGATAGCTCAGAAGGAAAGACCTACTTGTTCTCATTGCCAAAGAATCAGTCATGATGAATCTAAGTGTTGGAAACTTCATCCAGAACTTAAACCCAAAAATTTCCCTAAGGAGAAGGATGAAAAGAAGGCAATTGTAGTAGTCCAGCAAGATCTAGGTTCAGATTCAGGGGATGAAAGGAGGATAACTGCTATGGTTACGATAGGTAAAACTTATGACAATGGTTCAAGTTCGAATACTATTGCATCTTCATCAAACATAAATCCTTCAAATGAGGATAAAAGAGTTGAATTTTTTAACATAAGGATAACTTCTAAGCACACAAAGATAGATACAATGTTTGACAGTGGATCACAAGCCAATTTAATATCTGAATATTTAGTTAAGAATTTTGGGTTTTGAGACACATAATTATCCAAGACCTTACCCATTAGGATGGCTAAATAATTCAACTCAGATAAAAGTCACAAAATAGTGTCGATTAAGATTTTCCATTATAGCTAATTACATTGATGAAGTGGAATTAGATGTGGTTCCAGTAGACATATGTGGAGTTGTCTTAGGAAGTGCTTATCTTTATGATCATGATGCAGTATTTTACAGGAGAGAGCACAAATATCACCTTAAGAAAGATGGGGTTGAATTTATTGTTAGGGCACATCAAAACAAAAATCACTTGAATTTAGTTGTTGCTAATGAGATGAAGCGATTAATAAGTTCAAATAAAATATTTGTAATCATGTGTGTAAAGGAACAACATAAGAATCAACATGATGTTTGTTCAAGTTATGAGTCTCAGCTTAAAAATAATTTGATCAAAGACGTAGAAACTTTTCCAGTTCTATTTAAAGAAACCAAACATCTTACTCATAAGCAGGGAATACAACATGAATTACAATTGATGCCAAAAGCTTCTCTTCCTAATGTCAGAATGAATCAATTCAATTCAAGTTTGGAAATTAAGAGTTACAGGGATGCAGGTCAGTATTGGGGAAAGTCAGTGTTAAAATTCTCTTGTATTGTGTCACCATTTCATGTTTCAAACAGTTTGGAAGCCTCTTTTCAAGTGGAGAGGAAGCCTATTTGTTTTCATATCAAAGCCTTTTCTAAAGAAGTGTCAAAGTATTCAATACCTTTAAGGGAAACTTATGCATTAGGGGAAAGTGCTAATCAATGGAAACATCATTTAATGAATAAGGAAAAAGTGATTCAAACAAATCAATAGCTAATTCAATACTTTCAAAATCAAACTAAGTTGTAGCAGTTTCCATATTACAATTTGATGGGTTTCTTGCAGCAAGTTCACTTAGTAATCAGGAATCAGGAAAGTATATCAAGTCAAGTAGCTGGCATGATGTCAAAAATGTCTTTGATTGTCTCTGTCATTCTGAAAAATACATTTTTAATACATGTCAATGGTATTGAACAATATCCTATAGAGATTGTTTTCAAAGATGATTATGAATCACTAACTCATGGTATTTCGTGGAAAGAAATCAATTGCCATGTTCATAACAGGTTGTTTGGTCATCGTCGCAAGTTGTACACATTGCAGATGGATGGAACATGTCACCGATTCAAAATGTGCCATGGTCAGTGTTATCACCTGGATTGAACCTCAGGGTGAAGGAAGGCAATGCCAGGGTAACCACAAACCACGCTTATCCAAGTAGCTAGCCCTACTAGGCCGGGAGAGAGTTCTCTCCATAAGGATCTCATCCAAGATGACTGGATCAGGAAAAGGATATTAGGCTAAGTATAGTAGTACAAGGTTTGATTTGATTTTTGAAAAGGTTTTGCTGGATCAGGAGGAGCTAGACAATTAGGGCTAGGGAATTAGGTCAAAATTGCAAGGTGTTCAATGGGGCATGATAGGCATAAGGCTTAGCACTATAGGTCTTGATGGGTGAGGTGTTTTAAGACTGGTGAGAATCTAGGAAAAGCATGTGATTACCGTGGATCCTTCCTAAACTATAGAAAACATGAAATGGTGAATATTTCCCCAAAGCAGAGTAGTGATATTATGGATTCTGCCTATCAACTTGAAAACATTCACTCATAAGCAATGAAATGATTAATGAAGTACATAAAACTTTTTAACATATGATCATAAGAGAAGAAACTGAACTAAACTTCATAACACAAGGATCCCAAAGAAATAGCTACAATTTTATTAATCTCCTGCTAAACTGCTACAAAATGATGTACAATCAAGGCATAAGCATCCAGCTGAGTCCAACCCTTTACAATGAGAAATACGAAGAAGATATGGACATGAATTCAACTTCCTCCCATCCTCAGGGGTCAAATCCCTAAGATGAGGAGCTAATCTAACCAACGCTAAACAAGAAACTGGAATATAGGCATCCTAACAACTTGCATCTAAAAGTGAGGAAACTGATTCATTTGTGCTCAAAATGACTTTTAATCTAATGAAACTACCCTCTACTACTAATCATCCATCATTTTTACAAGCCAAGACATCATTTAAAATAGTAAACATCCTCCATGAGAGAAAATCCATGAACACAGTCAAAACTTAGAAACATGGCCATCCTGTGAAAAATTTGTCCTACGCGCAATGCCACTGGTCCAACGCGTAGCACCACTTTCAGGTCCCTTTTGGAGGCCTTTACGGCATCCAAATTGAGCTAATGATAGCTCATTGGAATTATATTTAGGTCTACTTTCCAAAACACCTAGAATTTCCTCATTTGAAGCTCATTTGACCCCTCAAACGTTGATTCTCCCAAGACTGCTTCTATGTGTCCAAAAGGTGGTAGAAAGGTCATTTTTAGGGTTTTTTTTTACTTTTTGGTGGACCAGTTTTGTCCCAAAAACTTAGAAAATACGTAGGGTGCATGTAATCATCGTTCGTAATCCAAAAATGCAAGCCATTTGTCCATTGGATGGCCCTAGGAAAAGCACAGTGCCAGTGGCATTGCACGTTGAGCCAGATTTTCTGTGTGTGCAATTTCCAAAATTTGCAAAAAGCAAAATCTCCTCCAAACCTGACCAAAATTGGTGAGTAGCACCACCATCAAGCATCTTGATGAGCCAAGGAAGCTTCAGCAAGAAACCTAAGCCTATCCTCCTCTTTTTTTCCCTTTAGAGCCCGCCTTAGCCTAGCTTTCATCTTTTTGACCCTCATGTTGCAAATTTTGTTTCGGGTCCTGTAATGGTAGGCCATGTGCCTGATCATCTAGTTGTCCCTATTGGCCTTCTACAACAGCTTCTCTAGGTGCAAATTGACTCTCTCAAGCCAATTATCTCTATCATCCTCAATTTCCTTCTCAATAGGAGACAAAGTGACCGACGCCTCCTTGTCACCTTGTCATTTTACCTTGAGAAGTTCCATCTCCATGAGGACCTACTTATCACTCAACTGCTTGTTCTCTTGTTCCAAATATGTGATGACATACTTGGTTCTCTCCAAATTTTCCATAAATTTTTGGACTTGAGCCTCCTTTTCTTGTATGATGATGTCCTTTATTGTTTCTTCATCTTGAGCCTCTAATTCAATTGTTTCCATGCCATGATGAGTATAATGCTGCTTCATCTCATCATGCTCTGTCAAATCAAATTCTCTCACTTCCTCCTCATCATCAAAACTTTCCTCTGACACATTTTCTTTCCCTTTGTGAACTTGCAGCACCTGTACCTGCTGTGTTGATGAAGAAGGCAAAGCCCCTTCCACATCTGTGGAGCTAGCATTTGCCTATGAGTTGACGAAGAAGGCAAGGTCCCTTCCACATCTTGTGGAGCAAACACTTGCCTATCAGCTACAAATAATATCCTTGTGCCCCTTTGATATGTCATGTAGGTCCCGGGCACCTCAGTATCTCTAGTCCCTTTGGCCTTCTCATCTGTCTTCACCTGAGCACTGCTAGAAGGTCCCCCTAATTCTTGAGACACTGGTGGAGGAATTTGAGGACCCCTGAAGATGTCATGAGCAATGAATGTTTCCCAAGACATGTTGAGGAGGCTAAGATGATGAAGCACAATCATCTTGATCAGGGAATAATGATAGAGACTGCTCATCTATTGAGGGTATGGGTTTTTCTACACAAAATGGGCCATCTTATCAATATTCCTGAACAAGAAATAAGGGAGGTTTAACATCCTCACCTTGGTAAAATGCATGAGAAGCCTGATGTGATAGGTGTACATTTTGGAAAATCTGCCCTCACAAGTGAAATATTTCATGATGATTTTCATCATGGGGGCATACTTGTCTTGAAGGAACCTGAAAGGAAAAATCATTTTTGATTCATTTATGTACCTAGGTTTGATGTAAGGCTCATAATAGTGTTCACCGAGGTTTTGTGCCTTGTACCATTTCTCTCCCACATTTGGAATCCTGGTTGCATCCACAATAATGGAGGGTGAGACTGTGAATGTCACCCCAACAAGAGTCACCCTGTTGTCCCGAAGATTGGCTACAAAAATCTTGGTGAGCTCAGGGTGGTGTTGAACTCTCTCTACCTGCTCACATAACTCATAGCACCCTAGATGTCTGAAACAAGTGACAGCCAACTGAGAGGCCTGCAATTATCTGAGGTTTGATGACTCTTCCCTGATAATTATGCCTCCCTTATGTGGTTTTCTCTAATGTCGTGGTTTATTTGTCAAACTATCACTGCTGGTGTTTTCCTCCTCCTCATAGTCTCTGTCTTCTCTGTCCATGTTTGCAATGTTTGAGGTTGTGCACTCCTAGAAAAGGGATGAATGGAGTGAGTAAGAGTGATTAGGAATAAGGGAATGAGAGATGAAATTGTGAAGTATTTGGTGGTCTAGGGAATGAATGAGAGGGTATGAATCATGAAAACGAGGGAGAGGGGCTTGGGTCCTTTTTTAAATATAGCTTGTGCGATGAAGGACAAAGGAATATAAAATGTTATGGAGTGATATAGGGGAGGGGTTCAGGGCTTTAGTGATAGGTGATGGGAGAAATAATAGGGGTTAGGGTTTCTAGGGTATAATTAAGGAAGAATCTAGGGTTTCACTTTTGCCATTGTAAATTATCTTTAAAAACTTCAATTGCAAACCAATGATGAAGTACAGTGAGGAAACTTACTTGTTTGAGGGAAGAGAGGGCAATTTTTGATGTTTTTAGGTAGCAAGAGGATTTTTGGCCCTTGCTGGTGCAACTTGCAGTGCCTACTATAGGTGCACAACACCCTCTTGAACGCGCAGTTCCCTCCTGAATGTGCAACACAGTTGTTTTTTACATTGACAAAACTGGCCTATGCGTAGCGCTCAGTCTCTACGCACAATGCTCCGACCTGAATGCGCAACGCCACTTCAAGACGACTTTTGACTGCCTTCCCAGTGTCCAAATTAGGCATGGGATAGCTTGTTGGAAATCTTGTCCTATCTACTTTCTAGAAAAATTTTAATTTTTTTAATTTGGAGCTCATTTTCCCTGTCAAAAGCTCAATCTCCCAAGACTGGTCAAAATGTGCAGAATGAGGCTGCCAAAATGAAGAGTGTTGTTGCAGTTAACTTTTGGAGGTCTTCCTCAACTCCAAATTGAGTGCATGATATCTCATTGGAAATCTATGTTTGTCCAATTATCATTTGAATAATAAAGAAAGTTATTTGGACACTCCAGCTAGGAGAAATCTTGATTTTTCCAAGGTCACTCCAGAAGTGCAGCGACTCTCTTGTGGCAAATGATTGTTTGGACATTTCTCCAAACCATGAGATCTGTGTAAAAAATGAAGGAGGTTTTTCTTCTTGGGTCTATGATGGATAAAAACTCTCTCACTTTTTACAAATTCATCTTTTCTTTCTCAAAAACATCATTTGAATAAAAACTATCCCGATATGTGGAACAGGGGATTTGTAGAAATGAAGGGAAATGAAGGGGATGAGGGGCTTCTAAATTCTTGAGAAAATTTTGGGAAGTAGGGAGGTATGTTAGGAAGTAGGGGAAAGTGGAATTTAAAGGATTGAGTGAGGTGAATGGGTCCAAAAGGGAAAAACATAGGCCTAACCTAGAAAAGTGTCAAATTGTAGCAATAGGCTAGGGATTATAGGAAAATGATGAATTTGAGGGATATCAATGATGGGAAGTGTTTAAGAAGGTATATTAAGGATAGTGGAAGGTGTATGAGCATCAGGATACATTTTTTTTTTATTATTTGACTATCCAAGATAAATTACCTTCAAAACCCTAAGAGAGGGAAATAAGCCTTACCTAAGCATAACTGAAGCACAAACGAGATGTAAAATGACCCATTTGGAATCTGAAATAATGATGACAACTGTTTGAATGATGGTACACTCAGTCGAATGATGACATGGACCAATACTTTGAAAACTTTGGAAGGAGTGAAAACAATCTTGGACCTAATACTTAATGACCAATTTTTACTTGAAGACTCACTGAAATGACAAAAAATTGACTTTGACACCCCAAGACCACTTTATAAGAGCATATTTGATCACTGGTTGGAGTTTGCAAATACTGACACTAACAGTGAGCATCATCAGGGTCATCATTTTCAGGTGATTGATCGAATGTATTGGTACATCATCAGGGCAAGGTGGAGAGTGAGGGAGTTCTATCCTCATTTTCTATCTGTTTAAGTCAAAATTTTGTGGTCCAAAAGCTTTCAAGTGGAGAGGATTGATCCGGGAGGATATCGTCATATCAGTTACACAGGTTTAGTGTCATCGTTAGCAATTCAGTTCAGTGTCGTTCAGTTTCGACAGTGTTGTTTATGGTTTAGGTTGTTCAGGTGATGTCAATGGTTTTCATGGTGATATGGTTTGGAACCCGGTTGTCGATAAAGGTGGTCATCCACCTTCACAGGATTTGGTTGTCGACATGTTGGATGTCGTCAGTTCTGCCTTTCAGAGTTTGGTCGTCATCATGTGACGTTTGTCACAAATGTCACTTTGTGACAATTTGATGCAAATGGTTTATTTTTGATGTAATACAAACCTAAACATAGAAACTAATGCAAACATTCAAAAATGCATTAAAAAAAAAATTAAACCTATGCTAAAAGACTTAAACCCTAAGTTCTAAACCTATCGAAACATATTACATTACAAACCTATGTAATAAGCCAACATAAAAAACATTAAAACCTAAACCTATGTGTTATAAATCCTCTCGGCATATAATAAACATTATAAACAATATAAATTGAATAGCAGTCATAAAACCGCGGGCCTAAACCGCACGGGGACCGTTGTTCATATGAATAGTTGAGAGGTCCGAACCTTAATCACTGTCCCTAACCGTAGGGTTAGACCGCGTGGGAGACCGCAGGCGGAGACTATTTCATGTGAGCATCAAACGATATCAGTCGGGAGATAGCAGTTATAGTTTTAATCGTAGCGGAGGTGTCAATGCAGGTAACCGTCGGGAGTAAACTGCGGCATGTGAGCGTATTTGATAACCATTAGAGTGCTATCAACCAAGACGACCGGGGCTCAACGCAGAGGTGGCAGCCTGCAGTTAGACTGCGGTTGGTCACATGTAACGGTCCACCTCCTCTGCCCAGTCAGCAAGCTGCCAACAACTTCAATTTAATATATGGTTTATATTTGGGTTTGTTGTTGCATTTTGTTAAAAAATAATTGAAAGACCATACATATGAAACCTAAGGTGGAAAAACCTAACAGGACCAAGATTCATGACCCCAAACTTTAGCCAATTCATGCCAATTTTAGTCTAGAGAGGTTCGAATGTACCTGCAGGGCTATAAGAGGCAGTTTTTGCTCATTGAAAGAGGAGAGTGGTTTTGGATTTTTGTATGTAGGTTCTGGAGCTTATAGTCGATTTTGTTTTCAGTCTAACAGGATCATCCGGAGTCAGAATTGGGAACCGTGATAGGAGTTGGAAAGCTAGTTTAGAGAGCTATCTTTTGAAAATGATCAAAAGTGCCTGCATGCACATTCAGTTTGGTCAAATTTCTGTGTAATCGACATCTTCGATATCCTAATAAAGTGGTCGCTCATATTGAAAGCCGACTCAGAGACGTAGTCCATCAGGGACGAACTCCTTAATCAATCTTGTTGTCTGGTATCGCTATGTATTTATTGTTTTCATTACTATTTTGCATCTTATTTATGCTTTCTCATCTATCGTAAAGTCTTCTTGTCGAGTAGTTCTCACGTTTTCAACACTTTTAGTTAACATTCTATTCATTAATGGCATAATCAATTCTACATCAGTTTTAACATATGATCATTTTAGATCAACATGGGCTATTCCTAATAGCATGATAATACTTTTGTGTCACCATTTCCAAAGCTTATACTTTGTCATAGTTGTGCCTTGGAGTATAGTTGGCCTTATACTTTGTCATAGTTGTGCCTTGGATTATAGTTGGCCTACTTAATCATGGTTGGGTATAATATGAAGTTTTTATTTTAGTATGCTTTTATTTAATCTGTTGGTGACTAGCTAGAGCATTACTTGTAAGCAAGTAGCCTAATTTGTGCTTAAAAACATGGTTTATGAGCATACTTACTGAAACTCGTAAAACCCTTAGTGAGAAACATCTGCTGGGAGTCATGATAAATACAATTACATTATCATGGCGTATCTATGTGAATTAGTCCATATGACTTGCTACTACTACAAGGAATAAGATCTACGTAATTAAGCATGGTTTTTCGGTTTCATTGACAAGTGGTATAATCTTCATTTTATTGCTATTAATCTTAATATATACCAAGAGGCTAATGTGTCAGTTAGTAATTTGACAACACCTTAAACATGAAAAGTTGGAACAAAAGAGTACTCTATATGTCATTTCTTCCATCGAAGACTTCAACTACTAATCAACCATTTTTTTTATATTTCCAATGCCAGCAAATATTTCTTAATGAATTTGCCACAACATATGAACACCCAAAAAAATATTCAAGTTATTTAAGTAACACATGGAGCAACATTTATAGGTTGAAATCTGAGGCAAGCACGATTTTGATATCCATCGAATATTTTTTGGTGAGTTTTTTGTAGGTTGAAATCGGAGGAAACCATGGTTTTCATATCCAACAAATATTTTCTGATGAGTTTGTTGTGACAGTTTTCATATCCAGCTAATATTTTCTAGTGAGTTTTTTGTGACGAGGAATTATATACAGAACAGGGGATGCAGCCTATGCCTAATGTGCGTCCAGGGCTTGCCAAATGAGCTATAGGGTACACCAAAAAGATGAAATACATTTTGAGATTGAGATTCATAATCCCCTAAGCCAGAGAGAGGCAGTCAAACTAGTTGCCTTAAACATAGCTTCAATCCGACTATCTCAGGCAGGCTGGGGACTGGGGGAGAGGATCAATTAGTTGCTTCTATAGAGAGAGAGGCGGTAAATCGACAACAACCCAAAGCTCTCAGTTCTGATTCAGTTTTCCAAACCAAAAACACATTGTGGAAGCGATAGTCTGGCATCTAGACTGGAAAAAACATAGGAATTGCAAGCGGCCACACCAAAATGAAGCGGTTTCATGGTTCCACGTTCCAATTCCTTCCTACCGGCCTTCTAGCTTTTAGTCTCTCAATTGCGTGGACGTTATTGCTTCAATGTCAAGTTTCGAAATTGCATAGGGTTGAATATAGGTAAGGTCTTTCCCCATATTTATGATCTGGTTAATATCTATGGTAAAATCATGAGTAGAAAGCCAAAATTCCAACTTATTTTGCATTCATAACTGAAGGGTTTTTATTTTTTTTTTAACGAAAAATAACTCTATATTTAATATTTCAAGCATAAATGCAAAATATACATGGGTATGATCTAGTTAATGTCTATGGTAAAACCATGATCAGAAAGCCAAAATTCCAACTTATTTTGCATTCATAACTGAAGGGTTTTTAATTTTTTAATGAAAAACAACTCTATATTTAACATTTCAAGCATAAATGCAAAATATACATGGGCATATTCAGTAGAGCATTCTAAATTGATCTAACATAACAGAAACTATATAGTTTTCCTCCTATTAGTCCTATTATTACATTTATCCATATAGGTAAAATGACATTAAGGCCCCGCATAAAGCAAAAACAGGTTGTACTTGAACAAAAACCTGTAAGATTCTCTTTGTTCTCAGAAATCTTCTTGCTTTGAGAAAAGATATTATTTTCATCAAAATAAAGATGCAACTTTTCTATTGAAGTTGATTGTTTTCTCAATAGTATATTCTGCCAACTTGCACAGAGTACAAAACTTGATTGTTGAGGAAAAATATAAAGTAAAATTAAATGGAAATAAAAAAAGTTCTGCAAAATGCTCAAAAATTTTATGCTCAAAGAGAAAATAAAATTATTGTAAAAAAGAGTGCAAATTAAAAAAAAAAGGCTTTAAAATTGTTACCTGTGCATGGAAATTCTAGGGTTTAAAATTACTGTAAAAAAGAGTGCAAAATAAAAAAAAATAAAATTTAGGCTTTAAAATTGTTACCTCTGCATGGAAATTTTAGGGTTTAAAATTGTTACCTGTGTGCTTTAAAATTGTTCTTGTGTACTCTATGCAATTTTTAGGTTTTAAAATTCTTACCTGTGTACACTCCATGGAAGTGCAGGTGAAAATAAAATTTACTGTAGAAAAGAGTGCAAAATAAAAATTCAATAATTTTTAGGTAAATAAAATTTACTGTAGAAAAGAGTGCAAAATAAAAATTCAATAATTTTTAGGCTTTAAAATTTAAAATTGTTACATGTCTACTCAATGCAGGGGACGCTGAAGTAGAAGAATCATTTATGATGGTGCCTTTGTTCTTAACATTGATTTGCAAGAACACACTTGGGCTTTGGAGTTTTCCTGAGCACCCGAAGTTGAGCAGTGAAGATCGAAGACCGACCGAAGTTGGCGAAACAATGAAGCCTTTTTCTAGGTTGCTTCCCTGCTTTTCTTGTGCCCTCCTATCACTTTCCGAGCTTGCTTCACTGCTTTCATGTGTCTTACTTCTAACTCGCTGTCCTTTCATGTGCCTTACTACCAACTTGCCTGCCTTTGCCTTGTTTTCCAATATCCCATCATCCTTCCCCACGCTGGACTTGCAGCACTTACAAATTATTCAAACGATAGTGTTTTTGTTTCCATTTTCTCTCAACCTCCCTCCCACATTAACCTTAGCCAATTGATTAAGAAGAATAAAATAGACAATGGTTTGGACAACGAGTTTATGTTTTGTGACAGGTGGCCAAAATCTGAGAGGTGGTGGCAGCGAGTAGCTGAGAGGTGGCAACGAGACAGTGACACAATTGCATGACAACGGGGGTGAGTGAAATTTTGGATAAAATGTGTTTCCATGCAAATTAATTTTACATAAAATGTTATGAACTAATGCTAGCCAAGGCTAGCATTAGTCAGCTTCCTGTTTGGTTCATGCTTTAACTTTATCTGAAAAGTGAGTTTTTCCCTGCAATAAGACTCCAAAGGCTTCAGTGCCTATGATTCGCTAGTTAAAAACCCTGTCAATATTTAATAGGTTGGAAAACGCGTTTATAAAATACTAATGAAAAACCTTAAGTTAAAATTATCGTTTTAATGGAAAGTAATGTTGGGAAGAGCGACCCCAGATGCGGGTGTTTAAACAACTATCAATTTGGATGGGACAGAGGTGGCGCGAGCAGGCACGACACCTGCCCACCCAGTACAACATGATAACTCAGTTCATAAATGAAGGTTCTCGGAATTTGTTTTACGCAGAGTTCATTTGCTCGCTGTTAAATGGCTCTCAAACTCCCTCCCTGTCCGGCACCCTGGTTTATGTGCTCGCACGCTCCGGCTCGTCTCAGACCTCGGCTCCATTCATTACTACAGTTATGACGGATGTATCTCGATGCCTGAAGGAGATTGATATTTTAAGGCTTAGTGATGCGCTGGTGGGGGAGCAAATTCCGTCGATTCACTCGCAGAATTATCCAAAGTCTAGACAGAACTCTGATTTTTGCATTACTTATGTGGGTCTCATCCTCACTGCTGCTTCTGGTGGATTGAATGGGGAGGCGGCTCTGAATCCTGGCTCTAGTCTTACGGTAGAGCTGCCTCCGTCTTCCTTCTGTTTTTTATCCCAGGCACTAGGCCTGCGAACTGTCGTTTTCCTGATTTCCGTTGGCCTGGTCTTTGTTGTCTCGATTTCCGCTGGCTTGGTCATCGTTGCTGCCCCGCCTCGCTCTCATACTGCTGCTTCGGTCATCCCGATGCCTCGCCGTCGCCATCGAATGAGGTCTTGACGAGGTCAGCTTAGGCGGGTGCCTTCCAGCCCGTCCACCGAGTCGCCCTCCCCTTCAAGCGATTTCTCTGTTGGGCACTATCCTCGCACTCGAAGTGGAAGAGGGTGTCCCTCATATGGCTCTGTGCTCTTCACCTTCTGCAGCGCTCTGAACCATCCAAGGATCACCGCGCACATTTCAGTGGTCTTCCATGAGGAAGCCCAAGAGGGAGAGCCTAGTTCTCATCAGGAGGGCCCGGGATCTGTTTCTGTTCCGGCTTCGAGCATCCAGTTGGGGATTGGTAGAGCGTCTTTGCAGGTTCCTGCAGCTCCAGCTAGCAGCACTCCGAATGTGGTTATGGCGCTGGCCAACCCTGGTCCATCCAACTCAACAGCTGCTCCTGAAGGGGACATGCCTGATACAGGTTGGTGCCAGATTATTGAAGAACCTCCTGATGTTTAGCTTGCTTATTGTTGTCATGATAGCTCGACAGGCGGCCCATACTATTGGGCAAGTTTTTGTTCAGACAGTTATATGGAATTTCAGCTCTTTTTTGAATTTTGTAAACTCAGTAAACGGTTCAAGACTGAGCTCCCTGAAATGGGGCAGTCTCATTCCATGTTTATCTTGACACCTTTGCCTCTCTTCAGGGCAATGTTTTTGACTTCGGTCTCGCTGTAATTTTACTCCCTTTATGTTAATAGATTAATCTTATTTAGAAAAAATGTAGGGAAGAGCGATATCGATCGCTATATACCTTTTACTTTCAGCAAGTATAATAAGTTATAAGAAATTGTCAAATAACAAAGAAGAGTTTAGGAAATTTCAAATAGGGTTCTAATAATATAATGCAGATTGTTTCCAACCACCAAGTAAGGGTTCAAGATTAATGGCATGGGATAGGTGGGGAAATTTGAGATAGATAGATAGTTTGAGAGAGCCTTATTGTATAAGCCACTGGTTGATATTGAGATTGGAATTGTAAAACCATAAAACATATTATTGAATATAAGAAGGGGAACCAAAACTTGGAAAGAGAACAAGGTGAAGGCGGATTATTGAATCTAGAGAAATACTTCAGTGATCACCATTTACCTGTTGAAGACTTTGAAAAGAATCTAATGAAATATATTCATTCAAATATTTATATCCTCCATGGACATGGATAATGATGAATGGACATTACTAGCACAAAATCATTGAAGAGAATAAAATAATTTAATCGTTTATTAGACGTGCATGTGGTTTTTCAATAATATGATTTCCTAAGACACCAGTCTTAGGTTATAAAACTACCTTAAAGCTAATACCAAGGAAAAATCAAATGTCTATTAGAAATTTGGTGTGGGATAGTGATTTAGCGTTAATATTGGGAGTGATTGATTGAATATTTTAAGATGTTTATTGTGGAGACATGTCTCCCTAGAGAGAACAACTTTTTAGGTGATCTCTACTTCAATCAAGGGAAAAACCATTGAGTTAGTGTAGATAAAGCATGTTGTGTGTGGAGCATGATTGTTCAGAGGTCTTTGTTTCAGCCGGATGTATACCCTAGGAAGTTTGTACACCCCTCCACGCGGGGGGGTGCGGGGGGGACTTGTCCCCCCTGCGGGGGTCCGGGGGGGCCGATCCCCCCGGCTGGGGGGTACGGGGGCCAGCGGTCCCTCGACGGGGGCTCGGGGGCAGTGCCCCGGAAGCTAAAAACAAATGTAAAATTGTCTTGTAAAAGTATAGTAATTTCTAGTCAATCTGGGCCGTTCATTAGGCCGATGATCTGACGGTAGAACTTATGTTTAGTTTAGGGTTTTTTGCCCTAGAAGGCAACCCCTCTCTTTGTATGAGGGCATTGTATTGGAGGCTGAGATATATAGATGTGTATTCTGTGAGCGAGAAACAGAGAGGTGAGACTGTGAGAGAAAACAGAGGATATTACAGCGGATTCACTGTAGGTTGTGTCTCTTCATTTTGCTGGATAATAGAAAGGAAGGACTGGCTGTTCGAGGTGGACGTAGCCCAAACTGGGTGGACCATGTATATCTGTGTCTCTCTTGTTTTGTGCGTTTTCTGTGTTTATATTTATGCAATATTTTATGTGTTCCATTGCTCCGTAATATATAATTTTCTAACAACTGGTATCAGAGCCAAAGGTCTATTTGGCTGATAAACTTGCAGGAAAGAAGGGTTCCTGGTTCGAGTGGGAGCAATGGCGGAAGATGGTAAGTTTAGGGTTGAGAAACTTAACGGCCAAAACTTCTCACTGTGGAAGATGCAGATGGAAGATTATCTGTATCAGAAAGATCTATACCTACCATTGGGTGGAAAAACAAAGATGCCGACAGGTATGTGTTATCGGGAAAAGTGTCTATTCAGAACGACCCTATCCCACTAAGGTGTGACAGTGACCTTAGAAACAAACAGAGAAAACTACTTTTGTATTCTTCTTTATGAACTATAAACGAAGAGGAATAGGATGAACCAACCTGTGTCTTGCGCTAGTCCTTTGATCCAATCTCTCTCCTCTTTGATAGCTTCCAGCTACTTGCTCCCTTACTTGCCCAGCTTCACAATACCTGCAAGATCACAGAAGAAGGAAACTATACAAAGACATGGGTTTATGTTCATAAAAAGCTTAGGATCAGATTTAAGCTAAACATACAAATGTAACAAACATCAATGATACACAAGCATGTAGGAGAAACTCAAATAGTTTTATTGATATAACAAGAAGATCCAGGAGGAGTTACAACCAATGATTCCTGATCCAGCATCAACCTCCCAGCAAAGAAGCCCCTCTTCACCTCCAACAAAGCATAAATCACCCAATACTCTGATATCTATCTCAAAACCAACAACAATTCTTTGCAATATCAAAATTCCAGCCTCTGGATCTCTGGGATGAGGGATCCATATATAGATGTATGCAAGGAAGATGAGTCAGCTTATGATTTGACTAGTGGCTTCTCTCTGTCAGTTCTTGCTTCCACTTGGAGACTGAGAGCCTCTTACTCATCCTTGATCAAACTCAGTGAGGCAAGTGTCATTGGAGAAGATTCTGGAAGCTTCCATTGTCTTTCCACCTCGCGGAATGACACTGCCATTTGTCATTTCCCGCTCAACGCACCCTGGTAGTGCATTCAAGTGCGTTGTAATGCACCTAGCTAGTGTATTTGGGTGCTATGCAACGCAGCTAGCCAGTGGAGCAGCTGAAATGATCCTGATTTGACTGATTCTGAGCAGTTTCTGGTGGAGAACTTCTGGGAGAAGCTGTAATTTGTTGACCTTGTTCCTTTAGGGGTCGGAACAACACTTTTAGGGACTTAGGATCCCTTGGTTTATGGACATTTCATGCTTAGAGCTGTAAGGCACAAAAATGTCTATAACAGTTGCCCCCTAAAGTATGAGGCCGTTTATCGGGTGAAATGCTTTATTAGGAGGATCTGAAGTTCTTTCAATGCTGGGAGGAGACCTGTAATAAGATACAATACAATACATTATCTTCATACTGTTTTCATGATCTAGCTGAGGCGGGCATTCCCATGCTCAGCTTTATAAATTCATTTTCATGTACATAGGACAGACAATCGTCTCATGATAGATTGATGATTCTGATAGAGCCATCATCCTTTTGGTAGGATGATTATCTGTGCTGCAATGCTGTACATTTCAATGTCTTTATTTTCCTGAATATATATCGCAGCCCGGATGGATGAAACTATATCCGGGGTCTTCAATCTCGTCCGATCTTCACTCGAAGTACAAGTCGATCCATGTGAGAAATGTTTTGAAGTCGAACATGGAAAGACATCGCCTGATTACCAGTCAATGATGTAAACTGTTAACAAGCGCGAGAGGAATCACCGATAATGATAATGACCCTCAAGGTACTGCAGTACAATTCACGTGGTGTGAATAAAGGACTTGGCGTCGAACACCACGCAAAATCTTTCGGTGAAAGGTCATTGAGGTATACCTGTCGCCGGAAGTGAGAAACTTGCCATTGAGGCATGCAAGCTTCAAAGTACTAAATGGGGTGTTCCTAGATCAACTTCTCGGATAATGAGCTGATGTCGACAAGAAGCGACTTGTCAAAGGAGGGCATTAATGAATCCCACATCAATGACACGGAACGGAGCAAATGATTTTGATGGAGGTGAAAACAATCTGATGATATACGGTTCAGGATGGCGGTCATGAAAGAATGAAGTATAATGTATGGTAGTGGATGGGACACAGGTGACTTCTCTGGATGACTTCTCTTGAACATGTCGGCGACACTTATGTGATGGATTGGTAGCATTTACCCCAAATGTGGATGGTATGGCATGACCATGGTGATGTGATCGATGAATGAGACAACCCAACCCGACTCGGACACGGAGTGGAAGTGTCATGTTCAAGAGCGACTTGCTACCAATAAAGATTCTTTGAGTTTTCTTCCCAATTTTCCCCAGTCATTTCTGACCAGTACCTCTTTATTTTTGTCAAGCTTGAGGAGGATAACATATGCTTGTTCTATAATTTGCCCTTCGGGCAAACCCATCGCTATGTTTTAACGAGCCTAGCGATAGTGAAACTCATTCTCGTCTAAAGACAAGTTTGTTGCTATTAATCTTTTTAACGAGTTTAACGACAAAGATAACTCGGTCCTTTTCATTTTTAGAGAGTCTGAAAAGGTACGTAAAGGTAACTTCGAAATTAATTTTTCCTCATCTAATCCCTTAAGTCCAAAAAAGTATAAAACAATACAGAAGGGATGAATTTTCGATAGTTTTAACGAGCCGAACAAAACAAGCGCTCGATCTTTTTGTGCAATAATCCCTCCGGCCCAAAAAGATTAAAATCTAGAGGAGGGATAGCTCTTCCTGTCGCTTTAACGAGCTGAAAGGCCAAAACTCGGCAATCTTTTCATATTTTACGAGTCAGTTGAAAAGAGCTTAAAGAAGACTGTTACACTAAAAAATGTCACCATGGCTATTTACAATTAGTATGGCTCTATCAACGGTCATGATATCCTCCTGGGCAAGTCTTATGCCTCTGCTCTCCATGTCAAACTCCAAAAAGAGAGAAAGTCTTTGTAAATATGTTTATCTCTGGGTACGCAGATTCTCCCAGCCTTACCTGCGTATACGCACCTGATGTTCACAAAAACTGCGTACTTGTACGCTCTGTATGTAAAGGGGCAGGTGCGTACCCCTGTAAAGGTCAAAAGGCGCAAGTTTCACTCCAAAAAAGTTACTTGTGGTCATTTCTAGAGGCTTCTAGAAGTATGTTTGACGTGTATGAAGCGCCTCCAGATGGTTCATGTATCCCTACCAAAGAGGAACTTATCCCATCAATAAGGGAGCTATCCCATCCAAAGAGGGGATTATCCCATTGATGGTGGACCTGATTAACTTCCTCTTGGACACTATAAATACAGGCATTGGGCCAGAAGGAGGGAAGGTTGAAAGCTAAACATTTCTAAGGGTAGATGCTGCTAGAATTAGGACTCCCATTTAGAAGCTTGTGAGGAGAGATTGCCATCTTTGCTTGTTCTATTTGGAAGTGGGTGAGCTTTGTCAAAGTAAAGGAGAACTCTTGATGGACCCTGGGAGAGACTTGCACAACACCAAGGCTCAGGTTGTAATTGTTCCTTTTGTTTCGTCACTACAGTCTTCTCCGTAAAACTACAGTTATTTCGGACTGCAACCCTATGATTTATATTTTGACTAAACAACTGCTAGGGGACAAGTACTCTAAATGGATCGTTATCCTGCAAGAGTTCGACTTGGAGTTCGAGAAGTCCAAGTCTAAGAAATCCTTAGTTTTTGCGGAATTGATGTGTGATTTCCCGCATGCTGACACAGAAACTGTGGCAGAGGAGTCCATTGCGGACGAATCTTTGTTTCTTATCAGTACTTTAGATCCGTGGTACGGGGATATAATCATCTATCTCCAAACCCAAACCTTTCGGCCTGAAGCTTCAGAGTCGGAACGTCGAAAAATTCGGTTTCAATCCCAACAATACAGAATTATTGGAGATACACTTTATCGCCGGGGGGTAGACTTAGTTTTTCGACGTTGTTTAACTCACGAAGAGGCTGAGAGGGTTTTGAATGATTGTCACTCTGGAGCATGTGGCGGTCATATGTCTGGGTATGCCACAGCTCAGAAGGTGTTGCGTGTTGGCTATTTCTAGCCGTCCATGTTTAAAGATTGTATCATTGCGGTACGAGAGTGCCACAACTGTCAAGTGTTTGATCGCAAGATGCACGCACCACCTGCTCCTCTCCATCCTATAATTGCCGTTGGTCCTTTCACCAAATGGGGTATCAATTTTATTACTTGTAACCCTCACTCGGCCGGGAGGCATGCGTATATCATCCTCGCGGTTGATTATTTTACTAAATGGGCCGAGGCGATGCCTACATTCGACGCAAGCAGCAAAACAGCTGCAGTTTTCGTATTCAATCACATTATAACTAGGTTTGGTGTCTCGCAAGCAATCATCACTGACCATGGGAGCCATTTTCGAAACATCATGATGACTGAGCTTACAAGCCAGCTTGGTTTACGCCACGATAGCTCTACTCCTTATTATCTGCAAGCCAACGGTTTGGTTGAGTCTATCAACAAAGTTCTGGTTATCATGATCCGACGAATCATTGGTATTCATCGGTCGAATTGGCACAACATGTTATTTTTAGCGCTATGGGCATACCGAACTTCAGTGAAAACTTCAACAGGGTTCACTCCTTTCCAGCTAGTTTATGGCTTGGAAGCTGTGTTACCCATTGAATGCGAAATCCCATCACTTCAAATGGCTGTCGAATCACTCCCAGCTACTTCCGAAGAGGAGAAACGTTTATTATACTTGGCTCAATTAGATGAGACTCGACGTGACGCTGCATTGGCAATCGAGACTCACGCGAAGCGAATGAAAGCTCAGTATGATAGAAATGTGACCCCTCGGAGTTTTTCGGAAGGAGACCTAGTGCTATTATATGATCAAGCTAACGATAAGCTAGGTGCTGGAAAATTCGTTCCTATGTGGCATGGACCCTACATTGTAAAGCGAAAGCTAGCAAAAGGGGCCTATGAGCTGGTAGATTTTGATGGGGACTCTTTGGGTAAACCCAGAAATGGACTTTACCTAAAGAGGTATTATGCTTAAATGGTGGGTATGGAGAATTTTAGTTAGGTTAGGTTTTCTTTCTAGCTAGTATGTTTGTTAGTTTAGATATTGTGCTTAGCTTAGAAAGTGTGTTTTTCGTCGTTATTCTGGCTTATCTTGGTTTTACTCTTGATATTGCAGATGTCGACGCCTCTCCAAACGTACATTGGATTTGCCGATGGTGCTTGTCATAGTACACGGAATATCTCTTCCGCAGCTTGGGTTATCTATTCGCCCTCTGACGAGTTAGTTTCTATGCATGGGGTGAGCCTCGGTTAAACGACGAACAACATTGCAAAATACAGTGCAGTGGTTGAATTATTGTCTGAATCTATTTCATTCGGAATTCGACGTTTGATAGTGAGGTTAGATTCTGAACTCGTTGTATTACAGCTTAATAGAGTATATGCCATTATAAATCCTGTGTTATTAAGGTTGTTTTTGAGAGTGCGCCTCTTGGAACGTGAATTTTATTACATTGAATATCAGCATATTCCAAGGTCTTTAAATACATTAGCAGATGCAATTGCTTCTCGAATGTTAGACAGACATTTACGATAATCATGCAAGTAATTTTAAAAAACATTTCATCACGTATGTTAAACAAGATAAGCCAGTAATAATGATATATATATATATAGATAGGAGTGTGTCAAAAATATACATCGTCTTCGATCATAGGTTGAAAAAAACCTTATGATCGGCAAAAATGATAAGTACAAAAAACCAAAAATGTCATATATGTCTACAAAAGTGACTAGC
The DNA here is from genome assembly GCA_031772625.1 of Pinus tabuliformis. Taxonomy (NCBI): domain Eukaryota; kingdom Viridiplantae; phylum Streptophyta; class Pinopsida; order Pinales; family Pinaceae; genus Pinus; species Pinus tabuliformis. Next base: position 842,684,297 of record CM062809.1, on the reverse strand, counting down.
CAAACACTGGTGGTGCTCTCTGTACGAGACCACTGCCCGCACTACCCTACACAGGAACCTCCTAAAAGGTCCTGGGACTGCGACCACATAGCGCTGAAGTCGAATAGGAATGTCATCTATGGTGGTCTCTGGTATATCCGCCGTCAGACACTCTAGATCATGTTCCAGCTCGGCTAAGGTCTCTGCGGCCGCATCCTGTGGGGCTGGTGCTGGTACAGCTGGTACTCTCCTCTCAAAAGCCCGGAGGTTGGCTGGACGCCGTGGACCTACATCTGTATTTTGAAAATTTGTGCTATCAGTTTTGAGGCGATATATAAAAACAAAAAAATATACATAATTTAAAAACTTGTAAAAAATGAAATACCTCTGTCGTCCCACTGTTCTCCCTGTGGAAGAACCATGTCCGGATCATTCCGAAAATCCATTCCGGCATAAGGAAAGTCTTGAATAGCAAGGACCTGGATCTCTATCCAGCGAAAGTAACCATCAGGAAATCGAACAACTGCTGCTCCCTCGTAAGGATGCCGGGCCATTACCGCAACCCATCTCGTCAACTTAGGCTCCCGAGGAGCCCCAACTGGAACTGTAAGATGCTGGGGGATCAGCATTGGAACTCTCTCTAGGGCAAAGCTTACGACTAAAGGCCCATATCCAAAGGTCTTCAGTTGTCCTCTCTTTGCCCTGGTTAGTTGGCCTTTCATATTGGCCAACACAGCATCGCACCAGTTGAAAATGGTGCCTTGGAAGCAATCTATAGCCATCCGCATTTGGGACCCTGTGGCATGGTGCAAAGCGGCCGTGCTGCAAAGTCTGGTAACAGTAAAGGCTATCACCATAAGTTCAGGTCGGGATATGTACTTGATTTCTATCCCCTTCTCCTGGTTTTGATTATTGCACCACTCTAGCCGGAGACTAGCAAGGGATTGGCCACCCGGCCTAGTCCCGAATAGAGAGAGTTGCTCGCCCCTGTTAGGCAAGCCAGTGAGAAAATATATGTCGGAGGGCTCTATCTCGAGCTGGTGCTCTCCAATGTAGAAACATTGCTCCTGAATGTTCCACCTTTCAACCAGCTACTCAAGGAATGGCACCTGGCCCCTCATGCCAGGTATGGCCCAGTACTTATAGAGTCCGCATGCCTTTAACACATCAATAGAAGGTTGATGACCTATTGCGGCCAAATCAACATCCTCGTGTTCTCTTTCACGCTAATCAAGCATGGTGTGCACCCTGCACATCATAAAACATCTGTTAGAGTCCATAAAATTTTAAAATTTTGGTTCATTTTGAAGAAATGAAGGTTTCAAAATGTGTTTTGCGGGGTACGCACCCCGGCTTTTAGGGACAGAGCGTCTGGACACAGCTTCCCTTAAGGCCGGGTGCGTACACCTGGTATTTTCCCCATTGAAAAAATATCGGGGTACGCAGGTCAGCAGTGCATGACCTGCGTACCCCGAAGGGCGCATCTTGAAATCCCAAGACCTCCAAAATATCAAATAAAAACCTAAAAATGAATTTTAAACGGATGGAAAGCAAGAGAAGGATGTTGTAGAATACCTGATGAGACGGCGTTCGGTTCTGACGGTCGGATTATCCGCAATATCCACAGGAAGTTTCTTGTCAAAAGCCTTTTTCTCAACCTCAACAGTAAAATGGTAAAAATGACATGGTAAAAGGTCTTTTTATAGGTTTTTTGGATGAATGAATGCTAAGTTTGTTTATTTTTCACCATGAAAGGATATTTTTCAATATATTTTTACCCATCTTAAACAGGTATGAGTAATGTGTTGTTTTTGTGCAGGACAAAAGGACTTTAGAGTAAAATCATCATTTTTCACGAACCAAAACATCAGAGTCATCTTTTAAGCTCTTTTCTGACTCCTAAAACATGAAAAGATTTCCGAGCGTTTCTTTTACACTCGTTAAAATGGAACTAAAAGACGGTCCCCTTATAGCTCTTTTCTGACCGTAAAAACAGGAAAAGATCGCCGGGTTTTTGTCGTTTCGAACTCGATATGGAAATAAAACGACGTGTCCTTGATCACTTTTTACTCTTCAGGTCAGAGACACTAATCATGAAAGTACTCCTTGGTCGCAATATCAAGCAGTTCTCCCAGGTATTATTTTATACTTTTTCGGGCTTGGGGGACACAAATTTATGAAAAAGTTCAACCTGGAGTCTTCTTAAGTTTTTCAGACTCTCTAAAATTGAAAAACGCCGAGTTTCTCCTATACTGGGCTCGTTAAAATTTCACAGTAAAGGACCTGTTCAATTACAAACAGGAACGAACCACTCCTTCCTAGGGTTCGAATCAAAACTAGGTTGGACTCATCCGAAGGATGAGCTTATAATCAAGCATATGTTATCCTCCTCAAGCTTCTTAAAAATAAAGAGGTACTTGCCAGAAATGGTGGGGGAAAAGAGAGAAGAATGAGCCTATTTGTTATCCTTTGTCTCAGAAGAAACCTTATTACCAATCTTGAACACGACACTTTTCATTCACCTGGGTTGGGAAATCCTTTACCTCACAGTTGATCAAACCACATTGAAAGTCTTCAGCCGGGTTCCGGGGATTAACTTTGAGTCATTTGTCACCAAGCCATCTGTTGTGTCGTTATGTGTTCAAGAGGTCTGCAAACAAAACTTTCATCTGCAAGAATACTTGTTATCCATTTGGCCATCCCTGAGTCAGTCCTTACAGCAACATTTCTTCAACTTGAACAATGATTTCGTGTTGTGGGCTTGCCTGCAATAGGTCGCTTTCTATCGACATCAGCACATTATCTAGAGAGATGACTTAGAAATCGTCAGTACCTTGAAGTCTGCATGCATCAATGTCAGGTTTCTCGCCTTTGACGTCAGTTTACATCATTGACTTTCGATCGAAGGATTCCGTGAAGTGTTCGACATCAATTCATTCATTCACATCTCATGGATTGTACTGGGTACTTTGAGAATCATTGACATTACTGGTGGTCTCTCTCACACTTGTTAATAGTTTACATCATCGACTGGTAATCAAGTGGTTTCTACCATGTTCGACATCAACTCATTTATTCGCATGGCTAGAATCGTACCAATTCGGGAAGTAGAAATGAAGACCCTGGATCTAGTTTCCACCATCCAGGCTGCGAGGAGTTTTGTATTCATTATCTAGTAGACTAATCATAAATAGATGGCTGCGCCCATACTGTGTCTATAAAAGTCTATGATTATGATGTACTGCAAGATCATTCCTGTATCATAGTAGTTAGTCTGTTAATTAAAGTTTTGATCTGAGTATGGGAATGCCTACCTCAGCGATGATATAATCTTATACATGTATTTTGTGTTGAAAATTTCAGGTTCTGACCAGGCTCTCCACGAGATAATCCTTGAAATGATAAAGCGCTTCACCCTTCCTAGATAATACAAAACCCTAATCTACTACAGGCTTCGCACTTTAGGGGGCAATCTGTTACACTAAAAAATGTCACCATGGCTATTTACAGTTAGTATGGCTCTATCAACGGTCATGCTATCCTCCTGGGCAAGTCTTATGCCTCTGCTCTCCATGTCAAACTCCAAAAAGAGAGAAAGTCTTTGTAAATATGTTTATCTCTGGGTACGCAGATTCTCCCGGCCTTACCTGCGTATACGCACCTGATGTTCACAAAAACTGCGTACTTGTACGCTCTGTATGTAAAGGGGCAGGTGCGTACCCCTGTAAAGGTCAAAAGGCGCAAGTTTCACTCCAAAAAAGTTACTTGTGGTCATTTCTAGAGGCTTCTAGAAGTATGTTTGACGTGTATGAAGCGCCTCCAGATGGTTCATGTATCCCTACCAAAGAGGAACTTATCCCATCAATAAGGGAGCTATCCCATCCAAAGAGGGGATTATCCCATTGATGGTGGACCTGATTAACTTCCTCTTGAACACTATAAATACAGGCATTGGGCCAGAAGGAGGGGAGGTTGAAAGCTAAACATTTCTAAGGGTAGATGCTGCTGGAATTAGGACTCCCATTTAGAAGCTTGTGAGGAGAGATTGCCATCTTTTCTTGTTCTATTTGGAAGTGGGTGAGCTTTGTCAAAGTAAAGGAGAACTCTTCATGGACCCTGGGAGGGACTTGCACAACACCAAGGTTCAGGTTGTAATTGTTCCTTTTGTTTCCTATTAATGCAAATGAGTCCATTCTTCTCAATAACTTGTTATTTATGAGTTGTTTCGTGTACTCCTTGGTCTATGTGTTAAATATGTTTTATTTTATGATATTATGAAGTGCTATTTAATCGTTTGATTGTTAGTGAATGCAGGTTTCAAAGTGAAGGAGGAGCTCATCCGGATCAGCGAGGCTGGACTGCTACAACAGCGTTGGACTACAGGTAGGATCTAAACACTTGATTTCTCGTATAGTAAATGCATGTTTAGAGAAGGATTGCTCTTGTTTGTCTTGTTTGTCACTAGAGAGTCTTAGGCTCCTAGGGAGGTTGGTTGTGTCCGCACTATCGACTCTTTCCGCCTGACAAAGACTCGTCTTTTGAGGAACGAGTGATAAAATGGGTAGCAGCTGATTCCAGGTAAGGTTTGGAATTTTCCAATCACGGCAGTGTCACAAGGATGACTAGTGAAATCACTCTTCGCAGTTGTTCCTCAAAATGGGTAAACAATGGAGGTGAATGATCGGCCAATGGAAAAGTGGAGGTGATGGTGCAAACACGACCAAGGCTTTAATGGCTGAAGTACTACATTCACGTTGGTTATTTACCAGTGAATAGTTCATTTTTTAACGAGCTTAAACGCGGGTGGAAACATTTGCTCAGATCTTATGTTTATTTTTTAACGAGCTTGAACTATGTGCTAAAACTGCTCGAGGCGGGTTTATTTTTTAACGAGCTTGAACCCTGCAGTAACACTATTCATGATAAGTTTGCATGCCCCCAGCATAATAATGAAAATCGAGGTGTATGCCCCCCAAGCTTCATTGCATTCATCTCGGTGGTTGGAATGAAGGTTTACCTTTGAGATTTGGAAAGGGGATTTGTTTCATTTTTTAATGAGGTTGACACAGATAAGAACCATCCTCGGAGTCCAAATCCATTAGATATAGAAGGTTTCATATTCCACTGTGGCCACTTCCGCCAGATTACTCGGAGGCGGTAGGGAAAAAGTACCCATTAAGGCAGGGTCTTTTAGGAGACCTACTCCGATATTTTGGAGCGAATGATTGCTTCCATGGATCATTGGAATGCTTCCCGTAACTTGTGAACTGTTGGGGAGAAATGTTTGTTGGTCGATGATTGTAATTCCTCCTTGGAAGGGAAATGCAATCTTCCTGAAGTAGGTCGACACAACTGCGGCCATGGCATATATCCAGGGTCTTCCCAATAGGATGTTGTAATCAAGGTTCCCATCGATGACTTCAACATCTATTTCTACTGTTTTCCCTCCTAGTTCAACTTTCAAGTTACTTAGGATACCATACGGGGTATATGTCCTTCCGTCAAATGCTTTTAATGTCATCGAAGATCGCGACAAGGTTGGAGATCCTAAAGTTTTCCAGCAACTCATTGACATAATGCATGTAGATTCCCCCTCATCAATAATCGTTCGGTGAACAGTTTTGTTGAGGGCTTTCACTTGAACAAGGAAAGCTAGTTGAGCTGGTAACTGAGGATCGTATCCTTTATGGTCAAAGGATACAAGATTGGAATCCTTTGGGTCAACCCCACCAATGGCTGATAATAAAGCCTGCCTTTGGGATGGGCAATTTTGTAGTACTTCAAGAGTCGACATAGCGGATGGCGATTGGGCCAAATCTTCCACTATGTTATAATGCTGCGCCGCTCTAGCGCGGGGATTAAATGTCGACTTGTGTATTACTCCCTTTGGCAGTTTTATTGTCAATTCAGGGATGGTGGGTGGCACAACTTCTGTCGAAGTTGTTGTCAAACTACTTGGTTGATCTTTGTCCTTGTTGTTCGGCAGCTGCGGATTCCCGTAATCTTTGTTCCTTGTCGAAATCAAAGCATCATTTTGCTATTTTGAAATCGACAACATTAGCACTTGAGACGGGGAAGCATTTCCACTTTCAACCAGATTAGTTCCTGGATTTGGAAACGGATCAGTTAACACTGTTGAGGTTTTCGAACTTTTAAAGAATCTTTTAAGCTCAGCTTTGTATGGACATTCTCTCGTCCAATGATCCTCATCGCATATATGACACCCTGCAGGGGGTTTCCTATTTCCAGGAGGGTTTGAAGAAGATTTTTCAGGAGATGACTCATCCTGTTTCTTCTTCTTTCCTTTTCCTTTCTTCTTGCTTCCTGGTTGTTTGGTTTCTTTGCCTTTATCTGTCGACATGGCATTTACTTCCGAAGCAAGAAGTTCGTCCTTTGCATTTTGACCTGAAATCTTACGGGCTTTTTTGGATGTAGCCTTTGTCGATTTCGTGTTTGTCGTGCCAATCACGCCATTGCCGGCATGAGAGTCATTGTTTGATTTAGGAGGAGGAGGAATTGAGAATTCCGGTCTAGGGGCTTCAGGTATCTTGTCGTAGAGCGTGTCAGACTGAGTGTAAATCAAGTCCAGATATTGCGCACGAGCGATAACTTGCTCTTCTGTTACGACTCCCCCCTTTGCCACATCTTCCGTGATGGAAGGCAGTAATGACTTGATAAACCATTCAACTAAAAGCTGATCGGGAACGTACGTTTTTACCATCCCACGACGACGTCGCCACTCATGTATATGATCAGATATGTGAGTAGCCGTTGTCTTTTTGAAGTTGGTAAGAAGTTCGGTTCCCGTTTCATACCTTATCGGTAATTGAAAATAGGTTAAGAAGGTTGTGGCTAAGAAGTTTTCGAACGAAGCTCTAGGCAATTCAATGTAGCATTTTGCCGCCGGACCCGTTAACGTCCTCTGGAAGAGGCGAAGCCTTATCGAATCATCATTTAGGGTGTTTGATGAACACCATAGATGAAATTTCATCACGTGATTCGATGGATCTTCGCCCGGATTTCCATTAAATTTAGGAATATCCGATGGAAGTTTATGTGGAATCGTTGGCCACCAAGGGGCGTAAGCAATTGGATCGTTTGTTAACCGATTTAAATCGGGTAACTCTAATGTTGCCACAAAGGGTAACTGCTGATTCAGGTTAGGTGAAGCATACCCAGGATAGGACGGAATTGCCTGAGCAGTTGGTCTTTGCATATCGGCATAATGCATTTGATGCTGGTATGACTGGTAAGGTTGGTGGACCTGACCATTGTAAAATGGTTGATTTTGACCGTTTTGAATGTACGGTTGTCCACTGTTCGCAAAAATTTGCTGCTCAGAACCTTGGTATACTTGTTGGAATTGCGGTTGTTGGTATTGCACCAGCCATGGTTGTGATGCCATGTGCTGTTGCCCTATACTAACATTTTGACCAAGATGAGGGGTAATTGTACCCGTATGAACCTGTGTCGCACCACCAGTTGGCGATTGTGGTTGAGTCACAGGGTCAAGGGGCTGTTGCATTACAGCCTGAGAAACCTGAGGTTGGCATACAACAGGCAACGCTTGGACTTGCGACACCGTCACAATAGCCGGCGAGGTCGGGATATTCGACATAGGTAGGCATTGTTGCATTGAGTACACAACTCTTGGTTGTTGAGGTAGTATAGGTACCCAACTACTTGAGGTAATTCCAGTATAACCTGAATGCTGTTGTGAACTCCCGTATGGATATCCTCCTGGAGGGGATAATGAAAGCGCATACTGCCCCCCATATGGTGGTAATCCGGAACTCAAGGGAATTGTTTGCCCTTGGGGACCGGACTGCCCAAATTGACCTACAAAAGGATCAATTTGTCGAGACTCAACATAAGAGTTTCCGAATATTATTCCGGATGAACAAACAGGAACGGACCAGACTGTTGAAATAGCCCCTGGATGGGCTCCTTCTAGCGGTTGTGAGCTAGTCGGGACAGATGGTATGCCGGCGAACATGGTCGGAGTGACAGCAGGGTGTTCTGCCGTCGCTGTGTCAGATGATACAATCCTAGATGTTGACGGTTGTTCAGACATTTGTAGTCTATCCAAAAGATTACCTAGTGATTCTACAGGAACTTCCGCTGGTGGTAGACTAACTTTTGATGTCGAAGGATATAGAGTGATCCCGACTCTAAAGTGCGTTGGAGTACTTGTTTGAGGATCTTCTACAATTTCTTCAATAGCAATCAGACCAGGTGGAAGGGGAAGACCGCTAGGTCCGTAAAATATTTCTGGTGCCGAAGAAGGTGTGGAATCGACAACGACAGATGTTTGAAGAGCAAGACTCTCCGAGCCGGTTGTAGATGGAAATGGTTCGGTAACATAAGTATTTACTCTCAGACTAGGATCAGTATCAGTGTCCCTCTGTGGCTGTTGAACTTCTTCTGTAGAGGCAGGGATTCCAGAAATGTTTGGAGTAACCGGTGTCTCTGATGTCGTTGGAACACTTGTTCTAACTTTGACAAGAGATTTGGAACCGGTTAAACGAGTTCGCTTTGTCCGTACTGGTTTCGATTCCGGAGACAAAGACGACCGACTCGTAAGCCTCCGTGAACGACGGGGTTTCAACTGACTTTCTTCCACGATTGCGGATTACTCGATCAACTAAAATAAAGGGAATTTATGTTTCCGAATTAAATGAATTTTAGACGCTTTGACACAACTTGTTTTTTCAGTTTTTAAGAGTCGAGAAAAAACAAAAGATGACTCTAGTCTCCTTCGATTTTTAAAGAGCCTGAAGTGACAAGTGCTCAGATGGACCTTTTCCGTTAAGGAGTCTGAAAAGGAACGAAAGGGACTACTCTGGAGATCTAGGTAGAGGGAGTACCAAACCAATCACAAAACTACAGAATAATTTTTACGGTACGGTAGTCAATCTTCCCGAATGCTGTGTTCGGTGCATTACGATCAATAGGACGGCCGACACGGCTTCCTATGGATAAAAGGTTTTAAGCCTATAGGGGTCTCCCAATATATACTCGACGGTACATGGGAGCACAAGTCTGTACTGGCATTTATCGTCTCAAAGTGGAGGAATCACCCAACCATCAGTGAGGACAATAGTTACCAGGCTTTATGACGTCGGAATATGTCTCTAGCCTAGACCTCTAAATGTTGTGCGTTAAGTTCCAAAGCGTTGTTAAGTTCATTGAATTTATTTTAAGTTGATCTTTCTTATGAAGTTTTCCTTTTGGGTTCACCACGAGATGTAGATGTAATTCCTAAAATGCAGTTTAAAGATGATAAACAAACTTTTATCTCTTTTCAGCAATGAAAATCCTAGCTACAAGGGAAAAGAAAGACACAATCTTTTCACAAAGAGCAAAGAGTACACTGTAAATGCACTTTCCTAAATCAAGCCAAACAGACTATCAATATGCAAATGCACATGTGCATGTATTTGTTTTTCACTTTCTTAATATTGATGCCTAAAAAGAAAGTTGATGTACAAATCTGAATTTGCTTTCAGGTGACAAACACAAACAAGCTTCTTTTCGAAATCAAAAGGTAGATATGATTACGACACTTTATGATTTTGAAATAAATACCCATTTCGACACTAGAAAGTCACAAATTCAAACCAAAGGCAAAAGTAAAAGCATAATCGACTGTCAACAGCAAATAAACTTTCTCCTATGATCAAAACCGACACTTGCGACAGATCTAAATCAAAGGACGACAGTATGACTATTCTACTTTTGCAATGGAAAACTGTAAATGATCTAACAAACACACAAAAACACCTACAGTATTTTTGTACAAAGGAGGCGGAATTATGGCAAAGAAAAGGGGTTTTTAAACAGACACATATACTGATCACAGGCTGAAAAAATCAGAGATAAAACCAAAAAATGAAGCAAAGAACCTCAGTTGCACAAGGCTAGGCTGATCAGCGCACCTTTTACACAGAGAAACTGGATTGCAGCGCAGGTAGCCCTCTCGGGACCTGCGTTGAAATGCAGAACCTCTTCACACAGCCTGCGCTGGGGCAGAAACGAGAATTCTATCCGGGTTCTGGGTCACGGTTTGCAGTTTAATCTATGGTTTTTGGCCGAGTAAAAGCAATCAGTAATGCACAATAAGAGGGTAGATTTAAAGAAGGTCTAAGAGCTATCACAAAGGGCAATCAGATCATTTGTGAATCAACTGTTCAAATCATAAACAGATCCAGTGAATGGATTGAGCAAGACTCTACTTTGCATTTGTTAATGGCAAATGTAATTCGATTGCTTCTTCTAAGATTATGAAACAAACAACAAGAGAAACACAAACAAACTAATTAGACAATCGTCCTCAGTGGAGTCGCCATTTTGTTATCGGGAAAAGTGTCTATTCAGAACGACCCTATCCCACTAAGGTGTGACAGTGACCTTAGAAACAAACAGAGAAAACTACTTTTGTATTCTTCTTTATGAACTATAAACGAAGAGGAATAGGATGAACCAACCTGTGTCTTGCGCTAGTCCTTTGATCCAATCTCTCTCCTCTTTGATAGCTTCCAGCTACTTGCTCCCTTACTTGCCCAGCTTCACAATACCTGCAAGATCACAGAAGAAGGAAACTATACAAAGACATGGATTTATGTTCATAAAAAGCTTAGGATCAGATTTAAGCTAAACATACAAATGTAACAAACATCAATGATACACAAGCATGTAGGAGAAACTCAAATAGTTTTATTGATATAACAAGAAGATCCAGGAGGAGTTACAACCAATTATTCCTGATCCAGCATCAACCTCTCAGCAAAGAAGCCCCTCTTCACCTCCAACAAAGCATAAATCACCCAATACTCTGATATCTATCTCAAAACCAACATCAATTCTTTGCAATATCAAAATTCCAGCCTCTGGATCTCTGGGATGAGGGATCCATATATAGATGTATGCAAGGAAGATGAGTCAGCTTATGATTTGACTAGTGGCTTCTCTATGTCAGTTCTTGCTTCCACTTGGAGACTGAGAGCCTCTTACTCATCCTTGATCGAACTCAGTGAGGCAAGTGTCATTGGAGAAGATTCTGGAAGCTTCCATTGTCTTTCCACCTCGCGGAATGGCACTGCCATTTGTCATTTCCCACTCAACGCACCCTGTTAGTGCATTCAAGTGCGTTTCAATGCACCTAGCTAGTGTATTTGGGTGCTATGCAACGTAGCTAGCCAGTGGAGCAGCTGAAATGATCCTGATTTGACTGATTCTGAGCAGTTTCTGGTGGAGAACTTCTGGGAGAAGCTATAATTTGTTGACCTTGTTCCTTTAGGGGTCGGAACAACACTTTTAGGGACTTAGGATCCCTTGGTTTATGGACATTTCATGCTTAGAGTTGTAAGGCACAAAAATGTCTATAACAGTATCAAAGACGAAGAATGGAACCTTCTCGATAGAAAGGCACTCGGAACAATATGGTTGTGCCTTGCTGCGTTAGTTGCCTTCAACATTTCAAAGGAAACCACAACAGAGGGTTTGATGCAGACGTTGTCGAAACTATATGAAAAACCCTCGGCCTCAAACAAGGTATTTCTTATGAAACGATTATTTAATATGAATATGTCGGAAGGTGGATCTGTTGCAAACCATTTAAATGATTTTAATACAGTTACAAGTCAGTTAAGTTCTGTACGGGTAAACTTTGACGATGAAGTTAGAGCTCTGTTATTCTTGTGCTCATTACCAGAAAGTTGGAATGGTTTGGCAATTGCCATTAGTAACTCTATTTCTAGATCTAGTACTTTAAAGCAAGGTTAATTTTAGGGGCGAATAATAGCCCAAAGGCGAAATTTAAGGCTTTTTATATTTTAATGGGGCGAATTTTTAATTAAAATAATAATTTTCTTTTTATATAATTAGCCCATATTTTATTTAAAAATTAATTTATTTTTTTATTTTAGCCCAGGGCGGATAAACTAACCGAATCGTATTTGATCAAAATAGCCCCATTTTGATATTTGCGGAATCGTATTTGATCAAAATCGCCCCCATTTTGATTTACAGTTTGGGTTTTCTGGTCTGGGAGTGGTTTGTGAGGGTCGATTTGGTCCAGGGAGTGGTTTGTGAGGGTCGATTTGGTCATGGGATGAGGGTCGATTTGGTCATGGGATGTTAGATTTATTTTGAAATGGAGGGCGGAGCGAGGGCGTCTCCCTGTTTTGACGGATTCAGCCCGCTGTTTTGGTGTATATGGCTCCCTGGGTCCCTGTATAAAAATGGTTTTGAAATAGGTTTTTTCATCCTAGTTCAAAAATCTAGCAGTAGCAGTTTCGGTGGGATATTCTTGCATTTTCAGATTTCAATCCGCTTATTCTTCTCTGGTTTCGGTATCCATTGTTTCTTGGATTTGAACGGCTCATGATTTCTTTTCTCAGGGATTGCAATTGCTTTCCGGAAGATGGGGTATACCTGTTCATGGTACTTCTTTCGACATCAAGTTGATAAACCTTCCCTTAGACTTGAGTTTTGTTTGGTTCTTGTTCGTTGGGTGATGATAAAAAATGTAATATTCATTTGTATTTGTTGATTTTATACTCATGGAACTTGTTTCTTATTTACAGCGGTTTATAATTCACCAAGTACTCGGTATAACCCACGCATTCGTGTACAAACCAGTGTAGACGAAATAACACGAATATCTCCGGTAGTCAGTCCATTTCCATCAGCCGGCCGGTGGGAGCGGTAAGTGTCTTTTGGTTTCTTTTATGTGATAGCTAGTTGATGTTCTGTTGATTGTTTATCGATGGTAGTCTAGTGGATTCAATCTCTCTAGTCAATGAGATGGTATGATCAGATGTAAGTGATGATTTTAGAGCTGATGTAGGTTTGCTCTTTCAAACCAGCAGCACCCAGCCGGGATAGCCTTTCCTTAATGCTTCTTCTATGAAGTGCCAGGACACAGATATAGGGTTGGTTTCAGGGCATAGGAAGTGAAGATCTGAGATTGCATTACACGATCTAAAAGAGCGAAAGGCTTCCTAGTGGGCTCGGGTTCCTGGTATAGGTATAAGAAAGCCAATAGAGCTAAATAGAGAATGGCTGGAACATAAGGTGGCGTGTCTGCTTGAACCACCTCCTATCTAGTAACATTTGCCTGCCGTTGTACTCAGTTCTTTAGTGCTCTCGTTCTCCTTTTGGACCAGTTGTCCATTCTCCTCACATGCAAAGCATGCATTCACATAAAATTCACCAATTTTAAAAATAAAAGGTTACCTGGCCTCTTCTGATGCCTCCAACATCAAATTTTGTCTTCCTTCCATGCTTTAGGAAGGTACTCCTTCTCTTTCTTCTATTCTTATGACAACTATGAATGATTGTCCCTCTTGAAAATCCTTATCATCTGCATCTATACACATAGCATCAGTATCATAATCACCAAGCTCTTTAGCCCCATATGGTATATATGTTAGTGTTACGAGCACTTCTAGCTAACCTCCCATGAGACTTTCATTTATTGTCTCATCGACATCCTCTTTGTGTAGCTCCCTCTACTGTTATGATGCTTTTTCCACCATATCTTCTATCAACAAATCCATATGTTGATTTGAACTCTTTATGCAGTCCATGAGACTCTCTGATAGTCTCTCTTCAACATCTTCCTCATCATCAAGGACTATTCCCTGCTCTGGTTCAAAATAGTGAACTAATTCAACTTTAGGCTCAACAGGTGCTTCATCTTCCTCCCTAGCTTTCTAGCTTTAGGGGGCTTCCTCTTAAAATCTTTTTTCTGACAAGTAATTTGGCCTTCTTCCTTAGGTCCCATCTCTACCTTTGGTATTCTCTTTCAAGCCTCATTTTGACTATGTTGAATCTCTCCTTCAACTCATAAATCTCCTTTTCAATTTCTTCTTTACTCATGCCATTTTCCTTGGCATGCTTCTCCCTTTTGTTATGGCCTCTCTTTGAATTATATCCATCAGTAGCCATCTTCTTTCCTCCTTTCTTGTGAGCTTTCTCTTGCTCATTGTGAGCTACACTCAAGCCCCTTTAACAATTCTTCTCCATCACTTGTTACCCAATATCTCACCCACTTCACCTCAACCTAGGCTTTTGGTATTCCTCTGGTTCCCTCCTCTGGAACCCACTTGAGCATGCTCTGGTCTTCTATGGCTTCTACACTTTTCTCACCTTTTGAGAACTCCACTTGTTCTCTTCTCTTTGAGGACCTCAGCTAGAAACCTTCTATGTTTTGTTTTGTAGCCTATTTGTTGTAAGTTTCTTGCCATACACTTTAAGAACTTTATTGGTCCTTTGTTACCACTCCTTCTACTATTACCACTGTAAGGATTAACTCCTTGTATACATTTAAAAAAAAATACAAACCAGTTACCTACTAGTTCCTTAACCTCTGAGGTCTCAATATCTCAGTTCTTCCTAGCTCTACACTTGGTTGGTACTTCTTTAATATGCTCCAATCCTGTATTCCGTTCTCAATCTCTTTCTCTCCTCACTTTTTTTCTTAGGTTCCTCTTGCCCAAAATTTTCTTGGTTTCTTTGTCTCAACTTTGATGTCTCTTCTTCACGAGCAATCTTATAAATCTTTTTGGTTCACTGCAGAAACCTCCTCAATCACTTGTCAATCCCCAAGAGCATCAATATTGCTCTAGTACCACTTAATGCATACCTTTTGGCTACTCTCATATTTCCATCATTCAACGTAGTCCATCTCATTCATTCACCTTCCCATTTTTGGCTCTTCCGGTCCCTTTTTCTAGCAGCCTTAACTGTGGAACCTTACGTTATGACCCACTAGTCAATTGCTCTATTCCTTTGACCTTTGACATAACAAACAATCTTGATTTTCCTAGATTTTCCACAAGTTCTTTCTCACAGTGACTATACTCGCCCCTGTCTTGCGTTCTAAACCTCCCTACTACCTTCAACACAACCACCCTTAATAAATATCTTCGCATAACCCACTTAGTTGTTCTAGGTCACTAGACAGTTCTCAACCTCCTTAGTTGAAGATTTGTTCCCACTGTGCCTTGAAACCTCACAAAATCTGCTTAAAGTGTGTAATAATTCTCCCAGGCCAAACTTGAAGTCAACACACACACCTGTCTCCTGGTATTTGAAAGCACTCAATCTCAATAATAAAGGTGCTTAGGCCTAACTTTACTCATATTACACTTGAGGTACTTGAAGCGGCAGCAGCTCTCTTCTCAAGCGGTATGTGTTCTAGTTCTCAAGTGTAATATGAGTAAATTTAGAATGTACTGCCGTTTGACAATACTTGTAAGCACTTTGAAGCAAATGTGGCCTGAATGCTGTTTGAAACTGGAGATACTGATGACCTCAATGATGTGAAAAATTGGAGATATCGTATGGCCTCAATGGTGTTTGTAATCAAAATCTGGATTGAACACAGTGTCTGTATAGACTGTTGTATAGACTGTAGTCTAATTATGTATAGACTGTTGGTCTTAAGAGCATGCGATCATTGATCAAGCCATCATGACCCATGGCAGCTTTGAAGGGATAAAAGGAAGACGTGTTGAAGCCAATGCTGCCATTGGAGTTTGATTCTTGAATATCATGGAGATTAAGAAGAATTATGTTCCATGCTCAAGGTTAATTACAGTAACGTTTTATGTGCTTACTCTACAAATGAATTTGAACAAGTTTTTCATGGAAACCTTTCGAAAAGAGAAAAAAGACCTTGCATTATAGTTTATTGGTGGATTCCTATATTTTCTTGGTTGTTGTTACATGTTGACTATTGGAAGATCTGTTTATATTACTGAGAATCTTTCACCTGAAAATGGAGCAGTAAAGGACATATTAACTGTTATACGCTTTTGATTTTTCTGCCTTTGAGAACCTTGTGAGTTGTATGTCATTGAAGGGTGACTTGGTTTGAATAGTTAGCTTTGGAGAGCAGTTAGAGGAAGAAATAACTCAAACCCAAACTCAACAATGGAATTTTTATCAATGTGTCCATTCCAATAGATTATTATTCTAAATCTGGATGATGTGGCAACAATAATTATATATTTTTTGGAATGTACCTCAGTGAATGATCACCTTTTGTAATATTTTAAGTGCCGCTACATAGAGATGTTATTTCTATGCTTAATTAATTGCATTGATGTGCCATAGAGCAATGCAATGCATTTGGATACTTGAAGTCTTGGAATTGCAGAGCAGCATTTGCTTGATTCCTTGGTAGCTGTTTGAAGATCCTAACCAAACTGATGTTTCTTTCAGAATTGTGGTTCTTTGTCATAGTAGTATAGTACGCTGTTCCTGAGATTACCTTTGGTTCTGTTCTGAGATCTGTAGAGAATTGTTGAGCAAGGGGGAGGATAGCTTCATCTTAAAGCATCCCTCTACCCAACGTTAAGCTTGATGGGAAGAATTATCCTATCTTCAAGTGAAGGGTGCTAAACATATAATTGAAGAATTGATTGTTAAGACTTGTGGAGGGTAAGAAGACAAATTGCACTGTTGCTAAAGAATTAGTAAAGCTATAAGACAAATTGCACTGTTATATAGAGTGTCTATACAACAGTCTATATATTACAACTAAGTACAATGTGGAGAATAGGAAATGGAGAGAAAGTGAGAATAGGTGAAGATCCCTAGGTGAGGTTTAAAAGGCTCCAGGAGATTAATGAAGAAACTATTGAGACCCTGCATAACAATGGCACACAATCAAGCTGATATTGTGGATCCAAATTTGACCACCATGCAGAAACAACACTAGATATCAGCAAGGTCAACAGGTTTGGAAGGATATTCGTTTGACAATCGAGTTGGCTATGTTAACAACTTAACATATTGCAACTAAGTACAATCAAAATTAGAGATAAGGAGGATGAATTAAATTGGTCTAACAACCTTGATTCAGTCGGCTACACAACAAAGCTTGGTTACAAAGCAGTGCTCACAGAGAAAACACAAGGGGAGCCAGTATGCTGGTAGAGAAGCATATGGAAAATCAAAGACTAAGTCAAAACTAAGTTGTGTTTAGAAAAAAGATATTGAAATTTAACTGAGGATATAAACCTAGGATACCTACCACAGTCCGGGTAGAATTTGAATATTTTTCTAAATTCTTAACCAGACCATATAAGGGTTCCCCTACATATTAGCATCACTAGTTGTACTTTGTAGTCCCATTTACCTATCTGTCAGGCTTTATTTAGACTTAAATAAAATTATCTTGCCTTATCTACATTGTTTCTCAGCCTTATATCTTATGCTACAAAATTAGATAGAACTTTGTAATAAAGGCAGGACAACCTTTCAATCTGAGTCTTGACTTGCAGCATCCTACAAGTTGGTCAGGCTTAAATTTTTTTGTTGGCAGGTATTGAACGATGATACTATATCTATAAAATATATTTCTTCTGTACTAACTGTATTGCCTAGAATATTTTGGTCATTGAAGTTGTGGGTTGGCAGGCTCTAATAGCCCACTTGGAGCACAACCCCTTGAAAAATTCGGCTTTAAGAAGAATTACATGAGAAAATTGCTGTCACTTAGATGTCAGTAAAAACAGGTAGGTCTTTAGACTTTTGATCATAGTTGAGAACATTCCTGAGATAACTTTCTTTGATACTCCAGACTATAAAATTTCTGAGAATGCTGCAAAATGGAAAAACTGGAACTAGACATGCTTAAACCTTCTGCACTCCTCAAAATAGTTCCGCTTACACTGTTTGATTTATAAAACAGAGAATGCCAAGCCAACTGAGCAATGGCATTCATCAACTCCTATATCTTCAGACTTGATTGTTTCTCTTGAAGTCTCATCTTCCTAAGGCTAGTGATTGGTCAGAAAGAAGCCCTGACTTTCAGTAGATGAGCTTTTCTCTAAACAAACCTCTTGATGTGGAAGTAATAGTGGCTTTCCTTGACCCTGTCAAGACTTCCAAATTAAGCTTTCCATCTTATTATATTTTAACCATTTATTTTTCACATGCTAAGGGATGGAGGCTCTACCCTTTCCATACTTAGATTTCTGGTTGTTCAAATTTCTTCCTCAGGTAGCAATACCCTTTCATTTGGCTTAGCATTAGCTTTTGAGTTTTGGGCATGGTAGACATACTGTAAGCTGGCTTGGGAGGAGGGGACCAGGTCCTGAATCCTGTCAACCAACTTCTGTAGGAAATTAGGAATAATTCAAAGAAAGTGATGTTGTTTCAATGTTATACAAATGAATTATTATATTTTATGTCTTAAAATTTAATAGTTTCCCATTATCATTGTTAAATAATTTTGTGAAATTCCATTTTGCCTCAAAATTTAATTTCTGATATATGTTCTTTCAATGTTGACTCAACAATTATTTTGCAAAGTATAATTCTATTTTCTATGAACAAGTGAATTTATATGAAGCATATCTCAACGCTTGAAAACTGTTGATGCAGGTTTGCAGATCGATTGGAAATTTTACTTGTGGAATATTTAGTGAGATGTCAAAAGATAATCATGGGAAGAAACCATTAAGGCAAACAGATGTATTATCATACTTTCAAAAGGCTCCATCCAAAAATACACATTCTCTTCATGATTCAAGCTCCTTTGAACAATCTGTTACTGAGAGAGAGGTTAACTCTTGTGGAAATGCATTTGATATCCATACGATGGATGAAGAAATAGGTTCCTCAAGTGGTCAGGGTGAGATAAATGCAGTTTCAACAGAAATTGGTGATGAAAATGTTAAAGATTTTTCCTTGGAAAGTGACACAATCCATTCGCGGAAAAGGAAAAGAGGCCAGTGGGCCATAGGAAGACGATTCCAAGAAAATTGGGTCTCAAGTTTTCCATTTATTGAAGAAATACCTCCTACAAATGAGAAAGAGCTTTTCCGACAAGTTAGATGTATTGCGTGTAGTTGGAAAACTCAAAAGGAAGTGAAATTTCAGATGAAGCTAGATACGGTACAAAAGCATGCAGGAAAGGTGTATGAAAAGAAAATTGTAAATGGTAAAGAGAAATCTATTGTTAGATGGAAATCTTCCGAGGAATGTCGACATGTTGAATATGCAGAAGAATATAAAAAATATTTATTATGTAAGAGGAAACTTGAGGCGGACGGAGGAACCATCATATCTCTATTTGAAAAGACGATGGAAAGAAATTTGTTATCCAAGACGATACAATTGAGCACTGTATTTCACATCTTATCTAAAGGTCGTCCTATGACAGATTATCCAGATCACATGAAATTACTATCTTTTCTTCAAGTGCCAAACTTTCCATCTTCTCATTGGTCTGTAACTAGTGGTTGGGGATGGGCAGGATATCTAGCTCAAGTAGAAAAGGATGATTTGAAAGAGAAGATTGCAAATGCTAGGTTTTTGGCATTGTCTTTAGATGAGGTTACAGCTATAGATAATACTTCATGGATTTGCATGAGCATTTATATGGTTAATGACCATATTAGACATTCCTATCTACTTGGGATTAATAAGATGAGAGAGACTTCTACAGCTGAAAATATTTATGAACTTGTTCTTAATGGATTGAAGGAAAGTGGTATGGATGAATTAATGATTGCAAAAAAGTTGGTATGTGTTGGAGCAGATGGAGCAGCGGTAATGCAAGGACAAAGGAATGGCCTTTGTGTTAGGCTACAACTATCAGCTTCACCATATATGCTTAATATTCATTGTATGGCTCATAGGATGAATCTTGCATTTAAAATAGTAAGCAAGTTTCCATCAGTTTCAAAAGTTGAAGATCTTGTACGTGAGACTCATGCATACTTTTCTCGTAGTCCCAAACGATATTTAGAGTTTCAACAATTTGCAGATGGTATTACGGATGGAAAAAAAACTACTGAAAGATGTTGATACAAGATGGATCTCATTAAATGGACCAGCTCAAAGACTATTTAGTGAGTTCAAATCTTTGGTAGGGTTGATGTATGAAAATCGCTATAATGTAGACAAAGCTCAAGATCTTCTTTCTCAACTAACTAATATAGAGACATTATTGACATTGGCTGGAATTCTTCCTATGCTACATGAAATGAATGTCCTCGTGAAAATGTCTCAGAATCGCACAATGTATATTGCGGAATACACAAATGCAAGAAAGTCAGCATGTCTTGCATTGGATAATTTGTATATGATGCCAGACTCTTTTACTGGTCCAGAGTTTAAAAGTTGGACTGAGATCATCAATATAGAAAATACTGAAAATTTTTTGACCTTTGATGAAAAAGGGATACTATGTATCGTAGTGCGTGGGTATATGGTTCCCTTTCATTATATTAGTAAGACAGGACGAATCACCAAAGATTGCCCCGTGTCAAGAGACCAATTTGATAATATTGTGATTTCAGTGAGACAAAATTTGATAGAAATTGCAAGATCACTATCATTAGAGATAAGAGAACGATTTCCTCGAGATGAATTGTTGGAGGCCATGTGTGTGGTATACCCTCAATATTGGAACAATTGTCAATGTCGAAGAACTTTAAAAGCTGATTTTCAAAAAAGATTAAAATGTTTAGTAGACCATTTTTGCAAGAAAGTCTGGATACATGGAGAACAAATTGAAGGTATTTTAGATTCATCAAAATTGTATCAACAAGGTGGACGCTTTGCTGAAACAATGTGGAAGCAATATCCTTTTTTGGAGAATCCTAATGAAAATGGTGCTATAACAAGATTATGGACTACTTTAAGTGCTAGCCAATACCTGCAAGAAAACATATCAGAATATTTCAAATTAGCAGATTTGTGTCAAACCATGATTTTGGGATCAGTGGAGGATGAGAGAATGTTTAGTGCATTATCATTCTTGAAGTCAAAGTTGAGGAACAAGCTTGATAAACATGTGGATACATGTTTAAGATTATATGTAACAAAGTATGACATTGACAATTTTCCATATGAAAGAGCGCTAACTCTTTGGCGATCAGATTGTGATAGAAGGGGAGAAAACAATATAATAAATCTATCTAATGAACTTGATATAGAACATAATGTTTTGGAGGCTCATAATGACAGTTCATTTAGAGAAGATCATGTTCACAATTTAGAAAATGAGGACCAAGATGAGAACTGGGAAATTGAAATACCCTAGGACTCTTATTTTGGTATACATGTTCCATTGATCATGCAAAATTACTATATGTCAACTTCAGGTAAAAATAGGTTCTATATTTGTATTTTTCATTGTAACATTGCAGCAACATTATTTTGATGTGTGTTATTTTAAGATTGATGTTTCATATTTAATCATTACATTGTTTGTTTCTTATCTGTGACAGGAAATAAAGCTGGATTTGGTGAGGTTGGGACCTATTTCTTTTCACATAGATAGTGTCTGACTATTATTAAATGATAAATAACAAATTTAACAAGACTTTCAAGTCATTTGCTAGCCATTTCTTGTCAGTGATTTGTCAGCCATGTTTTCAAGTCTTTTAGGTACTAAGTTGTTCGGGTCCCCACATGTCCTTAGGACCATTAAGGGATGAGATAACATGAGTCAGTCCAACTCATGCCCCGAATTTACTTTTTACCTATTGATGTAAGTGTTTTGTTACCACTTATCACCAACAAAATTCTACCATAACATAAACCAACTTGAAGACGACACTTCTCATCTTCCTTTTACATAAATGCTCTATGGATCTCCCTACTATACTTTTCCGAGACCAACGTCCCTTCTTGGTAGGTCTCTCCACCATACCACTAATCACACAATAGTAACTACTGCCTTCTATAAATCTCTCTAGTCTCAGTTATTTGTGTCCCTGTCACACTCGACCAATATAATCTTGCAGGTCTACTTTTTTATCATATCTTTATTTTTTGTTATTTTGTGTATTTAACATTAGTACCATCCAAGAGTAACGAGTTAGTGTCCTTTGGATTTGATCTTTGATTTGAAATGAAGTCAGATTTGATGAAGCTGGGACCTATTTCTTTTCACATAGACAGTGTCCTAGTATTAAATGATAAATAACTAATTTAAGAAGTCTAACGCTAAGCAACAATGGGCTTATTCAAGTACATGAAATTGCGTTGATGTCTAGCTCTAATATCTTAGAAAATTTTAGCAGTTTGTTTGCTGCTTGTTTAGAGGATTTTGTCAAGTTTGAAATTTTTGGTTTATTTTGGTCATATTTTTTTAGTCGCTTGACTCATTTCATGCATAGATCGACAGATCTAGTTTTATTTTTATAATTATTGTTGTTTTCTTTATATATTTGGTGGTTTGAGGAAAGATATTTGATTTCCTTTCACTTTGTGGCATGATTTCAACATCTTCACCTTTTAGAATATAGTAAAATATTATTCTTATTTTATGTTTTCTTGGAAAAGAATTATTGATATTTGGAAAGGGAAATAAGCCCTAGGTAGCTAAGCGAAGAGAAAAATGGTCTATGTACTAGGTTCCTGCGCATTCATCGTAGGAGACCTATTGGCATGAGACCGACATTCCTTTTATGCAATTACACTTTTTCAAGGCGGAGCTGAGTTTGCTGACTTGGGAAGAACACTGACAGCTGATCATAATGCTAAGGAGATTATAATGTTGGTTTCAAAAACAGGATTGTGAAAATTGTTTGCACTAGTTCTTCTTTTGGTCATATTTACTACCAAATTTGTGTCTTGCTGATTTTTTACATTTGTAATGACCTTGTGCAGAGATGGTTTGAAGAGCCCGATGTTAGAGTGTGAAGACTCTCTACAAACCACAAGGACTACATTTTCTTGGAGGGCACTCAATGTTCTTGGTGTTGCTGAGTCTCTTCGCTCGAAGCGTAAATGGATACAATGGTATGGCCATAACATCACTTAATTTGATCCTCTTTACTAATCTCCTAATATCATTTCAATACATCAAATTGCTTTGTTTTCATGGAATCCAAAGATACATCAGTAATGTTATTTTGTCTTGGAAATACTAAATTATTTTGTTTTGATATCACCCAGTTTGAGTTGTTCTTTGCAACTACCACTTGATCATTTAACAAGCATTTGAAATTCAAAGTGAAATAAAGCTCTTTTAGTTTTTTTCCAGAAGAAGATTAGATGTTGCACTTGGTACCATAGGCCTTGTAAAAGGGTTGTACTCCATTTCAGTCTACGACAGTAGACTGATTTCTAACTGCTCCATGTACCCACATATGATATAATATTTTTCATTTTTGGCTTGCTGAATATACAAAGAGAAAATTGCTTAACAATATTGCTTAATTTGACAACAATTTTACTTTTATTTGATACAAGAGTGGAGGTAGTCTTAGATTTTACCTATTTCTCAGTAGTTGTTCTCCTTCGACAACAACATCATCCTTCAACAAATACATTCTAGCTTGTACAGAGGAAAGTCGATCTTTAGTAGAGGGCACATAAGAGATCCTCTAATGGAGGCGCAATAGTTTAGTAGGATCACTGGATGAAGCACATGTATGAATGTATTGTCTTCAATTAGGAAGGCACAGTTACCCATCGAGGGGAGGGCATGCATGAATGTAACAAAATCACAACATCACAAAGATGTGGTATTTGTTTTACAACATCACAAAGCTCTCGCTGATCTAACAAAATCCAAAGCAAGGTTTGTTTAGCTGAAATCTTTGAGATATTTTATATTTGACAGAGATCTGTTTTGGAAAGATACAGGAGGAAGTTTGTAGATATTTTGTTCCTTCAATTGATCAACTTGTAGATATTTTCACCAAAATCTTGTTGGATTCCACCTTCACTAGTTTGTGACATTGTATTGCCATTTAGGGGTGATATTGTTTTATAATAGCATCTCTCTACACTCTTATATAGTTTGTTGCCTTTGAAAATGTATGGGTCATGTAGATTTTTCATGGGTTTTTCTTTCACACTGAGCACAGGAGAAGACTCATGGAGTTCAGGGGTAGTTGTAGGATGCAAGAGACTCTTGGGTTTTTTTGAAATTACATCTCACCATGAAGTTTCACTTGGGCACACTTGACACATATTTGAACTAGGGTTATGATTACATTACCTTTTGTTGCATCACTGAGGGAGAGCCTTGTTCCTATGTTGAAGCTAAGGCTCTGGATCCCATTGGTGAATAATATGA
This sequence comes from Pinus tabuliformis, assembly GCA_031772625.1. Taxonomy (NCBI): domain Eukaryota; kingdom Viridiplantae; phylum Streptophyta; class Pinopsida; order Pinales; family Pinaceae; genus Pinus; species Pinus tabuliformis. Next base: position 842,660,257 of record CM062809.1, on the reverse strand, counting down.
GGAAGGGAGCCCTAGAATAGGAGCCTCCTATCACATTAGGAGCCTAGAACATGATTTATGGTAAGGGGGGTCATAAACAACCAAAAGGAGGAATCCCCTTGCACATTGGAGGTCCAAAGTATGAAAAATGGTAGGGAGAGTAACACACCCTATCTAGGACGATGCCTAGAGCATGATAGGTGGAAAGGAAAGAGGCTAGAGGATGAAAACCCTTACTTGAATGATGCCATGTGGTGGTAGAAGCTCTTGTATGGTTAAAAGGATGACACTTGATGAGAAATGTTCTACTTCAAGGGTGAAAAGAGGAACATTTTGGTAACCACCCCTTTGAATAGGGATGTCTTCTGCATGAAGGCTATTAAAGTATTCTAAATCACCTTTACAGGGTGTTACATATTATTTGTGGCATATTCCACATATTTGGAGGTGTCTTTCAATTTTTAGATATCTGGGGCAAGGGCACTTTGCTCGAGACACATTCTACATTAAAGGATGTTAAAGCTCCTTTATGAGGTTTTTATGTATTATTCAAGGCATATTATGCATATTTGGAGGTGTGTTTCACCTTTGATATATTTGGGGCAAGGACACTTTGTTTGAGGCTACATATTTGAAGGAAAGCCCTTTGCATGAGGAGATACCATGTGGTGTGGTTGACATGGTCCAAGCCCCTAACAACAAATGCATACTATAAGGAAATGAGGAGACGGGAAGTGGCAAGTGGATCTATGCATTGGAGAAAGAGGTCCCAAGGCAAATTTGTACTTGTGAGCCAAAGAAAGATCATATTAGAACATCATTATCACTCTAGAATAGGAGCAACTAGGGTTTGGAGAGCTCTCTAGAGAGAGTGCTAGGGTCAAAGAGGTCCTAAAGTGTCTAGGAAAACCTTAGGGAGATTCCCCAAATTGGGAGGTGAATCAAATAAACTATAACTTACCCTCTCTAAACCCTAAAAGGGACCAAGCCTTAGTTTGGGAGGATGGAAGCCTATAAATGTCAACCTTTTGGCTTAGTCATGACTCCTAATCTTAAGTCCTTGAACATCTTCATGTGTATCTTGTAATACAGTTTTTATCCTATGTATTATGAACTTGGTCACATGTTAGGGTTGACTATTATAAGGTGGTTATGATTAATATCCTATATAATCAAGGGCACTTGCTCGATTTGATTTTGGGCCTTTTACACCACTTTCTTTCTTCTTCTCGTTTCTAGATCATTATTTATTTCTTTCAATTGGTATTAGGGTGTGTATGGTCTTAAGAGCATGCGATCATTGATCAAGCCATCATGACCCATGGCAGCTTTGAAGGGATAAAAGGAAGACGTGTTGAAGCCAATGCTGCCATTGGAGTTTGATTCTTGAATATCATGGAGATTAAGAAGAATTATGTTCCATGCTCAAGGTTAATTACATTAACGTTTTATGTGCTTACTCTACAAATGAATTTGAACAAGTTTTTCATGGAAACCTTTCGAAAAGAGAAAAAAGACCTTGCATTATAGTTTATTGGTGGATTCCTATATTTTCTTGGTTGTTGTTACATGTTGACTATTGGAAGATCTGTTTATATTACTGAGAATCTTTCACCTGAAAATGGAGCAGTAAAGGACATATTAACTGTTATACGCTTTTGATTTTTCTGCCTTTGAGAACCTTGTGAGTTGTATGTCATTGAAGGGTGACTTGGTTTGAATAGTTAGCTTTGGAGAGCAGTTAGAGGAAGAAATAACTCAAACCCAAACTCAACAATGGAATTTTTATCAATGTGTCCATTCCAATAGATTATTATTCTAAATCTGGATGATGTGGCAACAATAATTATATATTTTTTGGAATGTACCTCAGTGAATGATCACCTTTTGTAATATTTTAAGTGCCGCTACATAGAGATGTTATTTCTATGCTTAATTAATTGCATTGATGTGCCATAGAGCAATGCAATGCATCTGGATACTTGAAGTCTTGGAATTGCAGAGCAGCATTTACTTGATTCCTTGGTAGCTGTTTGAAGATCCTAACCAAACTGATGTTTCTTTCAGAATTGTGGTTCTTTGTCATAGTAGTATAGTACGTTGTTCCTGAGATTACCTTTGGTTCTGTTCTGAGATCTGTAGAGAATTGTTGAGCAAGGGGGAGGATAGCTTCATCTTAATTTTAAAGCATCCCTCTACCCAACGTTAAGCTTGATGGGAAGAATTATCCTATCTTCAAGTGAAGGGTGCTAAACATATAATTGAAGAATTGATTGTTAAGACTTGTGGAGGGTAAGAAGACAAATTGCACTGTTGCTAAAGAATTAGTAAAGCTTTTGGCGCACAATGAAGATGTGCAGTACATTATAAGTTTTACTATTGCAGATCATATTGGTCCTCAAATTAGAAGTTTGATTAGTTCTTGTAAGATTTGGACTAGGATTCTCTAACAGAACAAGGATTCTCTATTCTAGGAAATGACTGTATGCATTTTAAATGATTGGTTGTGTATATCACTGTTTATACGATACGTATTCAGGATGTGCAAGATCAATTTGGAGCAGTTGATGATAGAATTGATCCTAAAGTTCGTAGTGCCACTGTTCCAATGGTTGAAAAAAATGTTTCAGCCATTTGTGACCAGTGTGAATGCCACTGATAAAGTGGCTAACTTTCTTGGTGGAATGTTACTGCAGAAAGAACATTGCTGGAACAGATTCACTTAAAAGAGTGTATACCGAGCACTTACACTGAAATCACTAAGAAGAAAGGGAAGAAGTCTGCATAGAAAAGTTTAAAGGAAACTTCACAAAAAACCCTTGAAAAATGATGTTGTATCAAGCAGGGCCATTATTGCAGAGATTGTGTCAAGGCCCATTACCACAGTAAATATATATTATTTAGAACTATGTTGTAATTTTTGTCAGGGTTCATGTTTAGGTTCAACTATCACTGGCTACCCTATTCTGGAAGAGCTTTTGCTCTCCTGAAGACATCTTGATCTAACTCTTCATTCTTTGTTTTCACCTCCATAAAAAATCTCTAGTGGATTCATAAATTTTCCTTTTATTGTGACAGACTATTTTATGTGGTATTGTTGGCATACCTCCTTCAAATGGTGTTATTCCTGAATCTCCAATGCACATGAAAGGCTTAGCTACCCTCAAACATCAGGTACTAATATATTGGAATTATCAATTGCAGCTTCTCAGGGAAAAGACACAATTCAGACATTTTATAGACGAGTAACTTACAAGTACTTTTGTTACAGTTGGTGCTTAGCAAGTTAGTGACAACAATCTGGAAAAGTATGCAGAAAAATTCAACCTTAGGGCAATTATACAGAAACATGCAAGAAGCCTATGAGCAAATGCAGACCCAATGGTTTATCAGCCTCCACCTGCCTTGGTAATGGTCTTATTTTTGAGTTTGGGTGTTTCATTTTATCTAATTTTCCTCTCCCTTTATTTATTTGTCTTGTCATGTCCCAACCATTTATGCAGGCACTTAAGGAATTGAAAGAGTCCACAATTCAGTTGGCCGCAAGTACTGGGAATATGGATGCCCCAGTTGATGAATCAATTTTTAATGTTGACAAGGACGTGGATGACCTGCTTCTTGTTGAGGTGAAAGAACAGAAATTGAGTAATTTGTTGCAATCTCTGATGGTGGTTGGCTGCCTTGCAGTAATGCCCATCATTAGAAAGATCCCAACTTCTGTGCTTTGGGGTTACTTTGCCTTCATGGCCATAGAGAGTTTGCCAGGAAATCAATTTTGGGAAAGGCTATTGTTTCTTTTCACTGCTCCAAGCCGTAGATACAAGTATGAACTTTATTCAAACTATAATGTGATTGAATTTAATGCTTGTAATATAGTTTTCAAAGCTGATCAATGTTGAACTGATGGTTACAGAGAACTTTAGGAGTATCATGCTACATTTCTTGAAACGGTGCCTTTCAAGACAATTGCCACTTTCACCATTTTCCAGACATGTTATTTGTTGGCATGTTTTGGTATCACATGGGTGCCTATAGATGGTGTTCTCTTCCCACTACTAATCATGTTGTAACTTGTTAGTCCCAGCGAGGCAGTATATCCTTCCCAAGTTTTTCAAAGGAGCACATCTTCAAGAATTGGATGCAGCAGAGTATGAAGAAGCCCCTGGAATGCCATGCAATATAACAGTGAGTGCAAGACACATATCAAACAAATTTTAAAAATATTACTCAATTCTATTTCATAAGCCCTGCAACATGAACAATAATAAATTGAACTGTAACATATATTGATTGCAGGAAGCTGGAATTCAGGGGTTCGGACTAGGAAGCATGGGAACAGGTGCAAATGATGGCGAAGTTTTGGATGAGATGATTACATGAAGTCGCGGTGAGGTCAAACACACATATAGTCCACGGATAACTAGCTTGAGTGATTGCACACCAATTCATGGATCTGAGTCTGCATTAAGTCCCCAAGTTGCAGAAGCTAAAAAAATATATAGCCCCCGTATAAGTGAGATCAGACAGACACATAGCCCTCACAGAGGGGAAAAGCATTCGGGCATTCCCCTGGTTAGTCAAGGAAAAAATATGAGTCCAAGTGCATTTGGTTTGAGGCCACATAAACCAACTTCCAATTAGGTGTTTGGAGTATAAATCCTCGGCTAGTAATCTTTCCCTTGAGTGAGCATATCTTATGTTTAATAGTACATATTTTGTTGGCTTATCATTATTTAATCATTGTGCCATAAATCACTCGGTTGTATTTGGTGTGTCTTCACAAAGAACCTCTGTCCATCTCAGAGGACAGGGTAGACCATATAGTGCGTGTAAAAAAATGTAATGGAAGTCAAGCTTGAAGTATTTCTGTTTTCTTGAAGCATGAAATCTATTATGTCAGTCTTGTGGTTTTGTAGACCCCGTGGTATTAAAGGGTCCTGTGAGTGGTTTGAGCTTCATAGAAAGTCATCCTTATTCTACCAGTTGGATCATAACCACAAAGTTTGCAGCCTTTAATGTTTCATTGAAATAAAAAATGTGGAAATTAAACTTGACAAATGAAAAGGAAATGGTAAGGCTTACAATATTAGAACTTCTGTAAATGTTTTCCCTTGGTTAGTTTTTAAAGGTAATGGCTAAACCAGCAATTACCTTTAAAAAGATCCAATTCATTTCTCAGAGTGGTGCAAGTATTGCACTAGGCCCTCTTTATTTTGCATGGCCACATTTTTGTTCAGGCTAAAGTTGGATTTTTGATCTTCTTTTTTTGGTTTTTTCTTTCTTCTTGTTAACCCGTAACAGGGTTTCTGCAATAGAAGAGGGGCTGTGTATTCTTCCTGACCAGTTGGCCATTGCGGTGGCACATTGATGACAACCAATCTATGTTCTGAAGGACACAATTACATTATATACCACCTCTATGCCATTTCTGTAGATCAAAGTGCCAGACATTATGCACAGATTGAAGTCAAGGACCATGTAGGCTGGTGCCACTTGTTCGAGATTCAACTCTTGGGAAGAACACCATTTCCAAGGTCCTCCAAACTTGTAAGCAGCGGCCTACAGTTCAACTCTTCATTTAGTTGAACAACACTGTTGGTGGACCATCCTTAGCATTAACCATTTTCTTACAGTGAGCTACTTGGTTCTTGATATTCCTGACAAGTAGAGCTACCCTTACTAGCACTCAACTGTGTAAAGCGCCTTTTCCATTTTTTCCTGAATCACTGCCATGTTAACTCTGTCCATTGAAGGAATGCATGCAGAAGTTTTTATATCCTTTGTTTTATGTTAAAGTGTTTGGATCAAACAGTAAACATGCAGGTATCCTCCTTTTTTTGTTAAGGGCTTTGTAGTCCCTCATACCCTAGTCTACCCAGATTGTGGAACATGTAGTTTAAGGGGTTAATTACTCTGCCTAGTGAGGCATTTTGTTGGCAACAAAGCTTGAGGTTTGGCAGTCTCAGAATTCAGTCATACATTTTAATAGAAAAATAGAGAGGCAGCATAATGTTTCAACATTAATAGAAGTCTAGTTTCCAATGAAAAGTGTTGAACAAAGAAAGCATTAAACATTCATAGCACAATTTGCCGAATATGAACTTGCCAACTTAACAAAGATTCAAATAGGTGAGATGAGATGATGAAGAGATATTCTAAAAATGTACATACACTGGCCTCACAAAGAAAGTAGGAGAGAGAATAGGAGAATTATATTAAGATTTTCAGAATGAATGTACAGAAGATTCGATGCCTATATCTATGTGCCATCCTCTTACATATTGAAGAATAATTATGATTGAACTACATAAATAGTAATAGGTTAACAATAATATATGTATGACCAATAACATAAGAGATTATATATGAATGACTAGAATAAAACGCTGAAATAAACTAAATACAAACTGTCAATATCCAATTAACATAAAATGATATCATGAGTAGAATTTTTTTTATACGGATAGAGAGAAATGCTATCCTCTTCAAGTAACAAGTAGCCCCTATTTTATCCTAAGATAACAGCTATAATTCAAATCATGTTTTGCTAGATTCAATACCCTAGATTTAGAAATAAATGACTAAATACTACAAGGAAATAGCATTACCCCATAAGCTTTTTCAGATGCAACAATATGCTCCTTTTGTGGTTCATTGTTGGCTCCTTCATCCACTATATCATGTTACATACAGGCACTCTTGCTAGCTCATGTTGAGATGGAAATATATATTTTTCATGACAGTAAAACATTTAGATAATGGAAATAAAGAATATGTGCATTCAAGTTAAATCAGATTTATCTTGAATGGTTGGGAAGATTTGTTATTATCTTTAATAATTTAAGTCTTGTAAAACAAATTCAGAAGGAATAATTTAAGTCTTGTAAAGCAACAAACTTGAAGAAAAACAAAGAATATGAAGCCATATACAAGGAATATGAAGCCTGTGTGTTATGTTAATTTATCAGCAGTTTTATGCTTTGCAGTATAATCTGTGAGAAAATTGGCTACAATATTCAACAGACAGGACATTATGAGTTTCTCAATTTGTGCTATTATATGCTATGGATTTTCTAACCGATATCTTGAAAACGCGGTCTGCACTTGCCATCTATGCCTGAGTTCTACAGCGGTTTGTTACTTTCAAGCCATGCCTAATGTCATATTGTTTGTTGCAACTTTAATGTAGACAACTAACCAGGAAGGCATTGGGTCATTCATAGAGGATGCTTAGGCATGATTCCAGGATTTTGAAAATAATTGTGATTTCCATCACTAATCATAGAACTTGATAGAAAGTTGGGATATTCATGAGTGTGAATTTATGTTTGTGTGTTTACATACTTTCTTATGAATTAACTAATGCTCAGTAGCAGTAGACATTGGACAAGTATATTTGTATACTTCTGTTTTAAACTGAAACAAATCCAGGGCTAAAAGGAATGGATTGATTGCACTAGTCATCCTTCTATAACTTTCCAACATAGGCTGGAGTAAATAGATTGTAATTTGGGTAATTTTTCTAACTGCAAACAGGAACATACTTGTGTATTGGCAGGGAAGCTATGATGGCCATTATGTCAGGCCAGGTGATCGCACTCCCTTGATCGTGAGCACGATTGTGATCAAGATGGAAGACTTCATAGTCTAGATTGATTGTTTAGCAGTGATAGTTAGTGGGCTCATTCACAAAAGCTTCTATTTCACTAATCCTTTTTATAGAGTTGTCAGATTCAATTTCCAAAGGTTTTAAGTACACTATAGAGTTGAGTTCTGAGAGAGTTGTGATTCACAATGTTAAGTATAGCAGCTATGACACTTGAATGAAGACAAGCATAATAGAGGTATCAGACTCTGTTATAAGCTTACCTACATATTATAAGGGACTTGGTTGGTTTTTTTATAATTTTATAGACAAGTTCCATGTCGTGGAAATGTGAAAAAAAATAGTGATATTGCCACCATGTGGTTCTTATCATATATGGTTTTATACTTCTTCAAAAAATTCTCTAAGAGTTCACAATGCTAAAATTCACTAGGACTTTACAAAGTTTTATTATTTAGTGAAAGACTTGCCAAGTTCTTACAAGATTTTATAATTGAGTAAAATATTCACCATGCCTGGTGAGAGATTCGCTAGAAAATTATATATACATATTATATTATTGATAAAATCGCCTTCCATTTTTCCTATAAACCATGGAGATTCGCCCAATTATTATATTTATAAATTTGGGGGGGTTCTTAAAATTTTCCCTGCTTTAAAGTTTGATGATGTTGTCGGTGCTATCCTTAGCGAGGAAATGCGACGGAAAAGCTCCGGTGAGACATCGGGAAATGCTTTGAGTGCAGAGTCTAGAGGAAGAAAAATGGAAAGAGGAAAGAGCTCAGGATATCGCAGTAAATCAAGGAAAGGCAGATCCAAGTCCAGATCGGGGATAGTGTCCTGGAAATGTGGAAAGAAAGGACACCTAAAGAAAGACTGTAGATCTCGGAAGGGAAAATAAGGAGATGCACAACAAGAAAACAATCATGAAGAAAATGTGACAGGTGAGGTGTTCAAAGATGCTTTGATTCTTTCTTTCGAAAATATTACTAATTCCTGGGTGGTAGATTCAGGGGCTTCATTCCATGCCACACCTGATAAGAAATACTTTCATGACTATGTTCAAGGAGATTTTGGACAAGTTCGTCTGGGTGATGATAAACCCTATAAAATCGTTGGAATGGGTAAGGTTCTCGTAAAACAGCAAAATGGAAACCAATGGCTATTAAAGGAGGTAAGGCATGTTCCAGATCTAAAGAAAAATCTGATTTCAACAGGGCAGTTAGGCGGTGAAGGTTGTGTGACAACTTTCACAGATAAAGCTTGGAAGGTCACCAAAGGAGCCCTGGTAATAGCAAAAGGCGAAAAGGTTGGTACATTGTATTTATGCAATGGTATTTCTAACTCTGTTAATGCTTTAACTTCCAAAGGAGCAAATGCAGCATTATGGCATCATAGGCTCGGACACATGAGTGAAAAGGGGATGAAGATTCTTCACTCAAGGAATTTGTTGCCGGGTTTGAAGAATGTTGATTTGGACTTCTGTGAGAATTGCATTTATGGAAAACAGAAGAGAGTCAGATTTTTCAGAGTTGGGAAAGAAAAGAAGAATGAAAAATTAGAGCTTGTGCATACAGATGTATGGGGACCTGCTCAGGTATCATCTCTCGGTGGCTCTCGTTATTATGTTACTTTTATTGATGATGCAACTAGAAAAATTTGGATTTATTGTATTAAGAATAAATCTGGTGTATTTAATACTTTCAAGAAATGGAAAGCTTTGGTTGAGATTGAGACAGGAAAGAAATTGAAGTGTCTTAGATCCTGACACTTTGATATTTGTTGCTGGTGTTAGAGTCGGTCTAGTTATCCCTCCATCAGAGATCAAAGCTCTTTTGCATTTCATGATTAGGTGTCCCACCAGTTTTGATCAGTTGCATTTCGTTAGGCATGCCATAACTCTGATGGAGTGGGTTGTGTCATTCATTCCCCCGTGCTTGGCACTGCTGGTTCAGGCCTGTTTATTAAAATAAATCTTCAAAGGTCATTTACAATCATGTTTTGAATCTTTAGGTCTTAGGTCTAGGGTTGAGTCAATTTTGTCTTGAAAAGTATTAGAAGACCAGCAGGCCAGAGGGATGGCTTTGATAGATCATCACTTCAATAATTTTCATCATTGTACAACTGAATTAGGACTTCTCTTCAAAACTCTGTTTTGAAGATAAGTCGCCATCTCATTTTTGTAAAAATTGTCAAAATTTTCAGTTCTCCAATTGTTCAAAGTGCAGCCTTGGTCCCCTTTGCCAGAGCATATCAGAGCTATCCCTGCAAAAAATTATCAGAGAAAATCATTATTTCAACCCATTTTAAAGGGGAAACCAAAAAAGTCAAAGCCTATTAATTTTCAAAAAGTGTCAACAACTAAACATAAGAAAATGGGTTTGGGTTAAGCAAAAATCAACAAGGAGTCTGTATGAAGATATTTCTCCTCATTTGCAACCCATTCTACATTCCAAAAGCAAAGAGCATTGTGTTAAGGCGATTTTGTGAATTTGAGGGCAAATCAGGCTGTTCCAGGGCGCGCTACGCATCAGGTTGGGCGCGCTACGCATCGATGGCGCGCTACGCATCAGGGCGAAATTCTCAGTGTGATTTTGCATGGGCGCTACGCATCAGGGGCGCGCAACGTGTTGGGTGAGGCGCGCTACGCATTGAAGTGTATGCCCAGAAAATTGGCCAGACATCACTAAAACACCTCTTCTCAAGCATAAATCACAGGTAGGCTTACATTCACGGCTTGTTCTTCGTTTTTGGACGGTTTATGTAAGAGATTATGATATATGTGCCATGGAAAACCAAGTATAAAAACCCTCCTTGTCCATTAATTTGCTATAAAGATTTAAATGCCAAGATTGCTGTAGGGTTTCAAAAGTAAACCAAGGTTCTCATTTTCCCATTTCCTTTTGATTCCCCATCCCCTATATTTACCAATATTTTCCCCAATAATTCCTCCTAAAACCCTACACTATTTTCCCTCAAATCCTAAACCCCTCCCTTCTACTACAAACATATTTTCATACCCTACCTCATCCCAAACCCTAAAACTTCAAGATTTTCATGTCCCTTCCCTTCCCTAAATTCCTTGTTTTATTTCCATTTTCCCCATTTCCCTAATGTTTCCCCTTTCCTAACATTTCCCTTGTATATTTGTGTCCCCTTGGTCACTTTTGAGAAAAAGAACAAATCTACAGTCAAATTTTGCACACAGTTGTATATCAGCATATAAAAATGTCAAAGATCGAGTCAGCTTATGAGCAGGATTATGATAGTGATTCTACACCAGAGATAAGCGTGCCAAGGAGGTATCACAAAGGTGGCAAAGGTGATCGACATGTCAGGGAGGAGCCTACCTCTTTGGCTCAATTGCAAGCTTGTCCACTTGCAATGGACTGTTTTCGGTATCTATCATGTTTTGAATACTGTGAGCGGATCTCACAGATCCAGCATCATCGGGAACTAGTCCGTTTATTTGTTCTACATTTGCAGGATGGTCATGTAAACCTTGCCGGAGTGAATTTCACCTTGTCACCTGAGACTATTGCACAGGCCACTGGGATACCAAATGTAGGGGAGGAATGGAATAAACACCAGCAGTTAGACAGATTTCACTATGAGCCATATATTAAGCCCGGATGTGTAAGACACTTGACTGCAGTTTTTCCTTTCAGATTCCTAAGGGATGAGTATGCACCATTGATGAAAGTCATCATTCGATATTTCAGTTGCGAGGGCAGATTTTCACGTCTCTACACGTACCATGTCCATTTGTTGACGCATTTTACAAGGGTATGTATGATGAACATTCCATTTTTCATGTGTTGCAACATAGAGAGGATGGTGCCTTTAGTACAAAGGAAGAGCCCAGCACATCAACATAAAAGCATCTATCATTATGCATTGATCAAAATCATAGTGATGCATCAGTTGGCACAGCAGGACATTACTTGGGAGGATTTTATTTCTCGTGACCTTTTCACAGTGCCACAGCCACCTCCTGAGATTGTTCATGACGAGGGAGGGCCTTCACGTCAGTTTGATATTCCTGAGATGGAGCATGTCAGCGCTCCAGCATGTGTGACATATCAGCGAGGACATAGGGCCTTATTTGCATCTACACGACGAGTACTATCTCCACCCGGGGTGGAAGGGGTCTCGTTGACTTCATCAGCACAGCGAGTGTTATCTCCACCTCGTGTGGAAGGGGCTTCGCTTTCGACATCAGCACCGCAGGTACAGGATAAGGGCAAGAAGCCCAAGCATGAGGAAAGGCCTTCAGGTGAGCCATCAGGTTTTGTTACTATTCATGATGAGACAGCTTCATATATCAGGTATCTAGAGCAGCGCAATGAACAGTTAGAGGACGAGCACACACTTATAGAGCTGCAACGAATCTGTGAAGACCGTAGGTTGGCCCGTAAAAGACCAGGTGACTTGACACCTGTGGTGCGGCAACTTGTGCTTGAGAAGGTCAACCGACACTTGGAGGGGTTGTTGACGAAAGCCAATAGAGACAAAGACTTGCTTCGTCATATGAAGAATCATTACTGGGCCCGCATGCATGTTTGCAAAGCAAAAATTAAGATCCTTAAGAGGCGATTGAGCAAGGCACTAAAACGGCGGAAAAGGCCCGATCCACTCCAAATTTTGGCCGAAGCCTCTTTGACTGAGCATAATACTTGATTGGGGACCCCTAGCCCAAATTTCAAGAAATTTGGGAAAAATTTTGTCAATTTTGAAATTTTTATGTAAAAACAGGTTTTTGGGCTCAACGCGTAGTGCGCCGCGCGCTACCCTGAAGATGGGGAGGTCCAAATCACGAAAGGTTTGTATTTTTGGATTTGTCATGATGAAATACATCTGCTCAGCCACTGCCAAGGCATTTCATCAAGTTTTGGGTCCCCAAAAGGTCAAAAAACATGCAAAAAATGACCTCACTGCCCCTTTTTGGACACACAAGTAGCAGCCTTGGGAGAATGCACTTTTGGAGGGGCAAATAGACATCAAATTGGAAAATTCCACTTGGGTTGGAAAGTAGACATCCCGGGCTTTCCAACAAGCCAACCTGAGCTCAATTTGGATGCCGGGAAGTGCCCCAAAAGTAGGTGGAAAGGTGTGCTACGCGTAGGGCTCAGGCGCGCTACGCATCAAGATTTTTTTGCACATTTTTCACCTTCCAGCTTAGGAATTCGCCCAGTTTTGACCAGTTTTGACTTGTGATGGGATTTTTCACTCTCCTTGATGTAATTAATGTAATTTTATGTTGACTTGACACTTATTTACCTATTCTAGATGATTAATTCATGAAATAGCAAACATTTAATGAATGAATTGGTTTCCTAGCTTATAGAGGCAAGTTGTTTTGACTGCCTAGATTGTAGTGCTTTGTTTAGAATTGGTTGAAACAGCTCCTAGGATGATGAGCTCGATCCCTAGAGGCAAGGGAATGTGTTAGCTTGCCTATATTATGTATTTTCTTAGTCATTTTCAGGGTTGGACTCTTTGGGGAAGAGGCTTTGAGACTTTATTGTACATTTTACTTCAGCATTTTGGCAAAGGGAAGACCAGGGATTTGCAGCACTATTTGGAATTCTTGTGGCTTTATGTCTTGATGGTGTGCTTCTTTCAGTACTTGTAAGTTTTTTATGTGTATCATTTTCCCTCTCTCATCTTCTGCAATTGAACAAATGAAGTGTTAAGGTAGAATCCATAAATTTGCTATGCTCTGCCTTTAAATTTGTTTAATTTTCCATGTTTTCTTCAGTTTAAGGAGAACCCTTGTGCTTGCTTGCTATCCTTAGCTCCTCACCTGTCTGATCTATTCACCTCATCACTTTAAAAGCATCAAAAAAATTGCCTACCTTGCTCCAATCAGACATATGTAGAAACTGTGTCTCATTCCCGCACCCAAAATTGCTTTTCTCTTTGATTCAACAAAAACCCCAAAAATCACCTTTAAACCTCTGTACTTAATATCTAGCCTAAGATCAATATTCATTTTTGGTCATCTCAGCCCCTTTGAAAACCTTTTGTCAAGATAGACCCGGAGAGAGTCCTCTCCTGTCCTCGTAGGGCTAGCTACGAGGCTGAGCGTGGTATGATGTTGCCTCGAGTTTTGCCTTCCTCAGCCTGAGGCAGATTTGAGCGCTAACATAGTGGCGACCATACTGGGGAAGAAATCTCAATGGTTTGCTTGCTGATGAGTTTGTTTCACAAGTCTTAGACGGAGCCTGAAGTTATGCCAGGTAGCCTTCAAAACGCTTTTGCTTTGCATTAGCGGAAGTAGATAAACGCTGCTTCAGTCAATCTCCGGTTAGCTTCTAAAACCTGTTTTGCAAATCACCCCAGTACTTTTGTTCGTTCTAGACCTTTGGATGATTGAGTCTAGAAAACGATTGGCTGAAATTATTTCATTCTTTTGATTTTCTGATAAACACACTGGCTTCAAAAAGACATACGAGAGCTAATCCAGATCCGAATCCACCTCCTATTTACGAAAACCCAAACTTGATTCGAAAAATCCTCCGTCAAGAAAGCTCGGCGACTCCCTTGGTTAAATCTCATTCATGTCCTGCAATTTTTGAGTATCTTGAAAAACTTGATTTTGATGAGAAATTTGGATTGTCGCTGTTTAAAACTCAATCCGAAAGTGCACTTGATTCTCTAGTTCCAAATCGTGACTTTGCTGCAGCTCTTAAAGTTGAAAAACATAATAAATTATTTGAAAATTTTATCTTGAGGCACCTTCAGAGTGACATTCAGGCTGCAAATATTGCTGATTTCTTAGAAGCTGCATCTGCGAATATTGGATCTACTATCACGGCTTCCGCTTCGAAAAATCCCACCGAACCACCTTTCATTCCCACCATTCCTGTGCAACCTATAATTACTTATTTAGAATCTGCAGCTAATTCCCCTCCTTCATCCCACGTTGCTTCTCCTCCGCATACACCTCCTCATACTCCTCATACTTTGGTTGCATCTTCTCCACCAACTACTCCCAGACCAAATCCGCCAAGAGCAATGGTTGCTCGGTTTGCTCCTCTCGCTCTTCCTCAAGATTTGCATGATATGCCCGTGGATTATCAGAGTAAGATTCCTTTATTTGATGGCACTCCTCAAAGTGTGTCCGCTCAGCAACACATAGAAAAAATGGCAAATTTTTGTGATTTATATGAGATTGATGAAGAGGATGTAACTATGCGGTTGTTTGTGCAAACATTCGGAGGAGAGGTAAGAAAATGGTTCAGAGGCTTGGGAGCCAGAAGTATACCTACGTTGGCTGAACTTCAGAGACAATTTCTAGATCGTTGGGAACTCAGAAAGGATCCACTTCAGATCAATGCCAAGTACAATAATATCAAACGCAATCATGGTGAGTCTGTCCAAGACTATATTATCAGGTTCAATACAGTTTATAATGCTATTCCGGATGATTTAAGGCCATCTAGAAAATCAGCTCTTCTCAAATTCCCGGATGGTTTTGATCCGGAGATGGCCTATTCATTACGGGATAGAGATCCGCCTACTTTAGAAGATATGCAAAAGATTGCTGTTAATGTTGAGGCAAATCTGAATGACAAGAGAGCACGGTTGA
This sequence comes from Pinus tabuliformis, assembly GCA_031772625.1. Lineage (NCBI taxonomy): Eukaryota > Viridiplantae > Streptophyta > Pinopsida > Pinales > Pinaceae > Pinus > Pinus tabuliformis. Next base: position 842,645,078 of record CM062809.1, on the reverse strand, counting down.
AGGCAGAGAAAAGAGTGACTATAAAGGAAGAATCTACATTAGAACCGCCTTGGCTTCGTGAGATGGAAAAAATGCTCAAAAGAATCAACCTTGACAAATCAGAACCGCAGATTTGTAATCCAAATTACCGTGGCCAGCAACAACCTCAGTTCAGAATTAAGCAGCGCGAACCAAGAATACAAGAGCCGGCAGCCCAGCAACTGATCAAAACTCCTCTTTTGCAGAATTTTGTGAGTCAAGACTCAGATGAAGATGCTGATGTAGTAGGGGACCAAAATCACTTCTTTACTCCTGATGATCTGCCCATTTACATCACTGAAGAAGAAGAATATGGAGAAAGTTCAGGCGCCCAGCAAGATGAAGATTTTATCTTAGCTAATGATGCAGATTTAGATGATTACCAAAGAGGATATTTGAATGCCTTGTCCACCCAACAGAAGTAGTATTCATTGAGGAACCGAGATGTGCCTATCAATCCGATTCAGAAAAGAAAAGAAGCTACAACACCAAAGACGAATTCACCGATACCACAGAAAAAAGGAAAGGAGACAATTGATCCCACAACTAGCAAGATATCAGCAGCAGAAAAGACAAATCAGCCAAGTGTAATCAAAGATAGGAGGGAAGTTCCGGTCAAAGAAGTCGACAAAGTTTCAGCATTTGGTTTGGAAAATGAAATTTCCAAATTAAAAGTATCCATTCCTTTGACTGAAATCATGAAAAACAACAGCTACCGAGGTCAAGTCTCTAAAATTCTGAATTTTGATCCCATGTTTGACACGGTGAACGTTGAAGATGATCAGCCAGAATTGATATTTTGGCCAGCATTGGATGGTGAGTCCCCTGATAGTGATGTTCCTCCCTTTTATATCAGTTTGAGATTGCATGAATATGTTTTGCACAATGCTATGTTCGATTCGGGTGCTTCGCACAATTTGATGCCAAAGGCGATCATGGAGAAGTTGGGGTTAGACATTACAAGGAAATATCATGATTTATATTCATTTGATTCCAGCCGTGTAAGATGTATCTGGCTCATCAAAGATTTGGTTGTTAGCTTAGACCAAATCCCAACGAAGAATGTCTTGATGGATGTGGTTGTGGCGGAAATTTCTCCACGTTTTGGTATGCTACTTTCAAGATCTTGGGGGGCTAAGTTGAAGGGCACTCTACAGTTAGACTTTTCTTATGCTACAATTCCAGTCTTCGGTCAAATGAGAAAGCTATATCGAGAGCAAAAGATGAAATACATGATAACCAACAAAGAGAAGCCAATCAATCATCCTGTAAATTATGTACATACAGGTTTGGAGTCATTTGTTTTATTTGCTGATAGTTTTAATGATCTAGATAGTCAGTTAGTTCAGGCGGAAGATATACCAGAGATCACTGAAAATTTCAGAGAAGTTCTGCAAAAGGAAAAAGGAGAAAAGCAAGCTACTATGGAGCATTCAGCTGAGGATAAGGGGCAGCAAACAGAAAAAACAGAGCTAACACAATTTCAACACTTGGAAGAAGATGAAGATGGTCTTTGGACCATGGATTTTGATGGCGCAGTAGGTAGTGATGGTGCTGGTATTGGTGTGTGGATTCGAAGTCCCTTTTTCACTCAAGACAAAGTTCCAAGCAAGGTGAGAGTGTGTTCCTATAAACTAGCATTTGACTGTTCAAATAATGAGGCGGAATATGAGGCTCTCATTGCTAGCCTTAAGATTCTTAGAAATCTGAAAGCGAAGAAGATTGCAGTCTATGGTGATTCCGAGTTGGTGATAAAGCAAGTTAAGGGTGAGTTTCAGGCCAATCATCCTCGTATGAGGGCATATCGAAATGCAGTCTTAGATATTTTGAAGTTATTTTCTGATCATACCTTGACATGTGTGCCTCGCACAGAAAATGGTGTTACTGATGGACTTGCTAAGGCAGCAAGCAATCTAAAAATTCCGATGAATTCCAGCAACAAGTTTGAGATTCATGTGAAACATCGTCCCACCGTCCCAGAAAATCAGCGGTGTTGGCAAGTCTTTCAAGATGATGAAGAGATCAATTAGTTTATGCAAAATAAGGGTAAGTTCAAAGATACCTCAATAGATACTGAACATGATGATGATAGTGATAATATACAAGTAAATCAAATGGACATGCTGCAACTTAAAGACAACATTATTCCTAAGGGATTGATTCCTTTAGAGGAGCTGTTTGACCAAGATGATGTGGCCCGCAAACCGACATTGAGACCAACTGAAAAAGGTGTTGAGGATGTAAACATTGGGACAACCGAGAATCCCAAGATGGTTAAGCTATCAAAGTCATTGTCACCAAAGGTAAAGGAAGAGTATATCAGATTGCTGTCTTCATTTTCTAATGTTTTTGCATGGGATTACTCAGATCTAAAAACATATGACACAAATATCATTCAGAATACTATTCCTATTAAGCCAAATCAGAAGCCTTTTCATCAAAAGTTGAGGAGAATCAATCCGAAGCTACTGCCATCAATTGAAAAAGAGGCAAACAGATTGTATAAGTCAGGAATCATTGTGCCTATCCGATTTTCAGATTGGATATCAAACTTGGTACCCGTAAGGAAGAAAACAGGTGAGATCCGCTTATGTATTGACTTCAGAAATTTGAATAAGGTATCCTTAAAAGACAATTATCCGCTGCCCAAAATGGACCATATATTGCAGCGAGTAGTTGGAGCATCAAGGATGTCACTACTCAACGGTTATTCAGGATACAATCAGATTTTAGGACATGAAGATGACCGTGACAAGACAGCATTCACCACTCCATGGGGAACGTTTCATTATGCAAAGATGTCGTTTGGTTTGAAAAATGCAGGCACCACCTTTCAGCGCGCAATGGACATGGATTTCGCCAATGAGAAAGATGTGTTTTTGGTTGTTTATCTGGATGACTTAACCGTGTTTTCAAATTCTGATGAGGAACATTTGTATCATTTGAAAATTGTTTTCCAAAAGTACAGAAAATATGGCATTTCGCTGAATCCGAAAAAGATTCTTTTCGCCATGGAGGAAGGCAAACTTCTTGGCCACATCATATCTAAAGATGGCATCCGTATTGACCCTGCACGTGTTGAAGCCATTCAGCAAATTGAACAGCCCCGGAACAAGAAAGAAATACAGTCCTCCAATGGTAAATTGAATTTTCTGCGTCTCTTCATTCCAAATCTAGCAGAGCATCTTAGAGAAATCACGAGCATGCTGAAAAAGGATAGTCAGGTAAAGTGGACCGAAGAGGCGGTGAAATCATTTAATTTAGTGAAGTTAGCTCTTTCTTCAGCTCCTATTTTGATCAGCCCAGACTACACTCAGGATTTTATTTTGTTCTCATTTGCTTTTGAGCACACTTTGGTAGCTGTATTAATGTAGAAGAGGGAAGGTGTTGAAAAGCCCATTTCTTTTTTCAGTCGAATTATAAGATATGGAGCATTAAAATATAACATCATTGAGAAGCAAGCACTTGCGCTTGTAAAGGCTTTGAAGGATTTCCGTGTGTATTTATTACATTCCCATGTTCTAGCTTATGTTCCTAATGCAGCAGTTAAAGATATTTTAGTACAAGCAGATCCAGAAGGCAGGAGGGGTAAGTGGATTGTTGCGTTGCTAGAGTATGATGTGGAGATTAAACCAACCAAGCTGATCAAAGGTAAAGGACTCGCCAAGTTAATGGCTGAAACGAATTTGCAAGTTCTAGACATTAATTTGATTGCTGCCATGTCTGATGAAGATGAGGAGAATTCATCCGTTCAGGTATCTGAAATGTTTCTTTCTTCTCCTTGGTATGCCGACATTTTATATGTACTTCAGCATTTGTCTTCACCTCCCGGAATGCCTAGAAACAAAAGTAGAACATTGAAATTGAAAGCTACAAAATTCTGCATACTAAATTCTGCATTGTATTGGAAAGATCCCGGTGGAATGTTATTGAATTGTTTGGTAGAGGAGGAAGCCAAAAGAGTTGTGGAAGACTTTCATAGAGGTGACTGTGGAGGCCATCTATTTTGGAAAACCACAGCGAACAAGATTCTAAGGGCAGGTTATTATTGGTCTTCATTATTTTCAGATGTATATAAGGCTGTTAAGAATTGTCATGAATGCCAAATTTTCGAAGGGAAGCAGAAACTACAGCCATTGCCTCTCAAACCAATTGAGGTCAGAGCACCATTTCAGCAGTGGGGATTGGATTTCATCGGGGAAATTCATCCAGCATCATCAGGACAACATCGATGGATATTGACAGCCACAGATTACTTCACAAAATGGATTGAAGCAATTCCTACTCGACAAGCCACGGATGGGGTAATTATCTCTTTTCTTGAAACCAATATTTTGTCACATTTTGGATGCCCAAGTAAGTTAATCATAGATAATGTAGCAACATTTAAGTCAAAAATGATGATTGAGTTTTGTTATAAGTACAACATCAGCTTGGGACATTCAAGCGCATACCATCTTCAAGGAAATGGATTGGCGGAGTCATCTAATAAATCTTTGGTCAATATCATTAAGAAATTGTTGGAAATTAGTAAAAAGGGCTGGCACAAGAAGTTAATAAATGCACTATGGGCTGATAGGGTGAGTCAGAAAAAGTCTATTGGCATGTCTCCTTTCGAGTTGGTGTACGGAATAGACACGGTTTTTCCAACTTCACTTGCTGTCCCAGTAGTCAAATTGATTCAAGAAGCGGGTAGTGAGGAAGATCCCATGTAGAGAAGGATTAATCAAATGATTCATTTACAGCAGACACAGGAGGAAGTATTTCAAAACACTTGCAAGTTACAGGAGCGCATCAAAAAGATTTATGACCGGAAAGCAAAGGCGGACACATTTCAGCTAGATGAGGTAGTCTTGAGATGGGATGCTCGACATGAAGACAAAGGAAAGCACGGCAAATTTGACAATTTATGGAAGGGTCCTTATAAGATTGCAGCATATCGTGGTCAGAACGCTTTTCTTCTCAAAGAAATGAATGGAGATGAATGTCCTGGAGGGCCGATTAATGGTCGGCTGTTAAAGAGATATTACTTCTGAGTATTTTTTGCTCATTTCATCATCATTGTACATATCATTTTACTTTTATTCTATTGTGCATGTAAACTAACTTATCATCTTCAGTCTGGGGCCCGAGGTGAAGGCTATAATTCTGAAAATGAAGGTTAGTTAGTCTAAGTTTGTCAAGTCAGTTGTTTAAATCTTTTAGTTTTGTGTCTAGTTTGGTCAAAGCAGTTTTTGGTTTTTCTCAAGTTTTTGTGTCGAAAATAATGACTCCATCGCCCAATGGATGAAGGCACTGTCTAGCTCTTACAGAGATCTGCAGTTCTTGGCATCTCCAAGGAGCTACCATCCCCACTGGAGCCAATGTTAGAGTCGGTCTAGTTATCCCTCCATCAGAGATCAAAGCTCTTTTGCATTTCATGATTAGGTGTCCCACCAGTTTTGATCAGTTGCAATTTCGTTAGGCATGCCATAACTCTGATGGAGTGGGTTGTGTCATTCATTCCCTCGTGCTTGGCACTGCTGGTTCAGGCCTGTTTAGTAAAATAAATCTTCAAAGGTCATTTACAATCATGTTTTGAATATTTAGGTCTTAGGTCTAGGGTTGAGTCAATTTTGTCTTGAAAAGTATTAGAAGACCAGCAGGCCAGAGGGATGACTTTGATAGATCATCACTTCAATAATTTTCATCATTGTACAGCTGAATTAGGACTTCTGTTCAAAACTTTGTTTTGAAGATAAGTCGCCATCTCATTTTTGTAAAAATTGTCAAAATTTTCAGTTCTCCAATCGTTCAAAGTGCAGCCTTGGTCTCCTTTGCCAGAGCATATCAGAGCTATCCCTGCAAAAAATTATCAGAGAAAATCATTATTTAAACCAATTTTAAAGGGGAAATCAAAAAAGTCAAAGCCTATTAATTTTCAAAAAGTGTCAACAACCAAACATAAGAAAATGGGTTTTGGGTTAAGCAAAAATCAACAAGGAGTCTATATGAAGATATTTCTCCTCATTTGCAACCCATTCTACATTCCAAAAGCAAAGAGCATTGTGTTAAGGTGATTTTGTGAATTTGAGGGCAAATCGGGCTGTTCCAGGGCACACTAAGCATCAGGTTGGGCGTGCTACGCTTCGGTGGCGCGCTACGCATCAGGCCGAAATTCTCAGTGTGATTTTTCACGGGCGCTACGTATCAGGGGCACGCGGCGTGTTGGGTGAGGCGCGCTACGCATTGAAGTGTATGCCCAGAAACTTGGCCAGACATCACTAAAACGCCTCTTCTCAAGCATCAAATCACAGGTAGGCTTACATTCACGGCTTGTTCTTGGTTTTTGGATGGTTTATGTAAGAGATTATGATATATGTGCCATGGAAAACCAAGTATAAAAACCCTCCTTGTCCATTAATTTTCTATAAAGATTTAAATGCCAAGATTGCGTAGGGTTTCAAAAGTAAACCAAGGTTCTCATTTTCCCATTTCCTTTTGATTCCCCATCCCCTATATTTACCAATATTTTCCCCAATAATTCCTCCTAAAACCCTACACTATTTTCCCTCAAATCCTAAACCCCTCCCTTCTACTACAAACATATTTTCATACCCTACCTCATCCCAAACCCTAAAACTTCAAGATTTTCATGTCCCTTCCCTTCCCTAAATTCCTTGTTTTGTTTCCATTTTCCCCATTTCCCTAATGTTTCCCCTTTCCTAACATTTCCCTTGTATATTTGTGTCCCCTTGGTCACAACATTTTGAGAAAAAGAACAAGTCTATAGTCAAATTTTGCACACAGTTGTATATCAGCATATAAAAATGTCAGAGACCAAGTCAGCTTATGAGCAGGATTATGATAATGATTCTACACCAGAGGTAAGCGTGCCAAGGAGGTATCACAAAGGTGGCAAAGGTGGTCGACATGTCAGGGAGGAGCCTACCTCTTTGGCTCAATTGCAAGCTTGTCCACTTGCAATGGACTGTTTTCGGTATCTATCATGTTTTGAATACTGTGAGCGGATCTCACAGATCCAGCATCATCGGGAACTAGTCCGTTTATTTGTTCTACATTTGCAGGATGGTCATGTAAACCTTGCCGGAGTGAATTTCACCTTGTCACCCGAGACTATTGCTCAGGCCACTGGGATACCAAATGTAGGGGAGGAATGGAATAAACGCCAGCAGTTAGACAGATTTCACTATGAGCCATATATTAAGCCCGGATGTGTAAGACACTTGATTGCAGTTTTTCCTTTCATATTCCTAAGGGATGAGTATGCACCATTGATGAAACTCATCATTTGATATTTCAGTTGTGAGGGTAGATTTTCATGTCTCTGCACGTACCATGTCCGTTTGTTGATAAATTTTACAAGGGTACGTATGATGAACATTCCATTTTTCATGTGTCACAACATAGAGAGGATGGTGCCTTTAGTACAAAGGAAGAGCCCAGCACATCAACATAAAAGCATCTATCATTATCCATTGATCAAAATCATAGTGATGCATCAGTTGGCACAGTAGGACATTACTTGGGAGGATTTTATTTCTCGTGACCTTTTCACAGTGCCATAGCCACCTCCTGAGATTTTTCATGACGAGGGAGGGCCTTCACGTCAGTTTGATATTCCTGAGATAGAGCATGTCAGCGCTCTAGCATGTGTGACATATCAGCGAGGACATAGGGCCTTATTTGCAGCTACACGACGAGTACTATCTCCACCCGGGGTGGAAGGGGTCTTATTGACTTCATCAGCACAGTGAGTGTTATCTCCACCTCGTGTGGAAGGGGCCTCACTTTCGACATCAGCACCGCAGGTACAGGATAAGGGCAAGAAGCCCAAGCATGAGGAAAGGCCTTCAGGTGAGCCATCAGGTTTTGTTACTAGTCATGATGAGACAGCTTCATATATCAGGTATCTAGAGCAGCGCAATAAACAGTTAGAGGACGAGCACACACTTATAGAGCTGCAACGAATCCGTGAAGACCGTAGGTTGGCCCGTAAAAGACCGGGTGACTTGACACCTGTGGCGCGGCAATTTGTGCTTGAGAAGGTCAACCGACACTTGGAGGGGTTGTTGGTGAAAGCCAATAGAGACAAAGACTTGCTTCGTCATATGAAGAATCATTACTGGGCCCACATGCATGTTTGCAAAGCAAAAATTAAGATCCTTAAGAGGCGATTGAGCAAGGCACTAAAACGGCGGAAAAGGCCCGATCCACTCCAAATTTTGGCTGAAGCCTCTTTGACTGAGCATAATACTTGATTGGGGACCCCCAGCCCAAATTTCAAGAAATTTGGGAAAAATTTTGTCAATTTTGAAATTTTTATGTAAAAACAGGTTTTTGGGCTCAACGCGTAGCGCGCCGCGCGCTACCCTGAAGATGGGGAGGTCCAAATCACGAAAGGTTTGCATTTTTGGATTTGTCATGATGAAATACATCTGCTCAGCCACTGCCAAGGCATTTCATCAAGGTTTGGGTCCCCAAAAGGTCAAAAAACATGCAAAAAATGACCTCACTGCCCCTTTTTGGACACACAGGTAGCAGCCTTGGGAGAATGCACTTTTGGAGGGGAAAATGGAGATCAAATTGGAAAATTCCACTTAGGTTGGAAAGTAGACATCTATGGCTTTCCAAAAAGCCAACCTGAGCTCAATTTGGATGCCGGGAAGTACCCCAAAAGTAGGTGGAAAGGCGCGCTACGCGTAGGGCTCAGGCGTGCTATGCATCAGGATTTTTTGCACATTTCACCTTCCAGCTCAGGAATTCGCCCAGTTTTGACCAGTTTTGACTTGTGATGGGATTTTTCACCCTCCTTGATGTAATTAATGTAATTTTATGTTGAATTGACACTTATTTACCTATTCTAGATGATTCATTCATGAAATATCAAACATTTAATGAATGAATTGGTTTCCTAGCTTATAGAGGCAAGTTGTTTTGACTGCCTAGATTGTAGTGCTTTGTTTAGAATTGGTTGAAACAGCTCCTAGGATGATGATCTCGACCCCTAGAGGCAAGGGAATGTGTTAGCTTGCCTATATTATGTATTTTCTTAGTCATTTTCAGGGTTGGACTCTTTGGGGAAGAGGCTTTGAGACTTTATTGTACATTTTACTTCAGCATTTTGGCAAAGGGAAGACCAGGGATTTGCAGCACTATTTGGAATTCTTGTGGCTTTATGTCTTGATGGTGTGCTTCTTTCAGTACTTGTAAGTTTGTTATGTGTATCATTTTCCCTCTCTCATCTTCTGCAATTGAACAAATGAAGTGTTAAGGTAGAATACATAAATTTGCTATGCTCTGCCTTTAAATTTGTTTAATTTTCCATGTTTTCTTTAGTTTAAGGAGAACCCTTGTGCTTGCTTGCTATCCTTATCTCCTCACCTATCTAATCTATTCACCTCATCACTTTAAAAGCATCAAAACAATTGCCTACCTTTCTCCAATCAGACCTCTACAGAAACTGTGTCTCATTCCCGCACCCAAAATTGCTTTTCTCTTTGATTCAACAAAAACCCCAAAAATCACCTTTAAACCTCTGTACTTAATATCTAGCCTAAGATCAGTATTCCTTTTTGGTCATCTCAGCCCCTTTGAAAACCTTTTGCCGAGATAGACCCAGAGAGAGCCCTCTCCTGTCCTCATAGGGCTAGCTACGAGGCTGAGCGTGGTATGATGTTGCCTCGAGTTTTTCCTTCCTCAGCCTGAGGCAGATTTGAGCGCTAACAGCTGGACTATGTTGGTTCTTTGAATAGCATATTGTCGGATCTCATCTAGTTCATTCAATTGTGCTAATCTCTATTTCTGAGCTTCTAATAGATCAAGGCCCAATTTAGTTGTTGTTTTGAAGGTCTCAACTTAGAACTCAATTGGAAGAAAAACTTTCTTTCCATAGACAAGATCATAAGGAGTGTGTCTAGTTGTGTTCCTCCATGTAGTTCGGTATGCCCATAGTGCTTCTGGAAGCTTTTCTGCCCAATCCTTCCTATGCAAATGCACAGTCTTGGTAAGAATTGCTTCAAGTACTTTGTTGGTGGATTCCACTTGTCCATTGGCTTGTGGATGATATGGAGTAGACTTTCGATGCTTGATCTTATATTGCTCCATGATCTTTTGCACCAACTTGGATGTAAATTGAGTACCCTGATCTATTACAATTTCTCTTAGAACACCAAAATGAGTAAAAATATCCTCAAAAAGAAATGTAACTACAACATTTTCAGTTGAAAATAAAATAGGTTTAGCTTCTACCCATTTTGTAACATAATCCGTGCAAACAAGTATGTACCTTTTCTATTTAGATGGAGGATTTATTAGTCCAACAAAATTTAGAGCCTACTTCTCAAAAGGTTCTACAAGTACCTGTAATTGTAGAGGCATTTCATCTGATGGAATAGGATTCCCCATTATTTGACAGCTATCGCATCTTTTGACATATTCTTTAGCATCCTTGAAAATGGATGGCCAATAATATCCCAAAAGAAAGATTTTGTAAGCAATTATTTTGTCAGAAAAATGTCCTCCACATGGCTCATCATGGCAAGCTTTTAATATTTCAAGCACTTAATCTTCTCAAACACATCTTCGGATAATCAGATTAGGTCCAGTTTTATACAATTCTCCATCTTTCCAAGAATAAAGTGCACTGGTTTTGATCACTTTTTTCTTTTCTTTGGATGATAGTTGTGGAGGTAACTTTTTTGTAGCCAAATAATTAGCAATATATGAAAACCAAGGTGTTTTGGTAGATACTGCAAAAATATATTCATCAGGAATGTTATCTTTTACAGGAACATCCTCATTATTATTTGACGTTATAGAAAGAAAACCAACAACTATATTTTCTTTTCCTGGTATGCCAATAATAGTAATGTTGAATTCTTGTAACAATAAAAACCATATTGTAATTCTACCATTAGTAACTGGTTGGTTCATTATATATCTAATGGCATAATGATATGAATGAATGAAATTTTCATAACCAATGATATAACGACAAAATTTATTAATGGCACGCACAACAACTAAAAACTGCTTTTCTGTTAGTGTAATTTAACTTTGCTTGAGTCAAATTTTTTCTTGTATAATAAATATCATAAGGAGTTGATTTTTTTTCCTAACACAACTCCTAGATATGTATCTAAAGCATCAGTAGAAATGTGAAAAGGAAGAGCCCAATTAGGTCCCCTTAAAATTGGTGCTTCAATAATATTTTGTTTCAATGTCTCAAATGCTTTCTGACAGTCAGAATTCCAAACAAATTCAAAATCTTTTGTAAGGAGTTTGAAAAGTGGAGAGGCTATTTTTGTGAATTTTTCTATGAATATTCTATAATATCCAGTAAATCTGAGAAAACTTCTAACATCTCTTTTACAAACAAGAATTGAAATTTTAGAAATTATTTCTACTTTAGATGTATCCACTTTAATTCCATCACTTGAAATATGGTGGCCTAAAACAATCCCTTCATTGAACATCATAAAACATTTCTCATGGATTAATGAAAGATTTTCCTCTTTACATCTAATAAGATTTTTTTCCAAATTTTCAATAGCTTCTTCAAAAGTATCACCATACATAGTGAAATCATCCATGTATACTTCCACACAATCATGAATTAGATTAGAAAAGATATGTAAGACTTCTCTCTGAAATGTGGCAGGTGCATTACATAATCCAAAGAGAAGAAACCTATAGGAATATGTTCCCCATGGACATGTAAAAGTAGTTTATTTTGATCTTTTGGTGCTAGTTGTATTTGGTTATATCCACTAAAACCATATAAAAATGAAAAATACTTCTTTCCTTCCAAGGTATCTAGTATTTGATCTATAAAAGGTAGTGGAAAATGATCTTTCAAAGTAGCTTTGTTTAATTCCCTATAGTCAATACACACTCTCCATTTTCCATTTTTCTTAGGAATAATCACTAAAGATGACACCCATTGACTATTTGATATTGGATAGATGAAATTCACATTAAGTAACTTTTGTAATTCCTCAAAAATTTCTCTCATATTAGGATTCATCCTTCTCTGAGGTTGTCTAACTAGTTTGGCATTTTCTTGAATATAAATATGATGCATACAAGTTTTAGGATCAATCCCTTTCATATCATTGTACTCCCATGCATAAGCAAAAGAGTGTTTTTGTAGCATCTATATAAATTTCCTCTTTTGAAATTATTCCAAATTATTGTTAATATTTAATGTTTTATCTAGAAAAAATTCTACTTGAGAATTGTTGAACTTCTCCATAGAATGTAAAGCCATTTGGTGAGATGATATATATTCAATATTGCATTGTTCTTGAAAACTTTGATCTTGCTCATAGTATGAAGAAGAATCATTATTATTCATTAAATTTATCAATTGATCTTCTTCATCTAATTGTGAAAGAGTATAAATTGGTTACATATCAAAGTCTTCATTATCATCATCTATCCAAATTTCACTTTCTACTTCAATTATTGTTTTTGCAGGAGGATACAATGTAAATTTCTTAGTGGAAATTCCATCAGAGATATACATATCACCATATATACAACTTATGAATGCATCAGCTATAGGTAGCCAAGGATCAATGGATGACCTCCTAAATTATTCTTGGGAGTTAAAATCATGAAATCTATAGGATATTCCCAAGAATCTAGAGAAACAGACACATCTTCTAATACTCCATCTGGTTTGATAACAGATCTATCTGCTAATTGTAATAATGTAGGAGTATATTGAAGATTAGGAAGCTTAAGTTGCTCCATTGTTTGTTTACTCATGATATTGATGGCTGCTCCTAGATCAATTAAAGTGTTTGGAATTTCAACACCATTGATATGAATTTTCAGAATGGGACTACGAGGATATAGATATTTTTGAACAATAGGTTTCCCCATCATGATATCAACAATTTTTCCTACCAATTGGATTTTTTTAACATATTTTCTCTTTCTTCCTGGTTTTCTAATGCATAGCTCCTTAATAGTTTTTGCAAATATTGGTATTTCCTTTATAGCTTGGAGTAAAGGAATTTTGATGCAAATATTCTTAAGTTCATCTAGCATATCATAGTCTGGTAAAACAATTTTCCTTTCTATTCCTTTATCAATTTTGAGCCTTTCAGGAAAAGGTGGATCTTGCAAAGAAATAGAAGGTTGTTCTACTAGAGGAACTGTAGGAGCTTGCTTTATTTTCTCATCCTTTGATTGTATAGGAACATCTTCCTTTAGAGGAATATTTTCTTGATCAAGATTTGCATATTTTTCATGAACTTCATCCTCTTTAGATTTTTGGATGGTGATTGTTGGTGACTTCTTTTGTAAAACCCTACCAGATCTAAGTTGAACATCATTTAGACCTAATGGGGTAATCATACAAGCTTGAAAATTTTGTCCTTCAATATTATAAACAACTTGTTGATTTTTATTGTTCGGATTTGGAAGTGGTTGAGCAAGTAGTTGATTGGGTTTTTGAGGAAATGGTAATGAAAGTCGTTGATTTGGATTTTGAAATTGAGGAGATTAGGTTGGTTGAGGAGGATAATATTGTGGTGGAAAAGAAGGATAAGGTTGTTGGAATTGAGGATATTTTCCATAAGGATTTTCCAACCTTGTGCCCAAGATTGATTTTGAGATTGTGGGGGGCAAGGTTTCCATGGCATGGGTGCAATCCAATTTTTTTGTGGTTTTGCATATGGTTGAGTATTGAAACCTTGAGTCATATTTGATTGTTGATTTTCCATGGTATTTTAACAATAAAACAAAGAGATTCAACTTGGCTTGTTCCAAATTCATCTTGAAAAATAGCTTTAAGACCACATATCGAAGGGTGTTCCTTTGTATTATGATTTTTAACACATATGACACAAATTTATATACTATCAAGGGGACATTCTCTTAAGGTAGGTATATTTCTACACTTGGGACAGAAAATAGATAATGAAACATTCTCTGCTTTTTTTTGTTTTGTATCTTGAGGGTATCTAGTTATTCACTAAGACTCCCTAGGATATCTGTTTTGAAATTATCAAGCAAGTTTCCTATTTAATATCTACATAGTGTTCCAGTTGCAAATTTATTAATTCTAGACATCACAGGTTCTCTTGGATTTTTGCCAGTTCTAGCCTTACCCCTTGAAATATGCTTACACAAATAAAAAAATTCTCCAAATGAAAGTTGTGAAACATCTCCCCTTCCCATTAAATTAAGAAGGTCAATCCATTCATTTTTGATGAATTTTAATAAAAGAGTTTTTAATGTTTCATCATTCAAATTATACATCTTAGCCTTGTTGATGTTGTAAACAAATCTTTCAACTAGGTCTTCAAGGCTTTCATCCTCTTTTTGTATCATCTTAAAGACTTCATACTTAAGGTTATAGGGCATGCAATAATCCTTATATTTTTCTAAGAACACATTTTTCGTTTCTTCCCATGTTATAATAGTATGTGTTCCTAATCACATGAACCATTTAAGTGCTCCATCTTTAAGAGTAGCTCAGAATAATTTCAAATTTTGAGGATCAAATAAGTAGTCTTATGTGGTTCATTTCTTTTGAGCTTTGTCTTGGAGTATCCACAGTAGAAACCATGTTTGTCAACGTTTCAAATCCCAATAGGGATCCATCATTCAGATTGGTCCTAATGATGGATCCCTGTTGGGATTTGAAACGTTGACAAATATGGTTTCTACTTGTGGATACTCTGAAAGAAAGCTCAAAAGTAGTCATATGCTATATATAAAACTTAAAACTCAAAAATAAATGTTTCAAGGTCCTCATTTCTCAAACCATGGAAATTAGTAAGGATGGAGGGTGAGATGTTCTTCATTATGGTTGTGGTATCTTCATCAAATATGGGAAATCCATAAGGATTTGTCTCTCCCCTACCACCTCTACCACCTCGACCTCCACCTCCTCCTCTATTTCCTCCTATGCCTCTTCCACCTCCAATCCTAGGTTCACCATTTACATTATGTACTTATCCTTCTCCTTCCCCTGCCATTGTAGATTCTTCAGAGCTAATATAAGGTTCTATGATATTAAAATAAGTTTCTTATTCTTACTCTTCACTTGGAACCTCTATTTCTTGTCCTAGAAGTTGCTCTCCTATTGAAGAGAGGAAAATTACACCTTCTGTTGGGGATGTAGAATAGTTTCGGTAGAGGAATTTGGTGAATCTTTTGGTTGTATTTCAGATATATGCACCTCAGGAAGTCTATGTCTACCTTCCAATGATGGAATGCGAGTATGAGTGGATGGTGTGGCACTATGAGGTCTAGCAGGGGTGAGTGGTGATGTTGGAATTGAACTTCTACCTCTACTTACAAATCTACCCCTAGAATCCCTTTCTCTATGCATAAATTATTTTTACCATACTTTAATTATGCATCTACAAAGTTGAATGCACCTAAAATGGTATGCAAACCAAGAATAGAATTCTATATACACCTCCCCGACAACAACGCCAAATTGTTGGGTAATTTAATTGTTCTTAAATAACTTCATTAATTGTCAACCAAGGTTCAGGTACTTATGAGATATATGTGCACTATATATGCTAGGAGTCCTATCTATGGATTGAATTATTCTAAGTATGAACAAATGTTGAATGAGATTTAGAGAGTAAACACATGCAAGTTCTTTCTATTTAAAGTTACATCAAAACCAATTACTTAACTGAATTGAATTCTATTGCTTGCAGAATTTAATGTTTATCTCTACTTGCAGAAAAGGAAATGCTAATACTAAATTGCAAGAAAACGATTATAATGCTATTTTCAGAATTGAAAACATTGTTGGTAGGTTAAATTGATTCATTTTTAACCCCTTTTCCACTTCAAAATCATAACCTTAGACCTATGTTTTAACCTTTCAACCTCCTTATTCATGCACTATTCCAAGAACCGTGCCTTTTCTCGCACTAGCTTTATATTTCATATTTAAGGGTTACAAATGTGCTTAATTAATTGTTTTTATAGATTTTGTACCTTTAATATTATTTGCAACTAATATTTTCTTTCCTAAAGTATTTGGTAAGCACTGTGTTGATCATTTCATTAGCATGGTCGAGTGCAGGTAGGATTCCTGCATTGCTGGCAAATCCTGAACTTCCGTGACAACTCACTACCTAACACGGACATCTCGTTTAGGATAGGTCATCTCGAGTTGGGCTTGGAGCAGAGATAATTCAGGGATATGATGAATATTAGGTCGCCAGCCGAATGCTTAAGTTTAGCATTTTGTTATAGCCGAAAGGCTTAGTATGTACTATTGCTGTTATTTTGTTATAGCTGAAAGGCTCAGATTGTAACGCTGGATGTAATTTGGTTACGGCCATAGGCCTGAAAGGATGTATATAATGTAGGATTCATATAGAAAATGGTAGCGAGCGATAGCTATAGCAATGATACTGTAATTTTGGTCTTTTGTAATTTTGCTGGTATCACCCTCGTTCTGGGCTGGATTCGAACTCACTATGTACATTTGTTGATTATTAATAGAAAGGGACTGCGCCATGTTATTTCAATCCTGTGTTGTAATTCTGTGTTGATGTGTCATTGAGAGCTGAATTTCCAAGTTTCCTAAACAGGGAAACAAGCTGGTTGGCTAGGGCCCAGCCAACCCAACTCGTTCTCCCTCACATTCTTCTTTCTCGTTAAAGGTGTGTTGATTTTGTTTAATGCAAGGTGTGAATTAAATAGACATTTTCATTCTTCCACAAAGTCCAGGTTCGATTTCATTTATAATCACTATGTGATGGATCCATGGTGTGCATGCTTAACTAAGTTTGATTTTATCCTTTGTGATTTCTTTTCTTCAAAGCTTAGCATCATTTCTGCCTAGATCATGCAAGCACATTATTCCTACACTAGTGCATTTACAGTTTCACAGATTGATTTCTTTGGTTCATTACAGTAACAATCTTTTGTTCTTTTCTGCCATATGAGCCTTGATGCATTTCTACAAGTGTGTGATCATCATTCCGAAGTATTCTTGATATCTAGAATTAGATATGCTCTGGTAATTAGAGAATGAATGTTGTTATAACACATTAACCTATACCTGCACTTCATACTTTTCAGGGAAGGATCGAACTTCATATTTAATTATTTTAAAGAGAATCTTTCTGAGTTAAGAAGGTTACAAATGAAGATCGGATTTGTGTGAATAACTATTACAGGGTTGAAGCCTGCTGTCACAATTAGATGATTCCTTTAGTTGCATGAAGGAGTTCCTTGATTGAAGAAAAGTGTGCTTTGACTTTATTTTGAAGTTGAGATTGATTGAAGCATCTTTTTTCTTGTGGAATTTATTTCAAAGTTTTGTTTGCCTTTGTAAACTATTTATTTAAGTTAACACACTCTTTATTCTCTTATAAAAGACATTTGAAAACTTGGTGCAGGAACATTTGTTCCGGTATAGGAATCGATATCCTGATACAGGAACAGAGTGCTCTAATCCTGAGGCTTAGAGCCCCTGCATGAGGACATAAATATTTAGTACAGGTGTAAAATATACTTCCAACATCTAAACTTTGTTCTGGTACTAGTGCAAGCATATTGTAGGAGTACATGAATAACAACTTAGTGCACGGAGAAAGATCTATAAAGAAGTTAGACATCTTCAAGGGTCCAATTATTAACCTGACATACAACTATACTGAAGATAAACATAGATTTAAATTTCCATTAGTCAGGATTTCTTACAAGAGTTTGAGAGTTTCTTTCATTTATTTTTCTACAAAAGTACTTTCTTTGACATTCCAACACTAGAATTTCTTTGGTGTAAATTATCGGGTGATATTTTCTTTTTGATTTTGCAAGATTGTAATTAAGGAAGTAGGAATAGAGTTAGGAAAAGTTCATAGCATTTCTGGAATTTCCTGTGCTTCGCCCATGAGTTTATGAAACCCCCAAGTTGACGATTAAGTGTTGAAGGAGTCTTCCTAAACACAATTCCTGCACCCAACAAACATTACAACACTATTTTGTAGAAAGGAAATTCTACATTAATTGCTTTAAAGGAAATTTCATAAGAAAAAATAATTTCAAAAATAAAAGAAACTAAAAACTAATTGCAGAAAGAAGCTAACCTGAATAAAAACCAATTGAGAACTTGAAACTCTAAATGATTACTGATGTGCATGATTAATTCTAAAAGACATCTCTTTTGTCATCTACAAAATTAACTGAGTAGTGAAACCTAAAAGGAAATGCATATGCAAATTAAATCTTTTTGGTATTTTTTGTTTATGAGCACTCTGGAACTAGAACAACAAATGATTAGATTAGAACTGTAATGAAACTATCTTAAGAGAAAATAAATTGTAAAAGATTATTTTTCTATGAGCAAGTGAAAACATAAACAAAACTAAATGTCCTTACAACTCGACAGGGGGCCCTCCCGTGAGCGTAAGTCTGCTATCGATCAGATGATTTCTTAGTCACGCATTTGAAAACAGAGGATTGTATTTCCTTGAAACAAAGTATCACAATAAACCACAACACATTTTTTTAAAATCGAACGGAGTTTTAGGGTCTCTCCTTATGGATTTTTATACAAGTTTTCATCAAACAAATTCAAGAGTTTTATGGTGATATGAAATGAAACTACTTTGCCATCTAGGAAATCAAATTAAACTAAGACTTTATCTCCTCACGATTTCTACTGAAAGAGAAAATCATGAGGGATCCTTCTTAGATAGTATCCTCGTGGTTGAACAAGTCTTCTTCACACTTGCACGATGTCATTCTACTCTCCTATTGTGTTCACTTGACGATTACACCGTTGTTCTTAGAGTTTGACTTTGGGATTGACTCTTAGATATCTTAATCCTTATAGCCTACCAAGTCATGCCGATAGGTGGTCATCCACGTGGTGAAAATTTGTCATCTCTAGATACTTTTTATCCTTTTACTGAAGCACTACAAACTGTCTAACCATGAATATTGCTACGAGATTCAACATTAGCCGCGAAATGTTTATGATTGTGTTATTGTAAGAATATTTTCATTATAATTCACAAAGAAAGATAGATTCTAAATATGTATGATATATATCATTTTATAAGTTGAATTTGACCTTGAGAATGCTAAGACTGCTATAAAAATGGTGACAAAAAGGTGAAAGGAGATGGTAAAAGGGTAGTAAAAAAGGAAACAATTTTAGACTTCAATAGTCTTCATGATAATGTTGCTGCATATAGATGGTGATTACTCCTTTAGGAGTTAATGTTGAGGAGCCTGGTTGATTAGGTCTCCATGGTCTCCATGTCCTGAATTAGGTCTCTTATGTTGACATGTTGTACCTTAGGCTTGGAGAGGATCTAAATGTCTTTGTGGATGCTTGTGCAGATCTTGGAGGATGTTTGATAGGTTATGGAGTTGCATATTGATGGTAGAGATATTGTAGTGAAGTTTGATGGATCAAAGGGTTAGTTTGGTTATTGGTTAGCATCCTAGTCAACCTAGTTTGACTTGTGAGGTTGTTGATGATATGGTAGTGGCTTGGTGAAGAGTTTCAAAGGCTACAATGAATTCGAGAGTTCCTACAGAAGCTGGTCAAGCTCTAGAAGAAGTTGAGGAAAGTTTTGAGCTGAGGAAGCATGATTTTGAGTCTCCTTATCCCTAGTCGCATGCATGATGGGTCAAGGGAGTGGTTTTAGGCTCTAGTCGCTTGCAAGACAGGCTCAAGGGAGCAGTTATAGCTTCAATCACTCAAAGGATAGACTGAGGGATTTCACGAGTTTTTCTCTACGTTCCTCGTGCTTCTCAACCAATTTTGGTGTTGTGGTGATGTTATTGATTAAGAATTTTCAGCATATGGTCAAAAAACATTTGTGGGCCCTCTAGAAGCTGATCAAGGTTCAAGATATCAAAGGGCTAGTGAAGTTAGTGATTGATTTGGTCAAGAAAACTTCCTCAACCAAATCTAAAGCATGTGAACAAATTTGTTGAGTCTTCCATAACTTTTTTCATTTACTGAGTTAATCATCTCAGGAAATGTTAAATAGAAGAAGGATTTGAGTTCATTTGGTTGGATGTTGTGAGAATGTGAGAGGATGTTATTGTGAGATCATTGTGAGTGAGTAAAGTATGCAACAATTTCTCACATATCTTATGAAGAGATAGATCAAATATTTATGAGAAGAAATCAAAGATAGAATTGAGAAGAAGATGAATAATTGGTGTGTTGATTGTGATAGAAATTTGTGTCTTTTGTTGTGTGTTTGAGAGAGGTGTTTGGTATGTTGAAGTAGTGAATAAATTCCATTCTCCAGGTGATATTTATGATTCAAATTTGATGAGAAAAATGCTAGAGCTATTGGGTTGCTCATGTTGAGAGAATTGAGAACCTAGCCTAGAAATGTATGAAATGTGATTCGCATGGAGGAAGTGAAGGTGTGTGTAGGCTTCCATATGGACAATTATTTGGTTGTTTCATAGTAGGAAGAGTTCTCTCCATCCAATAGGATTTGGAAAGTCCAACGGTGGTTGGGCATGGAGAGTTAGTTGTGGGAGCTTCCAGCGGATGGTAGTCATATATCCATGACAGAAACAAAGTTTTGAATTGATAGATGCTAACATAATATAGAGGAATCCAAGTGTTTCGACTTATGGTTGTAAGATAATCCATGTAAATTTGTTCAACATATTAATAGAATATTTGAGAAACACAACAACAATAGGGTGGTTTGTTCCTGAAAGGGTTTCCACTAGAAATACTTGTGTTCTTATGTGTGTGCATGCTTGTATTTCTCATGGTTGCTATGATTTCAATTAACTGTTTCTTATATTCTTTGATGAACTAATGTTGTGGATGCGCATGGATAATTGACATAGAAGCAAAAGTATAAATTGGTGAAAATTGATTAAAAGACATCACTGCTGATTCACCCCGCCCTCTTAGTAGTGAATATGTTTCCAACAATTTGTATTAGAGCTAGTGCTCTTTAGTGAAGCTTGACCGCTTGGAGAGTAGATCATGGATCATGGAAAAAATCAAGAGGAGGAAGTCTCAAAAGACAAATATTTTTAAGAAGGAAGAAAATTAGTCCATTGCAAAATAAGCTACAAATTTCAAATCAAATGTGTCATGAGGTAATATTTTGAAGGAATTTTTTAATTATAATTATAATGATTCTTTTGAGATTGATGACGAGAAGGATATTTTTACTCTTAAGGATGAATATGAATTGAAAATGGTTGTGATTAAAGAATTAGTTTCTCAAGTGGATAAACTAACAACTGCATGTAGAGATCATAAGAAATTGTTGTAGATTTGTGATGAGAAGGAGAAAAATCTCAAGGAGGAGCTCACTACCTTGAGAACCCAGCTGGAGGATTCAAAAATAAATGAAGAAGTGATGTGCAACAAGAAAAAATAAAAGAAAGATTATGTTGAGGCACTTGAAAATGTAGTAGAAAAATTGAGAAAGCAAATTGAAGAAAAAGACCAGCAACTTGAAAAGGTTAAGAGCAACATAGCAGTGAGAAAATCTAGCTCTAACCTTCAAAGAGGAGATGCAAGTTCAGATGTAGGAAAAATTAACAAGATAGATTCAAAGAAGCCTACAATGAAATTTGTGAGCAACCATGACAATGTTGAAGAAAAGAGGAAGAAAATTCATCAACAACAAAGAAGAGATTTGAAATGAGCTTCTATTCCAAGAAGATCATACACCCCTAGAGTTTATGGTAGCAAAATTCAAAGGAGAATTCAAAATTCATTTTCTCCTTTGGTGAATGAAATTGATTGTTTTAACTGCCATCACTTTGGTCATATAACAAAATTTTGTAGAACCAATTTTGACACATCCATGCAGCAGTTTGGACAACCAAGAATGAGGTCTTCTTTCAGGTATACAAGTTCATTTAATGGTTTGTGTTATGTTTGTAACATGTTTGGGCATAAAGCCATTGATTGTAGTTCTAGAACGAGAATTTGGAAATCTAGCACGAGGAATAAAATATAAGATCCTTTGGCTTCTTATCTTGGTCATGTATAATGTTTTATGTGTGACAACTTTGGACACATGGCCAATGATTACTTTCTGCCTAGATCCATGAGATCGCTAGTACAAAAGAAACAACCAAAAATACATGGAAAAAAAAGGAACCAACCTAGAGAAATGTTGAAGGAAAAGGAGGAATAGTTAGGAAGATGTGGTATTTCTCTTTGCTCATGTGATGAGGATGAAAAATGGCATATTGATAGCGGATGCTCTCATCATATGTCAGGAGATAGGAGAAAATTTCACTTCTTGAAGAAAACCAAAAGTGGCCATGTTGTTTTTGAAGGAAGTGAACCAATAAGAGTATTGGGAAGTGGAAATGCTAACCTTGGTGAAAAGAGGACCAATGCTAAATATGTATGGTTCATAGAGTGTCTAAAGAACAATATTTTAAGTGTGAGCCAAATTCTTGATGGAGGTAAGGAATTTGTCTTCAACTCCAAAGGTTGCTTCATTAGGAAAGAAGGATCAAAGAGGGTAATTGCAAGAGGAGTCAAGACCCTAGAAAATGTATATGTGTTGAAGGGAAGAGTGAAAAGTAAGAAGAGACCAAGAGAGTAATCTTCCTCATCTGATTCAGAGTAGAAGAGATCAACACATATTGCAATCTGCTCTTACATGATAGATCTCTTAGACTGCAAGATGGATGTGAAGCCTTCATAGGCTCAAGGGGAGTATATGGCATATTTTATTTTTTGCATGCAGTGGTTTGTATTGATGCTTATCTCTTTGATTATATTTTCTTGATGATGGATTATTGCTACTGATGATGTTTTCGCTAAGGTGTGATAAGGCGAAGAGATGGCACAGGTTCTGGGGGAAAACTTTTTATGCTTACAATGTTTGATGGCATTATGACTCCTTGGAGGAGTTGTCTATGCATCTCATGCTAGGTTCTCATTTGTTTTAGATGTATATGTTTTGATTATGGATGGGTTATATGTTGCTTATATGGTTTGGCATGCAGTTGGCATGTATTATGCAGCTTTGTTTGATGATTTTATGCATGTGGTGATGCCATGGAGATTGGTATAATTATGGTGCATGATGCTCATATTTATGATGGATGTTTTTCATATTTTTGTTGTTACTACATATTGTGATGTTTATGATTTCTATGATGATAGATGATTTTTATTGCTCAAATGATGTTGCTGCTGTCATTAGATCATTTTCCTCATTGTTGCTATCAAAATCTTCTTATCTTGAAGAGGTTCATGCTCCAAATGATGATTATTGATGTATTGTTATATGCCATTGATTACTAATGTTGAGGTCTTGATTTATGGCTAGTGATTTGGAGAGTCAGTCACATGTCTTCATATGATATGCATTGCTATTATCTTGTTGACATGGATGGAGGTGAGCCATGGTGTTGGCCATTGTAGTGAGTGTATATTTCAGCTATGCATTCTGATGCTTCATCACTTGGTGTCATTTATTACGGTATATATTATTGATGGAGCCTAGTATTATGCTCATGAGATCATGGATTCTTATTGTAAATCATTTGGTATTGGTCATAGAGTCATGAGTCTTGTTTGGAAAATGTTGTACAATGTCTTATGATAGTTAGTGCAACGATGTATGGGATGTTAATAGTGTTGGTACAACCATGTATTTCATGTATTATCTTGTACACTCTCATACTTATCACGGAGAGGATATCTAGAGTCATGTATGCATTGAGAGAGAGTCATGTGAGTCATATTTCAGTTATATATGGGATTATTGATGTGATTTTACAACCATATATTATCATCTTTGTAGCCATGTAATAAGCCTATGAGGCTATGTAATTTGTTTCATATCTTTTGGTCATAGTCTTTGGTCTATGTGGCATAGCCCCTTACATATGGCAAGGAGGCCTTGAAAACCATGTACACCAGTTTACATTCAACCATGGAGATGTTTGTATTCAGTTGAGTATGGTTGGTCATACTATTATGATCTATTATCATGGATTCATTGCTTCCATGTCTACTTCAGAGAGATGTTTCATTGTTGATGGTGATGTATGAGTCTTCTGCTGCTAGATAGTATATTGTGGGGAGGATGTATTTGTTGTTGTTGAGTGAGAGTTTATTGTTGCTACTAGTAGGAGATGTATGTTGCTGCTCTTATGTGTTGTTGACTGGGAATAACTTATGTCCAGGGGGAGGTTAGTGCACATATATTCCATGGGGAGCGTTGTTGTTATTTCAGTCTTGCACTCCATTGTTCATCACCTACATATGATTGTGAGTGGAGTTTATGTTTTTTTTTTATGGATCCCCTTGCATGTAGAGGAGTATATAGCATTTGTCCTTGACACGTTTATCCATTTTCCATTGTTTTCAGAGGGGGAGAATGCAAGGATGTTTTGATCAGATGATTATTTCATCTAGGGTGTTGACATCAATGCCAAAGGGAGAGATTGTTGGAATTGATGTGTGTTGTAGTGTTGCAGATGTGTGCTTGATTGTCATTGATGTCAACCTGGTTGCTTGGGATGTAGATGATTGAGGTGATTATGGATGATGTGTATATGGTCCTTGGTATGTCTACTAGGCTAGACTAGCTTGGATATGTGATGGATGGTCCTTGGCATGTCCACTAGCTTGGACTAGCTTTAGGTGTAGACGGTCCTATGCTATGATGAGTTGGATGATGGTATGTTACACTTGCTTGGAGGCCTTACCATGATGATGATATTCATGATCATGTTGTTGCGTACAAATGGTGATTGATGCTTCAAGAGTTAGTGTTGAGGAGCCTTGTTGATTAGGTATCCATGGTATCCACATCCTAGATTAAGTCTCTTATGTTGACATGTTGTACCTTGGTTGGGAGAGGATCTACATGTCTATGTGGATGCTTGTGATGGTTTTTTAGATGTTGGAGGATGCCTGAGAGGTTCTGGACCTAAATATTGATGGCATAGATGTTGTAGTGAAGATTGATGGATCAGATGGTCGGTTTGTTTATTGGTTGGCATATTAGTCAACCAAGTTTGACTTGTGATATTGTTGACGATATGGAAGTGGCTTGGTGAAGTGTTGTAGAGGATATAATGAATTCTAAAGGTCCTATAGAGGCTCATCAAGCTCTGGAAGAAGTTGAGGAAAGTTTTAAGCTGAGGAAGCATGATTTTCAGTCTCCTTAGCCCCAGTCGCATGCATGATGATGATGAGCCTCATCATTGGGTAATTATACGGGCCTTAATTCACCTCCTAGCTTAGTCAAACCAACTATTCTCACAACTTATTGAATACTTTTGATTATATTTTGTTTATGAGATGAGTTAGAGTTGGATATTTTGATTTGTGGTCTAATGTGCATTTAATGCAAGATTAAAGGATAAAAGCAAGGAATTTTGGCAAAGACCTTGGTCAAAACTCGAATGAGACAAGGGAGAGGAATTATAGGAGGTAAATCCTCCTCATTTACTACCCCTCCATTCAAATATCCCTCCATCAGCTCGGAGTGCAAACAACCAAATCATGAGGACTAGAAGGCAGTCGAGTAAGTGAAAGACAAAGCACCAGTTTATCTCGAGTTTGGGAGCCGAGCCTCCCTAATTTTAAGGAAGTCATTGGAGAATTTAGATGTATAAGTAGAGAGGCCTAGGACCTCAGTAGGATTCAGGATTTTGATTGTAAAACTCTACTCTATTTTCGAGTTGAAAGACTTGTGACAGTTTTTGATGTAATCCATGGTTTTGATAATAAGAATGAGTTTTGTTTTGAGCCAACACTGAGCTAACTTAGAGGGCTAAAGCTCTTGGGTTAGGGCCCAACCCTAGCAGCCAAGGCTCCTCTTTATTGTACATGTATGCTAGCATAGATTCATGGTTTAATTGTTCATTTGCTTAAGTAGCTACATTTCCATTACAGCAGTGTATAATAGATTGGTTGTATTTTAGTTTGCTTCCATTTTTGCCTTATTTCAATTAGAAGGTTAGAAAGGAGAGAAATATCACTGTAAGGTTGTTAGCAGTTGTCTCGGCCTCACCTCCTCCCTTTGGGAGCATGAATTGAGGAAGAGACCCTTCAACAACCCAAAAAACATAGATTTTTAGTTCTTGCATGAGCTTTGGAGTTTGTTATCTCAATTCAATACTTGGTTCATTGCATTGTCATCTTTTTTCATCACTCTCTTTCTGCAATAAGATCTCACTCATGTTCTCATTTCCTTCAACACTTTCTTCATGCATAATATGGGCAATTGATTCATGCTTTTCTAGTTTATGAGAATGTATCTTGTTGCATAGTTCTTGGAAGACACACATGTTTTAAGCATTGCAGGTACTTTAGGAGGAGGTCTAGACTTCATCACCAACATCCATATTCCACATCATCCACCTCAACCATCTCTTGTTCCACCATCACCCTCACTAGTTTTTTTGTCCTTTTTTATTGAAATTCCCCTAGACACATTGAGTGAATCTAGCCATCTCTTCTTTTGGATATTGACTCTTGAGTGTTCCTAGACCTTCTAACACCCTATCCCACTCATCACACACCTTTTCCAAGCTTCCCAACACCTCCAACACCTCACAATTAGCTCTCGGTTACATCCTGTAGGTTTCCTGTAATTCCTATAGGATCATCCTGTAGGTTTTCCTGAAATGGCCTGTTTTGAGGCCGAATTGATGGGGAACCTCTAGGAAGTCACAAAAATCCTCCTAGGACCCTCCCACACCATCCAAACACTCCATAGACCTTCTAGCCATCCTCAACCACCTTCCATCCACCTATCACATCCATAAGAACAATTAAATTACATGCTTGATTTTACCAAAGAAAACCAAAAAAGTGAAAACAGATTTAGTTTAGTTTTCTTGCTCACACATTAGTATGGTTTGATGCTCTTTACTTCTGTAACTTATATAGCAACATTAGGTTAGTGTTCATTTATCAATTCTACTTAGCATAGCTGTTTAAATGGTTAATTAGGATATGGTGTGATTTAGCATTACATATTGTTTTCTTCATTACTGCAGTAGAGTAGCTCTCTTAGAATAAATTTTCTCTTCTTCCATCAAAGAATCAAGCTTCTTCTGACTCTATAGAATTCTGGCTTGGAACCCCTAGGGTCTCTCGCCGGATGAACAATGACAATAGGCAGGACCTTCACTTTTACTTGTGCATATAGCACTGCCACCCAAGTTTGTACGAATTCCGGGTTGATAAGTAAAGCTGGTAGCCCAGGAGTTGCAGCATCCTTGCTGCAATACTGGCACTCATCAATTTTTAGCGTCATTTCCGGGGAGGTTTCTAAGTAGAATGTGATTACTGCTTTCATTTCTTCTATTTCTAGTCTCCAATTTTCTTCCATTAGTTTATTTATGCAAAAGTAATCTAGTAGCTTCCTTTCTTTCATTTGTCATTATCTGCTTTCCTTTCCATTCTGCAAGTAGAATTTCAATTCAACAAGTAGTTTTTTTTGTCAGTAGTTTTCATTCAATCAACAATTTCATTTCTGCAAAGTACTTTCCAGCTTAAAAAAATCTTATAAAAGCCAACCCAAAAACATTTCCTTTCATGCCTCGTAGGAATAGGGACAATTTAGGGAAATTCTTACCAAATACCCCCACTGCATCCAACAACCAACCTTCTCTCTTCTTTGGTGGTTGTGAACTGGAGGAACCTTTAGGTGAGCAACCTGACATATTTGAAGAACCTACAGGGGCAGAAGAATGAGAGGAACCCATTCCTACTGAACCAATGGCTAAAAACCGAAGTGACAGAGGGAATAGAGAGAGAGTTGAGGGTGCCTTCTCCATCAATGAAACCAAAGGGGACACCAAGATGAAGAATATAAGCCACTCTGGCCTATCTCATTTCCATGACCTGACCATAGAGGACCCCGACACTTTCCTATTTGAGTTTGTTGTTATATGCTGAACCTATGACTATAAAAATGATGAGTAAAAGTTAAAACTGTTTCCATCTACCCTCAAGGATGCAACATTGTGCTGGTTCATGGGTTTACCTTGAGATAGCATCACAGATTGGGCTCAGATGTAGTAGGATTTTAACAAAAAATATTGGGACTATTGTAGGTCAAAGAATACAAAAGAAGAAATTTTTAGGATGACCATGGGCCAGGATGAATCCTTAGAAGACTACGACGAAATATTACAGCTCAGTTACAAAAGGGCCAGGTGCACACTTGACCCCGAGTCACTAAAGTTGGTCCTGCTCAGAGGAGTAAGGGAAGATCTTCTGGATATCTTACATCTATTAGCAGGAGAAGAGATCTACCAATTACCCTATGAGGATATCAAGACTGTCTTTAGAAACCATTCTAGGGTAGCCAAGAAAAAGGGTAGGAGTAGTCAACCTATGGCCAGTACATCATCTTCTAACTCAACCATGTTATCAGGAAATCTAGTGTCTATTCAAAGCTGCTAGTCCCACTAAGACGGGTAGCTATCTTAGAAACAAATAGATTAAAGTTACTTGTTTTTCCTTTATGAGAGAGAGAGATGAGAAAGAAGCAAAGAGTACCAACCTCAGTCTTCCACTTGGCTCCTTGCTTGTTTCCTTTCTCCTTTGACAGAATCTCACCACTGCTTTCTTACTTGTCCCGCTTTAAAGAGTACATGTAGATTCACAGCAGCATAATACCATCAAAGCATAGAGATCTTTCACTGTAAACAATATAGGATCAGATATATATTGACCATACAAATGCATATATCAACACAATATTCAGAGATACACAAGAATATGGAGGAAAACTCAAATAGCTTTATTAGTAAAAGTAGTAGAAGAGAGGATTACAACCACTTGGTTTGACCCAATGCCATCCTCCCAGCTTGAAAGCCCTCTTCACCTCACACAAAGCAAGATCACCCAACAATGTCTTCAAAGAGAAACCAGCAGCACCTCTTTGCAAATTACCAAATTCCAACCTCTGGATCTCTTGGATGAGGGATCCATTTATAGATATTTGCAGGGGGGTGAGTCAGCTTCTAGGATTTTGATTAGTGTCATCTCTCTGATAGTTCTTGGTTCCACTTGGAGATTTCATGATCTCTTACTCATCCTTGGGCGAACTGAGGAAGGCAAGTGTCAAATGAGTAGCTTCTAGAAGATTCTCAGGGTCTCCACCTAGCAAACTGCTTGTGCCATTTGTCTACTCTCGCTCATCACACCCTACAGAAGGGCTTTCCAGTATGCATTGCACTTTTTGCATGTGGCAGGTGAGATGCATCACACCCTTTGCACTGGGCAGTTTGTATGGTCCTGCTTTGACCAGTTCTGAGTAATTTTTCATGGAAAACTTTTGGGAGATGATGTAATCAACTGACCTTGCTCCTTTAGGGTATGAAACAACAATTTTAGGGACTTAGAAGCCCTTGGTTTATGGACATATGTGATTGGGGTTGCAGTGCCCAAATATGTCTATAACAGTTGCCCCCTAAAGCATGAGGTCGTAAATCTTTTGATGTCGGGTGAAATGCTTTATAGTGAGGATTCGAGGTTTTTCGGACTCGAAGGTGACCTGTACTAAGATACAATACAATACATTATCTTCATAATATTTTTCATGATCTAGCTGAGGCAGGCATTCCCATGCTCAGCTTTGATAAATTCATTTTCATGTACATAGGACAGACAATCGTCTGTGTGCAGACTGATGATTCTGGTAGAGCCATCATCCCTTAGTTTGGATGATGATCTGTGCAGCAATGATGTACATTTGATGTCTTTATTCTTCTGAATATATCGTAGCCTAGATGGATGAAACTAGATCCGGGGTCTTCAAAACTCGTTCAATCTTCGCCCGAAGTACAAGTCGATCCATGTGAATAGATGTTCTGATGTCGAACATGGAAAGACAGCACCTGATTACTAGCCAATGATGTAAGCTCTTAACAGGGGCGAGAGGAGTCACCGATGATGATGATGACCCTCAAGGTACTACAGTACAATTCATGTGGTGTGAATACATGAGTTGATGTCGAACACCACGCAAAATCTTTCAGTCCAAGGCCATTAATGTAAACTTGTCGCCGGAAGTGAGAAACTTGCCATTGAGGTCATGCAAGCTTCAAAGTACTGGGAGGGTTGTTCCTAGGTTGACTTCTTGGATAATGAGCTGATGTCGACAAGAAGTGACCCGTCGTAGGAGGGCATTAATGGATCCCACATCTACGACACGGAATGGAGCAGATGATTTTGTAGAGGTGAAAATGATCTGATGATACAAGTTTCAGGGTGGCAGTCATGAAAGAATGAAGCGTGAAGGTATTGCAGTGGATGAGACACAAGCTGGGTAGGTGAATTCTCTGAGCGACTTCTCTTGAACATATCGGCGCCACTAAAATGGATTGGTAGTGCTAACCCCAAAAGTGGATGGTGTGGTGGACCAATGGTAATATGACCAGTGAACGGAATAACCCAACCCGACTAATTCATGGTGATGGAGTGAAAGTGTCATGTTCAAGAATGACCTACTACCAATAAAGTTTCTTCCAGTTTTCTTCCCAATTTTCCCCAGTCAGTTTTGACCAGTACCTCTTTATTTTTGTCAAGTTTGAGGAGGATAACATATGCTTGTTCTATAATTTTCCCTTCGGGCAAATTTGCCGCTATTTTTTAACGAGCCTAGCGACATTGAAACTCGCTCTTGTCTGAATGGACAAGTTTGTCGCTATTGTTTTAACGAGTTTAACGACAAGCATAACTCGGTCCTTTTCAATTTTAGAGAGTCTAAAAAGAGACGGAAAGAAAACTCCAATATTCCTTTTTCATAATATAATCCCTTAAGTATGAAAAAGTATAAAACAATGCGAAAGGGATGACTTTTCGATTGTTTTAACGAGCCGAACAAGACAAAAGCTCGATCTTTTTGTGTAATAATCCCTTAGGTCCAAAAAGATTAAAATATAGAGGAGGGATAACACTTCCATTCACTTTAACGAGCTGGAGAGGCCAATTGCTCAGCAATCTTTTCATAGTTTACGAGTCAGGTGAGAAGAGCTTAAAGGAGACTCGTTTTTTGAGGAATGAGTGATATTTCTAGGTAGCAGCTGGTTCCAGGTAAGGTTTGGAACTTTCCAATCATGGTAGTGTAAAAAGGTGGCTAATAGGATCACTCATTGCAGCTGTTCCTCAAAAGGGGTAAACAATCAAATGGAGGTGAATGATCGGCAAAAAATAGAGTGGAGGTGATGGTAAGAACAAGACTAAGGCTCAAAAGCTGATGATAATGAATTCAAAATGGTTATTTACCGGAGGTGGGTTCATTTTTTAACGAGCTTAAACTCTGGTGGAACATATGCTTATTTCTAGGTTTATTTTTTAACGAGCTTGAACTTCGTGTAAAACTACTCGTGCTAGTCATATAATAAGGATGTCTCATCGATAGGTTCATTTTTTAGGGCGCTTGCACCATTCGAAATTATGCTCTGACTCCTTTTATTATGTAAACTAGGAACAACCAATCCTACGAGTTTAAAGGGTCAAGAACCTACAAACTAAGAAAATAAATGGTTGTTTTTCATTTTCATGCAAAAAGTTTTTCGTGCCCCCAGGTATAACGAAGTAGAGTTTCCCAGGTTACCCCTCAATTTGCAGACAAAACATTTGTTCTATCGAGAAAGGCCTACCTTTTCAAAGTTACCCTTCAATTTGCAGACAAAACATTTGTTCTATCAGGAAAGGCCTACCTTCTAATAGAGGTATCTTATTCCGGTCTAATCCCATTTTCCTAAACGGACGGTGTGTCAGACCAGTCATATATCCTCTGCGGAAACCTACCCTATACCTGAAGTTTTCCTGCCGAAGCAGACCAGGGTGCATGCCCCCTAGGTTTCAGTCATGACCACCGAATCACTCGCGCTCATCAGGTGGACGGACTGGAGATTGATGAGACATTCCTTGTGCAAAAAGACCTGTTAGGGATGGCATTTGACTATTAGCTATGTGTGAGCTGGGGAATGAAAGCTGGTCTACGAGCTGGACCACTCTGCCTTCATGCGGAAAACACATTACTTGAAAGAGTGAGGAGACAATGGCTCCCATGCTATAAATGTAGTCATGCCCAAGGAGTAGATTGTAATCTAAGGGTCCTTGGACTACCATTACGTTCAGATAAACAATTTTCCTTTCCAAAGTTATAGGAAAACTTGGAAGGATCCCTAACGGTCGACTGGTTCCTTTGTCAAAGCCTGTTAGATATCGCATCTCAGGCAAAAGCGATGGCGAACGAAGCGCTTTCCAAACAGTTGAGGAAAGGATACTCACATAAGCCCCTTCATCTATGATAGTACCAACCATAACCATTTTGTAGTTTGCACTATGATTCAGAATGGTACATTAGAGGGTAAACGGGGGTTTGCCTAGCAGATTCCAATCGAAGGAAACAACTAGGTTGCTTGGAGGTGGGACCGAATAAACGGCTGAATACATCTCTGACAAATTTCCTTCCTGCGGTAAAGGAATGCATAGATTGCCCCCATGTTCATCGGAGTTTGTGTTTACAAAAAGAATTTGAACGGTGTCATTCTCATTCTCTTTGGTGACTGTATCATCTAAAGGTAAATCTTCTGAAGCCAAGATGGGATCGACTGCCATTTCGACCTGTTGACTTTGGTCCGATGTGGACTCAGAGGGTTTATCTTTAATGATAGGTGCTTCGACCGACAACAAAGGTGGGTCAGTTAGATTTTCAACTAGCAACGGATTCGGCAAGAGTTTCTTGTATCCAGGAGGGAGTCGCTGCGGTGATGTAGGACGATTATCCAAGACTCTTTTAGCTTCGTCCAGGAAGGGACAACAGTGGAGGGCATGATCGCCTTCACACAGTCTGCATGGAAATTTAGATTTCCCTTTTTGTCCGGTGATTTCGTTTTCACTAGTTGACAGTGTACTCTCATAATGATCGTCAAAGGTTAACGACATTGGATCGTGCAAGCGGGGAGAGCAATCCCTTAGGATCCGTGGGATGCAAGGACAATCTCAGTGATAGTGGTATCCTTTGCAAATGGCACATGGAGATTTAGGTTTGGATGGCGCAGTGTGTGGATTTTCGCTAGACGATGCACGGTTGCCCCTTTTCGCCATTGGCTCCTTCTTCTTCTTCTTCTCCTTCCCTTTCTTCTTCTTCTCAGTTACTTGGTTTTTAGTTTTACTATCTTCACCAAGCGAAGAGGAAGAAGGAGAGGGAGAGACAAATGAAGTAGAAGTTTGGGGGGGGAACTCTGGTATCATCTAGTTGCTGATTCGATTGTTCAGGAATCACGGTGCTTTGAACGACAGAGGTCGAGAAAAGCCATACCGGCAGGCCAATTATCAGTCTTGGCAGGGACAATGTGGCCATATGAGGTGCACCAACATATTCCCAAGAGGAGAAAGGACTAGGACTTCCCCCAAGGGGAAATCCTTGGTTGGTGGACTCCATTCTCTCAACTTAAGACCAACGAGGGAACAGTGACGTTATTCTGATTAAAATAAATTTTAGACGCTTTGACACAACTTGCTTTTTCAATGTTTAAGAGTCGAGAAAAAGCTAAAGATGACTCTAGTCGCCTTCGATTTTTAATGAGCCTGATGTGACAAGTGCTCAGATGGACCTTTTACTTTAAGGAGTCTGAAAAGGAACGAAAGAGACTACTCTGGAAATCTAGACAGAGGGATTACCAAACCAATCGAAAAACTGTAGAATAATTTTTACGGTACGATAGTCAATCTTCTCGAATGCTGTGTTCAGTGCATTGCGATCAATAGGGCGGTAGACACGACTTTCTAAGGATAAAGGATATAGCCTATTGTGGTCTCCCAATATATACTCGATGGTACATGGGAGCACAAGTCCGTACTGGAACTTATCGTCTCAAAGAGGAGGAATCACCCAACCTATGATGAAAGTGACAGTTACCAGGATTTACGACACCGGAATACATCTCTAGCCTAGACTTCTAGATGTTGTGCGTTAGGTTCCAAAGTGTTTTTATGTTCATTAAATTTATTTTACAGTTGATCTTCCTTAAGAAGTTTTCCTTTAAGGTTCACCACGTGATGTAGATATACAATTCCTAAAATGCAATCTAAGATGATAAACAGTCATTTAATCTTCTTTTTGCAATGAAAATCCTAGCTACTAAGGAAAGAGAAATGAAATCCTTTCAGCATAGAGCATAGAGCACACACTAGATGCACTGCCCTAAATCACAATCAACAAGCAGTCTAAATGCAAATGCACATGCATGTATTTGTTTTCCACTTTTTGAATGTGTGAATGACAAAAAGAATGCTAAATACAAATCTGAATTATCTCTTCTTTCAAAGCGACAGTACCAACGATTTTATTTTCAAAAAACGATAGGAAGGCAAGACGACACTTTGCTATTTTGAATTGAAAACTGCTTTCGACACTTGAAATACTTATAAATTCAGATCAAATACAAGAGTAACAGTGTAATCGACTATCAAAAAGAGAAGTATTCTTTTCTTTCACTGAAAACGACACTTGCGACACTTTCAAATCCAAAGACGACAATTCGATTAAGCTACCATTTTGTAAATGAGAACTGTGAATGGCGAAAAATACACAAAAACATTCACAACTCTTTGTACAATGGAGGTTGGATGATGCAAAGAAGGGGGTTTCAACAGTGGTCTACTGATCATAGATAGCGAAAATCTTGAATAAAACTGAAGACAGTGAAGAAAAAACCAAAATCTAGAGGCAGATCTAGTCTTGTCTGATCATCACACCTGTAACACAGGGAAACGTGGATGCATCCCACCTATTACACACAGGAGGTGCGATGCATCCATATTTCCTAAAGGAGAAGGTGCGATGGTCAAGGAACGAGACTTTAACTTGGTTTTTGGTCATAGTTTGTAGTTTAGTTCAGGGATTTAGGCCGAGCAAATGATAGTCAGTAACTACAAAGTACAGGGGCTGATCTAATGAGGTTACTCAAGCTACCTCTAGGGCACTTAGGATGTTTTCAAGTCAATTGTTCAGTTCGTAAACAAACCCGGAGATTGACTAAAGCAACGTTGATCTACTTTTCATTTGCATAGCAAATGCAGTTCGAAGGCTAGCTGGCTTAACTTCAGGTTCCGTATGTGGTTTATGAATCAAAAAAATAGAGACAAGCAATCAAACTAATCACTCCCTAGTGGAGTCGCCATTTTGTTATCGGGAAATCTAGTGTCTATTCAAAGTTGCTAGTCCCACTAAGACGGGTAGCTATCTTAGAAATAAATAGATTAAAGTTACTTGTTTTTCCTTTACGAGAGAGAGATGAGAAAGAAGCAGAGAGTACCAACCTCAGTCTTTCGCTTGGCTCCTTGCTTGTTTCCTTTCCCCTTTGACAGAATCTCACCACTGCTTTCTTACTTGTCCCGCTTTAAAGAGTACGTGTTGATTCACAGCAGCATAATACCATCAAAGCATAGAGATCTTTCATTGTAAACAATATAGGATCAGATATATATTGACCATACAAATGCATATATCAACACAATATTCAGAGATACACAAGAATATGGAGGAAAACTCAAATAGATTTATTAGTAAAAGTAGTAGAAGAGAGGATTACAACCACTTGGTCTGACCCAGCGCCATCCTCCCAGCTTGAAAGCCCTCTTCACCTCACACAAAGCAAGATCACCCAACAATGTCTTCAAAGAGAAACCAATAGCACCTCTTTGCAAATTACCAAATTCCAACCTCTGGATCTCTTGGATGAGGGATCCATTTATAGATATTTGCATGGGGTGAGTCAGCTTCTGGGATTTTGATTAGTGTCATCTCTCTGATAGTTCTTGGTTCCACTTGGAGATTTCATGATCTCTTACTCATCCTTGGTCGAACTCAGGAAGGCAAGTGTCAAATGAGCAGCTTCTAGAAGATTCTCAGGGTCTCCACCTAGCAAACTGCTTGTTCCATTTGTCTGCTCTCGCTCATTGCACCCTACAGAATGGATTTCGAGTATGCATCGCACTTTTTGCATGTGGCAGGTGAGATGCATCGCACCCTTTGCAGTGGGCAGTCTGTATGGTCCTGCTTTGACCAATCCTGTGTAGTTTTTCATGGAAAACTTTTGGGAGATGATGTAATCAGTTGACCTTGCTCCTTTAGGGTATGAAACAACAATTTTAGGGACTTAGAAGCCCTTGGTTTATGGACATATGTGATTGGGGTTGCAGTGCCCAAATATGTCTATAACAGTTGCCCCCTAAAGCATGAGGTCGTAAATCTTTTGATGTCGGGTGAAATGCTTTATAGTGAGGATCTGAGGTTTTTCGGACTAGAAGGTGACCTGTAATAAGATACAATAAAATACATTATCTTCATAATATTTTTCATGATCTAGCTGGGGAAGGCATTCCCATGCTCAGCTTTGATAAATTCATTTTCATGTACATAGGACAGACAACCGTCTGTGTGCAGACTGATGATTCTGGTAGAGCCATCATCCCTTAGTTTGGATGATTATCTATGTAGCAATGATGCACATTTGATGTATTTATTCTCCTGAATATATCACAGCCCGGATGAATGAAACTAGATCCGAGGTCTTCAAAACTCATTCAATCTTTGCCCGAAGTACAAGTTGATCCATGTGAATAGATGTTCTGATGTCGAACATGGAGATACATCTCATGATTACCAGTCGATGATGTAAGTAGTTAACAGGCGTGAGAGGAGTCACCGATGATGATGATGACCCTCAAGGTACTACAGTACAATTCACGTGGTGTGAATACATGAGTTGATGTCGAACACCACGTAAAATCTTTCAGTCGAAGGCCATTAATGTAAACCTATCGCCGGAAGTGAGAAACTTGCCATTGGGGTCATGCAAGCTTCAAAGTACTGGGAGGGTTGTTCCTAGGTTGGCTTCTTGGATAATGAGCTGATGTCGACAAGAAGTGACCCATCGTAGGAGGGTATTAATGGATCCCACATCAACGACACGGAACGAAGAAGATGATTTTGTAGAGGTGAAAACGATATGATGATACAAGTTTCACGGTGGCGGTCATGAAAGAATGAAGCGTGAAGGTATTGCAGCGGATGAGACACAAGCTGGGTAGGTGAATTCTCTGAGCGACTTCTCTTGAACATATCGGCAACACTGAAATGGATTGGTAGCGTTAACCCCAAAAGTGGATGGTGTGGCGGACCAATGGTAATATGACCAGTGAACAGAATAACCCAACCTAACTCAATCATGGTGATGGAGTGAAAGTGTCATGTTCAAGAGTGACCTGCTACCAATAAAGTTTCTTCAAGTTTTCTTCCCAATTTTCCCCAGTCATTTCTGACCAATACCTCTTTATTTTTTTCAAGCTTGAGGAGGATAACATATGCTTGTTCTATAATTTGCCCTTCGGGCAAACCTGTCTCTATGTTTTAACGAGCCTAGCGACAGTGAAACTCGCTCTTGTATGAATGGACAAGTTTGTCGCTATTGTTTTAACGAGTTTAACAACAAGGATAACTCGGTCCTTTTCAATTTTAGAGAGTCTGAAAAGAGATTGAAAGAAAACTCCAATATTCATTTTTTGTAATATAATACCTTAAGTCCGAAAAAGTATAAAAAAATGCAAAAGGGATGACTTTTCGATAGTTTTAATGAGCCAAACAAGACAAACGCTCGATCTTTTTGTGTAATAATCCCTCAGGTCCAAAAAGATTGAAATCTAGAGGAGGGATAGCACTTCCAATCACTTTAATGAGCTGGAGAGGCAAATTGCTCGGCAATCTTTTCATATTTTATGAGTCAGATGAAAAGAGCTTAAAGGAGACTCATTTTTCGAGGAACGAGTGATGTTTTTAGGTAGCAGCTGGTTCCAGGTAAGGTTTGGAACTTTCCAATCACGGAAGTGTAAATAGGTGGCTAATAGGATCAGTCGTCGTAGCTGTTCCTGAAAAGGGGTAAACAATCAAATGGAGGTGAATGATCGGCAAAAACCAGAGTGGAGGTGATGGTAAGAACACGACCAAGGCTCAAAAGCTGATGATAATGCATTCACAATGGTTATTTACCGGAGGTGGGTTCATTTTTTAACGAGCTTAAACTCTGGTGGAACATATGCTCATTGCTAGGTTTATTTTTTAACGAGCTTTAACTTCGCGTAAAATTGCTCGTTCCAGTCATATAATAAGGATGTCTCCTCGATAGGTTCATTTTTTAGGGAGCTTGCACCATTTGAAATTATGCTCCGACTCCTTTTATTATATAAGCTAGGAACAACCAGTCCTACAAGTTTAAAGTGTCAAGAACCTACAAACTAAGAAAATAAATGGTTGTTTTTCACTTTCACTCAAAAAGGTTTGCATGCCCCCAGGTATAGCGAAGTAGAGTTTCCTAGGTTACCCCTCAATTTGCAGACAAAACATTTGTTCTATCGGGAAAGGCCTACCTTTTCAAAGTTACCCTTCAATTTGCAGACAAAACATTTGTTCTATCGGGAAAGGCCTACCTTATAACAGAAGTATCTTATTCTGGTCTAATCCCATTTTCCTAAATGGACGGGTGTGTCAGACCAGTCATATATCCTCTGCGGAAACGTACCCTATACCTGAAGTTTTTCCAGCTGAAGCAGACCAGGGTGCAGGCCCCCTAGGTTTCAGTCATGACCACCGAATCACTCGCGCTCATCAGGTGAACGGACTGGAGATTGATGAAACATTCCTTGTGCAAAAGGACCTGTTAGGGATGGCATTTGACTATTAGCTATGTGTGAGCCGGGGAATGAAAGCTGGTATACGAGCTGGACCACTCTCCCTTCATGCGGAAAACACATTACTCAAAAGAGTGAGGAGACAATGGCTCCCATGCTATAAATTTAGTCATGCCCAAGGAGTAGATTGTAATCTAAGGGTCCTTGGACTACCATTAAGTTTAGATAAACGGTTTTCCTTCTCAAAGTTATAGGCAAACTTGGAAGGATCCCTAACAGTCGACTGGTTCCTTTGTCGAAGCCTGTCAGATATCGCATCTCAGGAAAAAGCGATGGAGAACGAAGCGCTTTCCAAGCAGTTGAGGAAAGGATACTCACATAAGCCCCTTCATCTATGATGGTACCAACCATGACCATTTTGTAAGTTTTCACTATGATTCGGAATGGTACATTAGAGGGTAAACGGGGTCTGCCTAGAAGATTCCAATCGAAGGAATTGACTAGGTTGCTTGGAGGTGGGAACAAATAAATGACCGGATACAACTCTGACGAATTTCCTTCCCGCAGTAAAGGAATGCACATATTGCCCCCATGTTCATCGGAGTTTGTATTTACAAAAAGAATTTGAATGGTGTCATTCTCATTCTCTTTGGTGACTGTATCATCTAAAGGTAAATCTTCTGAAGCCAAGATGGGGTCGACTGCCATTTTGACCTGTTGACTTTGGTCCGACGTGGACTTAGAGCGTTTATCTTCAATGATAGGTGCTTCGACCGACAACAAAGGTGGTTCAGTCGGATTTTCAACTGGCAACGGATTCAGCAAGAGTTTCTTGTATCTAGGAGGGAGTCGTTGCGGTGATGCAGGACGATTATCCAAGACTCTTTTAGCTTCGTCCAGGAAGGGACAACGGTGGAGGGCATGATCGCCTTCACAGATTCTGTAGGGAAATTTAGATTTCCCTTTTTGTCTGGTGATTTTGTTTTCACTAGTTGACGGTATACTCTCAACATGATCGTCAGAGGTTGACGACACCAGATTGTGCAAGCGGGGAGACCAGTCCCTTAGTATCCGTGGGATGCAAGGACAATCTTGGTGATAGTGGTCTCCTTTGCAAATGACACATGGAGATTTAGGTTTGGGTGGTGCAGTGTGTGGATTTTCGCTAAACGATGCACAGTTGCCCCTTTTCACCGTTGGCTCCTTTTTCTTCTTCTTCTCCTTCCCTTTCTTCTTCTTCCCAGTTACTTGGTTTTTAGTTTTACTATCTTCACCAAGCGAAGAGGAAGAAGGAGAGGGCGAGACAAACGAAGTAGAAGGTTGGGGGGGGGGAACTCTGGTATCATCTAGTTGCTGATTCAATTGTTTAGGAATCACAATGCTTTAAACGACAGAGGTCGAGAAAAGCCATATGGGCAGGCCAATTGTCAGTCCTAGAAGGGACAATGTGGCCATATGAGGTGCACCAACATCTTCCCAAGAGGAGAAAGGACTAGGACTTCCCCCAAGGGGAAATCCTTGGTTGGTGGAATCCATTCTCTCAACCTAAGACCAACGAGGGAACAATGACGTTATTCCAACTAAAATAAATTTTAGACGCTTTGACACGACTTGCTTTTTCAATTTTTAAGAGTCGAGAAAAAGCTAAAGATGACTCTAGTCGCCTTCGATTTTTAATGAGCCTGAAGTGACAAGTTCTCAGATGGACCTTTTCCTTTAAGGAGTCTGAAAGGGAACAAAAGAGACTACTCTATAAATCTAGACAGAGGGATTACCAAACCAATCGCAAAACTGCAGAATACTTTTTACGGTACGACAGTCAATCTTCCCGAATGTTGTGTTCAGTGCATTGCGATCGATAGGGCGGCAGACACGGCTTCCTAAGGATAAAGGATATAACCTATTGTGCTCTCCCAATATATACTCGACAATACATGGGAGCACAAGTCTGTACTAGCACTTATCGTCTCAAAGAGGAGGAATCACCCAACCTACGATGGAAGCGACAGTTACCAGGCTTTACGACGCCGGAATACGTCTCTAGCCTAGACTTCTGGATGTTGTGCATTAGGTTCCAATGTGTTTTTATGTTCATTAAATTTATTTAACAATTGATCTTTCTTAAGAAGTTTGCCTTTAAGGTTCACCGTGTGATGTAGATATACAATTCCTAAAATGCAATCTAAGATGATAAAAAATTGTTTAATCTTCTTTTTGCAATGAAAATCCTAGCTACTAAGGAAAGAG
Organism: Pinus tabuliformis; assembly: GCA_031772625.1. Taxonomy (NCBI): domain Eukaryota; kingdom Viridiplantae; phylum Streptophyta; class Pinopsida; order Pinales; family Pinaceae; genus Pinus; species Pinus tabuliformis. The sequence continues at coordinate 842,604,163 of CM062809.1, read as the reverse complement.
AAATGAAATCCTTTCAGCATAGAGTAGAGAGCACACACTAGATGCACTGCCCTAAATCACAATCAACAAGTAGCCTAAATGAAAATGCACATGCATGTATTTGTTTTCTGCTTTCTTAGTGTGTGAATGACAAAAAGAATTCTAAATACAAATATGAATTATCTCTTCTTTCAAAGCGATAGTACCAACGATTTTCTTTTCAGAAAACGACAGGAAGACAAGACGACACTTTGCGATTTTGAATTGAAAACTACTTTCGACACTTGAAATACTTATAAATTCAGAAAAAATACAAGAGTAATGGTGTAATCGACTATCAAAAAGAGAAGTATTCTTTTCTTTGACTAAAAACAACACTTGAGACACTTTCAAATCCAAAGACGACAGTTCGATTAAGCTATAATTTTGTAAATGAGAACTGTGAATGGCGAAAAATACACAAAAACATTCACAACTCTTTGTACAATGGAGGTTGGATGATGCAAAGAAGGGTGTTTCAACAGTGGTCTACTGATCACAGACAGCGAAACTCCTGAATAAATCTGAAGACAGTGAAGAAAAAACCAAAATCTGGAGGTAGATCTAGTCTTGTCTGATCATCGCACCTGTAACACAGTGAAACATGGATGCATCCCACCTACTGCACACGGGAGGTACGATGCATCTAGATTTCCTAAAGGAGAAGGTGCGATGGTCAAGGAACGAGACTTTAACTTGGTTTTTGGTCACAATTTGCAGTTTAGTTCATGGATTTAGGCCGAGAAAATGATAGTCAGTAACTACAAAGTATAGGGGCTGATATAATGAGGTTACTCAAGCTACCTCTAGGGCACTTAGGATGTTTGCAAGTCAATTGTTCAGTTCATAAACAAACCTGGAGATTGACTGAAGCAGTGTTGATCTACTTTGCACTTGAATAGCAAATGCAATTCGAAGGCTAGCTGGCTTAACTTCAGGCTCTGTCTGTGGTTTATGAATCAAACAAATAGAGACAAGCAATCAAACTAATCACTCCCCAGCGGAGTCGCCATTTTTTTATCGGGAAATCTAGTGTCTATTCAGAGCTGCTAGTCCCACTAAGACAGGTAGCTATCTTAGAAACAAACAGATTAAAGTTACTTGTTTTTCCTTTACGAGAGAGAGATGAGAAAGAAGTAGAGAGTACCAACCTCAGTCTTCCGCTTGGCTCCTTGCTTCTTTCCTTTCCCCTTTGACAGAATCTCACCATTGCTTTCTTACTTGTCCCGCTTTAAAGAGTACCTGTAGATTCACAGCAGCATAATACCATCAAAGCATAGAGATCTTTCACTGTAAATAATATAGGATTAGATATATATTTACCATACAAATGCATATATCAACACAATATTTAGAGATACACAAGAATATGGAGGAAAACTCAAATAGCTTTATTAGTAAAAGTAGTAGAAGAGAGGATTACAACCACTTGGTCTAACCCAGCGCCATCCTCCCAGCTTGAAGGCCCTCTTCACCTCACACAAAGCAAGATCACCCAACAATGTCTTCAAAGAGAAACCATCATCACCTCTTTGAAAATTACCAAATTCCAACCTCTGGATCTCTTGGATGAGGGATCCATTTATAGATATTTGCAGGGGGCTGAGTCAGCTTCTGGGATTTTGATTAGTGTCATCTCTGTGATAGTTCTTAGTTCCACTTGGAGATTTCATGATCTCTTACTCATCCTTGGACGAATTCAGGAACGCAAGTGTCAAATGAGCATCTTCTAGAAGATTCTGAGGGTATCCACCTAGCAAACTTCTTGTGCCATTTGTCTACTCTCGCTCATCGCACCCTCCAGAAGGGATTTCGAGTATGCATCACACTTTTTGCATGTGGCAGGTGAGATGCATCGCACCCTTTGCACTGGGCAGTCTGTATGGTCCTGCTTTGACAAATTTTGAGTAGTTTTTCATGGAAAACTTCTGGGAGATGATGTAATCATCTGACCTTGCTCCTTTAGGGTATGAAACAACACTTTTAGGGACTTAGAAGCCCTTGGTTTATGGACATATGTGATTGGGGTTGCAGTGCCCAAATATGTCTATAACAAACCATCAGGGGTGAAATTGGAAATATGCTGGAAGATTTCAAAAGTGATATGCTGCAAACCCTTGCCTTGGAATTGGACATCAAAAGGAAGCAAGAGGAAGCAGAGAGAGGCTTGGCCATCTTTTGTCCTAGATGCACCAGGAGGCATCTCAGGAACGAATGTCCATGCAAGGGTCATCCCATGCATATTACAACCCCAACCAAACCACAACTATACTTTCTTAGGGTCCCCCTGCTCATCCTTCCTAGTTTACACCCCCTCCTTGGTCCTATGCATCTAAGTATCATTCTTAGCCAGCCAACCAGTCATTTCAACCTTACACTCCGCCACAACATCAGTGGAATACACCACTCCAGGGGTGGAGGCCCCAATACAACAATGCTCCAGCTCTGCTGCCTCCACCACCTACCCAATCACAACTCCTACACTCTGCTCTACCCAAGAAACCCTAGATGCCTGCCCAACCAAATCCAAACCTGAACAATAGGCAGGCTCAATAGGTATATAGTGGAGAGACATCGTACCCAGCTTATGCTATAGAAATCCAGGAGATCAACCTAAGATCTGGGAGAATTCTCTTGGATAACCAACCTCCCTCTCCACATAGGGAGGTTGAGGAAGAAAGAGAGGAAAGCAACCTTAAAGTAAATCCACCCTTTCTTGAGAGATTAAACCAACCACTCTAGCCTACCCCAGAAGAAACTAAACTTCTGGGAGAGTTGAAAAATATGTGTAAATATCCCCCTTCTCCAGGCAATAAAATATGTCCCCATTTACAATAAGTTGATTAAGGAGAAGTGCTTCAAGCATCCAGGTAGAAGAAAAAGGGATGCCCCTACCATTAATGTCATTGGGCAACTGTCTGACTTAATGCTGGGGCAAGTAATATGTCTGAAATATTTGGACCTTGGAAGCCCTATAGTAGATGTGCACATCAATGGCACCATCTTCCCACACACTTTGATCGATCTTGAGGCTACAATTAATGTGATGACCAAGGACACCATGCTCAAGCTCAACCTCCAAGGGTCATTGAGGAAGACCACAACAATTCTACAACTTGTAGACCGTTCCACAGTCACCCCTGAGGGAATTGTGGAGGATGTAATGGTCTCCATTGACTCCTGGGAGTACCTTGCAGATTTTCTAGTTCTCCAGCCTATGGCTAAGCTTACTGGTTACCCTCTTGTTAGGTTCCTATACCAATAGGAGTCATAATTTTTGAATGTCTGAGATTAAACCTGTAATATGTACATACCTTTGCTTTCTGCAAATGTTTTCCATATTCAAAAAATTAAAAAAATGTAAAGAGGGTATGTCCTAAAAGAATAATCAAAGGACAAAAAGAACAAAAAAGGTCAAAAAAGATGAAAAATATGAACCCCAAGAAAACAAAAAATACCATGAAAGTGAGCAAGCCAAAATGCCACTACTATTTACTTTTGGTGCATAATAAATGATTGTGTGCAGTTTGTAATATTTGCCACAATCCATGATAGTCAAAATGTTTAAACTTGGCTATTTCATGTTTTAAATTTCATGTCTATAGATAGAGAATAAAAATCTGACCAAACTGTTTAATCTTGGCAGATAATTAGATAGGTAGAGTAAATAAAAGGAGCTCAACTGTTTAATCTGAGCCCTTGGATGTAATAAGGTTAGATTTAGTTAGTTTATTATTGTAAAAGAGAAAGAAAAATATTTGATAAGGGTTTGCTAGCTCAAATGCACCCTAATAAAGAGAAGTAAAAATGGTAGGATGAGTAGATGGGTAAGTAGTAGAAAGGTTGCAGAAGCATGATGATTGATAACACAAAGCATGTTTATCATCTTTTCCATCATAAAAGTTCTATAGATGAATGGACAATCAAGCATGAAATTGGATGTCAAAGTCAATTAATTAACTTCCCTCATTCATTTCACCTTTTACTTAACTAATTTCCCACAATAAAGTTCAAAGTACCAAAACCTTTAAGTCAAAGAGGCTCAGAGCATTTCTTTGACTTTTGGAGGGACCAGACCCTCAGCTCAATGACTTATAGGCAATAAGTACTAAAACCCCCTCATAAAAGTTCATCCCTCCCTTCAGTTCATTCATTTTCCCTAATAATACTCCTTTCCTAAGGTTAAAATACTTTTACCTAGGAAAAGTATTTATCCCCCCACATAAATAATTTTCATATCAAAAACCCACAAAAATACCTTATCCTAAGTATTTGTGTTAATATGTGAAAAGCATTCAAAAACAAAAAAGCATTTACTTAAGGGTATTGTGCCCCTTTCTGCTCATTTTATTAATTACTAATTTTATTTATTAAATCTCGCAAATAAAAACCCTTTTTCCCCATATATATTTAACTCCCACATATTAACTAGCCCTATACCCTAGTTTAAATATAAACTATAATTTTCTACCCAAACCCTAAAAAACCCACTAACTAATTAATCCGCGATTAAGTTAGGCTAAAACCCAATTAATCCCTCCGCTAATGACCTCGACGCCTTAACCCTGCTTTAATCCCTCATTAACCAAAAAACCATTGCACTTAAGCGCCTGCCAGGCCCCCCATTACCCTCCGTGCAACTTCCCCACCCGATCACAGTATGATTGCTTCCTTCCACATTTGACGACCCTTATCCATTTTAGGAGGGCCTGACGTTCGAACAATACCCACTCGAAAAATCGGTTTTCTATCGGGCCCGGATGCTACGTTTCGTCCAACGTATGGAATTGGGCGGCCTCCCCCCAATACCACCGAGCGTCCAAAAGCAGTGTGATGGAAACCATTTACCACCCACCCGTTACACGCCAAAATGGTTATTGTTCACCCTGCTACATGACAAAATGACTACTGTTCACCCATACCTGCCAAAATTGAATTTTGCACATAAATCCAAAAAGCCCCAAATCATTTGTTTTTATCGTTTTTTCAACTGTAAACCTTCATGCACACACCTGTGAACATCCAAGCTGTCAACCTACGTCCAATTGCACCCTAAAGACGCCACAAAGCACCCAAATTTCTTTCCAGCCTACTTAGAGCCTTTTCAACCGTTCATAGTTGCCATTCACCCTATTCAGAGCCAGTTCTCCTCAATTCTAGGTATTTAAGCTATAATTCAGTGGAAAAACCCCGTCAATTTCAGAACCAATTACTGAGTTTTCTTAGTTAAGGTAAAAAAATAATTAAAGAAACTCAAGCAACTCAAACCTACTTTGTATTGAAACACCATTGCCCTAAAAGACTGAAAATCACCTCCCCCATTCTCAAATCCACAAGAACTGAGAATGGCTGCCCCAATTGCCATGGATGTGAGACCTATTTCCACTCCTCATTTAGACCTGGACCACCTCCCCTTGGCTGATAGGGATTTCCAGATAAAGGACACCTCTGTCCATGAATCCTCGCTCAAACTATACTGCTGAAATAAAGACCTATACCTGAACCATGTTGATAAAATTGGTCTTTGGGAGTCCAATTTGCCCAAGTATCAATTCCATAAAGTTCACATTTTCCTAGAAATTGTCCATTACTACCATGCAAATTATATCCCCAGTCAAAGAGAAGTGATGTCCCCTAACCAGACCATACTTTTCACCATCACTGTTGAATCTATCAATGAGATGCTGCAACTTCAACCAGGGAAAAACCTAACCCCTATTTCAATTGGAGACCTATTAGACCAATTCCCCAAGCTTACTACTGCAAAACTTGCTGAGATGTTCCAAACTTTCATCAGGGAGGAAAAGCATATCCCAAAAGATCCTCCTCCATATGTGTATACCATATTTTCCCTATTTGGCCAGGACATTGTAGCAATGATATCCAGTATCCTAGGTTATACCACTAGTGAGTATATATATGAAATCATCCTAGCTTTCATGTCCATCTTCACTGCAGGACATCCTCTTGCTATCATATATGATTATGCCAAGTTTATAGCCAATAGTATGCATGACCAGTTCCTTAGGATGAGTAATGAGTGAGTTATCATATACTCCTCTGTCTTGTACCGCCTTTTTCTATACTACCAAGCATATAAGTTCCCATTTACTCTCCAGAAGATTGACACAAAAGGTCACCCTAGATCAGTAATTTTCCGGACTCCATTGATCCATAAATATCACTCTCCATATTTGTATGCAGACTTCATAGACCTATTTGTATATCCCATTATGACAATGTTGATAGGAAGCCCTCCTCCAAGAATCAATTTAGATATAAAGAGGATCTTGCAACTCTCAAAACAATCCAAAGTAGGGGATTGGTACTTGTACCAAAACCACACTGAGATAAGGATTTATGGCTGTGAGCTGGCCCCATACAAACTACCTAAATACCTCCCAATGAGGTTATTTTCTCTGGAGTACTACAAGAAAATAATAAATTCTGATGAGGTACACTTTGATAAAGCCAAAAAGAAAGCCCAACTCAAGATCAAAGACTAATTACGTCCCTTTGTTTGTAATAGCAGAGAAGTTTGAAAGGATGCAAACCTAATCCTTGAAAGATTAAAACTAAAATAGAGCTTCATATGGAGATATGATCCCTTGGATTTCATCTGCAACAGAAGGTAGAAAAACAAGATGGCTCCCTACATTCATCACTGCATCCCTGAGATCGAAAAGTATGCTAACCAATTTCAATGGGTGGAAAACACTTTAGAGGATAGGGATAGTACTAAACTTGTTGTGGAAAACAGATTATTGACCTAGAGAAACAACTTGATGAGGGTTCTTTCCTGCAGGTTACAGAAGAATCACAGGTATTAGAAGAATCACAGGTGCCAGAGGGATCAGAAGCACCAGACCTATCAGAGGTGCCAGATCAAACAGACATACCAAAGAAATCAAATAGACCAGAAACCACCATGAGTACCCCTCCAATTCTACAGACTCCTCTAAATGAGGAGAAAAGCCTCAAGAGAAACAGGGAAAGGGCCACTACTTCAGAAAGAGAAACATCACAAGCCTATGCAGAGACAAGCTAGGCTAAGAGACAAAGAGTAAATCTTGTCTTAGAACAAGAATATACAGAGGAGACAGCTAAGGTTACACGCACATAAATAGATGGAAGCAGGCATGCCACTCCATTTGGAGGCATCCTAGAACTTTCCACATCACACACTTAGATGTTGGAAAGGCATCAAAGTGTTGAGGTATCCTCTTTCAGAATGCCAACAGATAAAGACAAAGACATTAAGGAGAGATACGAAGAAATAAAGGCTAGAAATGAGAGGCTGAAAGCCCAGACCTATGCATAATATCTGAAAATGACCCCTACCAATCAAACAAGGCTTACATAAGCCTTTGATGTCAAAGAGAGGAAAATGTTGATGACTTTCATCAAGCCAACCACTCAACAGCCAACAACAACACCAAATTTTAATAAAGTGGACTTTGAAGTACTGGCAAGGGATATTCATCCCATTGACCAGATTGAGCTACACAAGCAAACAGGGGAGATGATATACTCCACCTTAACAGGGAAAGCCATTGCTGCCCACCAACTGCAAAACTCTCTTAACAATATATCAACACAGTTCCAGTTGGAGAAGGCCTCCTCATAGGCCAAAGATACAAGAATCAAGTCCTTAGAGGACTTAGTCATAGAGTTGGGACATGATCCCAAAGATGTAAAAGTTGCAGAATAACTAATCAAGAAGAAAAATGATGACATTGTTGCACTCAAAAAGCAGCTAAATATACCCCACCTACATCATCCTCAGACACAGGAAGTCCTGGAGGCACAACAAGGACATGAAGAGCTCATGGACTTGGTCCTAAAACTAAATGATCAACTCAAGGAGACAGAGAAGGAGTTGGACACTTTAATTCAATTGAAGCAAAGTGACTTGGCCACAACTTCCAGAACTGTCATCCCCACAGTATCAACAGTAGTTCCTTCCACATTGGTAGCATCATTGGCACCTACAGCTCCACCTGCCACAGCACTACCAATTACAACTGAGTCCACTACAACAGCAGGTACATCATGTGAGAAAAAAACAGAATTGGTAAAAGCCATGGGGGAGATGTCCATCCAGGCTATAGATCTCAAAAGATTAAAGGAGAAAGTGGCAAGTTTGGAAACTGATTGCCAACTTGCCCAAATTTAGCAAAGAGAAGAAACACAGAAAGCCCAAAGAATGGGTGAGAAAATCAAAGTCCTGGAGAAAGATTTGACACTGCAGAAGCCACCAAGAGATGCTTTGGGCCAATATCATTGACTCTATCAATGATATTTGGCCATCAATTTAGGTTATATTTGAGCAAACAGAATTGGTGAAAATAGCCACTGAAGCCATTCAAGAAGTGAAGGAAGAATTGGGAGATAAACCTGTTGAAAAATGTGCAACAAGAAATGTTAAATTTAGAATGTGCTAAAAATAGACCTGCTAAAAATAACATGTCTAAAAATAGCAGTTTGGCCAGTGAGGTCATTGGACACATTGGGTGAGAGGTGAAACTGCTAAAAATAGAAAGTTCTAAAAATAGCATTTCTAGGTGCCTTCCTATTTATAGCAGTCCCTAGTCTATCTATAACAAGTAAAATTAATTTTGGTCTTAACAGCAATTGGAAATATTAATTAATTAATTCAGTTGAGTTAATTAGTTAAGGAAATTTGAACTTGAAGTCTTTGTGAGCATGCACATGAGTTGTCCCACTGATTGAGGAATTTATCCTTAATTTCCTCCACTGATTGAGGGAATAAGTATGAGTTCTATAATGAGAGAATCAGTTGACTTAGTTCTAACTAGTCAAGTTCAGTTAGATTATTTTAACAAGTTGTTAAAATAATAAAATATAGTTTGTTAATGCTTGCATGCATGTGACAACTATTATTTTAGATAACTAAGAATTCACTCATGGATAACTGTTGCATGTCAGTTCTGTCAGAGACCCAGTTGAGATTAGATGTGGGACAATGTATTATCAGATGCTTGGATATTTCTAGTAAGTATTCCTTTCATGGAGAAGGATCTATTTCCAAGAGAAATACATATTATAGGAGATTGGAGGACTTGTGGCCTCTATATTGAGGCCTAGGTAGTCTATGATATTAATCTTCTGATTGAAGATAATCAGGATCTTCTAATTACAGAGAGAGCATGATAGCTATTGAGCTAATTCTTTTTGTATGTTGTTGAGGATTTACACTTGATTGATAATAGATGGTTGGGGTTTTATGCTGGTGCTTTCCCCTGGATATATCTTGTGTTATGTGTGATTATTTCTCTTGATCAGTTATGCATGTTTCTACTTGATGTTGCTCATGAATTCGATTATGCTTCCGCTTAATGTTTTGTAGAAGTAGAAAAAGTATTATGTTTTAGGAAATTGCATATATCAGTTTGTTCTATAGGTGAAATTTCTACATGGTATCGGAGCACAGGTGATCAAGCAAGAACAATATACTAACAGGAGAAATTCAAAGTTTATTATTTGAGATATAGATCTCAAGTTCTTATCACATCTATTTCATCAATGGCATTCTATGGTTTGAGGCTTGAGTATGTCCTTGATGGTAGCTCAAACTATATATCTTGGAAGGATCACATGGAGGAAGTTTTGAAAGATAATGGCCTTAAGGATTTCATTGATCAACAAATTCCTAAGCCTACTGACAAGACTGAGCAGGTGGAATGGAGGAAGTGTGTGGCTAGAGCTAGGAGAATTCTCTTGGAGGGAGTGCAAGATCATATTGTCTCGAGCCTCCATGGGAGGGAGACTCTGCATGCAATGTGGAAAAAATTGAAAGATTTATATCAGAATAGCAGTGATCAGAGGAAGCTGGCATTGAGGGACAAACTTCGAAAGATCAAGTGTGAAAGGGATGAGACGATCTCTATGTATCTGACCAAGCTCATCACATGCAGGGATGAGCTTGCAAGTGTAGGGCTCATGACATTGAATGAGGATATGGTGAGTATAGTACTCATTGGCCTTCCTAAGAGCTGGCATAGCTACCAGGACTGGGTGAATGGAAGGGAGAAACTGCCAGATTGGGAACGATTATGGTCAGATTTGATGCAGGAGGAGATCAGACGGAGCACCAGAGATAGTTCTTCATCTATGCATGATGAGGAGAACTGTGCCTTAGTGAGTAAGGCGAAGAAAGGGAAGGAGAAGGTTTCTCTTTCCGAATCCAGTTCTTCCAATGATGGGAAAAAGGTTGAAAAATCGAAAGTGCGATGCTTTCGTTGTCATGAGGTGGGCCATTATGCTGCAAATTCTCCACGGAGGAAATCCAAGAAGGGATTCGGGGAAGTATCTAAAGGTGAGGCACTTGCTTCATAGTTTGAGTTGGATTTCACACTCTTCGCATGCATGGTTTCATCCATGGTGGGAAGTGGTTGGTTTCTTGAAAGTGGAGCTTCTTTCCACATGACCGATGACAAGAGTTTGTTCAGTACTTTGGAGGAGAAAGATCTCCAGATACTTATAGCGATGGGTAATGATGAGAAGTATAGTGTCTCAGGTGTAGGCATGGTTATTTTTCAGAGGGAGCATGGAGCTCGCCTTACCTTGACTGATGTCAAGTATGTACCAGGACTGAAGAGAAACTTGGTGTCGATCGGGATGCTGGAAGACAGAGGCTATGATGTAGTCTTCAGTAAGGGAAAGGTTTTCCTTAGACACATCATCACTAGACAGGTGAAGCAGATTGGTTCACGGGTCAAGAACCTGTATGCTTTTGAGGTTCAAGATGCATGCAAAGCCTTGAGAAACAAGGCAGCTGATGGAGACTTGGTGGTTGAGAGGGAGGGTATATTATCTCTCAACATGTAGAGCCAGAAGAAGTCTCAGACGATTGTGGAGGAGCCACAATTGGTGCAGCAGCTTCAGGAGGTTGTCGATCAACCACAATAGGGGAAGCTGAGAGGAGATCAAATAGAGACATCTACTCATGCAGAGACCTCCAGTAGGGGTAAACTTTGAGCCAGGTGGGAAAAGGGATCACATGCAGCCATAGCTCCAGGTAGGAGGTGGGGCGATATAGAGTGATCATCCCAAGGAGGAGGGGCAGGATCCTTGAGGTACCCAGCCTCTTGGATGAGACCTTATTACAGGAGCCCCGATGTGGAGTAGCAGGAACTAACTGATTGGGTAGAGATAGATGCGGATGGAGCAGCTGAGAGAGCGATAGTGCAGGGAATCCCAGGACAACTCATAGCTAGCAGGCTGCAACAATGCGAGAGGCACAAGTGTTTTGCACAGTGTTAGGTGGCACAGAGAGGTGTGCAATGGTGCAAGATGGATGGAGATGTTGCAGTAGTGCAGATGTCATAGAGGGAGCACTTGTTAGTAGCAGGTAGAGCTTCAGCATCAGAGTATGTTCTTAGCCCAACAGAGTGGTCAGTTGGGAGTGTTTTTGTTCAAAGTGTTGTTGGAGCAAGTGGACCAGGTAGATATGTTGCATGCAGAACATTCCAAAGTTACAGGATCGAGTTCAAGAGAAAGCCTTTCTTGTTGAGAGGGAGTGTTGAAAAATGTGCAACAAGAAATGTTAAATTTAGAATGTGCTAAAAATAGACCTGCTAAAAATAACATGTCTAAAAATAGCAGTTTGTCCAGTGAGGTCATTGGCCACATTGGGTGAGAGGTGAAATTGCTAAAAATAGAAAGTTCTAAAAATAGCAATTTTGGGTCCCTTACTATTTATAGCAGTCCCTAGTCTATCTATAGGAAGTAAAATTAATTTTGGTCTTAACAACAATTGGAAATATTAATTAATTAATTCAGTTGAGTTAATTAGTTAAGGAAATTCAAATTTGAAGTCTTTGTGAGCATGCACATGAGTTGTCCCACTGATTGAGGAATTTATCCTTAATTTCTTCCACTGATTGAGGGAATAAGTATGAGTTCTATAATGAGAGAATCAGTTGACTTAGTTCTAACTAGTCAAGTCCAGTTAGATTATTTTAACAAGTTGTTAAAATAATAAAATATAGTTTGTTAATGCTTGCATGCATGTGACAACTATTATTTTAGATAACTGAGAACTCACTCATGGATAACTGTTGCATGTCAGTTTTGTCAGAGACCCAGTTGAGATTAGATGTGGGACAATGTATTATTAGATGCTTGGATATTTCTAGTAAGAATTCCTTGCATGGAGAAGGATCTATTTCCAAGAGAAATACGTATTATAGGAGACTGGAAGACTTGTGGCCTATATATGAGGCCTAGGTAGTCTATGATCTTCATCTTCTGATTGAAGATCATCAGGATCTTCTGATTACAGAGAGAGCAGGATAGCTATTGAGCTGATTCTTTTTGTATGTTGTTGAGGATCTATATAATACATGGTTGGGGTTTTATGCTGGTGCTTTCCCTTGGATATATCTTGTGTTATGTGTGATTATTTCTCTTGATTAGTTATGCATGTTTCTACTTGATGTTTCTCAGGAATTTGATTATGCTTCCTCTTAATGTTTTGTAGAAGTAGAAAAAGTATTATGTAGAAGTAGAAAAAGTATTATGCTTTAGGACATTTCATATATCGGTTTGTTCTACAGGTGAAATTTCTACAAAACCAGAGGATGAAAATCGATTCATCCACTTCCTGAATAGCAAAACAGATATGAGCTCCAAGAGCTTAACATAGAAGACAGGACTGAAGCCATTCTAGAGATTAGAAAGGTTCTTTCCAAAAGAAACCTCATGCACAACTTAGAAGAGAAGTGCCACAACATGCAAGTAGCCATTGACAGGTTCATGGCTAAATTTCAGATTCTAAGGGACAAAGGTCTTCCTAGTCCCATGGTCATCAATGACAAACTCATGACCCAATTGGACTATAGTGATAGGTTAAGAAGATTGGCAAAGGAACAGGCAAGTACATCAGCTATTAAATCTTTGCCAACAGGCAAAGTATTATATGATACATTGGAGAACCTGTTTTTCCTAGAACATGAGGTGAAACATTTGTTTCTCACCAAGCCCAATTTTGCAAAATACACAGAAGCAGACGAAATTTACAAAAGAATGTTGAAAGTAAAGTTACCTAAGGAAGAATGGTGGGAGAAAATGACAGATTTACTATGAAAAAGTTTTACATCAGAAAGTTACCACAGTAAATCTGAAGGCAGCCAGGTGAAACAGGTAAAAGATAGATCAACAGGGTCAAAGAGTAATAGAGTCAAAGAGTATCAGTGAAAGATCAAAGTAAAGAAGATTCCAACGTAGAAATACCACAACTATCAGCCAGCTTAAAGGGCTCAAAACTCAATAGAAACAGCCAACAACACCATAATAAGAGGGACAACAAGAAGCAGTTCTACATCTGTCTCTATCTTCATGCATGAAGATATTTTATTCCCTAGATTAAATCTCAAATTGTTATGAGATATTTTGTAATTATTTTTTGTATAAATACTTCACATTTCGAAGTATGTAGTGTGGATTCCAAGACATTTCTATAGACTTTTTCTCTCAAATCAGAGTTCTATTGTATCAATGACTGGATTGGCTTGCTGGATCAAGGAATAAAGATCAGATATTTTACAGGATTCTTGTGTAAAGCGAAATACAAATAAGTATTCTCTCATGTTTACTATTGTTTTTTCTTATGTTTCTTCATAATCTTGTTTGTTTCTCTAAAATCTAAATGTATAACAAGGAATGATATTTTAGAAATTGCTTGAATGCACTCTGTCTTGACTGTTTTACATTCTGAATGTTTTCTCCTAAACTATCTTAGCTAGGGAATTCTTAACTGCTCCTTAGCTTCTGTAGTTTCCCCTTTGGTCTATAGCAAAGGATTCTTAATTGCCCTTTGTTCATGATCACCCTCTGTTCTTCATTCTAATCTTGGTCCAAGGATTCTTAAGTGCCCTTTCACCCTGGTTAGAATCACTTCACCCATTAGACCTGGAGATTTTCCTTTTTCTTTGCTATCCTGTCCTGTGAACATTCCCTTTAATGATCTGGTCCAATTATGCTATCCATTTTTTGACTCCATAGCCAATGGCTTGAAGACCTAGCTCTATCCATCTGCTCAAGGAATTCCACCACTGAACCTTCAATCCAAAATCAAAACCCCATGAACACTAAGAACTAGCCTAAAATCTCATAAAAACAAAGCTAAATTATAAAGAGAGATCCCTCTCTAGACTTAGGTTGGCTAGAACCTAGGCCTAAAAGATTGATTTGTGGTTACCTCGGATGATTCCTTCTTTTGATAACTTCTAGGGAAAACTTTTGAGTGATAACATCTCTCATCCTTGGGAAGCCATGGTTGGCCACAACCAATGCTTACATTAGCTACAGAGTTGGGAATATGACCATCAAGAATGGGCATATGTCCAAACAGTTAGTCCTATACCCTCCTGCTCAACCTTCTCTAGAGCATGGTTTACCTTTATGGTTGGAGGAGGAGGAAGAAGACGAGATTTATTCCACCCAACTTTATGCTTTGGAAGCAACCATAGGAGGAGGACAACAAGATGAGGATGACTTAATTGAACACCTGCTCCAAAGTCCAACTCCTAGTTCGTTACCATTAGAAGAAGAAGTAAGGGAAACCCAAAACAATCATCCAATTGACTTATGTTTGGCTGATTCCAACCCACTCTGAGTCAAAACCATAGAATTCAGCCCAGAGAAAACCTTGAAAATTAATCCATCTCTTTCTACTTTAGAAGAGGAAAAGCTATGCAACATGCTGAGAGAAAACCTAGAAGCCTTTGCTTGGAGTTACAAGGAAAGGAAGGGACTACACCCCTCAATGTGTACTCACCACATATACACCAAAGAAGGTTGCAAGTTGTTCCGACAACCACAAAGGAGGATGAATCCAACTCTTAAAAATATAGTCAAAGAAGAAGTGCAAAAACTGCTAGATGCAAGATTCATTTACCTTATCTCCGACAGTGAGTGGGTCTCTCTTTTAGTGTTAGTTCCCAAGAAAAATGGTAAGTGGAGAATTTGTGTCAATTACAGGGAGTTGAACAAAGCCACAAAGAAGGATCATTTTCCCCTACCCTTCATTGACCAAGTGCTGGATGGCCTGGCAGGGAAGAAGTTCTTTTTCTTTCCTAGATGGATTCAGTGGGTACAACCAAATCCAAATCTGCCCAGAAGACTAGGATAAGACCACATTCACCTATCCTTGGGGTAATTTTTCCTATAGGGTCCTTCCTTTTGGTCTATGCAATGCTCCTGCCACTTTTCAGAGAGAAGCCTTAAGTATTTTCGCCAAATTAGTACATGATGCAGTGGAAATTTATATGGATGATTTTACACCTTATGGATGTGATTTTAAAGAATCCCTGACAAACCTAGGCAAAGTATTGCACAAACGCATTGAAATGAACCTGTCTCTCAATTTGGAAAAATGTGAATTCTTAATGACTGAAGGGACCATGCTAGGTCATTCAATATCTCAGCAAGGATTGTAGGTGGACCCGAACAAAATATAAATCATCTAAAAGGGCCCACCTCCGAAAAGCAGAGAGATGTCAGGAATTTCTTAGGGTTAGCTGGATACTACCGAAGGTTCATAAAAGACTTTAGCAAGTTGGCCTCTCCTTTATTTGGGTTGTTGGCCAAATATTCTGAGTTTATATGGTCAAAAAGCTGTCAAGAGGCCTTAGACATTTTAAAGGGTAAGTTAACCACGACACCAATTTTGCAAGGCCCAAACTGGGCCCTCCCCTTTCATATTCATGCTAATGCATCACACAAAGCCATAGGAGAAGCCTTAGGTCAGGTAGAGGAGAAATTTCCCTATTCCATCTATTTTATCAGTAAGAACTTCTCAAAGGCTGAGCTAAATTATAATGTGACCGAAAAGGAACCCCTGGCTAAATTTAGGCATTACATTATAGGCTACCAAACATTTGTGCATACTAACCATACTGCAATAAAATATTTAATGAACAAACCAGATGTGAATGCTAGAATTATAAGATGGTTTCTTTTATTACAACAGTTTGATCTAACCATTGTTGATAAGCCTGGTAAGGAAAATGTTGTTGTAGACTTTCTATCTAGGATGAATCTGCCTACAGGTGAAGAAGGAATGGTGGTTAACCAGTTACCAGAGGAGCACTTGTTTGCTATTTTAGTTCTCTCTCCATGGTTTGATGATATAACAAACAATTTGGTATCAACATAGTTCCCACCAAACTTTCCCTCCAAAGAAAAGAGCAAGATAGTCAGGAAAAACACCCCCTTCACCTGGATTGGGGGCAATCTTTTCAAACTTGGCCCAGATCAAATCTTGAGAAGGTGTGTAAGGGAAGAGGAAGTTTTTGACATCCTTCTGATCTATCATGATGGGCCTTGTGGAGGTCACTTTGAAGCAAATCAGACAACATTCAAAGTGTTACAAGCAGGCTATTATTGGCCCACTCTTCATCAGGATGTGAAAAAGTACATTAGTCAGTGTGATCGGTGCCAGAGGATGGGAAAGCCTACTCTAAGAGACGAAATTCCCCTACAACCTCAAGTGACGTTTGAGCCATTTGACAAGTGGGGCATGGACTTCATTAGGCCTATCAAACCTCCTTCAAAGCAAAAAAAATGCATTATTGTGTGCACTGATTATTTGACTAAGTGGGCTGAAACCAAAGCAATTAAGGTAGAAATAGAAGAGAAGGTGGCTGAGTTCCTAAGGGAGGATGTATTCTACAAATTTGGATACCCAAGAGAGCTAGTCACAGACCAAGGCAACCAATTTACCTCCAACATGATTGAAGAACTGCTTAGCCATCACAAAATCAAGCATAGGACCTCCACTATCTATCATCCACAAGCTAATGGGTAAGTGGAGGTGACCAACTGGGAACTGGAGAGCATCTTAACCAAGGTAGTGAGCAGTAGCAGAAAGGATTGGGCAGAGAGACTAGTTGAGGCCACCTTGGCCCATAATACAACATGGAAGACCACTTCTGGATTTACACCCTATGAACTGGTCTATGGAAAAAAGGCTTTGCTATCCATTGAGTTTGAATATAACACATTAAGGATGGTAGCCCAACTAGATCTAGATCTTAGTCATACACAGAAAGAAATATTGTTCCAATTGAATGGCTTGGATGAATTTAGAATGCAGGCCCTCCTACGTACAAAGATAGTTCAGCTTCAGAGGAAGATCTAGCATGATAAACATATTAAGAAGAAGCAATTTCAAGAGGGAAATTGGGCATTGTTATATTATTCTAGGTATAAAGACTTCAAGGGGAAGCTAAGGACAAGATGGCTCAGACCTTATGTGGTGGAGAGACGCCATGATAATGGTTCAATAAAAATCAAAACTATAGATGAAGAAGCCATTCCATTGCTTGTTAATCGACACTGATTGAAAATGTACAAGAGGCCTTTATCAAAGCAAGAGTTCATTGACAATATCAATAAAACAATGATGATGGTGGAGAAAGTTCTAGCTCCTCCCTCATCAAGTCACTAAGAAAAAAGTAAAAAGAATAAGGACTCAGGTGAAAACCTCCATGAGGCACCTAAGTCCCATATTTGGGTTGAAAACCTCATGAGGTGGCCCAAGGGTGAGAAAAAAATAGAAAGAAGAATAAGAAGATCCCTGGGTGAAAACCTTCTTTGAGGCGGCCAGGGCAAACATCTAGGGTGAAAACCTCTGTGAGGCAGCCTAGTTGTTTTTCAAAGAAAAAAAGAAAAAAAAAGAGAGAGAAAAATATATAATTGTTATTTGTAGGTGGGCAAGAAAGACAATCAAGGAGCAAAAAGAGGATCCAAAGGGAACCCTGCCTCACACCTATCCATCTCCTCCACTCCTTACCATGTATCCCTCCATCATTTCTATCATTTTCCACTCCACTGCTTCAATTTATGCGTAGAATGTGTTTTCTACAGGATCCCCTGTATTCCTACAGGATCTCTTAAAAACCTATAGGATGATCCTGTAGGAATTACAATGGCCCGGAAAACCTACGAGAAGCAATCCAAGGGCACATGGTAGGTTTTTTAGGTCCCTAAAATTCATCCTAGACATGATCTAACCCCTCACCTCATCCATTACCATCATCCTTGCACTCACCATTCAAAACAAAAAGAAATTAGTTTCTACTAGTTATGAAAAAAGAAAAAAAAAGGAAAAACAGAGGAGAGTAAGAGAATTACCTAAATGTCCCTTTCTCCACACACACTCTTACTCCCTCTGTCCATTCATTCCACCATCCTCACAACCCCAGCCAGCAACATGATTAAGGAATTCTAAGGGAGAAGCAAGTATAGGACATCCTGTAGCAGCCTATCCTAGAGAATGTCAATCATCAACTATAGGTCTTCACTGGGATGATCCAGGATCTCCACAGTAGCAGAAACATTAGATCTTCTATCACAAACACCTACAAAAGCCAAGAAACCATCAGTAGACAGTAAGAGGAGAAAGAAGAATGACCATGTAGCAAATAAACAACACAACACCTCTGATCTTCGACAACTGTAGCATGGCATCGAGACCACAGGTAAGTATCCAGCTCACTCACTCATATGCATCATTTGATCAAAAGTTGTAAGGGTTACAAGATAGTTGGCTTATAAGTGAAAAGGTGGCCAGTTAACTTGGCCACATTTTTTCAGTCATCACATGAAAAACCAGGTTTCCTCTCACACGTGGCTGCAATAAACTCAAAGATAGAGGAGGAGTAGGACAAGAGGTGGTTAACTATGGATCTACAAGGTGGGAGCTGATTACGGGGAGAGGAAATGATAAGGTAGTGGTGGGGACCAACAATCCAAAAATGGAAATGTACCTTTGCTTCCAGGACACCACCTCACTCCGAAACACCATAAAGGGAAATAAAACATCGTTTCCATGCATTCATGCATTCCACCTCCTCGAAACTCCCTCACTCAAGTCACTCTCATAATTATAGCCACCCACGGAAGCAAGGATCCATCATTTTGCAAGAGAATTTCTATAGGAACATGCACAAGAATTCCTACAAGATACAGTCTACAAGAGCATGCACAAGAATTCCTACAGGATACAGTCTACAGGAGTAGTCTACACGATACACAGAGGCATTGTACAGGATAGGCAGAGAAGAGTTCAAGAGAGAATATCACGGGAATTGTCCACTATCATTATTCTAAGGAGGTAGGATCTAAAAATCCATTCCCATTTACAAGCAAATGAACTAGAAATTCTCTAAAATCTAGTGGAGTTAGAAACTGTAGGAGGTGAATTACATACACGGTAAACTCTGTTTTCCTCTTGAATTTAAAAATTTTGTGTCAAACCTGTCATTTTCTCCTCAAGCCTCACAAGCAAGATGACATGAGGGTTTAATAGGAGAGAACCCACAAACACTGTGAGGATACAAAAACACCCCTAGGTGCGTGAAATATTTACAAGACACAATTGGATGGGGTTTTTCGGAAAATTCATAGGGTATGATGATGAGGTGGCCCAAGAATTTTCTCATTCCCTCACTCCACACAACAAAATCCATGCCACTATTATAGTTAGATGGATCACTATAGATCTCACCCCAAAACTCATAAGTAGGGTCACAACACTTCCCCTAGGAATTCTATGGAGAAAAGAAGACAAAGCAGACAATTAGGTGGCAAAAAGGAAATTCTTTTTAGAAGGTGAAGAACCCACATAGTATAAAAATGGAGTAAGGAGGGACATTTTTCCATACCCATGGAGTGAGGTAGGCTACCAAATCATCAAATATATCTCATGTGAGGGTAGATACAGTGTTTTTTATGGCTACCACTTTAGGATCCTTGAAGAATTAAGATTTTGGGTAGAGACGTTAGTTCACCAAAGACTCAACATACCCTATTTCTTGATGCAATCACTCATAGACTCCAACAAAAAAGTAAAGGAAGGGATTTCCCAAAAACTGGCTCACCATGGGTTGATCAGGATCCTCATTGAGGCTTCCCTCCAAAACCTCAGAATCTCTATAACATGGTCAGTCTTTAGAGACTTTCTAGCAGAGGATGACATCAAAACCCTCACTTATGATGTTAGTCCTTCTGTCAGTGATGAGGAGGAAAAATAGGAAGAGGAAGATACAAAGTTAGATAAGGATGAGATGGATGAAGAAGAGGAAGTTGACATAGAGGAACATGAAGAAGCAGAAGAAGAAGAGGGAGAAGAGAAGGAGGATGATGCTGAAATAGAGGAGGAAACTAAGGAAGAAACTGATGGAGATAAGGAAGAACAGGAAGAGGAAGAAGATAAGAAGAACAGAGAGGAAGAAGGAATTGAAATAGAAGGGGGGGAACACAAGGAGGAGTCACCTAGGGTGTCTCCAAAGGCCCCTGAGAGGGAGGCAGCAACTACCCTCACTTCTCTCAGCACACCAGTCAAGCAAAAAGGGAAAAGAAGGAGGCAAACCCCTCTATATTTCAGAACAAGAAAGAGCACAAGAATCAAACAAGGGAAGCCACAAATATCAACAAAAATCCCTATTGAGATTGAAGATTCCCCTACACCAAGAGACAAAATGCCTTCCCCTAAGTCACCAATCACCTATGTAAGGAGGCCTAGTACCAGATCAACTTCCCTAAAAGGTAAGGCCATCCTACAGGATCCATAACAAAACCTACAAGAAGAAAAAATAGTCCTACAGGATACTCTGCAAAAACTACAGGAAGCACAAAAACTGGAAAGCAAGGTAGGGGAGCAGCAAGAAATAAAAGAGGAAGACCCTGAAATAAAGGAACCAAGTCCCCAACCTAACCTAGATTCCTACTATTGGTTTATTGAAGGAGGCAGGGTGATACCTCAAAAATTTGCCATCCCATTGTTTTTCGAACTTGAGAAGGAGAGGGCTAGAACCCATCGATGGATGAAAATCGCCAAGTCAAAAGGGGTGGAAGACATTGGGCACATGGAAGAGAAGCTCAAATAAATGGGCAAAGAGCTAAGTGGTTTAAGGGATAGAGAAGCAATAATGAGAGATCAACTTGAGAGGGAAAATGCATGGTTGAGGGGACAGCTGCAGGAAAGGGAGAACCAACTAGAATGTATGTCCAACCTCTCCTTGGAGGCCATCTAGTGTAGGATTCTAGCTAAATCCTATGCTCTTTACCTCAAAGAACAATGGCTGCAGTTTCAGGTTAAAACACTAGCACAAAGGGGCACCATGCCATTTCAGGACTACAGGCAGTTTATTGATCTTTGTGATCAAAGTACACTAGAGGATAGGGCCAAAATGGTTGAGTTTTACGTAAACAACATGGCCCTCACAGACATGAATATTTAGGACCCTAATGCCAAGCTAGGAGATCTACAATTAATGGCTTTGGCATCATGGATGAACCATGAGGAGTCAAGGGCTGTAGAGATGAAAATAATATTGGCCAGAGAGCAAAATGAACCTCTTTTCATCAGAGTTGAACAATCAAATCCCATGGCTGTAATAAGCACCCATAATCTAATTGCAAATGATCCTTAGTTGGAACCTAGATATCTTGCTGCCCAAGAGCAAGAAATTCCACATTTTGAAGATATGTTTATGCTACTAGGAGATGATAGTATACATGCACGCCTAAGGAGATGGAACAAACTGCCACACAACTTGAAGATAAGAGAATATCACTCCCCTCAAAGGTTTTGAGAGGCACTCAACAGGACACCTACGTATAAGCAATCAATGAAAGGTTGAAGGTCAATTGGATATGCCTAAAACTCAGTCCACCACTACTCCTAGGGATGCTAGAAGGGAGAAAAGAAGAAGAGGAAAAGAGGAAGTGGGAAGAAGTAGAAAAACAATTAGGCTTCTATGAACAAGAATAAGAGACCACAACATAGGCATGGTATGTTAGAGAGGCTACCAGAGCCATGAAGGGCATGGACATTGACTAAGTTACTCATAGGATGAGCAACACTTTCAGTAGTGGGTGATGATGAGCCTCATCATTGGGTAATTATATGGGCCTTAATTCACCTCCTAGCTTAGTCAAACCAACTATTCTCACAACTTATTGCATACTTTTGATTATGTTTTATTTATGAGATGAGTTAGAGTTGGATATTTTTCTTTGTGGTCTAATGTGCATTTAATGCAGGATTAAAGGATAAAAGCAAGGAATTTTAGCAAAGACCTTGGTCAAACTCGAATGGGACAAGGTAGAGGAATTATAGGAGTTAAATCCTCCTCATTTAATACCCCTCCTTTTGAATATCCCTCCATCAGCTTGGAGTGCAAACAACCAAATCATGAGGACTAGAAGGCAACCGAGCAAGTGAAAGACAAAGCACCAGTTTATCTTGAGTTTGCGAGTGGAGCCTCCCTAATTTTAAGGAAGTAATTGGAGACTTCAGATGTATAAGTAGAGAGGCCTAGGACCTTAGTAGGATTCAGATTTTTGATTGTAAAAATCTAGTCTATTTTTGAGCTGCAAGACTTGTGACAGTTTTTGATGTAATCCATGGTTTTGAAAATAAGAATGAGTTTTGTTTTGAGCTAGCAATGAGCTAACTCAAAGGGATGAAGCTCTTGGGTTAGGGCCCAACCCTAGCAACCAAGGCTCCTCTTTATTGTACATGTATGCTAGCATAGATTCATGGTTTAATTGTTCATTTGCTTAAGTAGCTGCATTTCCATTACAACAATGTACAATAGATTGGTTGTATTTTAGTTTGCTTCCATTTGTGACTTCTTTCAATTAGAAGATTAGAAAGGAGAGAAAGATCACCGTAAGGTTGTCAGCAGGTGTCTCGGCCTCACCTCCTCCCTCTGGGACCATGACTTGAGGAAGAGACCCTTCAGCAACCCCAATAACACAGATTTCTAGTTCTTGCATAAGATTTGGAGTTTGTTATCTTGATTCAGTACTTGGTTCATTGCATTTTCATATTTTTCCATCACTCTCTTTCTACAATAAGATCTCACTCATGTTCTCAGTTCCTTCAACACTTTCTTCATGCATAATATGGACAATTGATTCATGCTTTTCTAGTTTATGAGAATGTATCTTGTTGCATAGTTCTAGGAAGACACACACATTTTAAGCATTGCAGGTACTTCAGGAGGAGGTCTAGACTTCATCACCAACATCCATATTCCACCTCATCCACCTCAACCATCTCTTGTTCCACCATCACCCTCACTAGCTTTTTTGTCATTTTTTATTGAAATTCCCTTAGACACATTGAGTGAATCTAGCCATGTCTTCTTTTGGATATTGACTCTTGAGTGTTCCTAGACCTTCTAACACCCTATCCCACTCATCACACACCTTTTAAAAGCTTCCCAATACCCCCAACACCCCACAATTAGCTCTCAGCTGCATCTTGTAGGTTTCTTATAATTCCTACAGGATCATCCTGTAGGTTTCTAGTACATCTTGTAGGTTTCCCTGAATCAGCTTGTTTTGAAGACGAATTGATGGGGAACCTATAAGAAGTCACAAAAAGCCTCCTAGGACCCTCCCACACCATCTAAGCACTCCATATCCCTTCTATCCATCCTCAACCACCTTCCATCCACCCGTCACATCCACAAGAACAATTAAATTGCATGCTTGATTTTACCAAAGAAAACCAAAAAAGTGAAAGCAGATTTAGTTTAGTTTTCTTGCTTAGACATTAGTATGGTTTGATAGTCTTTACATGTGTAACTTAGATAGAAACATTAGCATAGTTGTTTAAAAGGTTAATTAGGATATGGTGTTATTTAGCATTACATGTTTTTTTCTTCATTACTGCAGTATAGTAGCTCTCTTAGAATAAATTTTCTCGTCTTCCATCAAAGAATCAAGCTTCTTCTGAGTCTATAGAAGTCTGTCTTGGCACCCCTGGGGTCTCTCGCCAGATGAATAGTGACAATAGGTAGGACCTTCAATTTTAATTGTGCATATAGAATTGTCACCTCCAAGTTTGTACGAACCCCGGGTTGATAAGTAAAGTTGGTAACCTAGGAATTGCAACATCCTTGTTGCAATACTAGTGCTCATCAGATGGGTCAAGGGAGTGGTTTTAGGCTCTAGTTGCTTGCAAGACAAGATCAAGGGAATGATTATAGCTATAGTTGCTCAGAGGACAGTTCAAAGGGAGGGACTGATGGATTTCACAAGTTTTTCTCTACATTCCTCGTGCTGCTCAACCAATTTTGGTGTTGTGGCAATGTTATTGATTGGGACTTTTCACCATATGGCCGGAAAAAGTTTGTGGGCCCTCTAGAAGTTGCTGAAGGTTGAAGATATCAAAGGGTTAGTGGAGTTAGTGATTGATTTTTTCAAGAATCCTTCCTCAACCAAATCTAAATTATGTGAACATATTTGTTGAGTCTTCCATAACTTGCTACATTTATTGAGTTAATCATCTCAGAAAATGTTAAATAGAAGAGGGCTTTGAGTTAATTTGGTTGTTTGTTGTGAGAATGCGAGAGGATGCTATTGTGATAGCATTATGAGTGAGTAAAGCATAGAGCAGTTGCTTACATATTTTATGCTGACATATATCAAAGATTTATGGATAGAAATCAGAGATAAAATTGAGAAGAAGATGCATAATTTGTGTGTCGATTGTGGCAGAAATTTCTGCATCTTGTTGTGTGTTTGAGAGAGGTGTTTGGTTTGTTGAAGTAGTGAAGAAATTCCCTTCTCCGGGTGATATTTATGGATGAGAAGAATGCTAGAGCTATTGGGTTGCTCATGTTGAGCAAATTGAGAACCCAGTATGAAAATATATGAAATGTGGTTCACATGGAGGAAGTGAAGGTGTTTGGAGGTTTCAGTATAGACAGTGATTTGGCTGATTCATAGTAGGAAGAGTTTTCTCCATCCAATAGGAGTTGGACAGTCCAATGGTGGTTGGGCAAGGATCGTTGGTCATGGGAGATTCCAGCAGATGGTAGTTCGTAGATCTGTGATACAAAAAAAGTTCCAAATTGATAGGTGTCAACATACTGTAGAGGAAGCCAAGTAATATGGCTTATGGTTGTAAGCTAACCAATGTAAATTTGTTCAAAAGATTAATAGAATATTTGAGTAGCGCAACAAAAATATGGTGGTTTTCTCCCAAAAGGGTTTCCACTTGAAATACTTGTATTCTTGTGTGTGTGCATGCTTGCATCTCTCATTGTTATTTCTCATGGTTGTTATGATTTTAGTTAACTGCTGCTTATATGTTTTTATGAACTAATGTTGTGGATGTGGATGGATAATTGACATAGAAGAAAAAGTATAAATTGGTGAAAATTGATTAAAGGACATCACTACTGCTTCACCCCCTGCTCTCAGTATTGAATATATTTCCAACACCATTTACACTCTGCAAATAGGTTAATGCTTACATTTCTACAAATAGGAATAACATTTACATTCATGCAAAGTAGAATAACCTTTCCTTTCTGAAAATAGAGTAACATTTCCATTTCTCCAATTAGTTTAGGCTTAGATTTCATGTCATTCACTTATGTAGGTTTTAACCCTATACAAAAATTATCTGCAAACGAATTCTTAAAACAAAAAATATACAATGGCAAGAACATAAAACAAAGACACAGAGATTCTCCCATGGATCCCAAAATTGGGACTACTAGACTGATTTTTCATTATGTTCCTTTCAATGTTACAATACATATATATATATGCTAAAGCATTCCTAATCCCCAATCGATTAACCCTAGATTAGATCATAACCATAGTTCCCTTGACCGGATCTACAAACTACCATGGGCAGAAAACCATCATGCCCAAAACCATATGCAAAATCTATGCACAAAACCATGGGTAGGTCTACCCGTCATATTTGGGTCTGCCCCCCATCCTTGGTTCCGCATATATATAGGGTTTGTTTTTCCCATGGAACTGCCCTAGACCCTATGTATGGGGGCTATTGCCCCCTATAAACCCCCCGTGGAGGTGGGCTATTGCCCACCTATAAACCCCCCGACAGGGGGGGTTTTCACCCCCTTGTGACCCCCCTGTTGCACCCAATGCAACAAACAAGGGGGTATATCTTCCCCCCTGTGACCCCCCTTCACGTCCGACTAGTCATGGAAATTATATAACACACATCCAACATTCTCCCACTTGTTGTTTTCTTTTGCACACAGGGAGTCACAAGAGAGCTTATTCATTGGTCCATCCATGCAATGCCCATTGTTCCTCTACACCAAGAAAACTTCTCAATGCTCACAAACTTCGTCAATGCATTTGCAACATTCTTCAAAGTGTCCACCTTTACCGAGAAAACCTTATTGTCTTCAACCATATCCCTCACAAAGTGATATTGAACATCAATGTGATTGTCTTTGAATGATAAGCAGGGTTCTTTGCCAAGGGAATTGCACTTTGGCTATCATAATGTATCCTTATAGCTCATTGTACTAACCCTATACTTGAACGCAATATTTGCAACCAAACTGCTTCCTTTCTCATGTGAATGGTTTCCATGTATTCTACCTTTGTAGTTGAAAGTTCCACTACAGAATGTCTCTTGCTCTTCCAACTGGCTGCTCCTCCAAATAGGTTAAACACATATCCACTTGTAGATCTTCTCCAATCCAGATCTCCAACCTAGTCTGCATCAACAAAGACATGAATGTCCAAAACTCTGTCCAATCCTGGTCTTCCTTGGTAGCACAAACCATAATTACCAGTGCCATGAAAATACCTTAAAACCCACTTCACTATTGTCCAATGCTCCTTCCCTAGTTTTGACATAAACCTACTTAATACTCCCATTGCATGTGCAATGTATGGTCTAGTAAAGACCATTGTATACATCAGGCTACCAATTTCACTTGCAGATGGAACATGGAACATGTCCTCTTCCTCTTCTTTTGCCTTGGGACACTGTTAAACAGATAACTTTACACCTACATGAATAGGAACCTTCACTGGTTTACTATCCTGCATATTAAACCTCTGCAATATTGTTTCGACATACTTCCTTTGGTTTAATCAGAGCTTCCTTTTTTCCCAATCTCATTTAATTTCCATGCAGAAAATATAGTTTGCAGCACCAAGATCCTTCATGTCGAATTTGGATGACAATTGGGTTTTCAAATCCTGGATAATTTCTTTGCCATTTCCCAGTCAACAAGATATCATCCACGTACAAGACCAAATAAATAACACGGTCACCAATTGATTTAAAATACACACAGTGATTCGCTTTTCTTTTGGTGAAGCCAAGTCCTTGTATATATGTATCAAATTTATAATACCACATACTTGGTGACTGTTTTAACCCATACAAAGACTTGTTTAATCTGCATACTAGTTCTTTCTTACCCTTCACCGCAAAGCCTTCAGGATGCTTCATGTAGATCTCTTCTTCTAGATCCCTATGAGGAAATGTTGTTT
Organism: Pinus tabuliformis; assembly: GCA_031772625.1. Lineage (NCBI taxonomy): Eukaryota > Viridiplantae > Streptophyta > Pinopsida > Pinales > Pinaceae > Pinus > Pinus tabuliformis. Next base: position 842,576,818 of record CM062809.1, on the reverse strand, counting down.
TCACATCCATCTGTTCTACCTCAAAATAAAAAGCATAAAAAACAAATAAAATTAATATAATAGAAACTAACTTGGAAACATGAGAAAAAAATCACAAAAATCAAATCCCGACACCTGGGAATAACCTTTTGCTACCAACCAAACTTTGTGTTTCTCCACCTTTCCTTCTGCATTCATATTCTTCTTAAATACCCATTTTCTTCCAATGGGTTTACTTCTAGCTGATGATTCCACCTGATCCCAGGTCTCATTTTTGTCCAAAGATGCCATTTCATCAACCATGGCCTCTTTCCAGAGTTTTCCATCCTCTGAATCTACTTCCTCCCTGATAGGTCTAGGATCATCATCAATAATAAATAGAGAAAAAATTGAATAGAAAGAAAATGGAATATACCTTTATGGTTTCCTTCTCTCTCGAAATTATCTTCTCAAAGATGGAGTGTTAGATTGTTGGGGCCTGACCCAGGTTCATAGGTGATTTAGCCAAACAAATCCCGGTACTACTGGCCCTTTTGGCAACAGTCCGTGGAGCACGGACTGAGGTCTCACCCAAAGTAGTATGGGAGAGTGCTAGAACTAGGTTTCCACACCCTGGAGATGTCTGATGAGTTCAAGTGATCTGCGGTTTGACCTTACGCACACGTCGCTATGCGCACTTACCCGTTCCTCACAGCCTGATGTGGTGCCTTCGCGCAATCCTACTCGGGGTCCAAACAATTTTATTACCCAAATCATTACTAGTAATCCGATATTAGTTGATTAACTTATCTTATCTGTGTGATTTCCGTTATACTTAACAATATTCACAATTCATACTAGTGCGTGCAGTAAAGAAACAATATAATTGAAATTCATATCAACAAAAATTAACCCAAGAATAGATACACAGATTTAAGAGAAAACTTCTCTTTATTATTATCTTCCTTCGGTTACAGACTCGACTCTCCCTTGCACAATCAGCTGTAGGGGTCTGCACACTCAACTGTGGACAACTAGGTCTCTCCGCACTCAGCTGCAGAACCTTCTCCTACCCTACGACCCAAGACAAACTTTACACTTGCTCTTTTCTTCTATTGTGCTATCTATTAGATTCCATTCCTTTCATCTCTTTACAACTTAGAGCCTCACTCTATTTATACAATCCCATGGTCCGCGGACAATGGGTAGGCCAACCTTACATTCAAAACGAGGGCGGACAACCCTAGGACTCTAACATACATTTTGCGCCTACAATTCACGGAGCTTTACAACAATATCAACTCAAAACTTTTTCTTTAAGCCCCAAAACATGTTGTGGGGGGGGTTCCATGCCCAACAGGCCCCCAGCACAAACATCGTGACTTGCGCTCAAGTCACTCTGTCAGCGCAATGATCTTGGCGCAGAATCCATCCAACTATTCTCGAATGGTACTGATGTCTGTAGCGCACTGAGATGCTGCTTGCTAAACCTGCTGCATCTGTTCTTCTGTAACCTCTGTGTCCAATGTGCTTCCCTACATCTGCACGTGCATCCCCTGTATGTGCGTGAGCTTTCCTTCGATATTCACTGTGATTGTGAAGGCCTCGTCAATCCATGGCTGAACACATGCTTTGAGAACTTCTTCCTTATGTCACGCCACGTCCACCTGCTCCTTCAATGCCTTAGCTTTCTGCATCCTCGCAAGCCGCTGAGTGAGGACTACTATCTGCGCATTTACTCGGACACTGTCATATTGCTGTTGGAGTTATTGCGCCTCTTTCTCCAGGTGCTGGATGTTGGGGTCCTCCTACAAAGTCGTGAGGACCTCCATTGCTTGTTCCAACATGCCGGTGCAGTCACGCACTACACCTCTAATTTCTGCCAATCCTGCTGCAACAGTACTAGCGTGCTATTCTTTGACTTCCAGAGGAGTGGAAGGTTGTGCCTTTAACCACAGCTTGATGATATGAAGATTCAGCTCCAGCTGAGCCTTTCTCGTTTCTTCCTTGGCCTCGCGAACTCTAGTTGCGAATCGGTGGTTCCGCACCTCTACTGGTAGATCTGCTGGGATGGCCAGCTCTGGGACACGTCGACAAGCATCATCTACCATCTGCTCAAAGTGTTGATTTTGTGACACCAATTTGTTGTGTTGCAAGGTGAGTTGTTCCATGTTTATCTTCTGTTCATTAAGAACTTGGATTGCGCGGCTCTCCCTAGCATACATCTCTATCGTTATCCCATTCTGTAGCTAATACAATGTTTCTCATAGAAGGGCAGCCAAAGTAAGGCTATGGCCTTTCAACATGTTAATCGAAAACCTATCGATCACATTCGCTGCGACCAGCGCCCCTTCTAGTAACACTATTGTGTTTTCCATCCGTGGGCACAACATCTGCTCTGCTGTCGAGGATCCTGCTGTAAGGTGGGTAGAAAGGGTACCCACCTGAGGGGGCCACACCTGTAACTCCTGTAGCTATGCCCTGAGGGCCGCCAACATAGTCTGATGCTCCTGCCTAAAATCCTGAAGCACTTCATTCATGACATCACGGACCGTCTCGCCTATGTCATGGAGATCACCTTCCGTTAAGGTGATCGGGTCAATGGCAAACCTTCGAGGCCTTGAACTTCTTCCTTAGTCCTGCTCCCTCTGCGATGTGTGGTCGCTTCAACTATGTGGACGCAGCCCCTGGGTCCATTCTCCCTTCTGCTATTTCTGTTTCTTTTGCTTCCTGCCCTTGTGAGGACGTTGCTTGGTCCTCATCCGCCTTTGCTGTTTCTTCTGCCACTACCTGTGCTACTGCTGCTCCATCTGCAGCCATTTTCTGTTCCGTGGCATTATGTGTCGCTTCCCCCACTGCCCTTTCCTTAGCTGCTACTGTTTCCTTCCATATTTTCTCGGCCAATTGTGTGACGCACATCTTGGCATCATCCTTCTTCTTTTGCGTTGCCACCTTCTCAAGTTCTGCTAGGTTTGGGGTGTGCCATTCCAGAGGCCACGTCTCCAAGACAATGAAGATGGGGTCGTCAGTGGCTATAAATGGGAGCTTCGTCCACTGCTTCATTGTATCCTTACATGCCCTGATGTATACATTATGCATGTCAACTTTGAACTCTGCAAAAATCTGCAGATTGTTGTACACCATAGGTGACAGGTGTGGCCTCCAATTGATCCACATCCAGATGCTCATCTCCATGAGCACCCAGAAAATTTTGGTGTCGCGAATCTGTTTTGCGTCCTTTGTGGCCAGAGCGAAGCATACTTTGCGGCCTCTGGTAAGTCTCTGTCAATGTTGGGGAATTGATTGTCTTCTATTAGTTCCCCTGCTATGAGAATGATTGATAAAAACAACCACGCGTAGTGGAAGATTTTATCCTACTCCTGCGCTTCGCAACAGTTTTTCAAAAAATTCTTCACAGAGGAATTCAGACCAGTTGAACTAGACCCCGTCCGCACACTACTCGTCCAGTACGACCACCAGCACCGGTACCTCATTGGCGTGACACTTCCTCATAACTTTGTCGGCCAGGAGTTGGGTTGCTACATGTACCCCTTTGTCCTTGATGCTGGAGATGGTGTAGCCCCTCTTCTTCTTCTCCAGCTTGTATTTTGCCTTCATGGCTTCTGCGAGAGCCAAATCACTACCCTTTCCTTCAACTATTTTCGCGGGGTCCTTTCCTTTACAAGGGAGTCAAGAAATGCGGTGAATGAGGTTTTCCGTGATGGGAATAGGATCCTCCAGGCATAGATACCCATCATGCACCAAGTAGAGGAGCTGTCTGATGACGAAAATGGTGATGGGCGCATGGTGGAAATGTGGTATCCATAATAAGTGTAGTAACCTGGCCTTTTCCACACTGCGCAGCCACTTCTACGGCTCTAACATTATCACCGCCCCCTTAGTATTTTGCTTCATCATGTTCCCGATCTCTAGGTGAAGGAACATCTCGTAGTCAGCGAGGTCCCAGTCTTCAAATTTCATGGTTGGCACGCGGCCTAGGTGCGTGCCCTCAAACACAATGCCATCTAGGAGGAGCGGGGTCTGGAGTGAACTCTTGGTTTCGTCTAGGTCCTTCGGTACTTTGGTTTTCCCTTTTTGTGAAGGGACATACACGGGCAGTTTTGTTGCAGAGTGTATAGGTTGAATATCTTCCTCCATATCTTCGTCTTCTTCCGTTGTGATGATAAGGGCCTATAAATCTTCTTCTTCCTCATCTATGTCGACCATGATAGATTTTCCTTTATTGGCCATTGATAGCTTATTGTGTAGTGGGTTCCTCAGGGACACGCATACGACGGCCATTGCTTGCTTATCTTTCTTGGGCCTCGGCATTCGCGGTGATTTGGGGAATTCTGTCACGACCCTGTCACCTTCTGGAACATCCTCCACCATTGGGGTCTGCGCGGCCTCGCCGATGGTTACCTCTTCAATCCCTAAACCATCCTTAGTGGTTGTCATTGTAGCTAGGCTATATTCGGTCACTTGCGAAATTAGGGGCTCAATTATCGCTCGGCTCACAATGCTTAGTGCTCTGCTTAAGCGCTCAATTCTCAAATGACCAAGTGTTATTCGCTGGCCAACCCTTTGCATTTTATAGCACCTTTTGAATTCGAATTCGATCGCTCCCCCCAATTTTGGGCCATTGATGCTTTCTTGGCGGCAGATTTTCCCAAATCTGACCCATAAATCATGTCTTAAATGCGCGCCATCCGCTCCATTTGGCCTCAAATCAAACATCCTATCATGAATAATGACACCAATGGTCACTTTCTGGCCAATCCGCGTGGAAGTTCAGCCCTCCGTGCGTGGTCGCGGACCCTGTGACGCTCTGCTTCTGTGCGCATCCCCAATATCGCGTAGCTTCTGGGCATAATAGTTTATAGTCCCGCTCTTGCTTTCAACTGCCTGGAGCACTAAGACTATCCTTCCTGCAGATAGTCAGGTGGTTGCACCACACATGTGGGGCTCCATCCCGTCCTCCACCATGGTTCGCAGAGAATCTCCATGTTTCCGGGTAAACTAGTGTCTACTTAGATCTGTTAGTCCCACTAAGATGGGTAGCTATCTTAGAAACAAAAAATTCAAAGTAACTTGTGTTTTCCTTTATGAGAGATAGATGAGAGAGAAGCAGAGAGTACCAACCTCAGTCTTTCGATTGGCTCCTTGCTTGTTTCCTCTCTCCTTTGATAGAGCTTCGCCACTCCTTTCTCACTTGTCCCGCTTCAAAGAACACCTGTAGAGTCAAAGCAGCAAAATACCATCAAAGCATAGAGATCTATAACCATAAACAATGTAGAATCAGATGTAAATTAACCATACAAATGCATACACAAATAAAATATTCAGAAATATACAAGTATATGGAGGAAAACTCAAATAGATTTATTGATAGAAGTAGTAGAAGAGAGGATTACAACCTAGCTGTCTGATCCAGCGCCATCCTCCCAGCATGAAAGCCCTCTTCACCTCATGAAAATCTAGATCACCCAACAATACAATGCTTCACAGAGAAACCAACAACACTTCCTTACAAAATACAAAATTCCAGCCTCTGGATCTCTAGGATGAGGGATCCATATATAGATATTTGCAGGGGGGTGAGTTAGCTTCTGGGATTTTGATTAGTGTCATTTCACTGATAGTTCTTGGTTCCACTTGGAGATTTCATGATCTCTTACTCATCCCTGGGCAAATTCAGAGAGGCAAGTGTCATATGAGCAATTTCTAGAAGATTCTCTAAGTTTCCACCTAGAAAACTGCCTCTACCATTTGTCTGCTCTCACTCATCGCACCCTACAAAAGGGCTATTTCGTATGCATTTCACCCCTTGTGTGTAATAGGTGAGATGCATTACACCCTTAACATGGAGCAGTCTGTATGGTCCAGTTTTGACCAGTTTTGAGCAGTTTTTCAGGGAGAACTTCTCGAAAATGATGTAATCAGTTGACATTGATCCTTTAGGGTATGAAACAACACTTTTATGGGTTTAGAAGCCCTTGGTTTATGGAAATATGTGTTTGGGGTTGCAGTGCCCAAATATGTCTATAACAGTTGCCCCCTAAAGCATGAGGTCGTAAATCTTCTGATGTTGGGTGAAATGCTTTATGACGAGGATTCGAGGTTTTTCGAACTGGAAGGTGACCTGTAATAAGATACAATATAATGCATTATCTTCATAACATTTTCATGATCTAGCTGAGGTGGGAATTCCCATGCTTAGCTTTATAAATTCATTTTCATGTACATAGGATAGACAACCGTCTATGTGGCAGACTGATGATTCTGGTAGAGCCATCATCCTTAGCTTGGATGATTATCTATGCAGCTATGGAGTACATTTGATGTCCTTATTTTCATGAATATATCACAACCCAGATGGATGAAAATAGATCCGGGGTCTTCAAATTTGTTCAATCTTCGCCCGAAGTACAAGTCGATCCATGTGAAAAGATGTTCTGATGTCGAACATGGAAAGACATCACCTGATTACCAGCCAATGATGTAAGCTGTTAACAGGCGCGAGAGGAATCACTGATAATGATAATGACCCTCAAGGTACTGTAGTACAATTCACGTGGTGTGAATACATGAGTTGATGTCGAACACCACACAAAATATTTCGGTCGAAGGTCATTGATGTAAACTTGTCGCCGGAAGTGAGAAACTTGCCATTGAGGCATGCAAGCGTCAAAGTACTGAAAGGGTTGTTCCTAAGTCAAATTCTTGGATAATGAGCTGATGTCGACAAGAAGTGACCTGTCGTAGGAGGGCCTTAATGAATCCCACATCTACGACAAAAAATGGAGAAAATGATTTTGTGGAGGTGAAAACGATCTGATGATACAAGGTTTAGGGTGGCAGTCATGAAATAATGGAGCGTGAAGGTATTGCAGTGGATGAGGCATAAGGTGGGTTGGTGAATTCTCTGAGCAACTTCTCTTGAACATATCGACAACACTGAAATGGATTGGTAGCGTTAACCCAAAAAATGGATGGTACGGAGGACCAATGGTGATGTGACTGGTGAACAGAATAACCCAACCCGACTCAATCATGGTGATGGAGTGAAAATGTCATGTTCAAGAGCAACTTGCTACCAATGAAGTTCTTCAAGTTTTCTTCCCTTTTTCCCCAGTCATTGCTGACCAATACCTCTTTATTTTTGTCAAGATTGAGGAGGATAACATATGCTTGTTCTATAATTTTCCCTTTGGGCAAACCTGTCGCTATGTTTTAGCGAGCCTGGCGACAGTGAAACTCGCTCTTGTCCGTATGGACAAGTTTGTCGCTATTGTTTTAACGAGTTTAACGACAAACATAACTCGATCCTTTTCAGTTTTAGAGAGTTTGAAAAGAGACAGAAAGGAAATTCCAGTAGTCCTTTTTCATAGTATAATCCCTTAAGTCCGAAAAAGTATAAAATAATATGAAAGGGATGACTTTTCGGTAGTTTTAGCGAGCCGAACAAGACAAGCACTCAATCTTTTCGTGTAACAATCCCTCAGGTCCAAAAAGATTAAAATATAAGAGGGATGGCACTTCCAATCACTTTAACGAGCTGGAGAGGCCAATTGCTCGACAATATTTTCATATTTTATGAGTCTAAAAAGAGCTTAAAAGAGACTCGTTTTTGAGGAACAAGTGATGTTTTTGGATAGCAACTGGTTCTAGGTAAGTTTGGAACTTTTCAATCACGACAGTGTAAAGAAGGTGGCTAATAGAATCACTCGTCGCAGCTGTTCCTCAAAAGGGTAAACAATCAAGTGGAGGTGTATGATCGGCTAAAAGAGTGGAGGTGACGGTAAGAACATGACCAAGGCTCAAAACGCTGATAGTAATGCGATCACAAAGGTTATTTACCAAAAGGTGGATTCATTTTTTAATGAGCTTGAATCTTTAGAAACTATGCTCAGTGCTAGGTTTATTTTTTAATGAGCTTGAACTTTGCGGAAACATTGCTCGTAATAATAGTCAGAGATGTTCAATTCACCATTAACACTATGTTCTTTTGACGGTCGTACTACCTGTTCAATTGCTCCATCAAAGTTATTAGAAACGTAAATACATTATTGAAAAATGAGTTAAAAACCAACATCTTACTTGAATTACGTGAACAGTAACATAAAAGTAGTTTTACCTCTCATTTTTACCATTTCATTCAAATTTGGGATTGTTGGAGCTCTGCAGATGTTTTCCCGCTTGATTTTCATCAGCTGATTTCGGGAGATTTGGTGGACTATTTTCGGCGCCGTCTGGACGAGGTAGGAGCTAACCCTGAGTTCTTCAATTGCATTCTTTCCTTTTCTGATTCTGAGCATCTTTTCTTGTTTTTCTGGGCCTCAGGGGTTTGAACAATTTGTTCTCTCCCCATCGCACCTAGTATACATCAAAAGGTATGATGCATATTGAACTGGCCATTGACTAGTCAGTATGCATCCAACCTAGTACACAGCTAGGGTGCGATGGGTGCAGGGAGGAAAGTTTATGCACTATTTTTTCATGGAAATTTTGCCTGTTTTTGCCTAAATCAGGATCCTAATTCTTCCCTTGTTTATTTTTTCATAGATTCATCAGATCAAGATGGTCGTTACATGGCGTGAATGCGAGCATGAAGAAGAGGATATGATTGCCTTACATGATCCGGGTATTGTTACTGCATTGCGAAACTGTGGCTTGCACAAGTTCTTCTGCATATCCAGCATGAATAAACAAATCATTTTGTTGCAATATCTTCTTGATGCATGGGATCCTACCAATCAAGTGTTCCAGATTAGAGGTAAATCCATCCCTTTGATAATTGAGGATATCTATTTCTTGACCGGGTTGTCGAGGCGTGGTGCCCTTCTCTCGCTATGAGGATCTGCCCGTGGGGGTGAATCCGTGAAGGATTACATTCATCGATTCTATAGAGATGGATCTCAACCGAGCAGGGACGATAAGATCAGTATTCGAGATGTCACTGACCAGTCCTTGAGGACTGTTTTATTCACCTTTGCTAGATTGGCTGGTAGCGCGACTCTTCACTTGGCCAACAGGTCCTATATGCAGTATGCCTTGGAATGCCTTGAATCAAGGTATTCAATTGGTGTGATGCAGTACTTCTGGTTATAAAAGAACAGCTTTCCAAGGTGAAAAACGAAAGATCCAAGAACTTTGGTTATGGTTATATTCTAACCGCTTTCGCCTTGGAGAGGATCCCATTGATGCAACCATAGTACATTTCACTTGGACTGCCACCACCAAGGGAACCACAGATGCAGAGATGGGTTGATCTTATGGCCAGACATGCTGGTCAGTCGCAGATTTCATTCTCTGATGCCTTCTTTGAGTGGTTCAACTATCAGCAGATGTATTATGGCTAGACATGCTGTTCAGTTGCAGATTTCATTCTCTGATGTGTTGTTGGGAAAAGTATCCAATACGGAATGACCCTATCCCACTCTAAGGGTGATAGTACCTCAACAACAATCAAAGCAAAGATATTCGAGATTACTTCTTTATGAGATGTAAGAGAGGGGAGAAAGAGATCCACTAACCGATGTCTTCTGCTAATGATTGATCCAATCTTCTCTCTTTGCTGCTTGCTCCCAACTCCTTGCTCTTTTACTGGCCCAGCTACACCAAGATCCTGCAAAATCACAAGAAAAGGAAACTACAAGAAGCATACATTCATAATTGATTCAAGGATTAGAATAAACCAAATACACAAGTATAACAATACACCATTGAGACACATGCATATAGAAGAACCTCAAATGCTTTATTAATGGAAGAAGTAAAGTTCAGGAAATGATACAACCATAAAAGGCCCAATCCAGCATCACCTCCCAGCAGAAAGAAATCTCCTCTTCACCTCCTTCAAGAAAATCACCCAATAGTTCTATACTCAAACCAACAACACTTCCTTACATTCACAAGATTCCAACCCCCTTAGACCTCATGAGAGAGCTCTATATATAGGAGTTTTGGAGAAAGGATGAGTCAGCTTGAGGCTGGCATGAAGCTGACTAGTGTCCTCTCCCACTTTAGTTATTCTTCAGTTCTTGAGTCCACTTGGAGGTTCTTGCTTCCACTTGGAGATCTAGACCCTCTTACTCATCACCAGTCGAATTCCCTGATCCAAGTGTCATTTTGGAAGCTTCCTGGGCATTGACACCTTGAGGAATGACTGTGCCACTTGGCCAAACTCATCCAGCGCAGGTAGCCTTCTTTGCAGTTGACATTCAGCACAGGTACACAGTGGAGCAGTTGACATTCAGCGCAGATGCTCAGTGGAGCAGTTGACATGATCCAGAATTAGCTTGTTTTTGAGTGTTTTCAGGTGGAGAACTGATATTCAGTGTTATGGTTTGCTGACCTTGTTCCTCTAGGGGTAGGAACAACATGTTTAGGGACTTTGGATCCCTTAGATTATTGACATTTCATGCTTCATGCTGTAAGGCACAAAAATGTCTATAACAGTTGCCCCCTAAAGTATGAGGTCGTTTATCGGGTGAAATGCTTTATCAGGAGGATCTGAAGTTCATTCAATCGCTGAGAGGTGACCTGTAATAAAATACAATACAATACATTATTTTTCATTCTACTTTCATGATCTAGCTGAGGCGGGCATTCCCATGCTCAGCTTTATAAATTCATTTTGGTACATAGAATAGACGATCGTCTGATGATAGACTGATAATTCTCTGCTGAAATTATCATCCTTTGAGTAGGATGATCATCTGCTGCAATGATGTACATGTCAAATGTTTTTATATCCTGGATATATATCGCAGCCCGGATGGATGAAACTAGATCCGGGGTCTTCAAACTCGTTCGATCTTCACTCTAAGTACAAGTCGATCCATGTGAGAATTGCGCTGAAGTCGAACATGGAAAGACATCGCTTGATTACCGGTCAATAATGTAAACCGTTAACAAGCGCGAGAGGAATCACCGATAATGATAATGACCCTCAAGGTACTGCAGTACAATTCACGTGGTGTGAATAAAGGACTTGGCATCGAACACCACGCAAAATCTTCTGGTCGAAGGTCATTGATGTATACCTGTCGCCGGAAGTGAGAAACTTGCCATTGAGGCATGCAAGCTTCAAAGTACTGAGGGGGGTGTTCCTAGATCAACTTCTTGGATAATGAGCTGAAGTCGACAAGAAGCGATCCGTCAAAGGAGGGCCTTAATGAATCCCACATCAGTGACACGGAACGGAGCTAATGATTTTAGTGGAGGTGAAAACAATCTATGAAATATGATTCAGGGTGGCGGTCATGAAAGGATGAAAGATGATGTATGGTAGTGGATGGGACACGGTTGACTCTTTCTGAACAACATCTCTTGAACATATAACGACACTGATGCGATGAATCGGTAGCATTACCCCAAATGTGGATGGTTTGGCGAGACCATGGTGATGAGACCGGTGAATGAAACAACCCAACCCGATGTGGTACGAAGGAAAAGTGTCATGTTCAAGAGCGACTTGCTACCATTAAAGCTTTGAGGTTCTCCCAATTTTTCCCCAGTCATTTCTGACCAGTACCTCTTTATTTTTGTCAAGCTTGAGGAGGATAACATATGCTTGTTCTATAACCTGCCCTTCGGGCAAGCCCATCGCTATGTTTTAACGAGCTTAGCGATAGGGAAACTCATTCTCGTCTAAAGACAAGTTTGTCGCTATTTAATCATTTTAACGAGTCTAACGACAAGGAAAACTCGGCCCTTTTCATTTTTAGAGAGTCTGAAAAGGTACATAAAGTTAACTCCAAAATTCCTTTTTCTTCATCTAATCCCTTAAGTCCGAAAAAGTATAAAACAATACAGAAGGGATGAGTTTTCGATAATTTTAACGAGCTGAATAAAACAAGCACTCGACCTTTTTGTGCAATAATCCCTCAGGTCCAAAAAGATTTAAAATCTAGAGGAGGGATAGCTCTTCCGGTCCTTTTAACGAGCTGGAAGGCCAAAACTCGGCAAACTTTTCATATTTTACGAGTCAGTTGAAAAGAGCTTAAAGAAGACTCGTCTTTTGAGGAACGAGCGATAAACAGGGATAGCAGCAGATTCCAGGTACAGGTTGGAATTTTCCAATCACGGCAGTGTCACAAGGATGGCTAGGTGAAATCACTCTTCGCAGCTGTTCCTCAAAATGGGTAAACAATCATATGGAGGTGAACGATCGGCCAAATGAAAGTGGAGGTGGCAGGTGCAAACACGACCAAGGCTTTTATGGCTGACAAATTTACGATCACAGTGGTTATTTACCGGGATAGGTTCATTTTTTAACGAGCTTGAAAGCGCCAAAACACTGCTCAATCTTATGTTTATTTTTTAACGAGCATGAACTATGTGCTAAAACTGCTCGATCTTGCGTTTATTTTTTAACGAGCATGAACTTTATGCTAAAACTGCTCGAAGATAAGTTTGCATGCCCCCAGTATAATGATGCAAATCGAGGTGCATGCCCCCCAAGCTTCATTGCATTCAACTTGGTGGTTGGAATGAAGGTTTACCTTTGAGATTTGGAAAGGGGGTTTGTTTCATTTTTTTAATGAGGTTGACACAGTAAAAGAACTATCCTCATGACTCCTTGTTTCATTTTTTAACGAGGTTGACACGAGATAAGAACCGTCCTCGGAGCCCACTGTATTTACAGTATTTCTATTAGGGCGATGATCCATGCTGACAAAATATTTAGGAATCTTCCGAATCCATTAGATACAGAAGATTTCATTTTGTAGGTTTCCATCGTGGCCACTCCCGCCAGATTACTTGGAGGCGGTAGGGCGAAAGTACCCATTAAGGCAGGGTCTTTTAGGAGGCCTACCCCGATATTTTGAAGCGAATGATTGCTTCCATGGATCATTGGAATGCTTCCCGTAACTTGTGAACTGTCGGGGAGGAAAGTTTGTTGGTCAATGACTGTAATTCTTCCTTGAAAGGGAAATGCAATCTTCCTGAAGTAGGTCGACACAACTGCGGCCATGGCATATATCCAGGGCCTTCCCAGTAGGATGTTGTAATCGAGGTTTCCATCAATTACTTCAACACCAATTCCTACTGTTTTTCCCCCCAGTTCAACTTGCAAGTTACTTAAAATCCCGTATGGAGTGTATGATCGTCCATCAAATGCTTTTAACGTAGTTGATGATTTCGACAAGGGTGGTGAGCCTAAATTTTTCCAGCAACTCATCGACATAAGACATGTAGACGCCCCCTCATCAATAATTGTTCGATGAACAGTTTTGTTGAGGGCTTTCACTTGAATAAGGAAAGCTAGTTGAGCTGGTAACTGAGGGTCATATCCTTTATGATCAAAGGCCACAAGATTGGAATCCATTGGGCCAATCCCAACTATTGCTGATAATAAAGCTTGCTCTTGGGAGGGGCAATTTTGCGGTACCTAAAGTGTCGACATAGCGGACGACGATTGAGCCAGGTCCTCTATTATATTATAATTCTGTGCTATTTTGGCACGAGGATTAAATGTCAATTTGTGTACTACTCCCTTTGGCGACTTTATCGTTGGTTCAGGAATGTTGGGTGGCACAACTTTGGTTAAAGTTGTCGTCGAACTACTAGGTTGTTCATTAGCCTTGTTCGACAGCCGTGGATTCCCGTAATCTTTATTCCTTGTCAAAGCATCATTTTGCTGCTTCGAGACAGACAACATAAGCACTTGGGATCGGGAAGCATTTTGATTAGCAACCAGATTTTGACCTGGGTTGGGAAACGGATCAGTCAATACTGCTGGGGTTTTTGAACTCTTAAAGAGTTTCTTAACTTCAGCTATATGTGGACAATCTTTCTTCCAATGATTCTCATCGCATATATGACACCCTGCCGGGGGTTTCCTTTTTCTCCCTTTCTTTTTCTTCTTGCCCCCTGGTTGCTTCAGCTGTTTGCCCTTGTTGGTCGACATGGCATTTACTTCTGAGGCAAGAAGTTTTTCATTTGCATTTTGACTAGAAATTTTGTGTTTTCTAATCACGCCATTGCCGGCGTGAGAGTCATTGTTTGATTTAGGAGGAGGAGGAATTGAGAATTCCGGTCTAGGGGCGTCAGGGATTTTGTCGTAGAGCGTGCCGGACTGAGTATAGACCAAGTCCAGATATTGCGCACGAGCGATAACCTGCTCTTCCATTACGACTCCCCCCTTTGCCACATCTTCCGTGATGGCAGGAAGTAATGACTTGATAAACCATTCAGCTAATAGTTGATCGGGAACGTACGTTTTTACCATCCTACGACGACGTCGCCACTCATGTATATGATCAGATATGTGGGTGGCAGTCGTCTGTTTGAAGTTGGTAAGGAGTTCTGTTCCCGTTTCATACCTTATTGGTAATTGAAAATGGGTTAAAAAGGTTGTGGCTAAGGTACTGAAGTTGTCGAACGAAGCTCTAGGCAATTCAATGTACCATTTTGCCGCTGGACCCGTTAACGTCCTCTGAAAGAGGCGAAGTCTTATCGAATCATCATTCAGGGTGTTCGATGAACACCATAGATGGAATGTCATCACATGATTCGACGGGTCTTCACCCGGATTTCCATTAAATTTAGGAATATCTGACGGAAGTTTATGTGGAATCGCTGGCCACCAAGGGGCATAAGCAATTGGATCATTCGTCAGCCGGTTTAGATCTGGTAATTCTAGAGTTGCTACAAAGGGCAACTGTTGATTCAGGTTAGGCGAAGCATACCCAGGATAATATGGGATCGCCTGAGCAATGGGTCTTTGCATACCAGCATAATGCTGGCAATTTTGACAAGGCTGATGGGCATAACCATTATAGTATGGTTGCCCATTACTTACAAAGACTTGTTGCTCAGGTCCTTGATATGATTGCTGGAATGGCGGTTGTCAAGATTGAATAAGCTCTGGTTGTTGGACCATTTGCTATTGACCAATACTGGATGATTGACCAGGATGAGGAGTCCCAGTACTTGTTTGAGCCTGAGTCGCTCCAGATAAGGAGGCACTACCCTGAGATTGTGATTGAGTCGTTGAGACAAGAGGTTGTTGTATTGCAACCTGAGAAACTTGGGGTTGACATACAACAAGTGGAGCTTGTACTTGCGACACATTCACTATAGCAGGTATGGTGGGAATATTCGACACAGGGTGTACTGGTTGCATTGAATATACAACCTCTGGTTGTTGAGGCAGTATTGGTACCCAACCGCTGGATGTAATTCCAGTTTGACCTGAACTTTGTTGTAAACTCCCATATGGTTGTTCTCTGGGAGGGAACAATGAAAGAGCATACTGCCCTCCATATGGTGGAAATCCAGTACTTAAAGGGTAAATTGGCCTTTGAAGACACATTGGATCAATTTGTTGAGTTTCAACATAAGAAATACCAGATGATAATCCGGATGAGGAAATAGGAACTAACCATGTCGTCGAAACAGTCTCCGATTGGACTCCAGCTTGTTGTTGACAATTTGCCGGGACAGATGGTATACCAGCGAACATCGTTGGAGTAGCAGCAGGAGGCTCTGCCGCTGCTGTGTCGGATGACACAGTCCTGGATGTCGACGGTTGTTCAGACATATTTAGTCTATCCAAAAGATTTCTTAGCGATTCTACAAGAACTTTGTGATGAAGGTAGACTAACTTCGAAGATCAACGCAGGAATAAAGGGAATGGTGATGATTATCCCGTTTAAAATAAATTTTAACGACGCTTAGACACAACTTGCTTTTTCACTTTTAAAGAGTCGAGAAAAAGCTAAAGATGACTCTAGTCTCCTTCGATGTTTTAACGAGCCCGAAGTGACAAATGCTCGGATGGACTTTTTCAGTTATAGAGTTTGAAAAAGGCCAAAAGAAACTACTCTGGAGTTCTAGGCAGAGGGTGTGCCAAACTTTTCGCAAAACCACAGAATACGTTTTACTGTACGGGTGGTCGATCTTTGTGAATGTTGTGTTCACTGCATTGCGATCAGTAGGGCGGCCGACACGGCTTCCTACGGATAAAGGCTTTGTTCCTATAGGGGTCTCCCAATATATACGCGACGGTACGTGGGAGAACAAGTCTGTATTGATACTTATCGCTTCACCGTGGAGGAATCACCCAACCACTCAACGGTAAGATATCACGTTTAACGACGCCGGAACACGTCTCTAGCTTAGACCTCTATGTGTTTGCGTTATGTTTCAAAGCATTGTTATGTAAATTCAATTTATTTTAGGTTGATCTTGTTTAGCAGTTTTCCTTTATGGATCACCACGAGATGTATAGTACAACTCCTAAATGCAGTCTAAAGATGAGAAGCAAGCTTTTTCAATCTTTTCAACTTATGAAAATCTTAACTACTGAGGGAAAAGAAAGACATCATCTTTTCACACAGATCATAGAGCACACACTAATGCACTTTTTCCTAAATCAACATGCAAGCTGTCAAAATGCACATGCACAATGCAGGTATTTCTTTTCTCTTTCTTAATGTTGATGTAATACAAAAAGAAAGCTGTTGTATAACTTTGAATTCAATTTCAAGTGAAAGCAAACAAGCTTGTCCAAAATCAAAAGACACCTTAAGATTTACTTGTTTCGACACTAGAAATATATAAATTCAAACCATATGATGAAAGCAAAAGCTCAATCAGCTATGAACAACAAATAAACTAACTCTTAAGATCAAAACGACACTTGATCATAGGTCTAGATCTAAGAGGCCACAACAAGACTAGTTCACTTTTCGTTATGGAAACTGCAAATGATATAAGAAATACACAAAGAACAAATACAGTTTCTTTATACAACCGAGGCGGAATAGTGGCAAGGAAAGTTGGTTTCAGATAGGTACATTGACTGACAGCAGGCTGCAAAAACACGGATGAAAACAGGGCAATAAACAGGAGGGAACCCCAGTAGCACTAGGCAAAATTGGTTCAGCGCAGGTAGTACACTGGAAGTTTGACCTTCAGCGCAGGTAGCCCCTTCGGGATCTGCGCTGAAATGCAGACTGCCTTCACAGTGCCTGCACTGAAGAGTCAAACTTTCGTTTTTCTCAGTTTCCGGGTCACAGATTGCTCAAAAATTCACAGTTTTTGGCCAAATCAGAAGCTATCAATCAAGTACACACTAAGGGATGAAAAGGAGGATGAAAAGCTATCACTAAGAGCTGTTCAGAGTCCTTGTGGATCAGCTCTTCAAATCATAAACATGCCCAGAAACTGAGCTAGAGTAGCTGCCCTCTACTTTGCATTTGAAAGATCCAAATGCAGTTCGATTCAGTACTCCCTGTGTTTATGAAATGAATAGCAAAAACACAAACAACCAACAAGATACGATCCCCAACGGAGTCACCAATTTGTTGTTGGGAAAAGTATCCAATACGGAATGACCCTATCCCACTCTAAGGGTGATAGTACCTCAGCAACAATCAAAGCAAAGCTATTTGAGATTACTTCTTTATGAGATGTAAGAGAGGGGAGAAAGAGATCCACTAACCGATGTCTTCCGCTAATGATTGATCCAATCTTCTCTCTTTGCTGCTTGCTCCCAGCTCCTTGCTCTTTTACTGGCCCAGCTACACCAAGATCCTGCAAAATCACAAGAAAAGGAAACTACAAGAAGCATACATTCATAATTGATTCAAGGATTAGAATAAACCAAATACACAAGTATAACAATACACCATTGAGACACATGCATATAGAAGAACCTCAAATGCTTTATTAATGGAAGAAGTAAAGTTCAGGAAATGATACAACCATAAAAGGCCCAATCCAGCATCACCTCCCAGCAGAAAGAAATCTCCTCTTCACCTCCTTCAAGCAAATCACCCAATAGTTCTATACTCAAACCAACAGCACTTCCTTACATTCACAAGATTCCAACCCCCTTAGACCTCATGAGAGAGCTCTATATATAGGAGTTTTGGAGAAAGGATGAGTCAGCTTGAGGCTGGCATGACGCTGACTAGTGTCCTCTCCCACTTTAGTTATTCTTCAGTTCTTGAGTCCACTTGGAGGTTCTTGCTTCCACTTGGAGATCTAGACCCTCTTACTCATCATCAGTCGAATTCCCTGATCCAAGTGTCATTTTGGAAGCTTCCTGGGCATTGACACCTTGAGGAATGACTGTGCCACTTGGCCAAACTAGCCCAGCGCAGGTAGCCTTCTTTGCAGTTGACATTCAGCGCAGGTACACAGTGGAGCAGTTGACATTCAGCGCAGATGCTCAGTGGAGCAGTTGACATGATCCAGAATTAGCTTGTTTTTGAGTGTTTTCAGGTGGAGAACTGATATTCAGTGCTGTGGTTTGCTGACCTTGTTCCTCTAGGGGTAGGAACAACATGTTTAGGGACTTTGGATCCCCTAGATTATTGACATTTCATGCTTCATGCTTTAAGGCACAAAAATTTCTATAACATGATGCCTTCTTTGAGTGGTTCAACCGTCAGCAGATGGTCTTCGCTGAGTATCCATATGTTGGGATGGATTTCTGTGGTGACCCAGATTTGGTACTTCCGGCTAGCGAGCAGTGAGGTGTTATAGGTAAAAATATCTGACCATATCTCTGTTTATTGCTTTTATAATGTTCTTGTGTTTTTTAAACGTTATCAAGACTAATCAAACCCATATATTTGTGCAGATATTGGAACAGTGTGACTAGCAGTGCGCCCAAGGGTAGAAACTGCCATTCTAGCAGGAGAGGCTATAGGGAGGGTTGTACTTCGTCATTTGGACGGTAGAGACCCTTGCAGTATTGTAGGATCAGATCGAGGGTCTCACCCTTGGTATTTAGGATGTGAGGACTGACAAGTTAGCTCTGAGATTACAGTGCCATACCACTAGCGTGTCGAGTTGATGGACTAGGCTCTTACGTATGATCGCACAGGCGGTGACTTGTTATCACCAGCACCATTAGTCTAGGGTGCTTTCTTGCATTTTTGAGCTTTTGGGTCGTATGACCGATTTTTGTCTTGGAAATAGAACATTTTGTAAAAAATTATAAACAGTTATATATATTTTTTATTTTCGGAGCTTTATTTCGGTTAAGTTATATGATCCTGATGCAAATGTTGATTGAAATGCTTTTTCTTTTATAAATGCTACAAATGTCTATCTAACACATAATTTTCTAATGAATCAGTTAATGTGTTTAAGTTTCTGGAAATGTGTTGATATTGAATAGAATCAAACTGCCTTTCCAAAATCCTAACCCTTAGGAACATATGATAGATAGCTGGATTCCAAACGGAATAGATGCCAGTAAGCTGTAGGATGACGAGTTATGAGTCTAGCCTGACAACAAGTCAGCGTATGCCATGTGCGATGGCATCAGAGAGAAGCTCTATCAACGCACTATATTCAGCGATGTTGTTCGTTGACTGACCAATACATACCCCTATAAAACTTACTAACTCGCCGCTTGGATAAAAAATGGCCCAGGCTGCAGAAGATAGGTTCTGTGTACTACGACTAGCTCCGTCAGCGTATCCAACAAATGATTCCAATAGGTCCGACATCTGCAACAAATGAAAAAGTGGATTACCTAACCAAAACGATCACTATTAACGAAAACAAAAATCTAACAAAAGCATATAAAGAGATTACTACACTTAGTCAAGCATAGTAACGCTTAAGATACAACCTGTTTCGGGGTTGCGACAGTGGAATCCCATCGTAATCTACTAGCTTGTAGGCTCCTTTTGCTAATACTCGCTTAACAATGTAGGGACCCATCCACAATGGTTGGAACTTACCCACTCCCAATTTATCAGATTCCTGATCGTAAAGTAAGACCAGGTCACCTTCCAAGAAGACACAGGGTTTGACATTTTTGTCAAACTGTGCCTTGACTCGTTTCTTGTTAGCCAAGGTGGTGTCACGATGAGTTTCATCCAATTGGATTAGTTCCAAGAAACGAGCCTCTTCCTTTGAAGTTCCGGGGAGAAGGTCGACTGCGAGCTTGAGAAATGAAATTTCACATTGAAAGTAAGACTGCTTCCATGCCATACACTAGCTGAAAGGGTGTAAATCCAGTTGCATTTCTCACCGATATCCTATATGCCCACAAGGTCGAGTATAGGATTAGGTGCCAAATCTGTTTGTGGAATCCAATCATCCTTTGCAGCATGCACTTCAGGAATTTGTTGATGGCCTCAACTTGTCCGTTAGCTTGCGGATAATACGGAGTAGAACTATCGTGGGGAAGTCCTAATTTGGCAGCCAATTCAACCATCATGTGATTCTGGAAATGCGATCCATGATCTATGACTATAGCTTGTGGAACACTGACTCTAGAGACTACATGATTGAAAAAGAAAAGAGTATCCATTTCACTGCTGTTGTTTAATGTAGGCATCGCCTCGGCCCATTTCGTAAAATAGTTAATTGCGACTATGATATACCCATGCCCCCCGGCCAAGGTGGGGTTACATGTCATGAAATCTATGCCCCATTTGGTGAATGGCCCAACAACAACTACTAGATGCAAAGGTGCGGGTGGTAGTCTGGTTTTACGGTCGAAGATTTGACAAGCATGGCAACTTCTGACTGCGATTATGCAATCTTTGAACATGGTAGGCCAGAAGTAACCTGCTCGTAAGATCTTTTGCACCGTAGCGTAACCAGATTGATGCCCCCCACACGCGCCTGAATGGCAATCATTCAGGACTTTTTCGGCCTCCTCATGGGTGAGGCACCTTCGCAGAACTATATCGATACCGCAACGGTAAAGTGTATCACTGACGATCATGTAGTCTTTTGCTTGGTATCGAGTACATCGTTGTTCAGAGCGAGAGGTATTAGGCCTGTATGGTATGGAGATAGATTATTATATCTCCGTACCATGGATCGCTCGACGATATTAGAAACAAAGATTCATCCACAATTGATGCTTTGGATGTTGAATTGTTGGACGATGATGGGAAGTTGCATAGTAACTCCGTGAAAACTAGAGATTTCTTTGATTTGGATTTTACGAATTCCAGATCAAACTCTTGCAAAATGGCTATCCATTTCGAATATTTTCCCCCTAGTAACTGACACAACAATATGTAAGTCATAGGGTTGCAATCTGACAAAATGGTAGTTTTGCGAAAGAGGATATAGTGTCGAAATCTCTGTACTACTTGAATAGCTACAAGAGCTAGCTTTTCAACATAGGAGTACTTGCTTTCTGTATCATTTAAGTTTCAACTTAAATAATAGACAGGATGTTCGATTCCATTGTCTTCTTGAACTAAAACCATTGCGATGGTCGTATCTGCTGCAGCTAGATACAGGTTAAAGTCTTTTTGATAGCTAGGAGCATACATTAATGATTATTTTATTAGGGATTCCTTTAGAGAATCAAAGGAAGCTTGTGAAACCTGATCCCAGTTAAAGGGCACTTATTTTTTCAAAAGAAGTGAATAACCTTTAGCAAGTTCGACGTAATTTGGAATGAACCTCCTCAAAAAGTTTGCTTTCCCTTGGAGTTTCTGAATCTAAAGCAAATTTGAAGGTGGAGGCATATAGATGATTGCTTGAACCTTACATGGGTCGAGCTGAATCTCGTCCTTAGAAACTATGAAACCAAGTAAATGGCCAGAACCGACACAAAACACACACTTGTACAGATTGAGTCGTATCTTGTAGTGTCGGTAACGTAGAAATATAGCTCTCAAATGCTGCGGATGGTCAGTCCACTTTTTCGAATGAGCCGGCAGATCGTCGAGATATGGTTGAACGATGTTCTTGATGTCATGGAAGGCATAGTTCATAGCCCTCTGAAAAGTTTCCCCTGCATTCTTTAAACTAAAAGGTAGTTTACGGTACACAAATGTGCCCCACAAACACATAAATGCAGTCTTCCACTGGTCCTGTGGGTGGATATTTATTTGATTATAGCTGGAAAATCCGTCCATGAATGAAAAGATTTCGCATCCGGCACATTCATCAATTATCTGGTCGATGAAGGGTGTAGGGTAGTTGTCTTTGGACAAGCTTGATTTACATCCCTGTAATCAACGCACACTCTAATCGTTCTTTGCTTTTTCATCACAGGAACAATATTCGATAAATGAAACTAGCATGTAAAAGTTTTTCAACTTCTGCCTTAATGGCAGTGGCTTTCTTCGGGTGTACCTGCCGAAGCCATTTTCGTACCGGTTTGACATCTTGATACATCTTGATTTCGTTATTCTTGAGTCAATGCCTGTCATTTCTTCATATGACCATGCAAAGACATCTCTGAATTCACAAAAGAGAGCACAATATATTTCCAGTTCTGAAGAAGAGCAATATTTGCCGACATTAATATTCTCTACAACATTTGGTTTGGTTGAGATATTTATGGCGATAGTTTCTTCAATATTGGACAAATTTCGCTTGGAATCCACCATATTTACAGTATTTGATAGAAAATAAAAAACTGAAGTATGATTAAGGTTGCTAGAATAATCTTTGTTGTAATCCGGAAGATGGGAACGATGGCGGTAATCTTCCCATGGTGCCTCTCCTATCATCATTGACTGAATGATTCCTTCGTTTGTATAATGTACATGCGACCAAGGATCTGAAGAGGTGCCATATTCCTTAGACCTATCTATCCAAACACTCGATGAGCGTTGATTTGGGTTTGCCGCCCAGGCCAAGAAAATTGATTGCTACAAAATTTCTATTGGGCTTGGAGGCAATACCTGGCGATGATCCATGCTAACAAAATGTTCAGAAATCTTCTGAATCCTTGTAGATATGGAAGATATCATATTGCAGGTTTCCACCGTGGCCACTTCCGCCAGATTACTCGGAGGCGGTAGGGAAAAAGTACCCATTAAGGCAGGGTCTTTTAGGAGGCTTACTCCGATATTTTGAAGTGATTGAGAGCTTCCATGGATCATTGGAATGCTTCCCGTAACTTGTGAACTGTTGGGGATAAAGGTTTGTTGGTCAATGATTGTAATTCCTCCTTGGAAGGGAAATGAAATCTTTCTAAAATATGTTGACACAACAACAGCCATAGCATAAATCCAGGGCCTTCCCAGTAGGATAT
Source organism: Pinus tabuliformis (assembly GCA_031772625.1). Taxonomy (NCBI): domain Eukaryota; kingdom Viridiplantae; phylum Streptophyta; class Pinopsida; order Pinales; family Pinaceae; genus Pinus; species Pinus tabuliformis. Next base: position 842,553,867 of record CM062809.1, on the reverse strand, counting down.
TGTAAATGAGGTTTCCATCGATAACTTCGATGTCAATTTCTATTGTCTTGCCCCCCAGTTCAACTTGCAAGATACTTAAAATTCTGTATGGGGTGTATGTTTATCCATTGAATGCTTTTAATGTTTTTGATGATCTTGACAAGGGTGGTGATCCTAAATTTTTCCAGCAACTCATTAACATAATGCAGGTAGTCATCAATGATTGTTCGATGAACAGTTTTGTTGAGGGCTTTCACTTGTACGAGGAAAGCGAGTTGAGCTGGTAACTAAGGTTCGTATCCTTCATGATTAAAGGCCACAAGATTGGAATCTGCTGGGTCAATCCCACCTATTGCTGATAATAGAGCCTGCTTTTGGGAGGGGCAATTTTGTAGTACTTCAAGTGTCGACATAGCGGATGGCGATTGGGCCAGATCCTCTACTATATTATAATTCTGTGCTACTCGAGCACGAGGATTAAATGTCGATTTGTGTACTACTCCCTTTGGTAGCTTTATTGTTAGCTCAGGAATGATGGGTGGCACAAATTCGGTCGAAGTTGTTGTCGAACTACTAGGTTGATCTATAGCCTTGTTGTTCGAAATGGACAATATAAGCACTTGGGATAAGGAAGCATTATCGCTAGCAACCAGATTGGTTTCTGGGTTTGGAAACGGATCAGTAAATACCACCGAGGTGTTTGAATTCTTAAAGAATTTCTTTACCTCAGCTTGATGCGGACAATCTTTCGTCCAATGGTCATCATCATATATGAGACATGGCCGACTAGGTTTCTTTTGCCCAGAAGGGTTTCCAGAAGGTTTCTTAGGAGTTGAATCTTCCTGTTTATTATTTTTGTTTTTCCCTTTCTTCTTGCCCCCTGGTTGCTTCGGTTCTTTGCCTTTGTCAGTTGACATAGTTAACCTCCAAGGTAGGAAGTTTGTCATTTTCCTTTTTACTGGAAACTGCAAGGGCTTTACCAGATGGGGCCTTTACGATTTGCGTACTTGAGGTGCTAATCATGCTGTTGACGGCATGAGAGTCCCTGTTTGATTTACAAGGAGGAGGAATGGAAAACTCTAGTCTAGGAGTGTCAGGAATTTTGTCATAAAGCGTTCCAGACTGAGTATAGATCAAGTCTAGATATTGTGCACGAGCAATGACTTGCTCTTCAGTGACAACTCCTCCCTTGGCCACATCTTCTGTAATAGAAGGTAACAATGACTTAATAAACCATTCAGCTAGAAGCTGATCAAGAACATATGTCTTTACCATTCGATGATGACGTCGCCACTCATGAATATGATTAGATATGTGAGTGGTTGTTGTCTGTTTAAAATTGGTAAGGAGCTCCATTCCTGTTTCGTACCTTATGGGTAACTAAAAATGGGTTAAAAAGGTGGTGGCAAGGGTGTTGAAGTTATCGAATGAAGCTCTAGGAAATTCGATGTACCATTTCGCTGTCGGACCAGTTAGCGTTTGCTGAAAAAGGTGAAGCCTAATCGAATCATCATTGAGGGTGTTTGACGAACACCACAGATGAAAGGTCATCACATGATTCGATGGATCTTCACACAGATTTCCATTGAATTTAGGAATATTTGACAAAAGTTTATGAGGAATTGTTGGCCACCAAGGGGTGTAAGCAATTGGATCATTTGTTAGCCGATTCAGATCCAGTAATTCTAAAGTTGCTACGAAAGGCAAATGTTGATTCAGGTTTGGCGAAGCATACCCAGGATAAGATGGGATTGCTTGAGCAGTGGGTCTTTGCATACTAGCATAATGTATTTGATGCTGATAATTTTGATAAGGTTGATGGGCACAACCATTATAATATGATTGTTGGTAACTGTTTTGAATATACGGCTTCCCTTTCCCGCAAACCTTTGTTGCTCAGGTCCTCGGTAAGCTTGCTGGAATTGTGGTTGTTGATATTGTACCAGCCATGGTTTTTGGACCATTTGCTGCTGCCCAATACTGGATGGTTGACCAAGATGAGGGGTGATAGTACCCGTTTGAGCTTGAGTTACTTCAGTTAAGGAGCCAATAATCTGCGGTTGTGATTGAGTCGTGGAGAGAAGAGACTGTTGTATTATGACCTAAGAGACTTGAGGTTGACATACAACAGGCAGCGCTTGTACTTGCGACATCGTCACAATAGCTGGTGTAGTGGGAATGCTCGACACAGGTTAATTTTTTTGCATTGAATATACAACTCTTGGCTGTTGAGGCAGTATTGGTATCCAACCACTAGATGTAATTCCAGCTTGACCCAAATTTTGTTGTGAACTCTCATATGGTTGCTCTCCCAGAGGGGACAATGAAAAGGCATACTGTCCCCCATATGTTTGCAATCTAGTGTTCAAAGGGTAAATTGGTCTTTGGAGTCTGGACTGCCCAAATTGATATTGATGTGAAGGATCAATTTGTTGAGTCTCAACATAAGAAACTCCAGATAAGATTATGGATGAATAAATAGGAACAGACCATGCTGTCGAAACAGTCCCCGGGTGGACTCCATCTAGCGGTTGAGAGCTAGTTGGGATAGATGGCATACCAACGAACATTGTCGGAGTAGCGTTAGGAGGTTCTGCTGCTGCTATATCGGATGAAAAAGTCCTAGATGTTGATGGTTGTTCAGACATATCGAGTCTATCCAAAAGATTTCCTAGCGATTCTACAGGAACTTGCAATGAAGGGTGATCAAAAGAACTAACTTCTGTGGTAGAAGGATATAGGTGGATCCCAGTTCCAAAATGCAATGGGGTACTAGATGGAAGATCCTCCACAATCTCTTCTATAGCAATCAATCCAGGTGGAAGAGGTAGACCGTCAGGTCTGTAAAATATTTCTGGTGCCGAAGAAGGTATAGACTCTGCAGTGATAGATGCTGGAGGGGTGACACCTTTCGAATCAACCCTAGATGGAGTTGGTTCAGGAATAGAAGTGTTTACCATTACACTAGGATCAGTTCTAATGTCCTCTTGTAATTGCAGAACTTCTTCTGTAGAGGCAGGGGTACCAAAAATAATTGGAGTAACTGGAGTCTCTAAGGATGTTGAAACACAAGTTTCAAATAAACCAGAAGATTTCAACCCAGTTAAACGAGATCTCTTGGCCTAGAATGGTTTCATTTCCAGAGTTAAATACTTTGACTCGTTAGTCTGCGCGAACGACGGGGTTTTGATTAACTTTCTTCCACGATTATGGATTACTTGATCAACTCAAAATTAAAAGGAGAAAATGTTATTTTGAATTAAATGAATTTTATGATGCTTTGACACAACTTGCTTTTTCAATTATTAAGAGTCGAGAAAAAGCTAAAGATGACTCTAGTTGCCTTCGATTTTTAATGAGCCTGAAGTGACAAGTGCTCAGATGGACCTTTTCTTTTAAGGAGTTTGAAAAAGGAATGAAAGTGACTACTCTAGAAATATAGACAGAAGGATTACCAAACCAATCGCAAAACTGCAATATACACCTCGGTGGTAAATTATAGAGAAATTACCGAGGACTTTATGTACGACAGTCAATCTTCCCGAATGCTATGTTCAGTGCATTGCGATCGATAGGGAGGCAGACACAGCTTCCTAAAGATAAAGGATATTAGCCTATTGTGGTCTCCCAATATATACTCGACGGTACGTGGGAGCACAAGTCCGTACTAACACTTGTCGTATCAAGGTGGAGAAATCACCCAACCTATGATGAAAACGATAGTTACTAGGCTTTACGACACCGGAATACGACTCTAGCCTAGACTTCTAGATGCTGTGCATTAGGTTCCAAAGCATTTTTATGTTCATTGAGGTTTATTTTACAGTTGATATTTCTTAAGAAGTTTGCCTTTCAAGGTTCACCACGTGATGTAGATATACCATTCCTAAATATTCAATCTAAGATGATAAACAGTCGTTTATTTTCTTTTAGCAATGAAAATCCTAGCTACTAAGGAAAGAAGAGTAAGATTATTTCAACATAGAGCAGAGAGAGCACACGAAATGCACTTTTCCTAAATCAATTTCTGCATGCAGTCTAAATGTAAATGCACATGCATGTATTTGTTTTTCCGTTTCCTTAATGTGAGAATGACAAAATGAAAACTAAGTGTAGATCTGAACTACTTTTCCTCAAAGCGACACTTTAACAATTTATTTTCAAAAAACGAAAGGAAGACTAAGACGACACTTTCACTTTCGAATGGAAAACTGTTTTCGACACTTCAAAGAATTGATAATCCAAATCAAATATAATGGCAAAAGTGTAATAGACTATCTAAAAGAGGAAGACTTTACAACACTATTTTCTTGACTGAAAATGACAGTTGCGACACTTTCGAATCAAAAGACGACAGTTCGATTAAGCTACTTTTTGCAAAGGAGGACTGTAAATGATGAAAAATACATAAAAAAAATTCACAATTCCTTATCAATGGAGGCTAAATAATGTAAAGGAAGAAGGTTCCAACAGTGATATACTGATCATATGCAGAAAAACAACTGAATAGAGCTGAAAACAATGAAGAAAAAACCAAAATCTGGAGAGAAAAACAGTCTCATTCAATCATCGCACATGTCCGTGAGGGAAACAGGGATGCATCTCACTTGCAGAACACGAGAGGAGTGATGCATCCAAACTGCCAATGAGAGACAGTGCGATGGTCTAGGGACGAGACTGAGCTTGGTTTTCACCCACAGTTTGCAACTAATTTCAAGGATTTAAGCTGAGCTTATGATAGACAGTAAACACAAAATATAGGGGCTGACCTAATGAGGTTATTGAGCTACCACCAGGGCACTTAGGATGTTTGCAAGTCAGATTTTCAGTTCCGGAGATTGACTGAAGCAACATTGATCTACTTTTCAGTTGCACAGCAAAAGCAGTTCGAAGGCTAGCTGGCTTAACTTCAGGCTCCGTTTGTAGTTTATAAAGAAAACAACAATAAGAAACAATTATTATTATTTTTTAAATTTTTAAATTTTTATTTATTTTATTATTTTATTTCATTTTTTTAAATGGATCATCGAACTAAGCCTTTGGAAACATCACCTAGGACCTAGGACTTAGGACTCACGAGGGGATTTAAAACATTTTCAACCCTCAAGAGGGAAAACTAGTGTCTACTCATATCTGCTAGTCCCACTAAGATGGGTGGCTATCTTAGAAACAAACAATTCAAAGTAACTTGTGTTTTCCTTTATGAGAGATAGATGAGAAAGAAGCAGAGAGTACCAACCTCAGTATTTTTCTTGGCTCCTTTCTTGTTTCCTCTCTCCTTTGATAGAGCTTCGCCACTCCTTTCTCACTTGTCCCACTTCAAAGAACACCTGTAGAGTCAAAGCAACAAAATACCATCAAATCATAGAGATCTATAACCATAAACAATGTAGAATTAGATGTACATTAACCATACAAATGCATACACAAATACAAGATTCAGAAATATAGAAGTATATGGAGGAAAACTCAAATAGCTTTATTGATAGTAGTAGTAGAAGAGAGGATTACAACCCAGCTGTCTGATCCAACACCATCCTCCCAGCATGAAAGCCCTCTTCACCTCATAAAAATCTAGATCACCCATAAATACAATGCTTCACAGAGAAACCAACAACACTTCCTTACAAAATACAAAATTCCAGCCTCTAGATCTCTAGGATGAGGGATCCATATATAGATATTTGCAGGGGGGTGAGTCAGCTTCTGGGATTTTGATTAGTGTCATTTCATTGATAGTTCTTGGTTCCACTTGGATATTTCATGATCTCTTACTCATCCCTGGGCGAATTCAGAGAGGCAAGTGTCATATGAGCAGTTTCTAGAAGATTCTCTAAGTTTCCACCTAGAAATCTGCCTCTACCATTTGTTTGCTCTCACTCATCGCACCCTACAGAAGGGCTTTTCAGTATGCATCTCACCCCTTGTGTGTAACAGGTGAGATGCATCGCACCCTCAGCATGGAGCAATCTGTATGGTCTAGTTTTGACCAGTTCTGAGCAGTTTTTCAGGGAGAACTTCTGAGAAATGATGTAATCAGTTGACCTTGATCCTTTAGGGTATGAAACAACACTTTTAGGGGTTTAGAAGCCCTTTGTTTATGGACATATGTGTTTGGGGTTGTAGTGCCCAAATATGTCTATAACACCCCACCATCCATAGTTGTAGTCGTCCTCGCGCACCTGACTACTAGCAAGGCACTACCCTGGTCATTACGTTTGGCGATATGCGGTCCAAGCTAAGGAAATATACTAACCAATGCACGATGATAGTGCTCAAACTTGTCAGTATGATCGTTCGCACCTTGCCTTACCATCCTAGGTTCTTTGACAAAAAATTCTTCCTTTATCTTGTTCTCCAGCTTCTTGACCTCTGAATCCATCAAAGCGCTTTCTCCCTTAGCCGTACTCGGTCTTTTTCAAGTTTGTGAAGTCTAAGGTTTCCTTGTCGGATTTCTTCATTGAGTCTTATGTGTTCTGTTTCTCGTGGCTGTGTGATTCCTTTGTTCCGAGCTTCACGGACTGTCGTATCTGTGGGTGTTCCTATGCGCAGACTAGGCTTTGCATGCTCCATAGGAATTATAGCCCTTGCTTCATACTTCAGCTTTGGAAGTGCTCGCATGGTCAGGGTTTTTCACATGGTCCTATAAGCCCATAGAACCATTGGTATGCACAGGTCCCAGTCAGTGCATCTCACATGGTGGACCATGTTCAACAGTTTGTACACCTTGTCAAAGGCTTCTACGTGGATCATTGTTAGTGCGCTTGGTCTTGTCAAACTTCGTTGTTCACGTCCTTGTCTTGCCCGCCCCTTTTTGTTGTTCCTATTTTCTATCGCGAGGATGGTGTGCGTTCGTGCAGGTTGCGTACCATATGCTTGTACCCATCTGGAGAGGTGGGCACACAGGCTGTTTCATCCATCATACCCGGCTTCCATCTGCAGCTGAGGCTTTCCAAACCATATAAGCATCATCGTTTTGCATTCGTGCCAGTTCTCAAAACTTCTTTGATGCGTACCCCACCATCTTGCAGGCATAGCGCGCAGTGCCCATTTCAGAGCATCAAAACACTGTTTTTCTGGCACTTCTCTTTCAAATTTGTTCAGGAATTCATCCACCATTGTCAACCCTTCATAAATAGGTAGATCCATTACCTCTGTTTTCACACAGCGTAGTGATCTTACCATCATGTTGCAATTGAGCGTGGTTACCTCGTGTAATCGGTTCTACCATTGTTCTATTTCCTCATCCAAATCTGATGTGTAGGAGCTTTTGCGCTCCCACGAAATCCTGCCATCCACTGTAGGATTCAGCCAATCTTGTTCCCAAGCAGTTATCTTGTAGATACATTCTAGATCGTTGTCGCTCTCATTGTCATGCACTGGCTCTGTGTAGCACGATCCTTCCATAGGGTCTAAAGGTACCAGTATGCGCAGTGACTTTTTCTCAAAAATCATTTTGCGCTTCTTCAGGTTTATCACTCCATTCATGTTAGTGGTCCAATCAATTCCCAGTAGCACGGGATAGGGGTTGCTTTCATCGAAAATCTCTATCACTTCGAAATCTGCAAGTGTGCTCGCACCTTCGATGTCGACCGTTATTCCCTACAATCTTCCCATCGGTAGGATCTTCTATTGGTTCGCCATTTGCAATTGAATAGGGGACCATTGCAATGCAGACCTGCCCATGCGCTCCCATGTCTGCTTTGGCAGTACGTTCGCATCCGATCCTAAATCCAGAATCACTTGATCCATTTCATATTCCCCGCTTTTTGCAGTCAATCTCATCTCCCTTCCTATTTGCGTTGTGTGCTTCTTGAGCTTCTGAACTACGCGCAGTTCTCTTGACCCAGCACACCTAGTGATGAGTTCCTGCAGTCCCTTCACAGCCTTGCTATCGCGTAGCAACTTCATGCATGTCTCCAGAAAGGTAGTAAGCATTGACGGGTCCATCTCTGGTTCTAGCTTGTCCTTACTACTTGAAGTGGATGCCTCTGTGAAGCTCTTCTTAGCTTCCATGAATATCTCCTTCGCGTGCTCCAAATCGAATTCTAGTTCCTTTGTAGGAGCCTTGCAAACCCAAGCACTCTCTTTAGGTTGCTTGCCCTTGTCATCTCCTATCGTAATACCACTTCAGAGCACAATGTTTACATTTGGGTCCTCTTTGCGCAGCTCAGACCTCATCATTTGTAGGTTCTGAGTTGGGGGAGGCTGGAGTATTCCTTTGTCGCGCAACCTTGCTATCAATGTAGGGCAGTACTCTGTCTCATGATCAAACTAGGTACAATGTAAACATGATTCTCTCGTTAGATTTGTACAATCATGGGCATAATGCCTTGGCCCTCCGTAATTGTAACAAATCAGCTGTCCGTGACCCCTTCCTGGTCCCATTCCACCTTGACCTCATCCGTGCTCCTAAAATCCAATGCTCGCCATCCCTGTATTTTGATCGAGGGCTTGCGTTTCGATCTGCACTCTGTAGGTAGGGGTCTGATCCATCATCAGATCATAACATCTGCAAGTGCGCTCATCATGGCCTACTGATCTGCAAAAATTACAGAACAACTGTTGGGACGTCTATGTATACTTCTGCAAGAGATGACATTATCCATAGCATGTTTTCCTCCTATATGACAAATCGTGCACCATAATGAAGGCGTCATGCTCGACCCTGCTTATTCCTTTGGTCTTAATGGCATCGGCCCTCCTCCCGCCAAGTAGTTCGCGAATACTGGACAATGGTCCTTGTCATGCCCCTCATCTTTGCATTTTATGCACCATACCTCCTCGCGTGCCTCTGGCTGAGTTGTCCTATCCTGTTTCAAACTCTGCATTTCTAAACACAAATTTTTCAATTGTGCATGGATTTGTTAGACTCCAAGGCCAGGATATTGTATTGGAGTCTCATGCAATCTCCAAAGCTTTGGCCTAGGTGGATAACTTGTACTGTCACAGGGTGGTCCTTAGATGCGGTGTTAGTGATGCTACAAACCATGCGCGGTGTTGTCCATCCATCAAGGTCATGTTGGCTTCGTGAATCATACTCTTCAGTATTTGATCTAGCTCCTAGGGGGTCTCACCTGGAAGCATCGCGATTTCCTTAAACCCGATAATCGACTGTGTCTCCGATTTTGGCCTACTAAATTCCCTGTTTAGTGCAACCTGGATATCTGCGATCCCCACGTTTGGATGGTAATTATAATGCTTAATGTACCATGTTAGTGTGTGATCCTGCAACGCGCTTACCAACGTTGCCTTCTTTATATTGTCATCCATGACTCCTTGTGCTTCCCATACAACTTTTACTACGAACCAAAATTGGTCCAGATCTTTGTTCCCTACTCCTTTGAACATCGGAAATTTTATCGCGCTCGCCATATTGAACTATGGTGGTGGTGGAGGTGGTGTGGGCGGAGATGGGGGTGAAGATGGTGAAACCGGTGGTGGTGTAGGTGGAGGTGGTATGTGCAGAATTCGCTGCCTTATAAGACTGATCGCACTCCTTGGTGAAACTTTCGCGAGCTCTTCCTTGCTTTCTCGCTGAGGCAAAATGAAGGGGTTATTTTCTATTTCTGCACTACCTTCGTTTCCATAGATCCTCCCACTCTGCGTAGCCCCAAACATCAATTTATTCACATAACCCGCTTTTCACACAATAGCATTAATCCAAGTGTTCAAAGATTTAATTTACTTACCTCGTTGTCCTTTGAGGAAGCATCGTTCTGCCTCACTGTATCTGATTGAAGTATCTACCACAAATTCGATGATAAACCCTCATATAATTCGATTGAACCAATGGTACACAACGCGCACGATCTTATCTTCCGATGCTTCTAGTCTGCACACCAATTCTGGACTCCACACAATTGGTTTGTCGAGCCTACGCCTTCCCTGACTGTTTTCTAGCTTCGCGATCCACTCATATAACTTAGAGGGGAAGGATGCAAAGAAAATTTCATGGATTTCCGTATATAAGTAGCGCTCTAACCACTATTCCTTTGATACTCACGGATTCCTATTTTCCTGCACCGCGAACTCGTGAATTTTTCTGTCCAACCACCCTTCAATTTATTTCTTTGTCAGATTCCAGTGACATGACATCAGACATCCCTTATGTAGATCCCAGTCCTGGGAACAGAACCATTTGTTAGCTTTTTGGGGCCTGACCCAGGTTCATAGGTGATTTATCCAATCCCGGTACTACTAGCCCTTTCGGAAATAGTCCGCAGAGCGCGGACTTAGGTATCACCCAAAGTAGTATGGGAGGGTGCTAGAACCAGGTTTCCACTCCCTGGAGATGTTTGATGAGTTCAAGTGGTCCGCGGTTTGACCCTGTGCGCACGTCGTTACTTGCACTTACCCGTTCCTCGCAACGTGAGGTTCCGCCTTCACGCAGCCCTACTCGGGGGCTGAACAATGTTATTACCCAAGTCCTTACTAGTAATCCGATATTAGTTGATTAACTTAGCTTATCTGTGTGCTTTCCGTTATACTTAACAATATTCACAATTCATACCAGTGCGCGCAGTAAAGAAACAATATAATTGCAATTCATATCAACAGACAATAACCCAAGAATAGATACATGGATTTAAGATAAAACTTCTCTTTATTATTATCTTCCTTCGGTTACAGACTCGACTCTGCCCTGCGCACTCAGCTGCAGGGGTCCGTGCACTCAACTGCGGATAACTAGGTCTCTGCGCACTCAGCTGCAGAGCCTTCTCCTACCCTACGACCCAAGACACACTTTACACTTGCTCTTTTCTTCTACTGTGCTATCTATTAGATTCCATTCTTTTCAATGTCTCTTTACAACTTAGAGCCTCACTCTATTTATACAATCCCATGGTCCACGGACCATGGGTAGGTCGACCTTACATTCAAAACTAGGGCGAACAACCCTATGACTTTAACATACATTTTGTGCCCGCAATTCACGGAGCTTTACAATAATATCAACTCAAAAATTGGGCTTTGATCCCCAAAACATGCCATGGGGGGATTCCATGCCCAACATGGAGTTTGTGGCTCTTCCGCTTCTGATTCATGTTTTGATGTAGACTCTGATTCTTCCTCCTTTAGCTCAAACTTTATCTTTTTAGGTTCCTTTGGTAGGAATTCATGTTTAATAACATATTTCACCTCTCTAAACACTACATCTTGGCTGTACACAACCTTCCTTATTTCTAGGTTCCAAAGCTTATAACCTTTTAAACCAACCTTCTACCTAATAAAGATGCACTTTGAGATTTACTATCCAACTTGGTTCTTTTCTCCTTTGGAACATGTACATATGCATCACAATGAAATACCCTTAGATGTGTAAGAGAAGGTTTCTTACCAGTCCATACCTCATATGGAGTATTATCCTCCAACGCCGATGAAGGTGATATGTTAACTAGGTAACATGCAATTTCCACTTCCACTACCCATAATTCTTGTCCTAACTTGACACCATTGAGCATGCTTCTTGTCATTTCCATCAACGTCCTATTTATTCTTTTTGAAACTCCATTTTGTTGAGGTGTGTATGGAGTAGTCTTCTATCATGCTATGACACACTTCTTACAAAACTCTTCAAATTCCTTCTTGCAGAAATCTCCACCATTATCTATCCTCAAAACCTTGACCTTCTTCTCTTTCTGATTTTCCACTAGAGCCTTAAATTCTTTAAACCTATCAAAGACTTCATATTTCTTCCTAAAGAAATACATCCATGTATTTATTGAGAATTCATCTATAAATGATACATAGTACACAAACTTACCTAGTGATGGAACCGACATAGGTCCAAACACATCACTCTGCACAAGCTCTAATATCCCTTTCGCCCTCTTAGCACCAGAGGGGAAACTCACTTGATTTTTCTTCCCATATACACAATGTTCACAGAAATAAAAATCCAAAAGTAATTAGACATACATTCTACCATACCATTACCATATAGTATTTGAAGACCCTTCTCTCCAATATGTACAAGACTTTGATACCATAACATGGTATTTTCTCCAAAGACCACTAGGCTTTCTGCTCCACTTTCAAGAACCACAGAATTGTTGCACCCATCAATAATAATGCTACCCAAAATCTTGTACAGAGTTCCATTCTAAAATCCTCGCATCAATACCAGTTCTATCTAAACCATCTTACAGATATATTTCGCAAACATTGTTTTTACACCTGCATCATCCATCTTGCTTATAGAAATCAAATTTTTGGCCAAAGCGGGAATATGAAGAACACTAGGAAATGTTCTAATCCTTCCACCTTGCAACTTCAACTTGACTTTTCTATGTTCGATTATTTTGCCCTTCCTATCATCTCCTCGGAAGACATCAACACCATCATATTTCTCATACTCACAAAACCACTCCCTATGGGGAGTGAAGTGAAAGGATACACCTGAGTCAATCAACCATGCCTCATGATCTAGATGTGTACTTGAATAAGAAGCCAAGTACACATCCCCACCTTCATCTGAAGTGGTTTTCACCTCTGTAGAAGGAGCATCATCAAATCCCTTTCCTTTCTCGAGAGGTTTAGATCTACAGTCCTTTTTGTAGTGCCTTTCCTTTCCACATTTCAAACATACATTTACAGGTTTTCTTGGAGATTTAAATCTCCCACTTGAGGACTTATTTTTATTTCTATTTTGGTACTGTCCTCATATAGACAAGGCATCCCCATTCTAGCTCTCCATATTTTTCTATCTCATCTCCTCTGATAGCAAGGATGAAACTATTTCATCAAAATTCAAGGTAGTTGTATTGCTACCTATTGCAACAACCATACTTTCCCACAAATCTGGTACAGAACACAACAAACTGATGCACTTATCTTCGTTTGAAATTTTAATATCAACATATAACAACTGGCTTAACACAATACTAAAGGTGTTTAGATTCTCTATCACCGAGTCTCTATCCTTCATCCTTAGGTTATAAATTTTTTTCCATAGGAATAGTTTGTTCACTAGATACTTAGATTGGTACAAAGTCCTTAACTTATCCCACAAATCCTTTGTCTTATATTCCCCTAATATATTCAACAATACTGAATTTGAGAGACATAATCATATTTCTCTCTTCGCCTTCCGATCTATATTCACCTTGTCTTCTATCGACATTCTTGTTGGTGTCGTGCCTGGATCTACAACAATCCACTGATCTCATTCCACCAAAAAATCCTCCATCTTGAGCTTCCACAACTCAAAACTCTGACCATTAAATTTCTCAATCTCTATCTTTCCACTTCTCACCAACTTATTTCATCGCAAGAATCGATCCCATAAATACCCCACTGAACAAGGTCTACCACAGGCTCGAGCAAAACCCCTGAGCAACAAAGGTGTCCCTTGAAGCTGAAACAACTCTGAAACCAAATGTAGGTTTTAACCTTGTACAACAATTACCTACAAACGAATTCTTAAAATAGAAAATATACAATGGCGAGAACATAAAACAAATACACAAAGATTCTCCCCTGGATCCCAAAACTGGGACTACAAGATTGATTTTTCATTATGTTCCTTTCAATTTTACAATAGATATATATACATGCCGAAGCATTCATAAACCCCAATCCATTAACCCTGGATTAGAGCATAACCGTAGTTCCTTTGACTGGATCTACAAAATACCATGGGCAGAAAACCATCATGCCCAAAACCATGTGAAAAACCCATGCAAAAAACCATGGGTAGGTTCGCCCACCATATTTGGGTTTGCCCCCCATCCTTGGGTCCGCATATATATAGGAAAAAAAATATTCCTGGGGTGCTACTCCGGACCCCGTGCAAGGGGGCTACCACCCCCTTGTAAAATCCCCAATAGGGGGGGATGCCACCCGACCTAACTCCCCTGTTGCGCCTAATGCAACGAACAAGTGGGGCTTCCTCCCCTCCTATGACCCCCGTGCGCATGAAACTAGTCGTGGAAAGAATATAACACACACCCAACAACTTCATTGTGTCATATCAATGAAAGAAGGACACATTACATGTTGCACATATAGTTCCGACACCTCTTAAATTTGTACGAACCCTAGGTTGATAATTTAAGTTGGTAGCATTGGGAGGTGAAACATTATTGTTGCACTACTGGGGCTCATCATGGGGTAGGGGTTAATGGAAGGAATCCCCCTATTTTTCTAAAGGAAACTTGTTGGTAGATCCAAGTGAGATATTTGACCTCTGGAGTGAGTCCTAGAGCTTGATAGTGCTCATGCCACTATTCATGCAAGGGAGAGAGTATCAAGGAGTTCCACAATTTCAAGCATTTACAATTGAGGCGAAGATATTTAAATTCAAACCTTCTTCATAGAGCGTCGTCAAGTACATAGTATGGTTTTGTGGTATTTCTGGAAAAATACTTCCATGGCATGGTTATTGCTATTAAGAAGGATACTCCAGTTAGCCTATTTTGCATGCTTTCTATCTATACCGTGTATTTCTAAGTCTTTTAAGACAAATTTATGGACTCTTACTAGGGATAGAGAGTTGGCTAAATATCAATATTAGTCTATGGATTTCTACATCTCAGTAGAGCTACTATGGTTTGGAAAAGTGAACAATACAACTGAATGCCTTCATTCCACTTCTAAATAACCCAAGTAAGTCCCATTCTTCATCCCCAAATGCATCCTAAGATTTTGCAACCAAAATAATTATATGACTAATGTTTTTTAGAATGTTGGAGACTAAGGGTTATAAGCCTCCCAAGTGTGAAAGATAACTAGAACCCTTTGTATTTTGAAGGTTTTGAGAAGCACCCAAGAAATGATGTTTCTTTATTGTTTTAGTTTCTTGGAGAAGTGCCACCTTGATGAACTTTTCCTGTAACATAAATGCTTATGTTTTCTGCATGGTTAGAGGTTGTTGTTGTCACATGGTATATTTTGTCATTGAAGACTGATTTGAGATTTATGTAAGCATACTTTTAAAAATTTGAAATATTTCAGAGAGGTTTGATATTGTGTTATTATATAATTTTGAGAGATGGTAAGCTTGAAAAATTGAAAGTGGATCAATGCAAGCTTTACTTGTGAAAGCATGGGCTAAGAATAACAGGTCGAAAGTGAATTCTTCTTGAACAAATTTAGGAGAAAATTGAGTAAGTGTCACAAACTGAAAGTCCTTGTTTGACATGGTATATGTGTATAACTACGCTTATTCAACATATTCACAGTTTGTTTTTTGAACAAAGAAGCAATTTCTTAAACATGGTAGTTGATTCATATATCACAAAAATACAAAAAATCCATGAAGCTCATATGTTCTTGTTTATGACTTATCATAATAAATGATGGCAACAGTGAACAAAATCATCCAAAATATAGTTTTGTGATGGATTGTAAAGGTGGGAGCAAGACTTTAGAATGTGATTTTCATCTCTTTCTTAGATTCAAAGTTCCAAGGGGTTTGGATTATAGTTGTAGATTTCATGTTGTTTCTTGGTCGTCTATGTAGGTGTTAACCCTATATAAAAATTACTTGCATAGGAATTCTAAAAAACAGAAAATAAACAATGATGAGAATATAAAACAAATACGTAGAGATTTTCCCCTGGATCCCAAAACTAGGACTACTAGATTGATTTTTGATTATGTTCCTTTCAATGTTACATTACATATATATACGTGTCGAAGAATTCATAAACACCAATCCATTAACCCTGGATTAGAACATAACCATAGTTCCCTTGACTAGATCTACAAAATACCATGTGGAAAAAACCATCATGCCCAAAACCATAGGTAGGTCCACCCACCTAATATAGGGTCCAAAAAAAAATTCCTAAGACGCTACCCAAGACCTTCTGCAGGGGGGCTACCACCCCCCTAAAACCCCGTAATAGGTGGAGTTGCACTCCCTTTGTGACAGACTTGTTGCGCTCGGTGCAACGAACAATGGGGGATTTTGCCCCCCCATTACCACTCCCCGCATGCCACTAGTCATAGAAATAATATAACATACACCCAATAGTCTTAAGAAATGAAGAATATGTAGAGGACTGAGATTCTTGCATTGATTATTTGTTTTTGAAAAACAAAGAAAGTTTTGAATAATGCAAAATGAAACAAGCTTCCAATGTTCACCCATGCTAGTTGGTGTTTTCTTTTATATTCCAAGAACATTCCTTTGCTCATGGGATGCACCAGTTTATTTCTCCAAACTGTATGCTTATATTTTGTTATGTTGATTTAATTTTTTTTTTTTTTTTGAAGTTATGCCCAAAGGAGCTGCACTGCAGAGAACAAACTTCCTTTTTCTTAGAAACTAGGTCTGATGCTTATCTATAATGACAAAGAAGCCCATGATTTTCACCCATCCCCACCCCGTCTTAACTCATTCTATTTCGGTAGGGACATATTGCAACAATAATAGAACTATCAATTGCACTAGTGAATGAATGCCACATTCATAATTTGCATTAGATTTTTCTTGTTATTTGTATGTAAATTTCACATTTTTTTCTTATTGTTTCCAAGTGATGCATGCACTAGGGATATTGCTATGTTTGAGAAAAATGTCTATGATATGTAAGCAAGTATTTCAAGCTAAATAAGTTATGGTGTTGTTCTCTCTGTTAAATACATATGGTTTGGTAAGGAACCATAATTGAGCAGGCACCAAGCTATAGTGTTGGGTGCAATAACTTTCACAAATAATTCCAGCCAAATGTCAGCAAAAAAATAGATGCAATTCCTATGCCATGCTATGTTGCATTTGGATGGGAAAATAACCTAAATACTTGGATTTGGGCTTGAAAAGTGAGGGTACATGATGAGGGTTTGATGAACCAACCTGCAACAGCCCCGAGGATAAATTTGAATTAGAGTATGTAGGGTTAACCAAGAATATCTAAGTCATGAATAATAAATAATCCAAATGAGGAAGAACTTTCTCACCTATAGTGTTGTGATGAAGAAGGGTTGCGCCATTGTTAATCTCGTGACAATTAATTTCCATGGTTAGAAACCCTCTTCATAAAAGAGACACAATGCAATAAGTAAACCCAAAAAATCCAGGAATAAAAAAAGGAACACAAACCTGCATGCCATAGATACAATATCTGTTGGGTTTGGAAGCTAACAACTTCAATCTAAACTAGGGAACGTCTCAACAAGCCTAATTGCTATAATAAGCGGTAGAAACCTCTATGAGATCCTTCGAACTCCACCAACAATAAAGAGAAATGAATGGTGAAGAACTAAAGCAAACAGATTCATGACAATCACATAAGGAAAACACAAGGGGAATTTACAAAGGTTCCCTTGTAACAGAGCGAAATGATGAACAAAGCAAAGACAAAAGAGAAATGAGTGTGAAACGATAATAAGATTCCTTTTTAGAACCATAAACCCTAAACTCTCGCACAATTAGATCATAAAAATCATTTGGACCATCCACAGAAGCACCCCACAAATTCCCATGTAGAAACCATGAGCCACCACCTAGTTAGGCACATACTATAGGTCCATGGGCAAGTCCATGTGCTATGAAGAAAAAGGAAAACTATTAAAGACGACGAATATTCAACAATGTCGTGAGCAAAAACTTCATAAAAGAATACGTATTTATGTAATTAATAAACCATAACTTCTTACTAATTATGATATTATGTAAGTCACAATCAAAACACACTTACTATTTCACTAGAATTTAGTTAAACAACATAAGAAAATTCTATTTTGATTTGTTCTTTGCCTTTTATATTAGAATTACAATTTACTGAAACATCATGGGAAAATTTTATAGTGATTGTTCTTAAGGGAATTTGAAGTTTCTAGGTTATATTAAGCCATTTTTTTTAAATTAATTTATTTATATAAAAACTTTATTTATTAAAAAATTTATATATTTTATTAGATTGTTTATAAAATTTAAATTTAAATAAATTATTAAAAGGGCACGCTATGACTTAATGTCTTTTATTTATAATAATAGATTTGCATCTCATTGTAATATAATATCGCTTATTCTTAAGGTGTACTTATCACCTTATTAGTAATGACCTAATATATTTAATGTTTTTTAAAATTATATCAATATATATATAATAAAAAATTTATTGGTTAAATTATATTTTGATATTTGTTTATAGGTGTAGAGTAGATTGTGAAAATATATTTTGTTAACGTATTTTTATAGTGTAAAGGTTTTGGTTCAAAATTTTTATTGACAAAAATCTAATTAGGTTAAAGATTGATGTGTCGCACAGTGTCTCTGATTTTGACTTATTATTAGTCCATATTTTTTTATTTACAAGACTAAAAAAATAATTTCCTCTACATTATGTTATTTACCATTTGCGAAGCTCTAACAAATAACATTACAGAGACTATAATCGACTACAGGTTATTGCAGTTGACACATCATCTTCCTTTTAGCTCAACCTAGATGCACATTGATTCCATCCTCCTTTGCTTTTATGCCATCACACTCGGTCTAAACCTGCTCTTTCTCTCGTCAGTCCAATAAGTATTCATCTCAGGGTCGATGGTCAAAATACCCCTAGCTGCTGAAGAAAGGGTTGTTCAATTCCCTGTGCCATTTTTTTCATTGAGCTAAAAGGATCATTCTACAACACAATATGAGGAGATGTGTAAGTTTGTATGTCTGCCCACGCCCCTTTAAAATAAAAATTGAAATTAAAAATTATGCTCTAAGTAGAAAAATAATGTCGGCTATAATTAAAAAAAAATGAATATGTTGTAAAATAACTACTTCATATATATCTATATATAGAAAAAAATTAAGTTTTTATGGTTAAATTTTTTATTTGGTCCTATATATACTTTATTTAGCATTCAAAAATACAATTTAAACAATGAAAAATAAAGCATTGTATTTTGCACTCTAAAAAAATTTGCACGTGAAGAAATTTGATCCCTCTCGGCTTATGTTAGATCGATACTTAAGATGGATTTATGTTGTTTTTCAACAAAATTCTTCCATTTATAGCCGCTTTCATCCAACTCCCAAACCAACATAGTTGTTTTACCAATGCTTTCATTTCCCAATTACTGTTGATTGGTCAAACTCTTTTTCCTTCTTTCATATCTAGAAGGTCGATATTCACTTAAGCACCTTCAATATCTTTCATATGAGCTCGCCTTCAAAATGTTCTTTCCATACAGTGTTGATTTTCCTTAGACTAATGACTGTCTTCGAATTGATTCGAATCATGGATGGGGCAAGCAAAAATGTTGTTACAAAATGAATCATGGTAAAAGCATGTAGCAAATTCTAAAACAATGCAGAAAGGTGCTTTCTAACTCAATATGGTAGAGATATTATAATTCTTAACATTTTGACTCTATCAAAATAAAATAAAACAAAAAACAAAAAATAAATATAATTATATTAATAGTTATAACTAATAATTAAACAAACCCAGATCTATGTTAATTCTAGATCTATGCGACTAAAGGGATCAAATATTTTGAGATGCAAACCTCTTTTAAAATGAAAAAAAATTGATCTCTCGATTATTGGTAAATCCCGAGATAAAATGAATTTAGGCTATTATTATATCAATGATAAACTCTATTGAATTTGAATTATCAACTCTGTGGCTTATATCCACGTAAATTGCTCAGACTTTGTGAGTTACTTGGATTAATCTGGGATTTTTTTTTTCCATTTCACTATAACTTTGAGAACCCTTAGGAAAAGGGACAAAAGTAGTACACACTTTGAGAACTATTAGGAAAAGATTAACACTTATTATACCTTCCACAAGCATGGTATTACATATTCAATTTTTCCTTTGATTGTATTAGTTTTTCTTTGACCAAAAATATATGTCGCTTATCCATAGTTTAACCTTGTGAATTCATTTTTTGTTAATTATTATTATTATTTAAATTTATTTATCTTTAAGGTGATTGGTTGAGGTCTTATTATGGACTGTTAGTAACTTCCATTTCTATTAGTTACTAATTTTTTGTTTTTTGTTTTATTTCCTTTTTATTTAACTTTTTGATTTCTTTTTTTTTTCCATGAATTATATTTTTTCTTCATATTTTAAATTTAAGATAAGTTATTATTATATTAAAAACATATTTTAATAAATTTAATTATAAAAATTATAAATGGTAATAAAAAATAACACACACACACATGTTAATATAAACAATATTAGTTAATCATATTTCTTAATTTTTGGTGATGGCATTCAACAATACAATATTTTATTAGTTGTTTTATTTTTGTGTTGAAATATGTCTTTATTATTTTTTAGTTTAATTAAACTATATTTAAGCTAAACGACGGGTACCAGCTACTATATAGCCCTTGTTTTATATATACATGCAAAATTACCAACACAGTATCATGTATTTCTTAGCATAGATAACAATTTTTTTTAATTACTATGTGAACAATGATTAAAATCAATTTATTAAACTAAATAAAACAATCGTCAAACACTAATAATTGTATGCAGAGTCGAGACAAATTCATTAGGATCTTTTCCACCTCAGGCGAGAGATTGAGATATGACAAGGCCCCACTTTGTTGAATCGTTGATGATGTCTGATGTTTACGTTACAATTTAGAACTCCATACCATTGAATCAAGGAAAGGGAACACCTAAGTGGCTACCGGGTGTCAAAACTGATCATGGTGTTGCTACCAGATATAAGAGGGGTTGGGTCAAGGAGAGAAGGAGCATGTAATCAATTATGGTTTGATATCGATTTTTTTTAGTTTTAGATATTATTATTAACAATAATGTAAGGATATATATGTGTGTGTGTGTGGAGGGAGGGGGAGGGGTTGTAGTCACATTTTTCCTTTTTATATTTATGGTTTTCAATGATCAAGAGTTGGTATCATGGCTCTCAATAGTCTATGGCATTTTCTCCAATAAATTAAGAAAAGTTTGATTGGTTTTTGTTTGATTAGTTGGAAAACATTGATAACATTAAAAAGGTGTTTATGCTTGTTCATACTTTAATAATTTGTAGTTTATGTTTATAAGGCATTGAAGCTTAAGCATATGTTATTTTACACATCCTTAGAGCTGTAACAAGCTTGAACAACGATAAATATAATTACAAGAGGCTAAGCTATTTTATATATGAGCACTCTTAACAATCACTTGTGAAGAATGAGATGAATACTCCATGCTACTTAAACAAAATAATTGATGGGCCTTGAAATTGTCATTCACTTCCATTACATTTTCACCTATATTTCCATATTGTCACCTTCACTCCACCTCTATTTCATTACATTTACTTCCATTTAATTACATTTTCCTTACCATTATCATTATTGGGTCACATTTATGTTTTTCCAAACTATATTAATTCTTAGCATTTTTAAGTGAATTTATGGTAAAAAAAAAATAGAAAATAATGTGCATATCCTTATATCTAACAAGTGGGATGAGATTGTTAACATGTGTAGCTCAAAAGGAAGCTTCTAAAAGACCCTTATGTGGCCTCCCAAAACCAAATTCGAATTTGAGTGGAGAAGATCATGGGATCATAAGGATATGTGTCTCATTTCCTATTTGTATTGAAACTCTAAGAAGACATGTGTCTTATCATTTCTTATTTTGATTGTAACTCTAGAGATATAGGGAGAGATTCATGGACTCTCATTAATGAGATATCTTCTCATCTTTTTGTATAAATAGGGGAAGTTTTCTCCTATCATTGGGATGTGAAAAGTTGGGGAAATGCTCTTGTTTTGAATATAGAATTTGGATTTGGCACCATACTCATGAGTGATGTTCACTTTGATTTGGTTATTCTTGTATTTGGAGCCTTTCAACTTTCCATCCCTCATGCTTTTGGATTGGCCATCTATAATGTGTGAGATTTATTGTTTTTCATATAATGAGATTTATTGTTTTTCATAGATTAAGATTTATTTATTTCATATCGTTTCCTGTATGAGAGGTTAAGAGTGATTATTTTTATTTGCTTTCATATCTAGAGGTTAAGAATTATTGTTTTTGTTTTCATATCATATCATGTGGTTTTGATTATTCATTTCATAGGATCTTGATTTGATAATTCACACATGATCCCTTAGAGTAGATTTCATTTCATGCAATTTCATTTTTGAAAAGAGTGGTGTGCTTTTCAATTCCCGCAAGTGTGGTAGATTAAGACTTCAATTCATGCAAGTGTGGTAGATTAATATTTCAATTCTTGCAAGTGTGATAGATTAAGGTTTCAATTCCAAACACTGTACTATAATTTCCTTTGAATTGATTATTGAATTAGAATAGGCGAATTTGGTTTAGTAGTTAGATTGATCTAAATTGGAAGTTAATTTCTAGCATATATAGTCCACGCATGCTTCGCAACTTTTATGAAACCCCGGGGTTTAATATTAAATAATAGGTAATTAATTTGCCCCCACATTTTGGCTCCATTGCCGAGGAAGTGTGCATAGGAACTAGCTTTCAGTTTAGAGTGTATTTTATTTGTTTTTGATTCTACTAACCATTTATGGACAAAGGGTCTAGAATATAACACAAATACTACATTGAGGAATGGTATCAAAAAGTGGTTATGCCACAATATTCATCAATTATTCAAGAGACCCTTGCAGCAAATCGAAAGGTCAAGTCGATTTCGCATATCCTTACAAACAATCAGGTACATTTTTCAAGTTTGGATATGAGCATTTAAAAAATTCTAATCCGTAAACGAATTCATTGGAAGCATGAATATACTTTTAAAAAAATAATTCTTAGATAGATAGGAAAAATAAAAATAATTTTTTATAGTTTTTAGGATAAATTTGATGTTTTGTGGTGCAATAAGAACCACCCATCTACTAACCCTTGGTACGAAAGATTTGCAATAAAACAAATGATTGAGAATAAGAAGCACAAGCGAAGATCACGAACGATAATTTAAGGTATGAGATCAATCATTTTAATTTTATTTTTGCAAAATTTACAGAGGACTCGATTGATAAAATCTTGACTATGCTAACAAAATAAAAATAAAACATAAAAATCTCAAGTATGCTCTCCTTTTGCACTTCATGTGACCTTGATGATCAGAAAAAGAAATTGTTTTGTTAGTATATCATAAAAATTATTTAGCCACATAATACAATTCTGCAGCTAATTTCTATTTTCATGATTTGATTTAATTTAATTTGATTTTTCAATAAACTTAAAAAAAAAATCCAAATGCATTTTCTTTATTAATAAATTGTTTTGTTTAAATGAAATATATATGTATATGTTAAAAAAAAAATGCTAGTCAACGTTATGAAAAAGCTCAAAGCATAAAACAAAATGAGACATGACCCTAAATTAAAAGACCATGCATAAAATGAGGTTAGAATAAAACAATGAAGAGAGCTAAGTGCGTAACGTAAAAAACTGCAATTCAAGTGGTTGGTTCAATCAAGTCTTGGGCTTCGATCTCACATCTCAACCTGCAAATCAAACTTGACTGCACAACCATCCTAACTTTGACTTAATTGTAATGATAATTGGGCGGTCGAATTGTTCGACATATCTAGTTTTCTTGACATAAAAAATGTTTGACAGGTGTGGCTGAATGATTAAAAACGATGAAAGCAAACAAGGTTCAGATCCGGTGTCCCTTTCTCTCCTGTTCCGAGCTTCAATAAACCTACAAATAAAACTTGAATTCTATCAAGCATGTGCATTTATGGTTTGACACCAATTTGTGGAATAATAGGTCGAAAGAGAGATCTAATATTTTTGGAGCAGGCTAACGAATTTCATTTAAAATCAAATATTGTCGTGGCATGTGATAGTTGCAAATTTAATTAACTCAACGAAAATCTTGAAAACCCATCTGTCCATGAGAAAATCGGGCTTTTTGTTCGTGAAATGAGGAAGAAATCTTGACAAATATCCATAGCAATCGATTTTTTGTTGCCAGAGCATCACAAAAATCACACTAGTTTAGACACATGTTTTTAAAACGCATTTTCTGAGCAAACCAAGGTGAATCTGAAAAAACTGGGACATGGGTTTTTTCTGGAAAGGGATGAGTTTAATAACCTAGAAATCGTTTCCTTAGATTCCTAACCGTTTGGGAGAAAATCATGATTCTTCAGGACCCTATTTGGTGACTACGTGAGGAAAACCGAATTTTTTTTTTTTTTTTATGCACAAGGTTTTGCTGTCAATAACACATTTAATTTACTAAGACTTCTAATCAAACAATGACTCTTTCTCCTCCATAAAATTTCAACAGATTTACCCTCCTTACATCCTTGAACACTTGGAAGAAATTTCTAACTTAACGTTGCACCCATGTGTATACTCGTTTCATCACGTGCTAGTGTAGTCAGGGAGTGATTCTGTTTCGAATGCTATGAAGCGTGAATACACAATCAGTGAATTCAGATTTGTGGTTGATACATTAATGTGATTTATGTGAGACATGCATATAGTCACTGATGTGATATGTTGATTTCCAAGCGAAACAAAGGAAGATAATTTCAAGGCTTGAGCTTCAAGCGCACCAGTAGGTAATGCTGCTTTCCAATCTATTCTATTAACATCTAGCCATGAAATTTCCCCCATAATTATTCATAGGAAGATTGATATAGTTAGATCTTCCCTTTTCCTTTGCTGGAATACATCCACGTAGCCACAAGCCCAACCTTCAAAACCTGCAAATCAAAAATCCAACCACAAGAAATTAATTTTGGTAGTCGGAACCTTTCTAGAAAACGTAATTGTTTTGACAAATGATTTTAAAACGTGTTTTCTGAATAAACAGGGAAAATTAGAAAAATCCAAGACGTGGGTTTTTTTTCTGAAACAAGGGTATTTAGGTACCCTAGAAACCATTTTCTGGATTTTTCAACCAATTGAGAGAATTTTGCAGTTCTTCAGAGCCCTATTTTGTTGTCTGCGTGAGAAGAAAAAACGATTTTTATATATACACAGTGAACGACTTTCAGCAAGGTGGAAGAATGCAACTCAAAATGAAATTCTTTCGTGGCATTTAATCCATATGATACGTGATCGAATAATCCAAATCGATTTAAACTTCCGTCTCTTTCATCTTCTCCACAATTTGCTGATCTTGACTGTCACTTGCGTGATGCAATTGTACTGTTAATGGTATTGGACCGTCTACTTGATGGATTTGGAATCAGATTAGCTATTACTCTTGTGCTAGCTTATATATCTGAGGTTTCACATGGATAGTTGAACACCCTATCTCAGTTCTTTAGTTCTTTTGGGATGTTCAATAATGGCTTACGTAACAATTGGAAAATTATTTAAATGATTTCTGAACATTTGGCATTAATATTGTTGCTGTGTATTTTTTTTATGAAGTTTTAACTTGTAGGACATAATGAATCTTTGTGATGCCAATCGTTTTACTAAGCACAGTGCACGAAGTCATCTGATAACAGGGAATTAATTTATTTTTCATAGTTATTTCTTAAAAATAGATTGTTATCAATATCATGAATTGGACTGAATATAACACTTTTGATTTTCCTTAGTCTACTTCATTTGACATTTTGTGTAAGAATCAGAAAGGAATTGATCGTTTATTTTTTATCACACTTATGTTCTTTATGTCAAGAGTTATTTTGCAGGTTTGGGATGATTGAATGATCATTGAAGGAAACTAATTGTGCGCACAATTGGTCTTCAAAGGAGTGATTCCATGAGAAACATAAGAACGAGTCCATGTCCATATCCATAAAAACCATTACCTTTCTTCCATTTTGAATTATAAATCCAACCAAGCAATTCAAATCAAGCCACAGTCATTTTTTTCAGTAAGAGTCAGTTGATCGTTTTCCTTTATTGACATACACTTTCTGCCTGACCCACAAATAAAAACAAGAAGCTTGCTGACATGCTTATTGCCTATTGCCATTATTATTTTCCATTGTCATCTTCCATTTTCATTTTCCCTTTCCTATCCTTTTTCATTTTGCAAATAAACCCTGCTTCAATGCAAATTATTGAGTCCATAGTCCTTTGAGTCTAAAATCCTTGCAAAAACACCTTGAGGCTTGCATGCCTTAATGGCAAGTCCTCATGCTGACAAACAATGAGAAAATCAATGTCTCTTGTTCATCAAATCTTCTAGGTACTCGACAACAACAAAATTATTCGTACTTAGCAAGATGTGTTTGGGCATCTTGATTCTCATTGTCATCAATGGTGAGATTTCTCCTGTTGACTAGTGGCATCTATTAATGGCCACTAAGTCAACAATTTCCTACTATGTTTGACATCAGAACATCTATTCACATAGCAGGAATTGTGCCAATGAGTTTTGAAGACATGAAAACTATCATTTTCAGCATTTTGGAGCAAATGTAGAAGATATGCAGCTACAGAACCAGATGGCAGTTGCAGAATCAGACAACAGCTGCAGAATTAGATGACAGTTGCAGAATCAAATAATAGCTGCGGAATCAGATGGCAGCAGCAGAATCAACACTATTCCACAATAGATTCAACAAGTTTTAATAAAAGAAAATAAAAATTCATCTTGACTCTTTTCTCCATGACTTGTCCAACCACTTGAAGAAGATTATGATCAGAATTTTGTAGCCACCACACATACAACTCATCCATTTCTAAAGGGTAAATTAAGGTATGTCATTTTCTAACTTTTTACCATAAAATTCCTTGAAAAGCTAGAATGATAATTTTTGGAAAAAAACATTTCTCTTCCTCATCTCATAAAATTGCCAATATCATCAGTTGGGGGGATACATTCATATTCATATTTTTCCATATTCATATCACATTCAAAATCCCACATACTTTCAAAAGATATTAACTATTACATTATTGTTATGAGCATATAAAGGCTTGTCAAAAGTACTAAAAAGATAATTGGATACAAACACAATCATGGTTGTCACACAAGAACCAACTATGATGCAATCCAATAAATATATGCTTTACAAAAATAATCAAATTATCATTATGCAAAGTTCAAAGATAAAAAATGGATGCAACAACAAAATATGGTTGTAACAAAAAAATCAACCATGTTGCAATTCAACTAAAAGATTTTGCAGAAGTATGAAGTTATCAAATGATATCATGCAAAGTTAAGCCGAAGCTCAACTATAAAAAGGAATTAATGTAATAGATTGCAGGGGGACATGCAATAGCTTCAGTTGGGGGGTATGTTGGGCCTTGAAATTGTCATTCACTGCCATTACATTTTCACTTATATTTCCATATTGTCACTTTCACTCCACGTCTATTTCATTACATTTACCTCCATTTGATTACATTTACCTTAGGATTATCATTATTGGGTCACATTTATGTTTTTCCAAACTTTATTAATTCTTAGCATTTTTAAGTGAATTTATGGTTAAAAATTAGAAAATAATGTGCATATGCTCATACTTAACAAGTGGGATGAGATGGTTGACATGTGTAGGTCAAAAGGAAGCTTCTAAAAGACTTTTATGTGGCCCTCCAAAACCAAATTCGAATTTCAGTGGCGAAAATCATGGGATCATAAGGATATGTGTCTCATTTCCTATTTGTATTGAAACTCTAAGAAGACATGTGTCTTATCATTTCCTATTTTG
The DNA here is from genome assembly GCA_031772625.1 of Pinus tabuliformis. NCBI lineage: Eukaryota > Viridiplantae > Streptophyta > Pinopsida > Pinales > Pinaceae > Pinus > Pinus tabuliformis. The sequence goes on along the minus strand of CM062809.1, from coordinate 842,526,332 downwards.
ATTGTAACTCTAGAGATATAGGGAGAGATTCACGGACTCTCATTAATGAGATAACATCTCATCTTTTTGTATAAATAGGGGAAGTTTTTTCCTATCATTGGGATGTGAAAATTTGGGGAAATGCTCTTTTTTTGAATATAGAATTTGGATTTGGCACCATATCCATGAGTAATGTTCACTTTGATTTGGTTATGATTGCATTTGGAGCCTCTCAACATTCCATCCCTCATGCTTTTGGATTGACCATCTATAATGTGTGAGATTTATTGTTTTTCATAGATTGAGATTTATTGTTTTTCATAGATTAAGATTTATTTATTTCATATCTTTTCTTGTGTGAGAGGTTAAGAGTGTTTGTTTTTATTTGCTTTCATATCTAGAGGTTTAGAATTATTGTTTTTTCTTTCATTTCATATCATGTGGTTTTGATTATTCATTTCATAGGATCCTGATTTGATAATGCACACATGATCCCTTAGAGTAGATTTCATTTCATGCAATTTCATTTTTGAAAAGAGGTGTGTTTTTCAATTCCCACAAGTGTGGTAGATTAAGACTTCAATTCCTGCAAGTGTGGTAGATTAAGATTTCAATTCCTACGAGTGTCATAGATTAAGAGTTTTATTCCAAACATAGTACTATAATTTCCTTTGAATTGATTGTTGAATTAGAATAGGTGAATTTGGTTAGTCGTTATTTGGTTTAGTAGTTAGATTGATCTAAATTGGAAGTTATTTTCTAGCATATATAGTGCATGCATGCTTTGCAAGTTTTAGGAAACCCCCGGGTTGACAATTAAATGATAGGTAATTAATTTGCCTCAACAATAATCTAAATAAATAGATGCACAACACCCCATCGTGTCCAGCAACCAATACCAATGATCTAATGCCAAATTGATTACTATGGACCTTGATATGAATCCATTGTCATCTCTATGAATTACAATTCCTCTCTACAGTCAATTTAGCCTACCTTGCTCATCATTTAGGCTCAATCACATACTCTTGATGGTCCAAGAATATAGATTCCATGGAACTTTTTTAAACTCACAAGTAGAGACACGAATGAAAAATAATTGGAAACTCAAAGAGAATTGCTCACCCTTATTACTATTAAATAGAAGATCTTATAATAAACAATTTTCTAGAGGAATCTAGATCTAACAACAGTTTAGAAATATATAGACTATTAACTTTATAGAGATATCGCTAACTAATAGCTAATTAGAAATATTGCTAACTAATAGCTAATTAGAAATATCTAACAACTAATTCCCAGACTAACTCAGTTAATATGAGAGATTATATTTTAACACCCCCCCTTAATCTTAATTTTCACATTCAACAACATTGACAATGTTTAAATGTTGTCTTTAAACACAAAAAGAATTATTCCAAATGATTTGGTGAAGATATATGCTAGCTAATCTCTAAATCCATAAAATTGAAGAGACATGTCAGCCTTGTTGATAAGCTCATGAACGAAGTGACAAAACATGCTTTTCCTCTGAAACATATGGTTCTTTGACAATGCAATTGTTGAATAATTGTCACAAAAAATAGAAGTTGGCTCCTTATCCACATGTGCAAGATCTTTCAAAAGTATTCTTATCCATATTGCATGGCATGATGTTGTAGTAGCTTGTTATAGACATTTTTGTGCCCTACAACCCCAAGCATGAAATGTCCATAAACCAAGGGCTCCTAAGTCCCTAAAAGTGTTGTTCTAACCCCTAAAGGAACAAGGTCAACAGATTACAGCTTCTCCCATAAGTTCTCCATGAAAAACTACTCAAAATTGGTCAAAACAGGATCATTGCAGCTGCTCCACTGGCTAGGTGCGTTGCATCTCACCCAAATACACTGTGAGGGTGTGTTGTATTTCAAAAGTCCCTTCTGTGGGGTGCGATGGGCGAGAAATGACAAATGGCAGTGTCATTCCGCGAGGTGGAGAGGAAATGGAAGCTTCTAGAATCTTCTCCTGTGACACTTGCCTCACTGAATTCGACCAAGGATGAGTAAGAGGCCTTCAGTCTCCAAGTGGAAGCAATAACTATCAGAGAGAAGACACTAATCAAATCACAAGCTGACTCATCCCCCTTACAAATATCTATATATGGATCCCTCATCCCAGAGATCCAGAGGCTGGAATTTTGCATATTGTAAGGAATTGTTGTTGGTTTCTAGAGACAAACATCAGATTGTTGGGTGATCTAAGCTTTGTTTGAGGTGAAGAGGGGCTTCTTTGCTGGGAGGTTGATGTTGGGTCGGAACAACTAGTTGTAACTCCTCCTGGATCTTTTCTTGTTTATCAATAAAAGCTATTTGAGTTTTCCTCCATGCTTTTGTATCATTGATGCTTGTTACATTTGTATGGTCAATTTACATCTGATCCTAGATTGTTTATGAATATAGATCCATGTCTTTGTATAGTGCTATGCTTCTGTGATCTTACAGGTACTTTTTGAAGCTGGGCGTGCAAGGGAGCAGGTAGCTGGGGACTATCAAAGAAGAGAGGGATCGAATCAAAGGATTAGCACAAGACAGAGGTTGGTCTTTCTATTCCTCTCTATATATAATTCATAAAGGAAAAACATAAGTAGCTTTTCTCTGTTTGTTTCTAAGGCAGCTGTCACACCTTAGTGGGATAAAGCAGTTCTAAATAGACACTTTTCCCTGTAACAAAATGGCGACTCCGCTGGGGAGATAATTAGTTTGTTTGTTTATCATTCTTTGTTGTTTGTTTCATAAACTTATAAGTAGCATTCGAACTGCATTTTCCATAACAAATGCAAAGTAGATAACTGCTACTTCAATCCAACCACTGGATCTGTTTATGATTTAAACAACTGATTCACAAACTATATAATTGCCCTTGTGATAGCTCTTAGATCCTCCTTAGATCTACCCCTTATTGTTGCATTACTGATTGCTTTTTACTCGGCCAAAAACCAAGAACTGAACTGCAAACTGTGACCCGGAACCCGAACAGAGTCTCGTTTCTGGCCCAGCGCAGGTACTGTTTAGAGATTCTGAATTTCAGCGCACTTCCCGAGTGGACAACCTGCGCTGCATTTCAGATTCCCTGTGTTACAGGTGCGCTGATCAGACTAGCTCTGAGCAGCTGTGGCTTCTGTGATTCATTCTTTCCAGTTCTATTCCTGAATTTTGCTGCCTGTGATCAGTATATGTCTATTTGAAACCCCTTTTCCTTGCTGTTATTCCGCCTCCTTTGTACAGAAGAACTGTAGATGTTTTTGTGTGTTTGTTGAGTCATTTATAGTTCTCCTTTGCAAAAGTAACATAATTGTACTATCGTCCTTTGATTTGAACCTGTCGCAAGTGTCGATTTCGATCATAGGAGAAAGTTTGATTGCTGTTGATGGTTGATTATCCTGTTACTATTGCTTTTGGTCTAAATTTGTAATTTTCTAGTGTCAAAAACAAGTATTCATTTCAAAATCGTAAGGTGTCGTAATCGTCTCTATTTTTGATTTCGAAAAGAAGCTTGTTTATATTTGTCGCTTGAAAAGAAATTCAGATTTGTGCATCAAATTTCTTTTTAGCATCCATGTACTAAGAAAGTCGAAAACAAATACATGCATGTGCATTTGCATATAGACAGTCTGTTTGGCTTGATTTAGGAAAGTGCATTTACAGTGTGCTCTTTGCTCTTTCTGAAAAGATTCTGTCTTTCTTTTCCCTAGTAGCTAGGATTTTCATTGCACAAAAGAGATAAAAAGTTTGTTTATCATCTTTAGATTGCATTTTAGGAATTACATCTACATCTCGTGGTGAACCCGAAAGGAAAACTTCTTAAGCAAGATCAACTTAAAATAAATTCAATGAATCTAACAACGCTTTGGAACTTAACGCACAACATTTAGAGGTCTAGACTAGAGACGTATTCCGGCGTCGTAAAGCCTGGTAACTGTTGTTCTCACTGATGGTTGGGTGATTCCTTCACTTTGAGACGATAAGTGCCAGTACGGACTTGTGCTCCCACGTACCGTCGAGTATATTTTGGGAGACCCCTATAGGCTTAAATCCTTTATCCATAGGAAGCCATGTCTGCCGCCCTATCGATCACAATGCACTGAACACAGCATTCAGGAAGATTGACTTCCGTACCGTAAAAAGTATTCTGCAGTTTTGCGATTGGTTTGGTACTCCCTCTACCTAGACTTCTAGAGTAGTCCCTTTCGTTCCTTTTCAGACTCCTTAACGGAAAAGGTCCATCTGAGCACTTGTCACTTCAGGCTCATTAAAAATTGAAGGCGACTAGAGTCATCTTTTGTTTTTTCTCGACTCTTAAAAACTGAAAAAACAAGTTGTGTCAAAGCGTCTAAAATTTATTTTAAACAGAATATTCATTCCCCCTTTCCTACGTTGATCTTGGGTTGAGAAAATGGAATCCACCAACCAAGGAATTCCCCTTGGAGGAAATCCTAGTCCCTTCTCCTCTTGGGGAGATGTTGGTGCACCCCATATGGCCACATTGTCGCTTCCAGGACTGACAATTGGTTTGCCTGTATGGCTCTTCTCAACCTCTGTCATTCAGAACACCACAATTCCTGAACAATCGAATCAACAATTAGACGAGTCCAGAGTTACCCACCAACTGTCTACTTCCTCTAATTCTTCCTCTCCTCCTTCCTCTTCGCTTGATGGGGCTGGTAAACCAAAAAGTCAAGTACCTAAGGAGAAGAAGGAAAAGAAGAAGAAAGAGAAGAAGAAGAAGGAGCCAAAAGCGAATGGGGGCAAATGAGTGTCGTCTAACGAAAATCCACACACTGCACCGACCAGGCCTAAATCGCCATGTGTCATTTGCAAAGGAGACCACTATCACAGAGATTGTCCTTGCATCCCTCGGATCTTAAGGGACTGGTCTCCTCGTTTGCACAACCCAGTGTCGTCAACCTCTGATGATCATGTTGAAAACACACCGTCAACTAGTGAAAGTGAAGCCCCAGGACAAAAAGGAAAATATAGATTTCCTTGTAAACTGTACGAAGGCGATCATGTCGTCCACCGTTGTCCCTTCTTAGATGAAGCTAAAGGAGTTTTGGATGATCGTTCGGTTTCACCGTTACGACTTCCTCCTAGATATAAAAAACTCTTGCCGAGTCCGTCACTAGTTGAAAACCCGGCTGGCCCGCTCAGGTGGTCGGCTGAAGCATCTATCATTGAAGATAAACCATCTGAATCCATACCAGACGAGAGTCAAAAGGTCGAGGCGGCAGTTGACCCGGTCTTGCCTTCAGAGGTTCCATCTTCAGATGATACAATCACTGAAGAGAACAAGGATGACACCGTCCAAATTCTTTTTATAAGCACAGACTCTAACGAACATGGGGGCAATTTACCCGTTCCTTTACCGCAGGAAGGAAGTTCGTCAGATTCGTACCCGGCCATCTATTCGGCCCCACCTCCAAGCAGCGTAGTTGTCTCCGTCGACTGGAATCAACTAGGCAGACCCCACTTACCGGCTAGTGTACCATTCCGAATCATTGTTCAAATATATAGAATGGTTATGGCTGGTACCGTCATAGATGAAGGGGCTTCTGTGAGTATCCTTTCCTCAACTACTTGGAAAGCGCTTGGTTCGCCATCACTTTTGCCTGAGTTGAGAAATCTAACAGGCTTTGATAAAGGAACCAGTCAACCATTAGGGATCCTTCCCGATGTGCCCATAACATTGAGAGGGAAAACCGTTCACATGAACGTAATGGTAGTTCAAGGACCCCTAGATTACAATCTACTCCTTGGACGAGACTATATTTATTGCATGGGAGCAACTGTCTCCTCACTCTTTAGAGTAATGTGTTTTCCGCACAAAGGAAGAGTGGTCAAGCTCGTGGACCAGCTTTCATTTCCTGGATCATACAGAGCAAATAGTCATATACCATCCCTGAATGGTCTTTTCACGCAAGAAATGTCTCAATCTCTAGTCCGCCCACCCGATGAGCGCGAGTGATTCGAGAGGACATGACTGAAACCCAGGGGGCATGCACCCTGGTCTGCTTCGGCAGGAAAACTTCGGGTATAGGGTAAGTTTCCGCGGGAGAATATGACTAGTCTGTACCCCCATTCGTGATTGGAAGGGGGGGTTATTCTAGAACAAGATTCTCTTGTCAAAGTTATGTGAGTTGGCGGGCATCGTCGCTCACCTTTGTTTATTTCGGTAAACATCGCCAGAGAAGTGTTTTGTTTACACCGTAAATAGAACTATCTTTGGTAACCTGTAAGAGGTAGGCCTCTCTCGGTAAAACAAATGTTTTAATGGACTAAAGAAGGGGTAACCTTGAAACTCTATTTTATACCTAGGGGCATGCAAACCTTTTGGAGTGCAAGCAAAGAGCGATCATTTATCTGTTTTTTGGATTGGTCGTTTCCTAACTTGCATAAAGAAAGGATGTGGGGCAAAACTCTAAAAGTTATCGTTTTATATGAGACATTCTTATCACAAGACTGGATTAATCGAGCAGTTTTAGCACATACTTCAAGCTCGTTAAAGAATAAACATAAGACATGAGCAAATGTTTCCACCCGCGTTTAAGCTCGTTAAAAAATGAACTATTCCCCTGGTAAATAACCATCGGGAATGTAGTACTTCAGCCATTAAAGCCTTGGTCGTGTTTGCACCATCACCTCCACTTTTTCATTGGCCGATAATTCACCTCCATTTGATTGTTTACCCATTTTGAGGAACAACTGCGACGAGTGATTTCACTAGCCATCCTTGTGACACTGCCGTGATTGGAAAATTCCAAACCTTACCTGGAATCAGCTGCTACCCGTTTTATCACTCGTTCCTCAAAAGACGAGTCTCCTTTAAGCTCTTTTCAACTGACTCAAAATATGAAAAGATTGCCGAGCCATTGGCCTCTCCAGCGCGTTAAAGGGACATGAAGTGCTATCCCTCCTCTAGATTTTAATCTTTTTGGACCTGAGGGATTATTACACAAAATGATCGAGCGCTTGTTTTGTTCGGCTCGTTAAAAGTATCGAAAATTCATCCCTTCTGTATTGTTTTATACTTTTTCGGACTTAAGGGATTAGATGACGAAAAATGAATTTTGGAGTTACCTTTACGTTCCTTTTCAGACTCTCTAAAATTGAAAAGGACCGAGTTATATTTGTCGTTAAACTCGTTAAAAAGATTAATAGCGACAAACTTGTCTTTAGACGAGAACGAGTTTCACTATCGCTAGGCTCGTTAAAACATAGCGATGGGTTTGCCCGAAGGGCAAATTATAGAACAAGCATATGTTATCCTCCTCAAGCTTGACAAAAATAAAGAGGTACTAGTCAGCAATGACTCGGGAAAAATTGGGAAGAAAACTCAAAGAAACTTTGTTGGTAGCAAGTCGCTCTTGAACATGACACTTCTGCTCCATGTCCGAGTCGGGTTGGGTTGTTTCATTCACCGGTCACATCACCATGGTCACGCCATACCATCCACATTTAGGGTTAATGCTACCAATCCATCACATCAGTGTCGCCAATATGTTCAAGAGAAGTCATTCAGAGAGTTCACCTGTGTCTCCCCCACTACCATACATTATACTCCATTCTTTCATGACCGCCACCCTGAACCTTATATCACCAGATCGTTTTCACCTCCATTAAAATCATTTGCTCTGTTCCGTGTCATTGATGTGGGATTCATTAAGGCCCTCCTGTGATGGATCACTTCTTGTCGACATCAGCTCATTATCCAAGAAGTTGATCTAGGAACATCCCATTCAGTACTTTGAAGCTCGCATGCCTCAATGGCAAGTTTCTCACTTCCGGCGACAGGTATACATCAATGGCCTTCGACCGAAATATTTTTTGCGTGGTGTTCGACGCCAAGTCCTTTATTCACACCACGTGAATTGTACTGCAGTACCTTGAGGGTCATTATCATTATCGGTGATTCCTCTCGTGCTTGTTAACAGTTTACATCATTGACTGGTAATCAAGCGATGTCTTTCCATGTTCGACTTCAAGACATTTCTCACATGGATCGACTTGTACGTGAAGATCGGACGAGATTGAAGACCTCGGATCTAGTTTCATCCATCCGGGCTGTGATATATATTCATGGAAATAAAGACATTAAATGTACATCATTGCAGCACAGATAATCATCCTATCAAAAGGATGATGGCTCTATCGGAATCATCAGTCTACACTCAGACGATTGTCTGTCCTATGTACATGAAAATGAATTTATAAAGCTGAGCATGGGAATGCCTGCCTCAGCTAGATCATGAAAATATTATGAAGATAATTTATTGTATTGTATCTTATTACAGGTCTCCTCCCAGCATTGAAAGAACTTCGGATCCTCATAATAAAGCATTTCACCCGACACCAAAAGGTTAACGGCCTCATACTTTAGGGGCAACTATTATAGACATTTTTGTGCCCTACAACCCCAAGCATGAAATGTCCATAAACCAAGGGCTCCTAAGTCCCTAAAAGTGTTGTTCTAACCCCTAAAGGAACAAGGTCAACAGATTACAGCTTCTCCCAAAAGTTCTCCATGAAAAACTACTCAAAATTGGTCAAAACAGGATCATTGCAGCTGCTCCACTGGCTAGGTGCGTTGCATCTCACCCAAATACACTGTGAGGGTGCATTGCATTTCAAAAGTCCCTTCTGTGGGGTGCGATGGGCGAGAAATGACAAATGGCAGTGTCATTCCGCGAGGTGGAGAGGCAATGGAAGCTTCCAAAATCTTCTCCTGTGACACTTGCCTCACTGAATTCGACCAAGGATGAGTAAGAGGCCTTCAGTCTCCAAGTGGAAGCAAGAACTGTCAGAGAGAAGACACTAATCAAATCACAAGCTAACTCATCCCCCTTATAGATATCTATATATGGATCCCTCATCCCAGAGATCCAGAGGCTGGAATTTTGCATATTGTAAGGAATTGTTGTTGGTTTCTAGAGACAAACATCGGATTGTTGGGTGATCTAAGCTTTGTTTGAGGTGAAGAGGGGCTTCTTTGCTGGGAGTTTGATGCTGGGTCGGAACAACTGGTTGTAACTCCTCCTGAATCTTTTCTTGTTTATCAATAAAAGCTATTTGAGTTTTCCTCCATGCTTTTGTATCATTGATGCTTGTTACATTTGTATGGTCAATTTACATCTGATCCTAGATTGTTTATGAATATAGATCCATGCCTTTGTATAGTGCTATGCTTCTGTGATCTTACAGGTACTTTGTGAAGCTGGGCGTGCAAGGGAGCAGGTAGCTGGGGACTATCAAAGAAGAGAGGGATCGAATCAAAGGATTAGCACAAGACAGAGGTTGGTCTTTCTATTCCTCTCTATCTATAATTCATAAAGGAAAAACATAAGTAGCTTTTCTCTGTTTGTTTCTAAGGCAGCTGTCACACCTTAGTGGGATAGAGCAGTTCTAAATAGACACTTTTACTTGTAACATAGCTACTACATATTCTTCTTTTGTAGAAGATATCGAGACATTGATGGATGTTTCTTTGAAGCCCATGAGATCAAATTTGTGCCCAGATGAAAATTATATCCTAAGGTTCTTTTCCTATCATCAATACTACCAATAAAATCATTCATTGTATCTTGTAAGCGAGTTGTCTTCAAAACTTGTGTACCACAATCTATAGTTAGTTGTACCTACAATATACCTCACAATTCTTTTTTCAACTTTCCAATGTGAATTCTTGGGAGGCTCCATGTTTAACTAATTACATACATAACATCAGGTCTAGTTGTAATAAGCTATATGAGGTTGCCTACAACCCTCTTATATAATGTTGAATCAATTGTTGGTTTATCATCCCACTTGCTCAATTTCGTTCATGTTGCAATAGGTGTCTATTGATTTGCATTTGCCCATCATGAACCTCTTTAGGATATTAGTAGCATACTTTTGTTGACATATGGAAATTATTTGAGAATATTTCTTAACATAAATTCCCTAAAAGTATTTCATGAGACCAAGGTTTGTCATCTCAAATTCCCTTTTTATAGCAGTTTCAAAATCATCTAACATCAAATTCCTAGTATATATTATGCCATCAACATGAATACAAACTAGAGTAATTTTACCTTAATCTAATTTGGTATATAGAGTAGGTGCATTGTTGCTCTTATTGAACCCATTATTGAGAAAATATAAGTCAATATGACTATACCAAGCCCTTGGAGCTTGCTTCAAGCCATAGAATGATTTTTTCAAGTTGTATACTTCATACTCTTCGCCTTTTACTTCAAATCCTAGTGGTTGATCTACACACACCTCCTATTCTAGTTTTCCATTCAAGAAAGTTGGCTTCACATCCATTTGGTAAACTGGACATTTGTTTTGACTTGCAAGGGACAACACAACACTAATAGTATCTAACTTTACTACTAGAGAAAATATTTTACCATAGTCAATACCTGGTTGCTAAGCAAATCCTTTAGCAAATAGCATTGCTTTATGTTTCGCTACCTTATCTTTCTCATCTAGTTTTGTCTTATACACTCACTTAACACTAATGCTAGTTTTACCAACTAGGAGATCAAACAAGATTCCATGTCTCATTCCTTTCAATAACTTCAATATCTTCATTCATGAAGTATATGCAAAGCTCTTTTTTCACTAACTGCTCAAAATAAGTAAGTTGATAGGATAATAAGGCTATATGAGCTTGTTGATCCATGTCATTGTACTACTCATATATTTACCTTAATCTCCTTGTTTTTTGATTTCTTATTTAATCTAATGGCTCACTACTAAAATAAGGAATATTTCTCTAATTTCTCATTGAATCCGTTGACTCTCTACTGGAAGAAGAACTATCTCCTAGTCTTTTATTTTCACTAGTAATCTTGGCAATCTTGGTGGAGGAACTTGTTGTCCTATACTTTCCACATGTTCATATATTGGGAAAGATGGATTTCTACTATCCCTTCATTCTCTTGATCATTCCAAGATCTTTCCTTTGAGTATTTTACATCTCTACTTACCATAAATTTCTTAGTGATTAGTTTATATAGTTTGCAGGCTTTGGACCATTCATTGTACCCAATGAAAATGTCTTTTTCACTCATGTTGTCATGTTTCCTCCTCAACTCTTTTAGGAAAAGTGCATTAGAAATATAGCCAAAAATTTTGAAATGAGAAATGCTTGGCTTAGTATCAATGCATGATTCATTTACCTTTCATAATATCTGTTGGATTTCTGTTTAATATATAGATGAAGCAAGCAATAGCCTCGGCCTAAACATCATTAAGAAAATTTATATATTTGAGCATACATCTTTCCATGTTCATAATGGATTGATTCTTCCATTCAACCACTCTATTCTGCTATGGAGTATATTTGGTGGTGAACTTCCCTCTAATTCCCTATTGTCTAAAATAAATTGTGAACTCCTTTGAGTCAGACTCTCCTCCTCCATCTGATTTGATCACTTTGACTTATTTGCCACTTTGTTTTTCTGCTACACCCTCAAATTCTTTAAACTTTGTGAATGTATCAAATTCTTTTTTTGGGAAATACATCCAAAATTTCGTATTGAAATTATCAATGAATGTTAGAAAATATAAACTTCCACTACTGGGTTGAGATTTCATGGGTCCACAAAGATTTGTGTGGAAAGGTTCTATATGCTCCTTGGCTCTATAGGAGGCTTTTGGAAAACTATTTATTTGGTTCATTTCAAGAATGCAAATTTCACAAGTACTAATTTTCTCATTCATTATGGGAAATCTCTTAACCATTGTTTGCTTCTACAAGAGACTAAGACTCCTAAAAGGTAGGTAACCATATCAAATATGCCACAAACAAGTCCCATTTATGCTTGAGATATTTTTTGCATATGGTATTTATGCTTCTCAAATTCAGTGGGAACATTCTATTCTTGGTCATTTTGACCTTTGAAACAAGTCTTCTACTAAGTTACTTATCCAAGATTGTGCACACGGAGTCTTTGAGTGTAACACCACAACCATGGTGAGTCCATTATCCAATACTTAATATATTATGTCTAAGATTTAGTAGAAAAAAGACATCAAGAATATCTTTCTTTTAATTTTTTAATAAGGATAACCACAACACCTTTTCTTATCAAATTTGACATAATAATCATCTCTTAAAGTAATTTTAGATTAAATAGAAATATGAATACTAAGAAGTAACTTCTTGTCATCTATCATGTGATCATTGCAACCATTGTCTAATAACTAAATATCCTTGTTGTGTTTTTCTTCAGTGAATTGACATGATATGAGAATTGACTGAGATATCCCTTCTTTAGTGTTGGAGACATTAGCATTTCCTTGATTTAGATTTGTTTCTTTCTTTCTGCATTCAGTTTCATAATGTTCATACTTTTTTTTATAGTAGCATTGTACATGGGACTTGTCTATCCATATTCTTCCTCTCCCCCCTCTAATTTTGACAGTGACTAAGCTAATTTGATTGTCCTATTTGTTTTGGTGTATTTCTTCCTTCTGCTTGATAATTACCTATATCTTTGCTTCCTTTTCGTGCACCTCTACCAATGGATGCTTGAGATTTGAAGACACACTCTAAAGATTCATCTTCCATGATGATATTGACTAATGGGATAAAAGAAATCCCATCAATTATTCTATTGCTAGTTTGGACAAATATTTGAACCCTCTATGGTGATGAAAACCATCTCAAAATTTTTAGGTGGGAATTTGAGAATGTTTTCTACAATTTTTTTTATCTTTAATTATCTCTTTGTGAGTCCTAAGCTAATTCACAACTCCCATCACTTTGTTCATGAACTGATCAATATTATCTGCCTCCTTCATATTCAATGTTTCGAACTCTCTCCAAAGGATTTGAAGCTTCACATTTTCACTTTTTCATTATCTGGATACATTAACTATTGAATATGCCAAGATTAGTTTGCACTATATGCTCCCATTATCTTGGGATAAATTGATTCATCCATTGAAATCTTGATCCAAAACTTAGTCTTTTTATCCTCTTTCATCAATTCTATAAGGTCATTTCTCTATGCGTTAAAAATTACCTGCAAAGTTGCTTGATCAGGTTCTAAGAACCCATCATCCATTGGTTCCCAACATTCATGTACTTGTAGGAAGGTCTTCATTCTCATAGACTAAAATGTATAGATCCTTCCAACAAGCACTGATTCCTGTTGTCCTATATTATGTGTATAAGCCATTTAAAGAAAATGTGTAATTGAAATATTTTTTTCTCTCTAATATTCTTGCATCTCTCGAGTCTACATAATTTCTTGTCAGTTTCTTTATCTTTTGTGAGATCCTTCAGTTTCTAGACATATATCCCCTTCCTTGGACCTAAGTATATAAGAGGCTTCATTTTTCCTATAACTCTTTGATTTCCCCCCAAAACCTTTGTTTCTCCTCTGTTGATATTTGGTGCTACCACTAGTTCCCCCTTTTGTTCAAGCCCATCCTTTGTTTCTCTACTCCCCTATTCTAGCTTCTCCATCCTTCATCTAGTCCTCCTCTATCTCTCCCTACTCATTTATTACTATATTGGTTTTTCCCTCCAACCTATGTTATATCTGTCGATTCCCCTAACCCAAATAGGGTAAGGTTTTGTCTTGTTGGGTCCTCCTTTCTTGGAAAAAGAGGATAAATTAACCTCCCCCTCTCTTGATTTATGTCTCCCAACTCTTTGAGGCTATCATGCACAATCCTCTTCTAGGGCAGCCATGGAAAGATATAGGGATGCTAGGAGCAATTAAGACAAGCCTAGAGGTTCAACCTAGACACACATGTGGACGAGGAGACCGAAGATGGAATCCTCGATGTAAGAAACTCCACTAGAGCTAGAGCTTCTACTTACCTGCAGAATGTCAACTTGTATTGGAAAATAAAAACTCTAATGGGAAGAGTTATCACAAATAGGGATGACACTCAATAGGAAATTTTCATTTGTATGGCCGAGCTTATGGAAAAAATGGACAACATTAATAGGAAAATTGTGCTCCTAACTAAATGAATCATAAGGAAAACCCCCTCAACATCACACATATGGTGAGCCCCATTTACCAAATTAGGCGCACAATCTCACTGAATGATAGGCTACATGGCCCATACTCATGCTCATAGTATAATTTCCAATACTATAGCAATTCCTTTTAGTTTATATAGTATTTTCTTTGTAGATATTTTTAATTTTTTTTTTTTTTTTTTGTCTCGTCCATTCAGCAGATTAGGAACAATAGAAACATTCTTAAAATTTTGTGTTTATGCTACAGGTTTGGTTTCCTTAGAGACAAACTAGTAGAGACTATCATACTGTAAATTTATGTTTCTAGTGGTAATACAAATTATTCAATCTTACAAAAAAAACTTCATATTCAACCACTTTATAGTTAAATTAATTTCAACCATTTTTGGGGTAAAAAACATCACCGCCTTGGCCCCATGCTTGGGAAACTCATGATCTCATGTAATAACAAACATGTTTTTTCAAGGTGGGTGTATCTTTGTATGGTGATGTCTCAAAAAGATTGGATGTAACTCTCGGTATATGGTAATGCCTCCTTGCTTTTTAGAAAAAAATCATTAGGGGAAATTTGAGGTCTAAAATGGGCCTCCTAAGGAAATTATAAAATAATAGTGGAAATAATAAAATAATATTAGATTACATCATCAAATTTTAGAGGGAAAAAAAGAAAAAAAACTATTTTTTCAACTCGTATTTTCAACTTATATCCCTATGGGTTTACTCAAATTTTGAGTGGAAACACTCATTGGATGCAAAATTTGATTCCTCATCCAAGGAGTACCCATGTTACATACTTTTGATGGACCCTACTACATGAAAAATGAGAAATACATGAAAATTTTGATTGCAATAATGTTTTTTCATGTATTTCTGATTTTTTGTGTAGCAGAGTCCATCAAAAGTATGCAACATGGGTACTCCTTGGATGAGGAATTAAATTTTTCATCCAACGAGTACTCTTGCTCAAAATTTGAGTAAAACCTTAGGGAGATAAGTTGAAAATACGTGTTGAAAAAGTAGTTTTATTATTTTATTATTTTTTAATCGTTTACCTTTTTACTCCAAAAATGGTGAATCATCCCCCATAGTTGACATCATCATCTTGAATCCTATTGGTTCTTATAAAGTTTATTTTGGTTGTATATTTTTCTTAGTAGGCCCATTTTAGACCTCAAAATTTCCCTAATTGAACACTTTTAGTGGCTAGAATTTTATGTTGAGACAGACCACAATTCACCTAGCTTCAGTAAATGGCCCAAACTTCCTATAGATGGTGGATACTCCTTGTTCACAATAGTGGTGGCTCGTTTGCCAATGGATCAGTTATGGTTTGGAGAGATAGTGGCTCTACTTAGTGACCAACTTTCGTTGAAACCCTTGATCTACTTGAGTCTTTTAAATAATTTGTCTTTGATATGCCTGACTCTTTTTGGCTATTTTCATTCCTTCACAATCTTATCTCCACTTTGTGAAATGTCTTATGCCTACTTCAATACCATGTTAAAATTCACAAGTAGACATAGGAAATAAAAACAATTGGAAACTCATGGGGCATTTCTCGCCCTTCTCACTAGGTCTTACAATAATAATTTTCTAAAAAATTCTAAGACTAAAAATATTCTAGAAATATCTAGACCAACAACTTTCTAGAAATATTTAAAACTAATAATTAACTAGAAATATCTAACAACTAACACTGTAATCTAACTCTTCTATGTTTTGGAGCTTTTTTGGACATATTTTTTGGCCAATTTTGGTCGAAATCTGGTAAAGATTATTAGAATCACAAGTTTGAGTTGTGTATCTCACCTGATCCCAAGGATTTTTTTGGTGAATCCATTTATGTAGTCAAAAATACATTTAAAAAAAACCAAATATCATAATATCACCCATAATTATATCCCTAAATTCCAACCAAAAAAATGAAAACACAAAATAATTAAACAACAACATAACCAACTGATAAACCAATTGACTCAAAATCCTAGTGAGATGAAATGGCAGACATCATGACTGCAGGAATTGTAAATTTTAACATTCTAGGCTGGGAAATTATCAGTTTCATTTCATTCAGGCTAGTATTTAATTGAGAAAATTCTCAAGGGCTCTCTTTGGACTCTTCTTTATGTGATTCTAGAAATTTCAAGGATTTAAAGCAAAAGAAGCATGGTTGTCATTAAGCAGAGTATTAATAACACAATTGTTTCTCTATGGTTGTTTTATAATAACTACAGTAAACTAACCTGTTCAGATCTAGTTGTGAGTTAGGGAGGGACGAAGCTTGTTTGAATTTCTAGGGTTTTGTATGTAAGATAAGCCTACAGGCCTTCATCATGCATGAATTTGTGCTACACATTCAAGATATATGACATATCATCTTCGTATGGAATATCTACTAGAAACATCCCTCTTTTCTTATTGACCTGGGTTGTAAGGAGGAAAGGACGAGTTGAATCAAGGGGATATAAAGACCTTAAATGGGAAATCTCTCTTTTTTTGGGTAAAGGGTTTGGACTCAGTGAAAAATATGAAGAAGAGTGTAGAGAACTTGCTCTATTATCCTACAAATATTCAATGTCTTCTTTATGAAGAGAAGAAAATTCATGATCTATCTCAGTTACAGGATTACCGTATTTAAAAAAACTCCACTATAATCTTTAACTTGAGGCTGCGAGGGGGTGCTTCGATATCTAGGAACCTTGGAGGTTCTATCTCCTCTAAGGACGCAACATAAAGGAAGGGCTCTAAGCCATCAAATCCACCATATTTCAACACTGGACATTACATTTTTGAATATTATCAGCAAGACCTAGCTATGATTCAATAGTTTTTGGCCCAGATTTAATGCTTTACATCAATGGATTTTTATAACTTGGCAAGAAAACTACAAAATATACCTTTCTCAAAAGGTTTCTTCATCATTCAGTTCGACACCTACAAAGATGTGGAGAGAGAATTGAAAGAAGGGCCTTGGTTTTGGAGAAATGTAGGACTCTTCATTACCCCTTGGTTTCCAGATTTTGATGCCACAACAATGGTGGTCTCAACAATGCCAATATGGGTGAGGCTACCAAATCTTCCCCTTCCATTCTAGCATCACATAGTATTGGAAGAAATTGGGAACACCCTGGGGGAATTCAAAAAGATGGACCTTGACAGAATAGAGAAAAGGTTATTTAACTTTGCCAGAATCTATGTAGAAATTTACCTAAGTAAAGGTCTACCTGACTGCATCCAGCTGAAATATAAAAACTTCCGGTGGACCCTATTTTTGGATTATAAAAATACAACATTTAGATTTTGATCATGTTATCAAATAGGACACTTGTAGAAAACATGTCCTCAAGCAAAAAAAGAACCCAAAAAAAGAAAAAGTGGTAGGCTCTAAAAACAAAAGGATGACATCCTTATAATCCCTGCCTCATGGAGGAAGAAGAAGAAATCATAGAGAACCATCTAAACCAAAAAGAAGTTGATTCTCAGGTCCAAAACGACAATGCAACCCATAAGTCGAATGGTACAAAATCAAAAGCAATTCATGAAATAAAATAATAGAAAAAAGAGGAACACAAAGAGGAGGGGAAGGTGGGCTCAAAGAGAGCTCATTTTTTAGAAAAACACTCCCACCAAAGATAACCAGAAGAAATTGTGTAATGGTTTCAGCTAACCCTAACTCAGGGGGATGACAAAAAGTATAAAAAAATAAACAAAAGAAACATAAGTTAAGTGCTCGTATTATCATACTTAATTTCGTAGGTTTCTGTTATTTTTTCTATATTCTTTCTTATGCTCATCAGTCGAGAAGCTATTCTTATTGAATTCAGTTAACATCTACAAAATGTAATTTTGTTCCTTTTATTAAGTAAAATAAAATTAAGGATTTTTTCCCCTCAAGAAAAAAATGATAAACCAACTCAATTAACAAGAAAAATTATATTTCAATAAATTTAAAACATAAGATTGAGTTTGTCCAGAGTTCGATTTGGTATCGA
This sequence comes from Pinus tabuliformis, assembly GCA_031772625.1. Taxonomy (NCBI): domain Eukaryota; kingdom Viridiplantae; phylum Streptophyta; class Pinopsida; order Pinales; family Pinaceae; genus Pinus; species Pinus tabuliformis. The sequence continues at coordinate 842,508,339 of CM062809.1, read as the reverse complement.
ATCTTATCTCTTTGTTAAAGGAAAAGCTATCACAAGGATTATAATGAAGGCAATGCAACGCAACACACCTTCCAATACACGTGATGATGCAAATTGTGGATAAAAGAAATTAGTTATACAAATAATAACCACATGTCACTATTTTGATGGTTCATGGACTAGTAATGAAAAGATTGAGAACCTCTCTTAACAAAAACATTTTTTTAATTGTTTGATTTGTTAGTGAAAATTTATTTAACTATCAATTGCCTCAGAAGGTGCAAAAAGACGCCAATAGGATTGTACAATTGATAACATTATAATTTAGTTTTCATAATCAAGCAAATAATAATTAATATATTAATTTTTAATACTTTAGTGTCCTATATATATATATATATATATATATATATACATACATATATAAACTTTTTGAAGGTTAAAATCCTCTCTCCACGAATACCATAAGATAGAGAACTGTCAATATGCAAAAATTCTCTGTCCAAGAGTACACATAATATAGAGAACTATCAATATACCATGTTCTATATTGCAAAACAACATTGGTTGCTTGTTAAAATCATGAATCTGTACTTTGGTTTTCATAAATAATAATTGATAGATTAAATTTAAAATTTATAATGTGTATATATATATATATATATATATATATATATATATATATATATATATATATATATATGAATTTTAGTTTTGTAACTTTTTGAAGGTTGAAATCCTCCCTCCAAAATTCCACATAAAATAGAGAATTGACAATATACCATGTTCTATATTCCAAAACAACATTGGTTACTTGCTCAAGCCGCTCTGTCAAAGCTCTAACCCATTGTCACAAGAGACGACCCTTAACAAACATAACAATACATAAAAACTAATAATAATGTAAAACCTCACAAAACATCCCACTTCCACAATCACATTCACCTTATCTATTTTTAATTAAGTCACCATCTTCACCCATGAACTACATGCATCCCATTTCCCATTTGTTGCCATATTTTCCACTTAAAATAAATTGAACCATGAAGTCAAATGGAAAAAAGTTGTGAAACATATATCAAGATATATCATTATGAGGAAGATGTAAACCATAGTGGTGACAAATGAAACTCATAATTAATTTTTTACTGTCTACACCTCACTTTAATATTTGGATACACACAAGCACTTTTGACTTCATGTTAGATACACACCAGCCAAATAATCACATATTTGGATAAATAGATACAACTTCCATTGTCCATAGTAAAAACTCACTTTGTAATCCTAAAACAAATTAGTGCAATGAAATTCCACTCCAGTCAGAAGTTGGAGTCACTGTTTTATATATATATATATATATATATATATATATATATATATATATATATATATATATATATGTATATCCCCTGAAACATCCTTTACAGTGCACCAAATTATTAAATATTCAACAAAATGTGTGAAATTAGAACATTTGTTCCATGAATGAACATGGGCACATGGAGACCCTGTTGATCAAATTGAACACAACTGGGTTCCTTCCAATCTTGGACTGCTTTGAAATTGGAAATTAGCTCCAAATAGAAACATATCAAATAAAAAAAGTGGGAAAAACATGTTTTGAAATGCAATTTGGAGGGAAAACAAAAAATCAACTAAAAGGACGATTGAGTATTTGCAATATATGTTTCACTTGTAAAGTAGACCTTTTACAACATCTGGTATCTAATTTATTTAAGAATCAAACAACTGGCATCAATAGATATGATGCTAATTGAACATATTTTGTAAATAATATGTTATATAAAAAATATTCATCAATTTAATCCTCTTTGTGAAACCTTGATCCTTGAGTCCAAATAACCTTTTAAGTGTTCTATACTTGCACTGCATCATAGGCACATTCAAACTTTTGACCATTAGAGGCTGCTCATAGGATGATTCTCCGATCATTAAGGACAAAAATACTCCTCCAAAATAAACGCCCCTTCAAACATGCATTTAGAATACCTAACATGATATTTATATATACAAATAGAAAAATATAAACTATTTCCAACATTTAAATAGGTAAGTTATGTGAAAAATTACATCAGTATAGTCTTGATCAATTAACTGCCATAAACACTTATTTGTAGTGTCATAAGCTCTCATCTACACAAATGAAGATATGTCTATTTGAAGTTCAATGCATTTCCTGAGAAATGAAACTTTACATGGATGCAACAATGAGGTAGTTGATATCTCATCTTTGTCAAATGAATAAAAGACCTCGTTTGGTGCAACTTCAACCCCTTTGCTTAGTGTAAAATCAGCTAGTCGATAACGCCAATTTATACTCGGCTTCATGTGACCCTCTTTATTTGAAGTCAAGCAATGAATAATCCGAATGAAAGGCAGTGCATTACCATCATGAAAGAGTGCGCAATCTCCGATCTTGATTTTACGACCATCCTAGAAATTCAAATAATTTTAAAATTCTCTTCATGCATCATTACAAAATATTGAGAAAATAGGATAGAGAAGAAAAATGTACAAATCTTGTGCATCCATAAAAAATTTCCATGTGAAAACATTCCAATTCAAAATTTATAATTACATTTATTGGCACCATTATATAAAATGATACCTAATTGTCCACATCATAAATGAGTTAAATTGCAATAAATGCAAATGGAGAGAAAGATGTTTACAAATATTTAATTACATTTATTGATACAAATATACAAAGTGATATCTAATTGTCCACAACATGAACGTCAGTTAAATGCAATAACATGCAAATGAAGATAAACTACAACATTGATAAATATTACTCAATTTTTTTGTTTTCTTAGTTTTCCTAGTAAAAGGAAAATACAAGTTTTCACAAACAAAAAAATCCATCATTGTATAAAACAAGCCCTGAATCTACCATTGTGATAACTGTTCAGTGTGGAGCTTGATTATCTTCCTGATTGTTCAAAGATTTTTTGTTTCAGCAACATTGGATCCTTATTCGTATGACCGTCGTTAGGGGGGTCCAAGAGGGGCGATGACGATTTTTATGAGCCCCCTTGGCGGGGGTTCAGGGCAGCGCCCCTTATGCTAAAAATAGATGAAAAATTGTCTTGTAAAATATTGTAATTTCATAGTCAATCAAGGCCATTGATTAGGAAGATGATTTGATGGTAGAAATTATGTTAATTTAAGATTTCTTTCCCTAGAAGGCAACCATCGGTTTATATGAGGGAATTGTATTACAGGTGTGTATTATTAATCTGAGTGAGAAAGAGAGAGAAGAGACTGTGTGAGAGAGAAAAGGAAATTACAATGGATCTATTGTAGTTTGTATCTATTCATTTTGTTGGATAATATAAAGGAAGGACTAGTTTTTTCTCCATGGATGTAGCCCAAATTGGGTGAATCGCGTATATATATGTCTCTCTTATTTTATGCATTTCTGTTTTTGTGTTTTTGCAATATTGTGTGTATTTCATTGCTCTGTTAATTATTTTCTAACAATTGGTATAAGAGCCGAAGGTCTATTTGGCTGATAAACTCATATGAGAGAAGGGTTCCTGGTTCAAGTGGGAGAAATGACAGAAGATGGTATGTTTAGGGTCGAGAAATTTAATGGGTAAACTACCAGTTGTGGAAGATGTAGATGGAAGATTATATGTATCAAAAAAATATGTACCTACCATTGAGTAGAAAATCAAAGAAGGTGATGAGTATGACGAACGAAGAATGGTATCTACTTGACATAAAGGCACTAGGAACAATACGGTTGTGTCTGGCAACATTGTTGGCATTCAACATTTCAAAGGAAATGACAACAAAAGGTTTAATGATGACATTGGCCAAACTATATGAAAAACCCTCAACCTCAAAGAAAGTATTTATTATTAAGAATATATTTAATATGAAGATGTCAGAAGGTGGATCTGTTGCTGCTCATTTAAATGAGTTTAAGATGATTACCAATCAATTGAGTTATGTAGGGGTAAATTTTGATGATGAAGTTAGGTCTATATTTTTTTTTTGTGCTCATTGTCATACAGTTGGAAAGGATTAGTTATGAATATTAGTAACACTGTCTATGGATCTAGTCCTTTAAAGTTTGATGATGTTGTTGGTGCCATACTTAGTGAGAAAATGCCATGGAAAAGCTTCAGTGGGACATCAGGTAATGCCTTGATTGCAGATACCAGGGGAAGAAAAAAGGAAAGAGGAAGGAGCCAAGGAAATCACAGTATGTGAAGAAAAGGCATATCCAAATCTAGATCAAGGATAATGTGATGGAAATGTGGGAAGAAATGAAGCCTGAATAAAGGATGCAAATCTCAAAAGGGAAAAGAAGGAGATTGACCACAAGAGAACAATCATGAAGTGAATGTGACAGGTGATGTGTTGTAAGATTCTTTGATTCTTTCGTTACATAATATTATTGATCGCTAGGTGGTAGGTTCAGGGCCTCCATTCCATGTGACACTTGATAGGAAACATTGTCATGAGTATGTTCAAGAAGATTTTGGATAAGTTCGTTTGGGTGATGATAAACCCTATAAAATCATTAGAATGGGTAATGTTTTTATAAAGCAACGAAATATTAACCAATGGCTATTGAAGGAGGTAAGGCATGTTCCCTATCTGAAGAAAAATCTAATTTCAACAAGGCAGTTAGGTGGTGAAGGCCTATAGTAAACACAAGAGGAGCACCACATGGTATGTGTTTATTGTAGGTGAAACAATTTTTTAGTTGGGTTTAAAAATTGCAAAACATTGTTTCACTTTCAACAACAGAAGTAGAGTATGTTGTTGCTATAAAGACTAGTAAAGAAATAATTTTGTTACAAAGGTTTATGGATGAATTAGGCAAGAAGAAGAAGATGGGCAGATTATACAGTGAAAACCATAATGTCATTCATATTGCAAATAACTAAACATTTCATTCGAAGACTAAACATATAAAACTAAAGTACCATTTCATACAGTCAGTGTTGGAAGATGGACAGTTGAAGCTGGAAAAGATTCACACTAGCCATAGTTATGCAGATATGTTAACAAAAGTTGTAACTAGGGAGAAACTAAGATTCTTCTCAGTTTCACTTGGTCTTCTAGTATGAGGGTGAAGATGAGAAACAACCAGGTCTAAGTGGAGTCATTGTCCAACAAGTGAAGCAATGATGGAGTTTATGTAATCGGTCTCCAAGTGGGAGATTGTTACGTGTGGAGCTCGATTATCTTCTTGATTGTTCAAAGATTTTTTGTTTCAGCCATGTTGGATCCATGTTTGTATGATCGCCGTCAAGGGGGTCCAGGGGGGCAACAACAATTTTTATGAGCCCCCCCTAGCAAGTTTTTGGGGGAAACACCCCTAAGCTAAAAATAGATGAAAAATTTCCTTGTAACATATTGTAATTTCATAGTCAATTTGGGTCTTTGATTAGGCAGATGATATGACGTTAGAAGTTATGTTAATTTAGGGTTTTTTTACCCTAGAAGGCAACCCTCAGTTTATATAATGGAATTATATTGTGACTATGTATTATTATTCTGAGCGAGAAAGAGGGAGGAGACTGTGTGAGAGCGAAGAGGAAATTATAGTGGATTTGTTGTAGGTTATATATCTTCATTTTGTTGGATAATATAAAAGGAAGGATTGGTTGTTTCTCCGTGGACGTAGCTCAAATTGGGTGAACCACATATATTTGTGTATTTTGTTTTATGCATTTCCGTGTTTCTGTTTTCACAATATTGTATGTGTTTCATTGTTCCATTAGTTATTTTCTAACAATAACTAATGATCTAATGAGTTCATCAGCAGTAAAAGAGATATCTTCTACAAAGTGGCTTCCTCAGATAATGAGGTAGATAATTTATATTGTATTTTCTTATAGGGCTGGGGAATGATTCCAGGATTCCCACATATTCCATCATTACTTCCCACAAAGCTGTTTGACTTTTTCCACGTTTAGTATTTATCTAGGACATTTAGGCCCTTCACACTCCCACACTTTTTGGTTGTCACCAAAGTGAAACAAAACCCCATCTAGAAACATGGGCCCTCAAACTCACTATATACATCAGGAGTACAAAGGATTTCCCATTTCATATGGAAATACTCTAAAAGTATGTCGCTAACTTCCAGATACATAAAATTGGATAAATATAGTGTGAAAAGAAACCTAAATATGGTGAACAGATGCCAAAACACCACAGAAAAAGAGGCAGATCAAATATATGTCTCTACAAAAGGAATTTTTTCACATAAATCAGACACAAACCAAAAATTCCATACAATATGGTGTATGGCAGCGATCAAGAGTCAACTTGCTTTGTGGGTAATACCAAGCATTCGTTAACACAGAATTTGTTACACAAATTGTCCTTAATCTTCAACTCTCAATTTCTAGCTAAAAAACGACTAATCCAGAAGATAATCATATTTACCATCTAAAACACCCTACATAACAAAGATGGTAATCATGTAGAATATAAGACATACAAAACCATAATTCATGGAAAATAAATACTTACAATAGAACATAGAATAAAATGTGATTATCCTCATTACAAAAATACAATTTATTAGCTGAGAAGACTTGTGAAGTAATTTTATTTGAAACTTAATTCCTCTAAAGTAAATTCATTTGAATCTTGTTAGAGATACACATGAGGGATAATTTGATTCCATATTACATTTTATTCTATTCCAAAATTTCAAAGTTGTTAAAAAGTGAATCAAAATGAATGAACTAGCATATTGGCCAACTTAAAACACCACACTAAGGTAAAAAACAAAAAAACATAACAAAAGCCTTTCTAGAACGGAAATCTTCTCCAATTAATTAAGTACCCAACCCTCATCCATCTAATGAATAAAACATGAATTTAATTTATTTTTATATAGATTTTGAAAAGAAACACATTAAATTTATCTTAGTTTGGAAAAATATCCACCAGGTTGTGGACTTGCAAACGTAAAAGAAAATAAAAACAATACTAAAGGATTTATAAGAATTGAAATATTCTCCAATTAATTTTTACGTAACCTTCATAGAGCTAATGATAAATATGAATTTTAATGTTTTATATTAATTGTGAAAATAAACACGTGTTGTAAAAGAAAACAAAATCATGCATCTTAGTCTAGCAAGATAACAACCAGGTTTTAAATTTACAATGTAAATGAAAACAAAATAGATACCAAGGGAATTAAGAGAATGGAATTTACAATGTAAAATAAAACAAAATCGATACCAAAGGCCTTCAGAGAATTTCAACCTTCACGAGTTAATTAAGTGACATTGTAATTTCTGATATAATGGACAATTTGGAAAAATAAAAAACAGGTACCTGACCATTAACTATATAAGTGTAAATGTGATGCAATGGAATTGCAAATGTATTTTGTTTATCCACCCTGAATTTTATTTTTTTTACAGAAGAAAAACAAAAAATATATCTTAGTCTAGAAAAATAATAGTAGGGTTCCAAACTTTCAATGTAGCCAAAACATTGTATTCCAATAACTTTTATGAGTGAAGTATAGACCTATGGACATTTGTTTGGGCTCCAACATAGGAAATATAAATCACGTACCATAAAATGACAGTAAATATTTGATTGGGATCCACAAATTGTCTTCCATCAGATAACCATATAATGTAGGCAAATTTCCAATCCTCCCAAGATATTTGGGATGTATTTTTCAAATTAACTTCCAAAAAGATAGTGGGACTATAGGTTCAACAAATCATCGTGGAATTGTAAATCTCAAATGTTTCAATCTCCCCCACTACATGGATTAGGTGAAGATACTAAATGGAAAAGGTATTGCATTACACTTCTAAAAGGATCGGTTTGAGAGATTACTTTATTTAATACATGCAAATTACGTTTCTTTCTTGAAGTTACTAATTTCAAGGATTGTATGTTGCACTACACTATTATAGAAAATGAAAAAAAAGGAATGCGTAGCAGTAAGCATCAACTTCAGAGATGACTTTATATAATACAAGCCAAGCATCAACTTCAGAGATGACTTTATATAATACAAGCCAAGAAAGTTATGTTTCTTTCTTTAAGGCACCAATTTTAAGAACAGTAGGAAGTGATGCTTTATTTCAAAGAGCATGGGGGAGAAACTCAATTTTTACTAATTTAACTTGACACAATTATGAAGATCTTGGACTGCAAAAATAATGATACTACCTAATCACAATTCTTCAATTCTTCAACATTATAGACTGTTTGGATGGCTCTTAATGATTACAAAAATGGAAAAAGAATCCTGCACAAAATAAAAATATACTGCAACTATTGCATTTATACATTTCAACATACTTGGAAGCTAGCAAAGCTCTCTTTCAAGTCAACATATTTTCCTAGAGCACCTGTGAAAACTTCAGCCACATAGAAGGGCTGACTCAAGAATCGTTGAATCTTTTTGGCCTGGGACACAATCAGTTTATTGTCTTCACCTAGTTCATCCATACCTAAAATTGCAATAATATCTTGAAGGTTCTTGTAGTTTTGAAGGACCTTCTGCACACCTCGAGTAATATTATAGTGGTCTTCTCCTAGGATGTGAGGAGAAAGCATGTGGGATGTAGAATCCAGTGCATCAATCGTTGGGCATATACGAAGCTCTGAGATTTGGACATAAAAAACGCATAGGCATAAGAATTCATAAGAAGGTAAAAATATGTTAAACAATACAAACACATTAGAGGAAAAACTGTGGACATAGACCAAAACAAACCTACCTAGATAACACAGTGGTGGCATCAAGATGAGTGAATGTTGTTGCAGGTGTGGGATTTGTCAAATCATTAGATGACACATATATAGCTTGCATGAAAGTAATGGAACCCTTTTTGGTTTTTGTAATATGTTTTTGCAAACCTCCGAGATCAACAACCAAAGTTGGTTGGTATCCGACATCTGTAGGAATATGCCCCAACAAATCAGACACTTCAGAGTTTTCCTGTCAAACAAAATAAGATGGAAACAATTTATTTTTATGTTAATGCCAATGTTGATGTCAAACTCATTCCCTTAAGGACATATCTAATCCTTTGTAAACATGTCAGTTTGTGATGGTGATATTTAAACACAATAGTTCTTGAATGACAACAAGACTATAAATTTTGTGATAACTTTTTAAAAACTAAAATTCCCCAAATGACTAAAAAAGAGGCGAATATTATATGAGACACAATGCCAAACATACTCATGTAAAATGGATAATGTTGTCAATGAAGAGAAATACATCCTGGCCTTTGATATCTCAAAAAGGCTCTGCAATAGTCAATCCTGTAAGCAAAACATGTGCACGAGCACTAGGTGGTTAATTCATCTTACTATATATAAGAGTACACTTGATTTCACCCTATATAAAAAGAAAAACATTAATTAGTAGAAAATCCTCTAACTATGCATGCAAAGAACAACTCTTCAACAAACAAATGGGTGAATTAAGAGCTTGTGTTGAAGGGATTCGAAGTTGGCGATTCATTCATGATAAATGTCATACAAGAATATATGACAACAAAAATCACACACACAACCTCATCTCCATTTGGTACACAACATGAAAAAATATGCAAGGAATCATATCGACGCTAGGGTTCCAAGGTGAGGAAGTGGGAGTTGTACCCATCATAAATTAATCCACCTCTCGCCAAACTAACTTCAACCTAGTTCACATCCAACCCCCTAAACCCCAATAGAATAAGTAGAGAGAGTCCCCTGTCACAACGGGGTCGTTTCCCATTTTGTACCATTGAGTATGTAATACTCGTCAATATCCAGGTGATTATCGCCATGCCCTTGGCGTTATCGACATGTACACCTTACCCTTCTCGTTATACGACTCCAGATAGTTTTTTCCCTATCGCCCGAAGGCGTTTGGAGAGTGGAGGTGTAGTACAACTAAATGAAGGTGTTCCACACCATGAGACCATCTATGATGTCATTGAATTGGTTGATTTTTTTCCTGTACATCTCGTAGGGATCTGTTGGTGGGGAGAAAGGGGATGAAGAAATAGTTGGTCTTGCCACCGAATTTGGTGAAGATGTCCTGCTAGCCGCTTAGGGTAGAGGAATAACTAGTGTAGGATTACCACCAAGAGTCATGACTACCCATCCAGGAAGAGATGAACTGCTTTCCTTGTGCTTTTGTATTTGGTCACCACTTCGAGAATTTTGGTGAGATTATGGTTGCTATTAGTATGGTTCTTTCTTGCAAGAGTCTATTGTTCCTCTCTGCCTCTACAGACAAACTTTGTCACTATGCAACCCACCACCACCAACAAAAAAATACATATTATCCTCATCCTCATCCTTGTCTTCTTCTTTATTCCCCGGGTCTTGAGAAGTATGGCATTCTTTCTTGCAGCCATGGGGCTATTATATTTAAGAACCATTGCTAACAGGTCATGTGTTCGAGCCCCTTGTAGTGCAAGTGAAAAGCATGAAAAATGGGCAAACTCGTTGGTTCAGAAAAATATTCCTCTACAAGTGCAAGTATGAGCCGGAAGGGGCCAATTTTTTACTCAGAGGGTTGTTGCTAGAGATATTTCCAATAGTAGTTTCTAACATTCAGTGGATTTGAGCTAACTAGGTTGTAAGGTTTGTGGCAACATTCAGGCTACGCATATAGTGTGTTGCATTGAAACACAAGAATAACAAACTGATGAATTATTTGGTTGTCATGCTCATGGGCTAGCATCCGTGTGTCAAATTGTTATTGAAGGGAGGATGACAAAAATAAGCGTCTTTGATTGGCTGGATCTACCCATCCCAACCCCAGAAAGGAACACCTATTGATGTAAAAATTAAGATTAAAATAAATTATTCCAGTATGAACATTGTCTCATCAATTTTGGTACTTAAAAAATGGCCCCACTATGATCACCATGTTGTAATATTTCCAACTTAGAAAACAACTCTAATATGACCAATGGCCCCACTATGACCACCATCTTGTAAAATTTCCAACTTAGAGAACAACACTAATATGGACACTTAATTAAGGATTTCTCAATTTGGTAATATCACCAAATATAGTGAATTACCGTACACGATTTACCATCTAAATTTTCCATGCGACAATGTAGCCCAAACCATAGAGCCTAACGGGTGGAGTGATTCCACTATAATTTCAAGAAATACATCGAGACAAGATAGAGAGAGGAGATGTGTGTACAAGAAGCTAGATATCATAAAGTTTAATGCTTGTCTTTTCTCGCACGTTTTAAATTTTTCTCTTGGACTTCAATTTGAATCTATCACAACAACAATAATCCTTCCTATTACAAACAAAGATCTCATATTTGCGTTGTCTTTTAAAGAGAAAGAGAAGGTCTGCGGCTGCATCTTAGAAAGAAGTGTTATTGAGAGTTTGTGAAAATGATGAGAGATGGGATGGATCATTACATATCAACAACATAGTAATATAAATTAAATGACTAATAAATGATAATAGGCATCAAAATATTTATGTGCCATTTGTAACGTTGAGAAATTGTAAATTCAGGACCTCAGTAGAGATAGGAAATGAAAAATATGTTTGGAAACTATTGATTCAATCCATTATATATAATGTATACAAAACATATCCATATAAATTAAGTGGTTGATAAACATCAATAGTTATCAAATTGTTGAATTTAGGCTTTTGTGATCCATATCAAGTTTATTGAGAAGTGTTTTGGGTGAAAATCACATCAAAATTCATTTTTCGACCCGTTTCGAACTAACAAGTGTGGTTATCAAATTATCAAAATATTTATGTGCCATTTGTAATGAGAATTTGTAAAGCCACGACATTAGTGGATATAGGAAATAGAAAAGTTGTTTGGAAACACTTGATTTCATCCATTGGATAGTCTATAACAAAGAATATTCTCAAATTATTAAATCTAAACCATTTATAAATTTTATTTAAATAGTAAATTTTTGTTATTTAAAATGTGTTTCTTAATGCATAAATGTATTTAGCACCCTGAAAAACCCCTGACGTACTCAGATTATGAAGAGTTCACAACTCAAAATTGTGATTCCAAAAAGGGGCTAAATTTTATAGGTATTTACTCGTCTTTTCCTTATTTAACCATCAAATACTAACCATTTAAAGTCTACACGTTATTAATGATGGTTACTTAATTTTTCAAACCGTCAATTTGATCGGCGGCTTAAAATTTTTACTAGAATATATATATATATATATATTCAAATTTTAAATAAAATTATATAAAACGAAAGAAGTTAGTGATTTTGTTGCTTAAGAATCGAAAATAAGTATAGCATTATGCAACACCTGTAAATATTACCACGCACTTAATTTAATTTATTTAAAGAAAAAGTTAGTTAACTCCTTCTGAATCAACGCGGTCATTTCTCTCTGCATGTACCTCATGTATATCCCGCATAATATTCATGCATTTAATGTACTCGATGAGTTATATTCTCATTTTTTTTTCTATTTTTGGAACCACAACCTAGTTTAATTTCTGCATTATCTTGGAACTTGTTATTTCATGTGATTCGTATATGGTTTGTTTAAAAAAACGGATCTAGTTTTGATATTTTTCATCAATAATTAAGAAAACAATTTATGAAAATATATAAACACCACATATGCTTGGAATCAATAATGTCTCATCAAAAACTATGTTTAATTACCACATACCATCACATTATGAAACATCATCATAAGTTACAACATCAACATATCTGTATCAAAGATATATCATGACATCACATAATAAATGGAACCACATGTCAATATAACGCCATATAATAACATCATAAATATGAGAATCATCTCAATACATATTAAATATAGAGAAATAATACACTACAAGCATTCTTATCATGATTCATAAGAAAAAATCAATTTCATTTGATTGTAGAAACAATGAATATCAACTATGAAATAAGATTATCCAACATCCGTCCAGGATCTATGCTATCTCATCGATACTATTAGTGTCATGTTTTCATCAAGATACTAATTACTTTTCAATAATCATTCTTTTATCTTTTAACTAATAAGTTGACTATTTATACAGTAGGTATAGTCATTTAAGTACTTCGTTAAACTTCAAATGAGCCTCATTATCTTGAGCCTTAATCTCTAGTCATGTATTATTTCCCCCAAGAAAATTTAGTGAAATTCATCATTAAGATATTACTGGTCATACAATCATTCCTTAAATCATCAATATCAAATTTAAAATCCTCTGGTTTTGCATCAATTTACACCTTTGGCTTACCGATTCTCAATATCACTTGATCTCTTTTATCATAGATTCACATTGATACACTTGTTTTTGTCAATGTGTATGTATTTCTTCTCATGGTATTCTTATAGAATTTCCATTGACTTTCCTTCTTACACTTCATGCTAAGAATTTTCTCATTAATATTCATAATCTATTTCGTTTTCCAAAAGGTAGACAATTGTTATGTTTGATCATCAAAACCTTTAAACATTTATATTTGTATCACCTATCAACCTTTACCAACTAAAAGTGTTTTGGTTCATAATTACATATCTTGACACCTTAGAATTATATGAGTCATCACCATCTCCCTCTAACTCATCCCTAATCATCACACTTAGTTTATATCCTTAAGAGATATTTCCATTATGAGAGAAACACTTATTCACTGTCATCACATAAGTTGGTCATGGGATTTATTACATTTCCAAGGTTCAACCTATCACTACCATGTCATTCACTAGGTATGCACCCCAAGGAAGTTGTTTGAGATTTAATTAACTTCTTTAATCTAAGAATTTCCATATTGTTGTTATTCAATGGGGCACCTTACCTAACTATTAATAATAGTCAACTAGGTAGGATATTATTTCCTTTATGCTTAGGTGTTTCTTCTTTCCCCATTTTGTCTTCTTGTTTCCATCTTATAGGTGTTGATTTGGTCTAGTGTCGTCATACTTTAAGTAGTGTATCAAGGTTTCCCTTACGAGGTTGTTTTTTTTTTAAGTGTTGGTTGACATAGTTCTGTTATTACCATTCTTACCCTCTTGAGGAGTGATGTCCTAGGAGCAAGACATCCCAATAGACATTAATTATGTCCCCAAACTTTTGTGATCTAAATTAATGCTCATAAGGTTGTTAATAGTGATATTTTTCCTTTATCCAAGAATGGTTCTATATGATTTTTTCATTATTGACCTCTACTACCACTTAGCTTCCCTAGATCCCTTTGCATCTCCTTCTCAAGCACCTTGAACTCCAAAAAAATGGCTGGTATATTTAAGTTTCTTCATAGTAGATATATAATGGTGGTATACATATTCTTGATGTTCTCTTGTCAATAGGTATGATATTCAAAACAATATTAGGAATAATCAAAAGATGTCTCTAGGAATACCTTATTGTGCTTGGTATCATGAATGGAAGGTTCCTTTTCACAGGAGGTTCCCTACCAACTCTTCTTCTCTACCTTTTTTTTATCACTTCTGAATTCATACGCTTGTCGATGTTTCACAAAGTCCAAGTTCTACACATAATTATTCTTCTAGCATTTTAAATGAAATAAATTTGAAATTTCTAGGAAATATTACAACGGCTTTAACTTCAAGTACTAAAAATGTTCTCTTACTTGGATTAAGCATAAACTTCCATTTTTATTACTGATATGCTAATACTTAGAAATCATTTGAACCATAATTGCCGATTTTTTTCTGTAAGTTTGGGTGGGACTACATCTTCATCATGTCCAATATATCGACCTAATTGGGGTAGGGAATTTAACCTGTGACTTCACATCAAGGAGTGCCTTAATAGAGCCACTGATCAACATCTATCCAAGACCCTGTGGATAAATTGATGGAAAACTAAACTAAGGATATTTGAAAAAAAAAAAATCAAAATTACTTACATTAGGGCAATGGAAAAATTGTCGTCGCCATGGCAATCTCCTAGCTCCAAATTTAGATAAATGGCAGCTATGCCAAATCAAAGTGCGTGTGAACAATGGTTCACTCTTCAAGAACATGAAGATGGGTCACTTATGATGACTCACTTGTTTCAACCAATTTTCTTTATCACAAAACTAAAATAGAAACAATATATTCAACAACATTTTTGAGTGTTTTATCACTGATGGACAGTTTGATTCCCTTATTCCCCTATTGCAATTTCAATTCCCCTAGCCATTACTTTTGTTGTGGAGAAATAATTTTCCTTAATGTTAAAATAATTTAGTGCTCTTGATGACCTTTTTTTCTATGAACATAACACACCCTAAAGGTCACACAATAAAAGTCAGCGATAAAATCATTGATACCGTGTGTAGCAACCTAGAATTCAAAAAATACAACTAATTATATAAATCTATGCTATCAATAATCAACACAAAATATTCTAGTCATTAACAATTTATGAAATCATGAGAAGAAAATATTTACTTGTAAAGCAATGATATTTATTACTAGACATTTCAAAGTTGTTGTGTTATCTATATCTCGCTATTTGCAACAATGTTTTGGGTACAACTCTACATCCAACCGTAGGGTTAGCTACACTAGATTTTTTTAGAGATGACCAGCCCCAAGCCCTCAATCAACTACCACGACTCGTGAATCCTTTGTCTCCCAATATTCTCTTTTCGAAAGAATGAATGTCTCTCATATCCCTTTCATTCATTAAGGAGAAAGGGGATTGGAAAGGGATCCTCATGCACACAGTCTGTCATGATGCCAAATTCCATTTTTCTTTGTCTTAAGTTTTCCTTAACTCAAAATTTTTTCTTAGTTTAACTCTTGCTTATTTTATTCCTATTTACTTTTTTGTTATCTTTACTTATTCTTACTATTTTTATAGTTTATTTTTATATATTTACTTAGAACTTCAGTTTAATATTTATCATTTTATTTATTTACTATTATTGTATTTTCTTTGTTGTTTACTCTTATTATCTTTTCTTTATTCTTTTATTTATTTATATATTATTATTATTATTATTTTTTTTTTTCACTTCTGGTTCACGGATACCATGGTCAGTGGTCCGCTACGTCCAGGATCGGAAGTCTCTAGGGTGGACCCCACACGAAGGGGGTCACACCCCTCGGCCATCACAGACCTGACCCCAAGAGCTTTCGGGTTTCGACCCTGTGACCTCCCATTGGCGAGGCCCTAGCTTGACCGATTGAGATAACCCTTGGGACACATATATTAATATTATTATCATTATTATTTATTAATTTATCAATAAAGGGCATTACAACACGCACAATACTAAGACTTTAAGATGAGACTTCAAGATAAACATAGACTCATCCATAGTGGATCTTTGGATTTAAATTATTATAAAAATATTGTCTCTATTGTTATATGGAAAATTCTCTTCTGCAGACAAAATTGAAATCCCTAGATCTAGTGGCATGATCTAGAAACAATAGGGGAAAAAATATCTATGTTTTCCTTAGAGAAAATAGAATACGAAATAAATACATACCTGGAATCTATAATAAGTCTTCTTCTTATCCTTGCTTGTAAGCTCCAACTCTAGCTCTAAGTGCTATAAATGGAACTTGCAACAACGACTAAAACAAGCAAGAGAACTACAATATCTACAGAGCATAAAGTGACGTCTCTAATCAATGAGTCAATTGGCATTGAAATACATATGCATCAATATGGTAGAAGTATAGTAAAGCATAGTGATTTTTGTATTAAGAAATGAAGGAGAGAGTTATAACCATTTATAGATGCTTGACTTTGCAGATGTCTCCCAAATTGTCTTGTCCTTCCTTGCCATAAAGAAAACTTTCAACCTCAACCCTAATGCATTAATAGAAGGTGATTACTTAAGCTCAAAGTAGCAACATGAGGACACTATTAATCTCCAAAAGGCAACCCAGATTCTATGGGAGGCAGTGAATTTATAGGGTAAATGTGGTAGTTTAGGATTTACCAATCCAGGCTTGAGATCCACATATGAAGGAGGATAATGTCTAATGATAAGATATAATACCTCTAGAGTAGGAATTCAATATCTCTATCCATGGTAAATGGTTAAAACCACCTTAAAAGCTTATGGAAGGAGAAGTTTTGAAATTTTTTTTCTCCAAATTCTAGAACCATCGCACCTACAAAGTAGATAAACCTGCACTGATCAGTGCAAATGCTTAGTTATGCAACTTGCAACCATTGTAGGTGGACTGAAGGGCAAGGTGCACTAGGGATACAAACATGGTTTTTGTGTTGATTGACTTAGGAACTCAAAATTTTTGGAGAGGTGATGCTTAGGGCTTTGTAAAGGGAAAATTAAAAAGTGTTTAAGGATTTTGATTGATCAA
The DNA here is from genome assembly GCA_031772625.1 of Pinus tabuliformis. Taxonomy (NCBI): domain Eukaryota; kingdom Viridiplantae; phylum Streptophyta; class Pinopsida; order Pinales; family Pinaceae; genus Pinus; species Pinus tabuliformis. The sequence goes on along the minus strand of CM062809.1, from coordinate 842,491,031 downwards.
GTTTTTAGGCCTTTTGAATGAATGCGACAAAATGACCTGTAACAAATTGCCCCCTAAAGTACAAAGTCAGAAGCAATGGATGAGGAATGAAGTGCTTTACCTTGTGAAAAGTCCAAATTAAGAACAAATTGGTTGATATCACCATATGTTACAATACATATTATCATCATCATATCATTTTTGAGGGAGGAATACCCATGCTTAGCATATAAGCCATTATACATGTATAATGATCAAGAAGTCTCTTCCATTGATGAAAAAGTGTAGACCCGTGCTTGGATGATCGTCTAAATGATCTTAGCCATCATACTTTGTAATATTTGTCTGAATCCTAAAATCGCAACCCAGATTGATGGAACTAGATCTGGGGTATTCTACCTCGTCACTTGATAGTAGGAGTCTAGCCATGTGAATAAATTAGATATAGTCGAACATGGTAGACACCATCTGATTATCGATAAATGATTTAAGATGTGAGAGAAACCACTGATAATGATAATGGATCTTAAGGCACTACAATGAAATCTATGTGGTGTGAATGGATGAGTTGAAGTCAAACACCACATAAAATATTTCTGTTAAGGGCCTATGATGATAACCTATCGATGAAAGCGGGGAAAATTGCCATTGAGATATGCAAGTTCCAAGGCACCGAAAGGAGTTTCTAAGTCAGCTTCCTATATAATAAGCTAATGTCGATAGGAAGCGACTCGTCGTAGGACTGCCTTGATGTATCCCTCATTAACACCATAAAACAAGTATCAATATTTGAGACATAATGATGTTGATGCAGAGCTAGTTTAGGAACAACATACATGAAAGAAGAATTAAGAGTATTGTAGCAAATGTCAACTAAAGGATTTCTCTTGAACATATCGGTGACACTTTATGGAGTCAGAAACATTGACCCAAAAATGATTATGAAGGATTTTGATATGGTTGATTAACCAAAGAAAAAATCATATTTCCCAACCCAATAGTCACGAAAATGAAGTGAAAAAGTGTCATATTCAAGAGTGACTTGTTTCCATTAATAGGTTAAGTACCCTTTTTTCCTAATTTCCAAACCATTTCTGGCCAATACCTCTTTATTTTTGACAATATTGAGGAGGATAACATATGCTTGATCTATAATTTCATCCTTTAGATGAATCCATCTGACTATTTTTAACGAATCCCAAGAAGGAGTGGTTCGGTATTTGTTTGTGAGTTTTTATCATTCCTAAAGTAACTAAAGCACAATCATTAATTATCAACCAACGTAGGTCTTTTTATTTCAAAGGCATCTGCACTATTTTTGCAGATTCATGTAACAACCAGATAAAGCAGAAAAGATGTCATTGAACACACTTGTAGAAATCAAAGCATTATCGCACAATGGAAATACACACTTGCGGGTATTAAAAGGCACATTGTAGGAATGAAACACACTCAGCAAGGAAAGAATCCACACTTCATAAGAAATCAAAATAAATATAGGCATGCGATACACTATCAGCTAAATATGTAACAGCAATTGAGTAGTATGGAATTGACTAACTTGCGTAACAACACACAATAAATTTGAAAGCAAAGGTGTTTCTATCCCACAATAAAATGTGTGCAACATTAATAAGAAATCCACACTAACATAAAAAAATATCCTATTAACACTGTGATCCTTTCTAAAGAGGAGGGCCCTTCCTCCCTAGCAAGGTGCAGGAGTAAAAAGAAAACTATTTAAGAATTCAACACGGAAATCGTAGTAACATCAGCAAATATGTGCCTGTATTAAAATAGTGGAAAACTACAAGATCAGAATTTCGGTATTATCTCTGTTCCGTCATCATCCCCTTCCCATGATATTAATCTCTTTTATAAAGTCTTTATAAAGCCCCAAAATTAGGGAAATGAATCAGTCATGAGAATCTTGTGATTCTCATGTTGATTAAGCGAACATAAATGATAAAAAGATAGAAATTGTTACAAACTACTTTAATAAAGAATTTTTATGGTTACACCACTCTTGTTTAGATGTAATTATATCTGCTCAAATCTTCTTAACTATCCACATGGAATTACTTCATGTGGCCCTTGACAACTGTCTTTGAAAATGGTGGCTATAGTCTTGACAATTCGTAGTGTAACAACAAATTCATGGTGTAACAACAAGAAATGGAAAACCCAAGGTGTAACAGAAAGTAGCAACAACTCACAACGTGTAACAACAAGTAACAACAACAACTGTTCACCCATGGCTATTAGTGGTTATGGCAACACTTGAAAGAAAAACATTCAAAATAACTCTTCCAAAGATACCCTGGTTAGTCATCCCAAAGAAAACATTGTTTCGTTCAATACTTAGCAGAAAATAGCATAATAATACGTCAAAGAAAAAGGTTGCTTCTTTATCAGAGGGAGTGACATTATACTGGGGAAATTGTAGGTTCAATGAGGGAAAATGGCCAAAAATGGGGAAAAGGATGCCTGAAATATCCTCAAATATTGCACCCAACATCTCCCCCCAACTAAAGCCACTACATGTCCTCATGTAGATTCTTCAGAATGTTCAGGGTCCTCATTTATTGTGACACTGACATGTTGCTGATGTAGTTTTGTGAAATCATAGGCACCAACAGTGTCTTCATCATCTTTCCTATACCCTTGGGTAGACACGAGCCAATGTGTCCAGGAACGTTCATCATACTTGCTCAGGTGGAAGTGAGGCTAGTATTTCTCAACTGGGAGCCAAATCAGAGGAAACTTGAATTTGAGCCCCATCCAGAAAGCTCCCATCATTTTGATAATTCGTACATATTCAGGGACTCGAGTAACAACTATCATGAAATTGGGGTACCCAAAGGGATCCCTTTCTTTTAGTGTTTCACTGCAAGCTTCCCATTGTTTCAGGCTTCCAACTAATGCTTTACTTTTCATTTTTTCATAAATATTAAGGAAAAACCCAACAATCCTTTTCCTATAGAGGGACAATTGTTCTACCATGCTGGGTTTACTGAGAAACTTGTTGAATTCACATCTCATAACAACGACCATACCAGGTTCTAGTATTATCTTCAGGGTTTCCTTTTCTTCATTCATAGCAGATGATTTTATGGTGATGTGCCAATCAATTTGATTTCTCATGAAAGATATAAAATCCCGTAGTTGCAAATATCCAACGTAGGGGGAAGGTCTGCAACCATCTGCAAACTAGAATGCTCAACAAATATATCATGTAGGAAGAGTTCACATAATAAACTTTTCTCATTGAAATTGCATGAGGGAAATACATCCAAAAACGTTTTAGTGGAAATGCTCTTGTAGGGTTTGTTCTCATGGATGGCTCTCAACTAGAAAAGATAAAATTTCTCCCATAAGAAGATTGGGTAGGACAGAGATGGTGTCCTACAACCTAAAAGGTTTAGGGTTAATTCATACATTTTACCTTTCTCTTTAGTCAGCTTGACCTGTTGTTGTAGTTGTTGTCTCTGTTCTTCATTTTCCATATCAGCTTTCCTCGTTTCCCACTTTATCAGCTCTTTCTTTAGCAATTCTTCGGCCCACTGATCCTTAAGGGTATGAATAGCCTTCTGATGTTCTTCCAAAGAAATCACTCCCTTTCTTAGGGAAAGTTCCATTTTCTTCCAATTCTCCAATTCCAATATCAACAGAAGTCTTTTTGAATGCCACCCTGCTTCAGGTTCTTGTGTTGTTTTATGTGCAATAACAATAAAGGGTGTAACAACATCTCATATTTTGAGTTGCTCTACCTCAGCTGTTGGTTCTTGTGTATCAACATCTTCGTTGACAAGTTCTTGTGGAACAACTCTCAATTTTCTTCCTTAAAAACATCTATCTCAACTGTTGGTTCTTGTGTATTGGCAACATCGTTGATAGGTTCTTGTGTATCAGTTTCCAGGTTAAAATCCATGGGGTGCTCTATTTCAACTGTTGGTTCTTGTGTGTCAGCAACATCATCAATGGGTTCTTGTGTGTCAGCCTCCCATGGTTTTGTTTGGGTTTCTTCTGAGATGGTGTCTGCAACGAAAATATTATATCTTGTTGTTGCCAAACCCTCAGCACATGCTATACATAAAGGCCCCTATGTGGTTTTTGATCCCAAATTATCAACAACCTCAACCAATGTATCGAGACCCGAAACCTTTTTTTTCATTTTTCTACCTCCTAATTGTCGCTTTAATTCCTTATTTTCTGCTTCTTAATTTTAAGCAGCAAAGTTTGGGTTTTGTTCTTACCTGATGAAGAAGTATATTCCTGCTTGGTTTGTTTTTTCTTCTTCTATTTCTTTGTCTCTTCTTTCTTCCCCTTCTTAATAGTCGCTTTAATTCATTATTTTCTAGCTTCTTAATTTTAAGCAACAAAGTTTTGGTTTCATTCTTACCTGATGAAGAAGTATATTCCTGCTTAGTTTGTTTTTTCTTCTTCTACTTCTTTGTCTCTTCTTTCTTCTCCTTTTGTTATTTTATCTTGCCTTCTTTCTTCTTGGACAATGGCGAGGGTTCTGGTTGAGTACCAAACTTAACCCTTTTCTTCAGTATTCTACCACCCATAGGTTTCTCAAGTGACCTCTTCTTAACTCTAATTCCTAAAGATTGTCCCTGCTCCTTAGTTGTATCAGCTTCCCCCGAAGCATCTGTAGGAGTTTCAACTTGTCTCTGTCATGGGGTTTATGTTCCTTCACTGATAAAAACTTCCCAATTTCTTCATTGTTGCTCTAGAGCTTCCATTACAATCAATTTTATGAGGCCATGATTGGTAATGCAACTATTTGGATGTGAGGCTACCTTTACTGAGGCATCCATGTGTTTCAAATTCTCCAATAGAAAATGGGGAATATTAACCAGTTTCCCATGCTGTAGATGGATCAACAATGGAAAATGATAGTTGAAAACTATTATCGAGTGCCCCTCGCATGTAATGTACTTGATAATGAAAAGGGGAACATCATTACATGACTGAGTAAGGGAAAGGCGATCAATTCCTCTTTCCTTCTTGACTAACTGTTCTTCTCCCTAAAAGAATTCAACTTTAAGGGATGGGTCATTAATTTTTCAGTTGAACCACCTCTTCCATTTGAGTTGAGGTGCTATTACTTTAGCAATCACTTCCTCCATAATCTCCAGTCTTAGGCCTTTGACCTTTTTTCGATTCCTGTTCAGATTTCAAGAAAATTCCAAAGAAACACTCTCATCTGACCCCTTGAGTCACTCGAAAAACTTGATCCACCCTACTTCTCTAAAAATTTGATATGCTTTCGGGCATTTTTCCAAAGCCTTAGTGGAATCTAGTTCATGCCTTACTGCTACTCCTCCCATCCTTCGCTGTTATAGACCCTTCACTAATTGTTGCAACAATCACTATGAACTTTCGCCTGCTTGCCATCACAATTCTTGAAAAATCTGTGCAATGAGGGTGTAGAGCTACATCGAGGCAGATATCAAGGTGATAGGAAAGGGTATTAGGTTGGAAAATTGTGTGATACAGGTTATTGTTTCATCATTAATTCAAAGGTGTGAAAATATAACTTGGATACGGTTTGAATTAATGAGATGATCAGTCATGAAAGGTGGTAATGATTAACATGTATTGTCACTTCAAATCAGTTTATGTCATGAATCACAAAATGATTCATTCCCCTCTCCCCCAAATTAAATGCAAAGGTCATCCTCGAAATCAAAATGAGATGACATATTAACTATCATAATTGCTACATAAAGAAAAAAACAATATTCTTTTTTTGAATGACTTATGGGAGGGTGATTTGATTAATACCGACAACGGAGTGATAGTGATGGTGTTTATTGAAGCGGAAAACTGCAACTGGTTCCATGCTATAGTTGTCTCGATTAGATCGACTACTACAGATGTAACAACAAAAGAATTTCTCCATGATGGTTGAATAAATTTGCAATAGTACTTTATTACAACAATGTATTCCTTTTAGGGCATTACAATGTTTTCCCACAAAAGAATTCTCAGAATAATACAATGGAATGAATAAAAACAGGCTTGTAACAACATGACATCTATGACATATCTGTAACAACATGCTGTTACAAAATTTATTAAAAGGAAAATGTGTATCAGCTTCCATAAAGTAGTTTTCGGCTAGTACAACTATCTACTCGTGCCCCACAAGAGGTTTTCACGGGAAGTTTTTTTTTTTTTTTTTTGGTGTATCAACTGCCAACAAAAGTTGGTTTTCAACTGCTGTACTTAATGAAATTTAATAATTTGATAGCACAGGAGAATTTTCCCCTGCCCTCATAACTTGAATATCAGATCTTGAGACAATGTTGATAAATGAATCCTTTCAGTTTGGTTTATGATATAGCTGAAGATGATGCCCATTGGTAAGGAATGGCACTTTGGCATTGTCTATGGTAATTAATCTGACGGTTCCATTGTCAAACACTGTATCTACCTCATAAAGAACTAGCCATTTGGTGCATAGCTTCCCCTTGAAGTCTTTGAATTGTGAATCATACAATATAGCCCAATCACCTTTCTGAATCACCTTCTTTTTTATAAAATTGTCATGCCACTTAGCCCTCTGCCACTAGATGATGTCTGTTTACTCGTTGGAATCCAATATCTTCTCATATAATTCATTTAACTGGTTCAACTGATGTTTATGAGTTGTAGTCAAATCCAGGTTCACTTTCAATGTTGTTCTTAGTGTTTTTATTTCGAACTCAATGGGAAATAATGGGTTTTTACCATACACTAATTCGTATGGTGAAAATCTAGTAGTATTTATCCATGTAGTTCTATATGCCCACATTTATTCTAGAAGTTTATCAGCCTAGTTCCTTTGGTGGCTGGCTACAATCTTAGCAATAATTCCTTCAATAACCTTATTAGTGCTCTCCACTTGACTTGTCATGCGGAAAGAGTCAATTTTGCGGACAAAACCGACCTCCCTAGAAGCTAAGGCTTTCTAGTGACAAACAAGACAATTAAGCACTATCTTTCCCTAAATATGCATTTAAAATACAAGCAACCAGGTGTTTAAAGCATACCTTTAGTCCAAAGCTGTTTGTAGCAGTCCAGCCTCTCCGATCCGGATGAGCTCCTCCTCTTTGAAACCTGCATTCACTAACAAGCAAACGATTACATAGCACCTAAACAACTCATAAAATAAAACATATTCATCATAAAGACCAAGGAGTATATGAAACAAATTATATATAACAACTTGTTGAGAAAAATGAACTTAATTGTATTAAGTGGAAACAAAAGAAACTATTACAACCAGTGCCTTGGTGTTGTGCAGGTCCCTCCCAGGGTCCAGCAAGAGTTCTCCTTTACTTTGATCAGCTCACCCACTTCCAAATGAAGCTAAGAAAGGATGGGAATCTCTCCTCTCAGGCTCTATAAGGGAGTCCTAATTTCAGCAGCATCTACCCTTAGGAATGTTCAGCTTTCAACCTCCCCTCCCTCTGGCCCAATGCCTGTATTTATAATGCTTTGGAGGAAGTTAATCAGGTCCACCATCAATGGGATAAGCCCCTCTTTCAATGGGATAGCTCCCCTCTTGATGGGATAAGTTCCTCTTTCTTTGGGATACATGAACCATCTGGAGGCGCTCAATACACGTCAAACCATCTTCTAGAATGCTCTAGAATCGATCACAAGTAACTTTTTTGAAGTAAAACTCGCACCTTTTGACCTTTACAGGAGTACGCACCCACCCCTTTACAGACAGAGCGTACAAGTACGCAGGTATTGTGAACTTGGGGTGCATACACGCAGGTAAGGTTAAGAGAAACTGCGTAACCAGAGTTATTTGACTTTTTAAGGACTTTCTCTCTTTCTTGGAGTTTGACATGAGGAGCAGAGGTATAAGACTTGCCAAGGAGGATAGTATGACAATTGATGGAGCCATACTAACTGCAAATAGTCATGGTGACAAATTTTAGTGTAACAGATTGCCCCCTAAAGTGCGAAGCCTGTAGTAGATTAGGGTTTCATATCATCTAGGAAGGGTGAAGTACTTTATCATTTCAAGGATTATCTTGTGGAGAGCCTAGTCGGAACCTGCAAATATTCAACACAAAATACATATGTAAGATCATATCATCACTGAGGTAGGCATTCCCACACTCAGATTGAAAACTTTAACTAACAAACTAACTACTGCTCTGATATAGGAATGATTTCACAGTACATCATAACCATAGACTTTTGTAGACATAGTATGGACGCAGCCATATATTTATAATTAGTCTACTATATAATGAATACAAAACTCCTCGCAGCCTGGATGGTGGAAACTAGATCCAGGGTCTTCATTTCTACTTCCCGAAATGGTACGATTCTATCCATGCGAATAAATGAGTTGATGTCGAACATGGTAGAAACCACTTGATTACCAGTCGATGATGTAAACTGTTAACAAGTGTGAGAGAGACCACCAGTATGTCAATGGTTCTCAAAGTACCCAGTACAATCCATGAGATGTGAATGAATGAGTTGATGTCGAACATGTCACGGAATCCTTCGATCGAAAGTCAATGATGTAAACCGTCGTCAAAGACGAGAAACCTGCCATTGATGCATGCAGATTTCAAGGTACTGACAATTTCTAGGTCATGTTTCTAGATAATGTGTTGATGTCGATAGAAAGTGACCCGTTGCAGGCAAGCCTACAACATGAAATCATAGATCAAGTTGAAGAAATGTAGCTGTAAGGACTGACTCAGGGATGGTCAAAATGGATGACGGGTATTTCGCAAATGAATGGTTTATTTGCAGTGACCTCTTGAACACATAACGACACAACAGATGGCTTGGTGACAATTGACCCAATAGTTAATACCTGGAACTGGTTGAAGATTTTCAATGTGGTTTGATCAACTGTTAGGCAAAGGATTTCCCAACCCAGGTGAATGAAAAAGTGTCGTGTTCAAGAGTGGTGATAAGGTTTCTTCTGAGACAAAGGATAACAAATAGGCTCATTTTCCTCTCTTTTCCCCCACCATTTCTGGCAAGTACCTCTTTATTTTTTACAAGCTTGATGAGGATAACATATGCTTGATTATAAGCTCATCCTTCGGATGAGTCCAACTTAGTTTAGATTCGAACCCTAAGAAGGAGTGGTCCGTTCCTGTTTGTAATCGAACAGGTCCTCTACTGTGAAATTTTAACGAGTCCAGTATAGGAGAAACTCGACGTTTTTCAATTTTAGAGAGTTTGAAAAACTTAAGAAGACTCCAGGGTTGAACTTTTTCATAAATTTGTGTCTCCTAAGCCCGAAAAAGTATAAAATAATACTTGAGAGAACCGCTTGATCTTTATGACCAAGGAGTACTTTCATGATTAGTGTCTTTGACTTGAAAAGTAAAAAGCGATCAAGGACACGTCGTTTTATTTCCAGTATCGAATTTGAAACGACAAAAATCCAGCAATCTTCATGTTTTTACGGTCAGAAAAGGGCTATAAGAGGACCGTCTTTTAATTCCGTTTTAATGAGTGTAAAAGAAACACTCGGCGATCTTTTCATGTTTTAGGAGTCAGAAAAGGGCTTAAAGATGACTCTGATGTTTTTGTTTGTAAAAAATGACAATTTTCCCTAAAAATCCTTTTATCCTTCACAAAAACCAACACATTACTCATACCTGTTTAAAGATAGATAAAAATACTTTGAAAAATACCTTTTCATGGTGAAAAATAAACAAATTTACCATTTATTTACCCAGAAAACCTATAAAAAGGGCTTTTACCAATTCATTTTTACCATTTTACTGTTGAGGAGAGAAAAAGGGCTTTTGGCAAGAAACTTCCCGTGGACATTGCGGAGAATCCAACCGTCGAAATCGAACGCCGTCTCATCAGGTATTCTACAACATCCTCCTCTTCATTTCCATCCATTTAGAATTTGCTTTTAGGCCCTAGTTTCATTTTTTGGAGGCTTTGGGGTTTCAAGGTCTGCCTTTCGGGGTACGCAGGTGTTCCACTGGTGACCCGCGTACCCCGACATTTCCTCAGTTGGGAAAATGTCGGGCGTATGCACCTTGCCTTAAGGGAACCGCGTACCCATGCCTTGTTCCTAAAGGCGGGGTGCGTACTCTGCGCAAAGGGTTTACAAACTCCAAATTCTCCAAATTGAACCAATAAATTTTGATTTCATGGATTCTAATGGATGTTTTCTGGTGTGTAGATTGCCCACCATGCTTGATTGGCGCGAGAGAGAGCACGAAGATGTTGATTTGGCTGCCATTAATCATCAACCATCCATTGATGCTTTGAAGGCATGCGGCCTTTACAAATACTGGGCCATACCTGGCATGAGGGCCCAGGTGCGCTTTCTAGAGTGGCTGGTAGAGAGATGGAACGTCCAGGACCAGTGCTTTTACATTGGAGGGCACCAGCTCGAGATAGAGCCCTCAGATATTTATTTCCTCACTGGTTTGCCCAAGAGAGGCGAACACTTGACTCTGTTCGGGACTAGGCCGGGTGGCCAGTCCATCGCTAGTCTCCGACAAGAGTGGTGTAACACTCAGTCTCAGGAAAAGGGGATAGAGATCAAAACTATATCCGGACCTGAACTTATGGTGATTGCTTTTACAGTTACCAGACTTTGCGAGGCTGCCGCTTTACACATTGCCAATGGATCCCAGATGCAGATGGCGATTGATTGCTATCGGGGCACCATTTTCAACTGGTGTGATGCTGTGTTGGCCAATTTAAAGGGCCAACTGACTAGGACTAAAAACGGGTAGCTAAAGACTTTTGGTTATGGGCCTTTAGTTGTGATTTTTTGCCCTAGAGAGGGTTCCGATGTTGATCCCACAGCAGCTCACTGTTGAGGTTGGGCCTCCCCGAGAGCCTAAATTGATGCGATGGGTTGCGGTGATGGCCCGTCATCCTGACGAGGGCACGGAGGTTGTCCGATTTACTCCGGAGTATTTTCACTGGTTGGAGGACCAGATCTTTTCTATACAGGATTTTCCTTATGCCGGAGTTGATTTTCGTGGAGATCCGGACATGGTTCTTCCACCGGGAGAACAATGGGATGACACAGGTACTTCATTTTCACAAGTTTTTAAATTATTTACTTTTTGTTTTTGTTTTTTATATCGTCTCAAAACTGACAGTAACAATTTTCAAAATGCAGATGTAGGCCCACGTCATCCAGCCAATCTCCGGCCTTTCGAGAGGAGACTACCAGTTGCAGCGGCACCGGCCCCACGGGACAAGGCCACAGAGACCCTAGCTGAGTTGGAACAAGACCTAGAGCGTCTTACGGCAGATATACCAGAGACTACTATAGATGATATTCCTATCAGGCTTTAGCGCTATGTAGTCGCAGTCCCAGGACCTTTTAGGAGGTTCTTGTGTAGGGTGGCTCATGCAGTGGTGTCGTATAGAGAGCATCACCAGTGATTGGATGGGCGTTTTTGTAGACACATGTGACATTTTGGTTTTTTGTACTTATCATTTTTGCCGATCATAAGGTGTTTTTCAACCTATGATCGAAGACGATGTATTTTGTTTTTGACACACTCCTATCTATATATATCATTATTACCGGATTATCTTGTTAAACATGTGTGATGAGATGTTCTTAAATTTACATGTATGATTATTGCAAATGTCTGTCTAACATTCGAGAAGCAAATGCATCTGCTAATGTATTTAAAGACCTTGGAATATGTTGATATTCAATGTAATCAAATTCACGTTCCAAGAGACGCACTCTCAAAAATAACCTTAATAACATTGGATTTCTAATGGCATACACTCTATTAAGCTGTAATACAACGAGTTCAGAATCTAACCTCACTATAAAACTCCGAATCCCAAATGAAATAGATTCAGACAATAATTCAATCACTGCACTGTATTCTGCAATGTTGTTTGTTGTTTGACCGAGGCTCACCCCATGCATAGAAACTAACTCGTCAGAGGGCGAATAAATAACCCAAGCTGCGGACGAGATATTCCGTGTACTATGACAAGCACCATCAGCAAATCCAATGTATGTTTGGAGAGGCATCGACATCTGCAAACATCAAGCGTAAAACCAAGATAAGCAGAATAACGACGAAAAAACACACTTTCTAAGCTAAGCACACTGTCTAATCTAAAAAACACACCAGTTAGAAAGAAAAACCTAACCTAACTAAAATCTCCATACCCATCATTTAAGCATAATACCTCTTTAGGTAAAGTCCATTTCTGGGTTTACCCAAAGAGTCCCCGTCAAAGTCTACCAGCTCATAGGCCCCTTTTGCTAGCTTTCGCTTGACAATATAGGGCCCATGCCACATAGGAATGAATTTTCCAGCACCTAATTTATCGTTAGCTTGATCATATAATAACACTAGGTCTCCTTTCGAAAAATTTCGAGGGGTCACATTTCGATCATACTAAGCTTTCATACGTTTTGCGTGAGTCTCGATCGCCAATGCAGCATCACGTCGAGTCTCATCTAATTGAGCTAAGTATAATAAACGTTTCTCCTCTTCGGAAGTAGCTGGAAGTAATTCGACGGCCATTTGAAGTGACGGGATTTCGCATTCAATGGGCAGCATAGCTTCCAAACCATAAACTATTTGGAAAGGAGTGAGCCCTGTTGATGTTTTCACTGAGGTTCGGTACGCCCAAAGCACGGAAAATAACATGTTGTGCCAATTCGACTGATGAATACCAATGATTCGTCGGATCATGATAACTAAAACTTTGTTGATGGACTCAACCAGACCATTCGCTTGTGGATAATAAGGAGTTGAGCTATCGTGACGCAAACCAAGCTGGCCTGTAAGTTCTGTCATCATAACGTTTCGAAAATGGCGCCCATGGTCAGTAATTATCGCTTGTGGGACACCAAACCTAGCAATAATGTGATTGAATATGAAAATTGCAGCTGTCTTGCCGTCTGTCTCGAATGTAGGCATCGCCTCAACCCACTTAGTAAAATAATCTATCGCAAGGATGATATACGCATGCCCCCCGACCGAGTGAGGGTTACATGTAATAAAATCAATACCCCATTTCGCAAAAGGACCAACGACAATTATAGGGTGGAGAGGAGCAGGTGGAGCACGCATCTTGCGATCAAACACTTGACAATTGTGGCATTTCCGGACCGCAGTAATACAGTCTTTAAACAAGGACGGCCAGAAGTAGCTAGCGCGCAATATCTTTTGGGTTGTGGCATACCCAGACATATGACCGCCACACGCTCCAGAGTGACAGTCATTCAGAACCCTTTCAGCTTCCTCGTGAGTTAAACAACGGCGAAAAACCAAGCCCGCCCCATGGCGATAAAGAGTATCTCCAATAATTTTGTACTGTTGGGACTGGAACCGAATTTTCCGACGTTCCGACTTTGAAACTTCGGGCCGAAAGGATTGGGTCTGGAGATAGACGATGATATCTCCATACCACGGATCTAAAGTGCTGATGAGAAACAAAGATTCATCTGCAATGGGTTCCTTTGCCACAGTTTCTGTGTCAGCACGCGGGAAGTCACACATTAACTCTGCAAAAACTAAGGATTTCTTAGACTTAGATTTCTCAAACTCCAAGTCGAACTCTTGCAGGATAACGATCCATTTAGAGTACTTGCCCCCTAGCAATTGTTTAGTCAAAATGTAGATCATAGGGTTGCAATCTGAAATGACTGTAGTTTTACGGAGGAGAATGTAGTGACGAAAACGTTGGACAGCTTGAACGGCTGCCAATGCCAATTTCTCCACATGTGAATATTTGAGTTCAGTTGGATTTAACGTCCGACTAAGGTAATATATCACATGTTCCGTTCCGAATTCGTTTTCCTGTACTAAGACCATTCCAATGGTGGAATGAGCAGCAGCGAGGTACAAAAAGTAATCTTGGTTGTAGTTGGGAGGATGCAGCAACAGTGCATGGGTCAACGCGTGCTTGAGTGCATCAAAAGATTTCTGAGCTATCTCATCCCAAGAGAATTGAGCGTTCTGTTTCAACAACCGGGTAAAACCCTTTGTAATCTCGACGTAGTTAGGAATGAATCGGCGTAAAAAGTTTGCTTTCCCCTGCAAACTTTGGAGTTGGCGAAGACTCGAAGGAGGAGGCAATTTGATGATAGCTTCGACCTTCGAGGGTTCGACGCGAATGCCGCCTTTCGAAACTACAAATCCCAACAATTGTCCCACTTCTATATAGAAGACACATTTGTGTGGGTTCAACCGAATACAATAATGCCTACACCTCATGAAGATTGGTCGTAAATGGACAAGGTGATCAGCTCGATGTAATGAATGGGTGGGAAAATCATTGAGATACGGTTGCACAATGTGTTTGATGTCATGAAACGCATAAGACATCGCCCTTTGAAAAGTGGCTCCAGCATTCTTAAGCCCAAAAGGTAATTTGCAATAAGCAAATGTCCCCCATGGACAAATGAAAGTCGTTTTTGGTTGATCGGCAGGTAGAATATTAATTTGGTTGTAATCGGAAAAACCGTCCATAAAGGAAAATATTTCACTGCCGGCACAATCGTCAATTATTTGATCGATATAGGGTGTTGGGTAGTTGTCCTTTGGACAAGCTCGATTAATATCCCTATAGTCGATGCATATTCTTATTGTTCCTTGTTTTTTGTTAACTGGAACAATATTCGATACCCAATCCGTTAACGGGATCGGATAAATGAAACCTGCTTTCAACAGCTTCTCAACTTCTGCTTTAATGGCAGCCGCTTTTCGTGGGTGAATCTGACGCAAACGTTGCCGAACGGGTTTAGCATTTGGGTAAGTCTTGATTTCATGGACAACAATCGCGGGATCAATTCCTGGCATTTCCTCATAGGACCAGGCAAACACGTCGCGGAATTCTTGAAATAGGGCCTTGTATGTCTGAATTTCGTCATCTGAACACGAGGCACCTATATGAATGTGCTCAACAATTTCGGGCTTGACTGAAATGTCAATGGGAATAGTGCGAGAAATGTTCCCAAAATTCAGCTCTGAATCAGGATGTTTCATTGGATTCTGAGCTTCTTTGACATATTCAGCTGTAAAGATTGATGAGAAATCGTTTTCAAAACGATCATCCTGAGGTAAAAACGAAGATCTGTGATGGAGATCTTCCCATGGTAAATCATCTACACACAGGACTTCACAAAGTTGCTCGTCAGATGACACAACTTCGGGAAACGTTATTAACTCCGAGGTTGATGTGAAAAGTGATTCCTCACGGACCACATTCATTTGGTCGATTTTGGTTGAACGCGGGTTGGTAAAAGACTGCACGGCTCCATAGGCAATTTCATATGGACTCAAAGGCATAGCATCACCAAATGAGTCTATCTCAGATTATGAAGGAACGATCCAAGGATCGTCATAAACAATGGTGTCTGAAGTAATCATATGAATAGATGCAAATGAAGACAAGGCGTTGATTGGAGGAAAAGGAAAACTTCCCAGTAAACTGGCATCTTTAACTAATCCTACTCCAACATCCTTATAAGGGATAGTCGCTTTACCGACATGCTGGATACTCTCTGAAGAGGCCGGGTCGAATGAAAAGTAAGCCAGCTGGTCTATTGTTACGATCTTGCCATTATATGGAAACTTTATTACTCGGAAGACCGATGAAACGACCGCTGTCGTAGTGTAAGACCAACTTCGACCCAAGAGAAGGTTGTAGTCTAGAGGGGCATCAACCACCTCCACATCCAGACTAACGGTTTTTCCTTCAACCCCTATAGGAAAATCCTGTAGAATGCCAAACAGATGAAACCCACGGCCATCAAAGGTCTTAAGAATTGTCGGGGATTGATTTAGTGAAGGAGAACCAAGCAATCTCCAGCACCGTATCGACATAATACACGTGGAAGATCCCTCATCAATTACAGTCCAATGAATAGGCCTGTTTTTGACTATCACTGGGATCTGGAAAGCCATCTGATGAGGTAAACGCGGTGTCCTATTTTCTAGATAAAAGATTATTAGGTTCGGGTCCTGAACATCAACAGCTCTTATAGCCGACAAAAGTAATTTGCGTTGTGCTGGGCATGATTGCATCACTTCCAAAGCCGACATTGCTAAGGGTGAAATAGCTAAATCCTCAACAATGTTGTAATTCTGGGCCGCTCTCGCATGTGGATTGAAAGCAGACCTTCGAAGTACACCCTTGGCGGGCGGTTTGATTACTAAGTCCAGGTTAGGTTTCTCGATCTGTAGTGGATCGGAACCGGGAGCTGAGGTTGATGGGTTAGAATGAGAAGATTCTGCTTCTTTGCCATCAACAAGACTCTTACTACCATAATCTTGTGATCGAGTCGCAATCCTTACATGAGACATCATCAATATGGGCTCTTCACTGGCACTCAAGGAAGAACCTATCATCTTACTCTCCTGCTTTGGAAATGGATCTTTCAAAACAGCAGGAGTTGGGGAACCCTTGACGATTTTCACAACCTCGGCCCGATGAGGGCAATCTCTTGTAAAATGATCCTCTTCACAAATAAGACAAGGATATCGAGGTTTGCACTTTTCGTCATTGGTTTCCGACTTTTCAGTTTTCTCCTTTGGAGTTTTGTCTGCTTTATTCTTCTTCTTACCTTTCTTCTTCCCACCGGATTTTGATTTAGCCGTAGATGACTCTATAGCGTGAATATCAGCGGAAACTTCAGCAGAAGATTCTCCTGTCGGGGAGTCTGGTAAGGTTATAATAGGAGAAGAATTCTTTGAGGATTTCTTCTTGATTTTAGTATTCACCGTACCAATCATGCCATCAGCAGCATGAGACCCCGAAGGAGCAGCAGCGATTTGATTTGACTTAGGAAGATCTAGGATCTTTTCATGTAACGTACCTGACTGAGTGTAAGCTAAGTCAAGGTACTGCGCTTGAGCAATCACTTGCTCCTCAGTAACTACTCTGGCCTTAGCTACGTCTTCAGTAATCTTTAGTAACAATGATTTAACAAACCATTCAGCTAAGATTTGGTCCGGGATAAAAACCTTCACTAACCGCCTTCGACGTCTCCATTCATGAATATGATCGGAAATATACGTGGACGTCGATTGTTTTAATGAAGTTAGTAACTCTATGCCATTATCATATCTGACCGACAACTAAAAATGAGTTAAGAACGAGGTAGCTAACTGGCTAAAATTATAAAAAGAGGCCCGTGGTAACTCAATGTACCACTCGGCCGCGAGACCAATGAGAGTACACTGGAAAAGACGTAAGCGGATCGAATCATCCGAGATGGAATTAGAGGCACACCAGAGGTGGTAAGTCATCACATGATTTGACGGGTCCTCTCCAGACTTACCTTCGAACTTGGGTATGTCACTGGGCAACTTATTTGGCATTGGCGGCCAAAACGGAAGATAATTTATTGGATCGTTCGTTAGGCGCGACAAGTCTGGTAAATCCAAAGTTGCGATAAATGGTAATTGCCGATTAGGATCCCTAAAGCTCTGGGTCACGAGACCAGTCCCAGGAGGAGGATATCCAGGATAACTTGGAATAGGAATCGCATTCGGGATATTGTATCCTCCCGGAAAACCAGGATTAACTGGACCGTACTGGGGTTGTGGTGATTGTTGATAAGTGTACCCAGGATATGGTTGATACTGGTAAATTGGCTGCTGGACAACAGGCCTGTATTGGTACTGTCCCTGGTATGGTTGATAAGTGAATTGTGGTTGACTAGTGACAACCGTATTTAAACCAGATTGTCCTACAGGCATCTGAACCGTAGTTTGAATCGTGGATCCAGACAACGGTAAAGATGTCTGAGGAGTAGTTACAGAGATAGTAGAAACCAGAGCTGTCGATACTCCAGAAGTAAGTGTGGTAGACTGAACAATTGTTGCAGTAGTTGCAACAGTTGTTTGAGATGGAGTACTAGGTGCAATAGGCCCAGACTGAGAAACTACCGAAGGTACAGAAGTTTGAACATTAGACTGGACTGGTTGCTGGGGTGAACCAGAAACTAAGGGTTGTCCAGTTTGAGATGACAACTGTACACTTGGCTGCAATACCTGTTGAACTTGCGATGGATCCCACACTATGTTCATTCCGGGGTATTGACCCATGACAGGTTGAGGATATTGAGATCCATAACCGGATTGAGGGTAGGATTGATAATTGAAAGGTACATTTCCCGTACCTTGAACATAAGATTGACCTTGGGGTGGTTGATAACCTTGACTCGAGTACTGACCTTGAGGTAGATACCCTTGAGGTAAGTACTGATACTGGGGTTGACCTTGAGGTATAAATTGATACTGAGGTTGACCTTGGGGTACATATTGAGGCTGGGGTTGACCTTGAGGAATGTACTGCACCACGGGTACATACTGTCCTTGAGGTTGCCCCCCAGATGCAATTTGTGTACCTTGAGGTTGCCCCCCAGGTGGTAACTGGCCACCTTGAGGTTGAGAACTAGGAATTGAACCTGACATCATGTAAATGTCCCCTACGCCCAATGGTTTATTACCATTGTTTCCAGTTAATAACCCATGTTCAATGGGTTGAGGAGATGCTCCCACAAAATTACCAGAAAGTGATTGATACCCAGAGGGAACAGAAGGAACGCAGTACAAGAAAGATTCAGGTGATTGAGTAAAAATGGACGACTGACCAGACATATTTACAGGAGTATAAATACCTCCAGGTGGATAAGGAGTACGAGGTGGAGAAAAACTTGACCCTGAGTTGTCCAAATAATTAGTTAACGAAAGATACCAAGTAGTACTTCTAGGTGGACTGTAAAAAATGGATTCACGCTCCCTTAGATCAATAGTAGGTTGATCTTCAGGGATAGGGACGCCTATTTCGTCTTTTGGAGCAAGTTCTTCAATAGCTATCAAACCAGAAGGAAGATTTTCGGTGATGACTCTTTCTACCTTAGGTGAATCAGGAGCACTAGAAGTTGGAGTAACAGGTTCAGATATCTCAGGTTCTTTGCCTATATCACTAGTAGATGAAAAACTACCAGCAAGCTCAGAAACTGCAATAACTTCAAGATTATAACCTGTTTCTAGACTTTGGTAATCAGGATGAACTACCAACGAAGACTCTCCTTCTTTAGGTGAACCTACTTTACTGCCACTAGGAGTTACAAGGACTTTCAAACCTTCGTAATGACCCGAAACTTCTTCAGGAGGTTGGCCTCGAAGTCTACGAGACTTCCTCAACAAATCGGCCACGGTTACAATCTCAGGAGACTGGCCCCGAAGTCTACGGGACTGTCTCGGTAATTCAGCCACAGTTAAAAACTTTTAACTACTGCACACGTAAACAAAGTAAAATCTCAAAGCAAACCGCCTAAAGTCTCTAAAGAACCAAACAAATTCGAATCACACGCCTAAAGAATCTAGGGCGTCAAACCATACACAAACAGTAGCCTTCCGGACCAAAAACACTAGTTGGTGATGAAGTCCAACATCGCCGAATTCAGTACAGAAGTGGCGAGTGGAACAGTTACCCCAGCAACCTACTTAATGAATAGACCGGCACAAGTTCCTCCACTTTAACCGTCTCGAGTGAAGTGAACCCCCCGGAAAATCCAAGTGAGTCTAGCCGACGTCCGCTCCAGGTACAGTGGGATCTTCCCTCCACCGTCACCTTAGGTAGAACCCTAAAGATAATGGTCACTAAGGTCACCAACAGCAACAAATATACCTGGGGGAACAGTCTACGATCCGATAGCACGCAAGGGCAGAGTATCAAGCTCAATCCCCTTGCCGGCTCCTTGACAATAATCCAAGGTTTACCGACAAGTGACCCCAGGCTCCTCGACAATAATCCGAGGTTTACCGTTTGTAGTACGTGCGTATCTGGCGTCGTTCCCAATGAAGGAGGATTGATCCCCTCACTGGTTCGGACACGATCTCGTGCTTCTCCTTTAAGAGGAGCTTTCCCAGAGCATAAATGTAACAGCTGGATTTATCCTACCACAAGATGAGCTACTTGTTTGGTTTTGTTGTCTTAGAGAGTTAATTACTCTCCTACTCCAAGACACTAGCCTGATCTATGTTGGTGTTTCAGAGCCCTAGTAAATAAAAAGTTACTAAGTTGATTTTACTTTAAGCGTTAATTTTTATGGCTTTTCTTTAGGACAAAAGGTAGTGGAGATGAAACTGATGGTGTGTAGACTCGACTCAAATCCAATAAAAAGATGCACCTAGGATGATTTAAACTATTTTTCTTTTTTCAATGAATTCCCTAGCTAAGAGAGTTGGAGAATGCAAAATTGATATAAAGACAACTTTCTTGGCAATGAAAATCAAAGAAACAATCTCTTTATCTTTTCCAAAGCATACAACACATGACCACTAATTATTTCACGAAAATTCCTTTCTCTTTTCAAAGACTTCAAACGCTACTAAAACAAACTTTTCTTCAAAAGAGATTTTTGTATTTTTCCTATATTAACAAAGCATATAAAACTACTTAACAAAAATCAATTTAAAAAATCTATGATAATCAAATCAATTGTACCTAAAAGCAAATCTAAGAGAAATTCACCTAAAAGCAAATCTAATGAGGTAAAAGCCTACAAAATATAATTCCAGGATGTTTTACTCAGTTACAATTCAACCAAGGACTAATTCATGCAGAATCATAAACCAGTCAAAAACAAAAATCAAAATCTTTTGTTCTTTTTCTTAAGAATGAAATTCATAGCTTTAACAAACAAGCTTTGTCGAAATTCCGCAAAGAGACAACACAAAGGTAGGTTTCTCACACAGGTGGATTTTATGAAAGGTCCGACTCCTAAGAAGACTGAAAAGACCAGGGAGATCCAAGGTTTTACAACTTCTAAAGCCAAAGTCACTACAGGACCAATGCAAAAATCAAACCTAGGGCTAGAATTTCTATGAATTTCACTAAAACCCTTGATACTGATGAAACAAGCTTAGATGAAGACTTTTAACAGGTAACCAGTGGATCTGGGCAGCAAAAACAAATTATAAACAAAATCTAAGAGGCAAAAAGGAAAAAATTAAAATTTTCTCAACTTTTGACAGGGTACGCAGGCAGCCTGTTTGCACAGGTGCGTGTACGCTCTGTGTACAAAGCTGCAGTGCATACAAGTACGAACTGTGCTTAACGCAGAGGGTGCGCACTTCTAGCAAAACCAAGAAAAATAAAATCTAACTTAACCCTAAGCTATTCCACCCAAATTCACAGTCAATCAGTCAAAAACCAGAAAGAAATCGACTTTTCTCAAATCAAAGTATCAATCAAAAGAGAAATCAATCAAATCCATGGAATCCCTAGCGGAGTCGCCATTTTTTCATGCGGAAAGAGTCAATTTTGCGGACAAAACCGACCTCCCTAGAAGCTAAGGCTTTCTAGTGACAAACAAGACAATTAAGCACTATCTTTCCCTAAATATGCATTTAAAATACAAGCAACCAGGTGTTTAAAGCATACCTTTAGTCCAAAGTTGTTTGTAGCAGTCCAGCCTCTCCGATCCGGATGAGCTCCTCCTTCTCTTTGAAACCTGCATTCACTAACAAGCAAATGATTACATAGCACCTGAATAACTCATAAAATAAAATATATTCATCATAAAGACCAAGGAGTATATGAAACAAATTATATATAACAACTTGTTGAGAAAAATGAACTTAATTGTATTAAGTGGAAACAAAAGAAACCATTACAACCAGTGCCTTGGTGTTGTGCAGGTCCCTCCCAGGGTCCAGCAAGAGTTCTCCTTTACTTTGATCAGCTCACCCACTTCCAAATGAAGCTAAGAAATGATGGGAATCTCTCCTCTCAAGCTCTATAAGGGAGTCCTAATTTCAGCAGCATCTACCCTTAGGAATGTTCAGCTTTCAACCTCCCCTCCCTCTGGCCCAATGCCTGTATTTATAATGCTTTGGAGGAAGTTAATCAGGTCCACCATCAATGGGATAAGCCCCTCTTTCAATGGGATAGCTCCCCTCTTGATGGGATAAGTTCCTCTTTCTTTGGGATACATGAACCATCTGGAGGCGCTCAATACACATCAAACCATCTTCTAGAATGCTCTAGAATCGACCACAAGTAACTTTTTTGAAGTAAAACTCATGCCTTTTGACCTTTACAGGAGTACGCACCCACCCCTTTACAGACAGAGCGTACAAGTACACAGGTATTGTGAACTTGGGGTGCGTACACGCAGGTAAGGTTAAGAGAAACTGCGTAACCAGAGTTATTTGACTTTTTAAGGACTTTCTCTCTTTCTTGGAGTTTGACATGAGGAGCAGAGGTATAAGACTTGCCAAGGAGGATAGTATGAGAGTTGATGGAGCCATACTAACTGCAAATAGTCATGGTGACAAATTTTAGTGTAACATGATTGTTTTCCTGTGGATGATATGGTGAGGTAATTCTATGACAGATATTGAATTTATCAACTAACCTTTGGATCAAATGCAATGTGAACTATGGTCCTCCATCTGTCACTATTTCTCAAGGCACTCCAAAGCGAATAAAATGTCTTCAAAAAAGAAATCTGAAAAAACTTGTTTTGTTGCCTTGGTTAGTGCCTTTGCTTCAACCCATTTTGTGACATAATCTATACATACTAGAATGTAGGACATCTATTGATATGAAGGATTAATTGGTCCTACAAATTCTAAGTCCCACTTCTCAAATGGTTCAAAGACTATTTGAGGTTGTAATGAAATTTCATCTAATCGGAGTGGTTGAACCATTCACTCAGTGATTGTCACATCCCTTCACAAATTTCTTTGCATCTTGGAATATGGTAGGCCAATAATATCCTGTTGAAAGAAATTTATGCCCTGTCCTCTTGTCAGCAAAGTTTCCTCCACAAGGTTCCTCATGACAGGCTTTGAGGATGTCAAAAATCTCATCCTCTCTCACACAACACCTGATCTAATGATCTGGCCCTGTGTAGTAGAGGTATCATTCTACCCAAGAGTATCTTTCACTTTGTTGAACAATATTCCTCTTTTCTTTTGAGGACAAATGTTGTGGAAATATCCCTATAGCAAGGTAGTTAGCTATGTCTACATACCATGGTGAGTGAGTTGAAATAGAAAAAATATATTCATCTTGAAAAGAATCCTCAACGGGCATGCAATCACTATTAACAATTAGCCTAAAAAGAAAATCAGCCTCTACATTATCTTTTCTAGGTTTATCTAAGGTTGTTACATCAAATTATTGTAACAAATACAACCAATGTGTAATCCTACCATTAATAACAGGTTTATACATTAAGAATTGAATGACAGAGTGGTTAGTGTGCACAAATATTTGATAACTTGTAATGTAGTTCCTAAATTAATTAATAACATGCACTACTACAAGAAACTCTTTTTCTGTAACTGTATAATTTAACTTTGTTTTAGTCATATCCTTTACGATGTAGTAGATGGCATATGGATTCTTGTGTTCTAATTGACCTAACACAGCTCTTATAACAGTATCAAATGCATTTGTTGCTATGTGAAACGATAGATCCCATTTCAGTCCTTGCAAAACGGGGGCTGCTGATACACACTACTTTAACTCTATAAATTCATGTTCACATTTCCCTGTAAAAACAAGTTCCACGTCTTTAGTAAGAAGATAAAATAATGGGGATGCATTTTTTGAAAATTTTCTATAAAACTCTTGTAATACCCTACATGTTCCAAAAAATGATGTACCTCCTTCTATGTTTTGGAAGATGGAATTTTCAGAATTACTTCTATCTTAGTAGGGTCTAATTTTATTCCTGCAACATAAATATAATTCCCAAGTACAATTCCTTCATTCATCATCATGTGACATTTTTCCTTTCTTAAAGAAATATTAGTTTGCTCACTTTGCTCTAGCAATTTTTCGAGATTGACTAATGCTATTTGAAAACTGTCACCATAAGTTGTAAAGTCATCCATAAATACTTCTAAACAATAATTTAAAAAATTTGCAAATATCACTAATATTTCCCTCTAGAAGGGCGCTGGCGTATTATAGAGTCCAAAAGGGAGAAATCTGTATGTAAAATTCCCCCAAAGGCAAGTAAAGGTGGTTTTATCCTAATCCTCTGGGGAAATCTGTATCTAATTATAACCACTAAACCCATCTATAAATGAAAATATTTTTTTTCCGGATAAGGTGTCAAGGACCTAATATATAAATGGCAAAGGAAAATGGTCCTTTTGAGTGGCTTTGTTAAGTTCTCTGTAATCTACACAGACCCTCCACTTTCCATTCTTTTTAGGAACAATAACAAGTGGAGATACCCATTGGCTGTCAGAGATGGGATAAATGAAGTTGGCATTTAGAAGCTTTTGCAATTCTTCTTTTACTACTTCTTTAAGTGTTGGGTTCATGTGTCGTTGTGGCTACCTAACTAGATTGTAGTCTCCTTTCAAGTAGATGTGGTGGGTACACAGGTTGGGGTGAATTCCTTTTATGTCTGTGTAATCCTATGCAAATGTCTTTTTATGTCTCTATAATAGCTATAACAACATATTGTTATGTTCGAGAGTCAGATTAGGATTAATATTTAGATTTTTGTCTGGCTCTATTTCAACTAGGATGCTCTTGAGATTAGCAGTGGTTTTCATATGTTCTAGACTCAAGCCTTCCATGGTATATTCTACCCCTAAATCATCAATAAAAGTAACAACAAGAGAATTACTAATAAAGCTGTTGATAATTTCATCCTTTGCTTCATTCTTAAAATAATGGGCTTTTCCAAGAGTGAGAAGTGGTTGGGAATGATCTGATCCAGGTTCAAATTCATCCCATAAGGGATTTTCCAAATCCTTACTTGGTTTTATAGGAGGATAGAGGCTGAGGTTATTATTGGCTTGTCCATATGAAATTTTCATGAAGCTCGACCTACAACCTATGAATGTGTCCGCAGTGGCCAACCACGGCCTTCCTAATATCAGGGGATGTCCCCCCAGATTTGATTTGGTTTGAAAAATAAGAAAGTATGTTGGGTAGCTCTAGGAATCTACTATAATTAATACATGCTCTACGACTCATTTAGGTTTAACATGTGACCTATCTGCTAGTTCTAGAATTATAGGTGCTTGCCTTAGCCCATGCAGTCCTAAAGTGGTAAATATTTCCTTAATCATTACATTGATTGCTGCCCCTAAATCAATTAATTTGTTTGGAATGGGCTTCTCATCAATATAAATAGTGACTGTAGGATTCCCTGGGTCATTGTATTTAGCCAAAATATGTTGACCAGTCATTAGTTCTGACAATTTTCCCATCACATGGATGGTAATAGGATCCTTGGGATTCCTTCCAGGTTCCTAAACACATAGGTCTCTTACTGTTTTCTTATAGATGGGGACATCCTTAATGTATTGTGGCAATGGAATCCTTATGTGAAAATTCTTTAACTCCCAGAGGAAATCAGATTCAGGTTGTGGAATCATCCTAGTTTCAACTAATCTTTGTGGATATGGAGTGTCCTTAGTCACTATAGTACTTGGATTGGCTATTACAAATGTGTCAACATTATTTGAATCAACTGTTACACGTGTAGCTGTTATTTCAAAATTCACAGGATCATCCCGAGGTGATTCAAATTCCTCTTTAGTAATGACAGGGAAGGTTTTTGAGTTTACTACTTTTCCTTATCGAAGTTGGATCTTGTTGCATTCAACAAGGGTAATGTAGTAAGTCTAGAAAGAAATGGGGGCTTCTATATTCCGAGGTGCCTTATTATTTGGGTTACGGTTAGACTATACAGGTAATTGGGGACATATGGGAGGAGTGGTAGTAGATGGTGAGAGTGTTAGAAGTTTCAATTGTTGCTGCACTAGTAATGAAGGAGGGACTAGGCCTAAAGAGTTTCCCCTCCAATTCGGAGGCCAAAAGTACAACTGAGATGGAGGATACTGAAAAGGTGGGGAAGGAGACCATTGGTTCCATGGTGAAGGAAATTTATATGGAGGGGGAGTGGGATACTACCATGGAAATTGTAGAGTATTATATACATTATTCCATGGATCGAAATAAAAATCTTGAGATAGACCTGATGGTTGTGGTTGCCAAGGCTCCGTAAACCCAATAAAGTAACAAGACTAGGCCTCCTCACCTGATTCCTTGAGTGTTGCCTTCAATCTTGGAAGCTCTGGACAGTAGCCTATAGAATGCTCCAAGTCACAAAGATTTCATAAGTTAATGTTGTTGACTCTACATTCCTTTAGGGAATGTTTCTCTTCGACCAAGGCCTTATCAACTTCATCATGTGTCTTTTTCACTTATGTTGTTTTCAATAGGGTAGATATGGTATTGAGAATATTAGTCTTGAGATTCTCAAACAAGTTTCCAATCTCAGCTCTGGTCACACCTCCATTTGCAGATTTCTATATTTTAATAGAGGCATCCCATGCCATGCTTCTCCCTTGTGATGATCCTCACAAACACCTTAAGAAAATTTTTATTATATCATCATATGGCTCTTGAGATATATCTCCTTTTCCTAACAGGTTCAACATGTCAAGGCAGTCATCTCTCATCCCTCGAATCAATATTATTTTCAAAATATCTAGATCCAGATCGCTATGTTTGGACCTTTGTAGATTATAATGGAACCATTCCATGTAATCTTCCAAGTTCTCTTCTTCCTTTTGTGTCATTATGAATATCTCCTCTCTTAAATCTCTAGTTCGACAATAGTCCTGGTATTTTTCCAGAAACGTAGTCTTCATATCTCCCCATGTTCGGATAGTGGCAGAACCTAATCCCATAAACCATCTTAATTCTGCTCCTTTCAAAGTGGCAGGAAATATTTTTAGCTTCTAAGCATTTGAAGTGTAGTCATAACTCCTGCATAGAACATCAAACTCAAACAGAAAAGTATCAGGATCTTCTACAGTCAATCCTTGGAAAGATGGAAGGGCTGATAGAGGGATATTTTTCATGGGGGCTTCTCCCCTTATATCACTTATTGGAAATTAAAAAGTGGTAATAGTGGCATCTACCTGTTATTGTTGTTGTTATCCCCCATTGGAAATTCTCCTGATTCTTGTTTTGGTAAGTATCCTTCTAAATATTGCTCGGATAAATGTTCTATAGATAGGGATTCTTGTGATAATTACTTAGATTATTTTGGGGATGGTTGCTTTATTACACTGCTTGAGTCTGATTGGAAATTGAAAGAATGTTATTTCGATTCTGGTCCTTGATATTTCCCACTGGTTTCCCCTTTTCCTTCTAATCCAAAATCCTGGACACTAATTTCTCCTTATTGTTCCTAAGTTGATTTTACAAATATGGGAGTTTGTAGGCTATTTTGAGGAAAATGGAGTCCTAAAATAGAGGAACTAGATACTCTTGATTTTAATGTAGAAGAAACAAATTTCTTTGGGCATATTTTTCTCACTTCCCTATGTGGTGTTGATTTCTCTCTTTCTACTTTTGAGATCAGATCTTAGATAAATGTTACTCTCCCTTGATCAATATTTTTCTTGTTCTTTTTTCGACCCCTTTTTCCTGTAGTTTTATTAGGGTTCCTACTTTTTGCTTCTTCTTCACTCATACATTCTACACATGGACCCAATGTGTAATTATTTTCACACCCTAAGTGTCCTAATTATTACAATGGTGAGCCTGCTCAGATATGTTAGAGTGATGCACAATTTCTTACCTCTTGTCTTACTGCCCAATGTCTGTAAAATTAGAGACACTCTATCAAAAGGAAATTCAAAAGAAAGCACTAACTGACTGTATCGTTGACAACCTTCCCCGACAATGGTGCCAAAATGTTTGTGAGGTTTTATCACTCTTAAAGTAACTAAACCATAATCATTAATTATCAAGAAAGTTAGGTATTTTTAATTCAAAGGCATCTTCATTATTTCTGCCGATACATGTAATAGCCAGGTAAAACAAAAAAGATGTCATTGAACACACTTGCAGAAATTAAAGCACTCTCACAGAACGGAAATACACGCTTTCATGTATTAAAAGTCACATTGCAAGAATGAAACATACTCGGCAAGGCAAGAATCCACACTTCATAAGAACTTCAGAATAAATATAGGTGCGCCATACACTATGATTTAAATATGTAACAACAATTGAGTAGTATGGAATTGATTAACCTGTGTAACAACACACAATAAATCTGAAAGCAAAAGTGTATATCCCACAATGAGACATGTGCAACAGTAATAAGAAATCCAAACTAACACATAAAAAACAAATATCCTATTAACACTGTGATCCCTACTAAAGAGGAGGGCCCTTCCTCCCTAGCAAGGTGCAAGAGTAAAACGAAAACTATTTAAGAATTCAACACGGAAATCACAGTAACATCACCAAATATATGCTTGTATTAAAATAGTGGAAAATTAAAAGATCAAAATGCAGGTATTATCTTTGTTCCATCTTTGTCCCCTTGTTGATGAGCACCAGTATTGCAGCAAGAATGCTGCAATTCTTGGGGCTACCAACTTTACTTTACAACCTGAGGTTTGTACAAACCTAGAGGTGACAATGATGTATACACAAGTAAAAGTGATGGGTCTGATCTTTTTCATTGCTAATCTGGTGATCGACCACTAAGTTTTTTTAAACTGGACTTCTATTGATTCAGAAGAAGCTTGATTACCAATGAGGAAAAGAGAAATCTACACTATAAGAAATATTGTCTACTGCAGTAAGGAAAAAGATTGAAATCCAATGCTCAAACACACCATTTTTCTAACTACTACCAAGAGGCTTTGCTTCAAAAGAATGCTAAGTTAACATGTATGCAATCCTACTATCCCAAGCATGCAAATTGAAACATCAAACATTCTACTGCTATGCATGTAAATGAACAAAATAAATCTGTTTTTCTTTTTGTCCTTTTTTTGTGTGAAAGTGTGAAAGCTAACTTCTTTTGGTGATGTGGTAGGTGGCTTAGGGATGGATGAATGGTAAGAAATATTGGGAGGAAAGTAGGGGTCATTTTATAGCTTCCTAGGGGATTTTCCACAATTCAGACTCAAAATAGGCCACTACAGGTCAACCTATAGGATGTCCTAATGCGTCCTACAGGATGTCCTGAATTCCTATAGGATCCCTTATATTCCTACAGGATACAACGGAGAGAAAGAGGAAGGGTTTGGAAGGTTATTTAAGGCTTAGGGAAGGTGTTTGGTGGATGGAATGAGGAAAGGGAGTGCCTAGGACTGCTGCAGAGCTCAAAACTAGAGTTTTGAGATGGTTGTATTTGCTCAACAAGCTTGAAGAAGTATTCTTATGGAAGGATGAATTTGGTGAGGGGTCTAGTGAAAGAAAGTGATAATCATGGATGGATGAAGTTGGGATGAGGTTTCTAATCATGAAATATCTCTATACTGCTGAAACTCCTGCACTACATCACTTAGTGACATTTATCCAAAAATCATGTAAACAAGAAGGATTTCAATTAACTACGGAAAACATAATTACATGACCTAGCTGTCTATTTCATACATGGTAAATCTTGCAGAATAATATGAAACCTTGATGAGATCTAAAGTAATACTGAAGGTAACAGAAATGAAAATCAAATCCTATTCTTGAAAACTAGCAAAATGCCGACCTAAGTAATAGTAAACCCTAAATTCCATGAGAAATCAGAATTCTGCCTTTTTGGGGGTGCATAGGAGGTATTTCCTCAAACCATGATCCCTTAAGGGAGGAGTGAGGCCAAATACACCTATTAACAACTTTGATATTCATTTAATCTTCCTCAGATACTGCTGAAGTAATTCACAAATGGAAGAAAAATAATCAAATCCACAACTACTTGCAATGAAATAATACTAGAGACAATTCAACCATTAATCTATGAAATCAATATAAGAATACAAATACAAGAAGAGGATCCTTTTCTGCTAGGGTTGGGCCCTAACCCAAGAGCTTCAGCCCTTTGAGTCAACTCAGTGTTGGATCATGGAAATGCTCATTCTCATTATCAAATCAGAAAATTATATAACAATGTCTTCCACAAGTCTTGAACTGGAAAATAACTAGTGTTTTTACAACAAAAATTTGTATCCTAATGAGGCTCAAGGCCTCCTTATTTATACAACTGAAGTCTCCAACGACCTCCTTAAATCTATGGAGGCTTAGCTCCAAAACTCAAGATAAACTGGCTCTTTAACTATCACTAGCTCGACTGCCTTTTGATCTCCATGACTTGGCTACTTGTAACTCCAAGCTAGTGTGATTGATGGAGGAATATTTGAATGAGTGAGGATTAAATGAGGAGGATCTATTTCCTACAATCTCTGCTCCTTGTCTCATTTGAGTTTCAGTCCTTAATTAACCAAAATTTCCATGCTTTTCTCTCAAATACCTGCAATCAATGCACATTAGTCCACTAGGCATAATTTCTCACTTTAACTCATCTCATTAAGAAAAATGCAATCAAAATATGTAAGAAATTATAAGAAGAGTTGATTCGAATAACCTACGAGGTGTATTAAGGTCCATATAGTTACCCAATGATGAGGCTCATCATTGTCCCCCTACTAAAAGCGTTGCTCATCCTCTGGGCAACTCAATCTATATCCATGTCTTTCATTTCTCTTATGGCATCCTGACATCCCATGCTTCTGTTGTAGTTTCCTCTTCCTATGCATAGAATCTTGCCTTCCTTTCTATCTCCTCCCACTACTTTCTTTATTCCTATTCCTTCCTTCCTTCCAAATTTCCTAAGAGGAGTGGTGGACTGAGTCTCAAGCCAATCCAATTGACTTTGAGTCTTTGGAGAGCTTGCTTGTACATGGGTGTTCTGTACAATGCTTCTCTCATTCTCTGAGGAGAATGGTACTCTCTGATTTTCAAGCTGTAGGGAAAAGTGTTCAATATCCTTTGGAAGATTGCATGATGTCATCCACTAACAACTTGAACATGTCCTCAAAATGTGTGATTGCTTGCTCTTGGGTAGCAAGGTACCTAGGTGAAAGTTGAGGGTCATTTGCAATCAAGTTATTGGTGCTGATGAAATCCATTGGATTTAATTGATCAACTCTTATCATGAGGGGTTATGTTTCTTCCCTTGCAATTAATTTCTTCATTTCTGCAACCCTTTCTTCCTCATGATTCATCCATGATGCCAAAACCATCAATTGTAAGTTCCCTAGTTTTGAATTAGGGTCCCACACATTCAGATATGTCAAGGCCAAGTTATGTAGGTAGAACTTAGACATTTTAGCCCTATCCTCCAAAGTGCTTTGATCACAGAGATCAATGAATTGTCTATAACCTTGGAAGGGCATATTGCCTCTCTGTGCTAGAGTCTTGATTTGGAACTGGAGCCACTGTTCCTTAAGATACAATGCATAGGACTTTGCTGGCATTCTGCACTAGATTGCCTCTAAGGATAGACTGACCATGGATGCCAATTGATTATCTATCTATTGTATTTGTCCCATTAACCATGCATTCTCTACCTCCAACTGATCTTTCATCATTACCTATCTGTCCCTCAGGCTCCTCAGTTCTTTTCCCATCTCCTTTACTTTCTCCTCCATGTGAATTATGTCCTCCACTCCTTTATATTTAGAAATTTGCATCCACGTATGTGTTCTTTCCCTTTCTTTCTCAAGATTTAAGAATAAGGGGATGGAAAAATTCTGTGGAATGACCCTACCCCCTTCAATGAACCTATTGCAGGAGTCAAGGTTAGGTTGAGGACTAGGTTCCCTCAGCTCTGGATCCTCCTTCTTTGTTTCTTACTGCATCATCCCTTCTTTGTCCAATTTCTAAGTTTCCTATAGGTTTAGCAGAGTTTCCTGTAGGATGGCCTCTGCTTCCTATAGGTCCTTTTGTGTCTCCTGTAGGAGGCCTTTTCTTTGGATGAGGCAGATCTGGTGAGAGGCCTCCTAGCATAAGTGATAGGGGACTTGGGAGAGGCTTGTCCTGATGATCCTTCTTCTTGATTTTTCACAAGAGGAGCTATCTTTTCCTACTATTTTGGTGAGTCTTCAATGACAATAGGAACTTTGGTGGGTGTTTGAGGTTTTCCCTGCTTGATCCTTTCACTTTTTCTTGTCCTAAAGTACAATGGAGTTTTTCTCCGTCTCTTTCCTTTTTGCTTGATAGGGGTACTAAGGGCAGTGAGGGCAACTGCTACCTCTTTCTTAGTGGGTTATGGAGATACCTTAGGTGATTCCTCCCCTTCTTTGCCTTGCATTGTAGACCTCTGTTCTTCCTTGTCTTCTGTCTCCCCTTTTCCATTCTCCTTCTCATCCTTGTCTTTCTCCTCTTCTTCTCCCTCTAGTTCCTCACTTTGTTCATCAGTTTCTTCCTTTGCATCTTCTTCTGTCTCTTCACCACTTTCCTTCTCCTTTTCTTCCTCTTCTTCCTCCTCTATTTCCTCTTCATCCCTCTCTATTTCTTCTTCATCTTTCTCTGTTTCTTCTTCATCCCTTTCACTGGCAGTGGGGCTTTTGTCATATTCAAGGGCTTTTATGTCTTCCTCTGTCTGCATGTCTCTGAAAGTTGCCCATGTGATAGGGAGTCTTAGGTTTTGGAGGGCATCTTCTATGATAAGTATAATTAACCCATGATGGGCTAGCTATTGATGGTTTCCTCCCTGCACCTTAATGCTCATATCTATCACTGATTGAAGAAGAAAGTAGGTTATGCTTAGTATATTTTGAGGAGGTGTGTCTGCTCCAAACCTCAGCTCTTGGAGAAGCCTAAAATGATATCCATATACCACACTGTACCTACCTTCACATGATATATACTTTATAAGGTGGTAGCTAATTTCAGGCCAAAGATATGGCAGGCTTACTCTTCTGACCCCATTTTTGTATTCCATTGCCTCCTCTCCATCCAAAAAGAACTTCTTCTTTGCAATTTGGTTGTTACCCTTATCTTCCTTTCTCCAAGGCAACCCTAAAGGAAGTGTGGTGATTTTGCCTATGATTTTAGGGGTGAGTTCTATAGAGAGTCCTTTTATCACAACAGTGGCATGAGTCCTAGTAATTGGTATAAGGGAGAGAGAAAAGTCTCTAGCTACTTCATCATCATATCCCCTCAATTTTTCAAAGAAACCCATTCAATTGTGCCTTGTGAATATCTCTACTACAGGAGGGTGCTGATGAATCCTCACTGTGTTGGTGGGTTCCCGCTTGTTAAATCCCCCTGTAATTTTTCTCTGATGGATGTGGAGGGTTGTATATTTCTAATACCAAATTTAATGGATGAGGAATTTTAAATGAAAATTATGTGTACAATTCCCCTAGACTGCATTATTTTCAACACAATAGAAGGCTTTTCTATATGCTCTTTACATGGAAATTGTGGAAAAGTATAGCTCCTACCTCCTTATGATTGCATGAAGAAGCCAACCTCTAGTTTTTCCCTTTAAAAATGCTTACTGCCAATCTTGTAGGTGACTATTCTGTATCCTGTAGGTTTTCTTGTAGGATCCTATACGTGCTCCCTGGAAAAAATGCTCACTGTCTTTCCTATAGACTACTTCAGGGCCGAGAGAAACTTTTCTTTGGTGTAGCCTCGAGAATGTGAATGCCTCCTATGCATGGGAATCAAAATTTTATTTCCTCATATGGGTGATTTGAGTGGGATAATGTGCTGGCAACTGAATTACATGTATCCATTTTTGAACCATTGGTCCCACTACCACATCATCATTCTCCTTACCTCGCAATCAAATCCCACTTCAGGCATCCATAGATTAACCACTTTCGACCCCATCTCTCCTTTTTCCTGACTTGACTTCTGCCACGTGTATAAGGAACTAACTGTATTCTCCTCGTTGACTGACCAAAGGTGGCCAATTTAACTCACCACCTTTTGCTTATAAAACCAAATCTTTCACAACTTTACATGTTTGATCATATTATGCTAATGAGAGAGTGGAAGCGAGATACATACCTGTGGTAATGATGCCTTGATGCTATTTGTTGGAGAGTGAAGTCCTTGCTATGTATTTGCTGCATGTGTTTTTCTCCCTTTTTTTAATTGTCCTCTGATGTTTTCCCTTGATGTGCAGGTACTAGATGGTGATGTTGATGATCCTGATGCTGCTGCTAAGCTCTAGAGGAGGTTATTTGACCTTTTGATCTCCTTGTTGAAGTTGACTGCAACCTGATATTTTTTATTTTGCGGGATAGACTGCTAGAGGATTTGCTACAAGATGTCCTGTAGCTACCTCTCCCTCAATTTTTTTTAAATCATTCCTTCACTTCTGGAGCATGAAGATGGTTGTCGTGGGTAGAGAAGGGATCTAGGGATTGATGAATGAGAGGTATAGCCTTCAGGTGTTGTCCCCTTATTCTCTATCTTCATCCTCATTTTTTTTTTGAAAGATGTAATTTTTTTGAAACTAACTTTATTGGATGAATGCAGGCGTGATCATGGTGGAGAGAGGCATGGTGATTAGACGGTGAAGTAGAAATTTGTTTTTTGACATAAGAAGGTCATCCCCTTGCTCTAGGGCTACTTTATTTGGGATTCCCAAGCCACTGTAATTCCTATAGAATCATCCTGAAGGTTTTCAGGGAATCCTATAGGTTTACAGGGAATCCTATAGAAAACACAGAACCGTTGCAAACTGAGCTAAATGAGTAGAAAAATGGAGGGAATGATGGAATGATGAAGGATATGGAATGGAGGAATGAAAAAATGAAAGTATGGGTCCTTTTGATCCTCTCTTGTTGCTCTGATCCTCGTATTGCTGACTTGCAGGAAATATTTTCAAAGTTTTCTTTTTTCTCTTTTTTGTTTTATTTTTTTTTGTTTTTACTTTCTTTCTTTTTGAAAGCAACTAGTCTGCCTCCAAGAGGTTTTGATCCTAGCTGCTTGCCTTGGGCACCTTAAAAGATGTTTTCACCCAGAGATTTTTATTTTTATTTTTTTTTCCACCACTAGGCTACCTCAAGAGGTTTTCAACCCAATGGTGGGACTAAGGTGCCTCATGGACATTTTCACCCGAGTCTCCTTATTTTTTCTCTCTCTCTTTTTTTTAGTGACTTGATGAGGTAGAAGCTGAGACTTGCTCCACCACCATCACTATGTTGCTGATGCCATAATGAATTCTTGCTTTGACAAGGGCTTCTTGTAAACCTTCAATCTGTGCCCATTGAAAAGGAAATGAATAGCCTCTGCATCAATGGTTCTTATTTGCACTGAACCATTATTACGACATTTCTGTATGACATAAGGCCCTAACCATCTAGTCCTTAACTTGCCTTTAAAATATTTGTATCTGGAATCATACAACAAAGCCCAATCACCTTCTTGAAATTGCTTGTCCTTTATGTTCTTGTCATGTGAGATCTTCCTTTAAACTTGAGTCACCTCTATGTGTAGGAGGGCTTGCATCCTACTCATCTAACCCATTTAGCTGGAGAAATATCTCTTGTTGTGCACTAGTGAGATCTATATCTAGTTGTGCTGCCATCCTCAATGTATTGTACTCAAATTCAATGGACAACAAGGCCTTCTTCCCATAGACCAACTCATAGGGAGTGAATCCAGTGTTGGTATTCCATGTGGTATTGTAGGCCCAAGTGGCCTCAACTAATCTATCTGCCCAATCTTTTTTTTTGATGCTAATTACTTTGGTTAGAATACCCTCTAGCGCTTTGTTGGTCACCTCCACTTGCCCATTATATTGTGGGTGATAAGGAGTGGATGTTCTATGCTTGATCTTATGCTGGCTTAACAAGTCTTCAATCATGTGAGATGTAAACTGGTTGCCTTGATCAGTGACTAGTTCTCTAGGGTACCCAAACTTGTAAAATACAATTTCCCTTAAGAATTCAACCACTTTCTCCTCTATTGCTACCTTGATTGCCTTGGTTTCAACCCACTTGGTCAAATAGTCAGTCAACACAATGATGTATTTCTTTTGCCTAGATGGAGGGTCAATAGGTCCAATGAAATCCAAGCCCCACTTGTCAAATGGCTCGAAAGTCACTTAAGGTTGCAGAGGAATTTCATCCCTTGGAGTAAACTTTCCCATACTCTGGCACCGATCACATTGACTAGTATACCTTCTCAGATCCTGATGAAGAGTGGGCCAATAATAACTAGCTTGTAACACCTTGAATGTTGTCCGCTTGGCTGCAAAGTGACCTCCACAAGGCCCATCATGATAGTTTAGAAGGATGTCAAAGACTTCCTCCTCCCTAACACATCTTCTCAAAATTTGATCTCAGCCTAGATTGAAGAGGTTGCCTCCAATCCAAGTGAATGGTGCGCTCTTCCTCACAATCTTACTTTTCTCTTTGGAGGACAAATTCGGTGGGAACTGTGCAAACACCAAGTAGTTTTCTATGTCAACAAACCATGGAGAGAGAATTGAAATGGCGAATAAGTGTTCATCCGATAACTGATCATCAACCATTCCTTCCTCCCTTGCAGGAAAAGTTAACCTGGATAAAAAATCTGCAACAACATTCTCTTTTCCAGGCTTACCAGTAATAGTTAGATCAAACTGTTGTAATAAAATAAACCATCTAATAATCTGGGCATTCACATCAGGTTTATTCATAAAATATTTAATTGCAACATGGTCAGTATGTAAAAATGTTTGGTAACTTGTAATGTAATGCCTAAATTTGTTCAATGAATGCACAACAACTAGGAGCTCCTTTTTAGTCATTGTGTAGTTCAGTTTGGCCTTTGACAAATTCTTACTGATGAAGTAAATGGCATAAGGTAACTTGTCATCTATATGGTATAGGGATGCTCCTATGGCTTTGTGAGAGGCATCAACATGTATATGGAAAGGAAGGGCCCAATTTGGGACTCGGAGAATAGGTGCAGTGGTCAACTTGTCCTTCAGGGTGTCCAAGGCCTCTTGACAATTTTTTGACCATAAAAATATCAAGTCTTTGGCCAATAACCCAAATAAAGGAGAAGCTAACTTGCTGAAGTATTTTATAAACCACCGATAGTATCCAGCGAAACCTAGAAAACTTCTGACATCTCTCTATTTTTGTGGAAGTGGGACCCTTTGGATGATGGATATCTTATTTTGGTCCGCCTGCAGTTCTTTATGGGATATTTAATGACCTAGAATAGTCCCTGCAGCCATCAAGAACTTGCATTTTTCAAGACTAATTGACAGGTTCATTTCAATGCATTTGTTCAACACCTTACCTAAGTTGGATAGAGCCTCCTAGAAATCACACCCATAGGGTGTAAAATCATTCATATAAATTTCTACTGCATCATGGACTAGCTCGGCAAAGATACTCAGGACTGCTCTCTGGAAAGTGGTAGGGGCATTGTATAGGCCAAAATGAAGGACCCTATAAGACAAATTATGCCAAGGACAAGTGAAGATGGTTTTATCCTGGTATTCTGGGATGATCTAGATTTGATTGTACCCACTAAACCCATCTAGGAAAGAGAAAAAAAATTTCCCTGCCAGGCCATTTAGCACTTGGTCAATGAAAAGTAGAGGGAAATGGTCCTTCTTTCTTGCTTTGTTTAACTATCTGTAATCGACACA
Organism: Pinus tabuliformis; assembly: GCA_031772625.1. NCBI lineage: Eukaryota > Viridiplantae > Streptophyta > Pinopsida > Pinales > Pinaceae > Pinus > Pinus tabuliformis. Next base: position 842,453,626 of record CM062809.1, on the reverse strand, counting down.
TATCCTCCACTTACCATTTTTCTTTGGAACCAACACCAAAATAGAGACCCGCTCACTGTCCGAGATATGGTAAATGAATCCTCCATCTAGAAACTTTTGCAGTTCTTCTTTGACTATATCCTTGAGAGATGGATTCATTCTCCTTTGGGGTTGTCAGACTGGTTTGAAACCTTCTTTGATATAAATGTGGTGAGTACACACCGAGGGGTATACACCCTTCATTTTCTTGTAACTCAAAGCAAAGGCATCTAGATGTTCCTTTAGCATGTTGCACAACTTTTCTTCTTGGTGTACATAAAGATATGGGTTAATTTTCAAAGTTCTCTCAGGGCCGAATTCTATGGTTTTGACACGGGTAGGGTTTGAATCAGCGAAGCATAGATCAATCCGGATGGTTGTTCTAGATTTCCTTGATTACTTCCTCTAAGGACAATGTGCTGGGAGTTGGACTTTGGAGTATGTGTTCAATCAAATCATCTTCATCCAGTTGTCCTCCTCCCATGGTTGTTGCTAAGGTATAAAGTTGGGCTGAGTAGACTTAATCTTCTTCCTACTCTTCCAGCCATAAAGTTAAGTTATGTTCTAGATATGGTTGAGTAGGAGGGTACAGGATGAACTGCTTGGACATATGCCCATTTTTTATAGTCATATTTCCAACCCTGTAGCTAATGTATGCATCGACAGTGGCTAGATAGGGCCTCCCAAGGATTAGAGGGTAACCAGTAAGCTTGAACTTAGGATGGAGAACTAGGAAGTCTACATGGTACTCCCAAGAGTCAATGGAGACCATCACTTCCTCCACAATCCCCTCATGGGTCACTATGGAACGGTCTATAAGTTGCAAGACTATTGTGGTCTTTCTTAATGAACCCTAGAGATTGAGCTTGAGCATGGTGTCCTTAGTCATTACATTAATGGTAGCCCCAAGATCAATCAAAGTGTGTGGGACAATGGCGCCATTAATGTTCACATCTACTATAGGGCTTCCAAGGTCCAAATACTTCAAGCAAATTACCTGCCCCAGCATTAAGTCAAAAAATTGTCCAATGACATTAATGTTAGGGTTGTCTCTTTTTCGCCTCCCTAGATTTTTGAAGCACTTCTCCTTAATAAACTTGTTGTAAATAGGTAAATCCTTTATGTCTTGGAGAAGTGGAATTTTGACACATAGATTTTTCAATTCAACCAGAAGTTCATTCTCTTCTGGGGTGGGCTGGATTAGTTGAGTTAATCTCTCAGGAAAGGGTGGTGGATTTACTCTAGGCATGCTTTCCTCTCTTTCCTCCTCACTCTCCCTAGGTGGAGGTGGAGTTTGGTTATTCGGGAGTACTCTCCCAGAAATCAGGTTGATTTCCTAATCTCCACAACATAAGTAGGATAGGATGTCTCTCCACTATACACTTGTTGTGCATGTCTGTAGTTCAGGTTCGGATTTGGCTATGCAGACATCTAGGGTTGTTTAGGTGGAGTAGGGTGTAAAAGCTGTGGTTGAGTAGATGGTAAAGGCAATAAAGCTTGAGCATTGTTTTATGGGGGCCTCCACCCCTGGGGAGGTGCATTCCACTGAGGTTGTGGTGGAGAATATGGCTGAAATGGCTGGCTAGTTGGATGGGAATGGTACTGAGGTGCAAAGGACCAAGGAGGAGGTGTAGACTAGGAAGGATGAGTAGGGGGGCCCAAAGAGGGAATGTATGTTGTATGGTTAGGGTTGTAATAGGCATGGGATGACCCTTACATGCCCTGCTAATATGGCTGAGGCCCATGAGGTCTCCTTTGATTTATGTAGCAGAGTTGTTCAGTCACCCATTCATTTCCCTCATACATAGATTTTATTCCAGGTAGATAAGGACACTTGTTTGTGGAGTGGTTTTCTTCACAGACCGATTAGAATTCAATCAGATTCGATGGACATTCATTCCTAGGGTGCCTCCTTATGCATCTAGGACAGAAAATGGCTAGGGCTCTCTCTGCTTCCTCCTGCTTTCTTTTGATGTGCATAGTGTCCATCTGTAGGGCAAGGGTTTGCAGTATTTCACTCTTGAAATATTCTAGCATATTTCTAATTTCACCCTTGATGGATGTATTAGAAGAGGATAGACTTACCATAGGTTGACTACCCCTACCCTTTTCCTAGCTCCCCTAGAATCGTTCCTAAAGACAGTCATGATATATGCATAGGGTAGATGGTAGATGTCCCCTCCTACTAAGTGGTTTAGGGTATCTATAAGATCTTCCCTTACCCCTCTAAGCAAGACTAGCTTCAGTGACTTAGGATCAAGTGTGCTCTTGGCCCTTTTGTAGCTAAGTTGGAATCTTTCTTCATAATCCTCTAGGGATTCATCATGCCCTAAGGTCATCCTAAAAAAATTCTCTTTAGTGTCTTTGGACCTGCAGTAGTCTCGATACTTGTTGTTGAAGGCTTGCTGCATCTGAGCCCAGGTTGTGATGTTATCCCCAGGTAAACCCATGAACCAATGTAAAGTTGCATCCTTGAGAGTGGATGGGAATAGTTTCAAATTCTTCTCATCATTGGTGTAATCATAGGTTCTGCATATGACAACTCAAACATGAAAGTGCCTGGATCTTCTGAGGTTAGGCCATGGAGATGAGGAACAACAGAGGGGCTTATATTCTTCATCTTGGCACCCCCATTAGTTTCTCTGATGGGAAAGGCACCCTCAATTATTTCTCTATATCCTCTATCATTTCTATTTTCAGCCATTAGGTCAGTTGGAATGGATTCTCCTTCTTCTTCTCCCCCTGTAGGCTCTTCAAACATCTCTGGTTGTTCACCTAATGGGTCCTCCAATTCACAACCACCGAAGAAGAGGGAAGGTTGGATGTTTGTATTGATGGGGATATTCGGTAGAAATAATTTCATAATTGAAATCACAAACTAAATGGAAACTAACTGACTGAATGAAATCTCACTTGCAGAATGGAAAAGAAAGCAAATAATGTAGTATGGAAAAGAAAGCAAACTAAATTACTTTTGCAGAAATGAAGCTAATTGTAGAATGCTAGAGATAAGAAATGGAAGAAAGAAAGAAGAGATCACATATTACTTAGACACCTCCCCAACAATGGCACCAAAGAGCGATGAGTACCAGTATTGCATCAAGAATGTTGTAACTCCTGGGGCTACCAACTTTACTTTATCAACCCGGGGTTCGTACAAACTTGGAGGTGACAATGCTGTATACACAAGTAAATGTGATGGGTCTGCTCTTTTTCACTGCTAAGTTGGAGATAGACCACTAAGGTTTTTCAAACCAGACTTCTATTGATTTAGAGGAAGCTTGATTACCAATGAGGAAAAGAGAAATCTACACTAAAAGAAATATTGTCTACTGCAGTAAGGAAAAAGACTGAAATCGAATGCTTAAACACACCATTCTTCTAACTACTGCTAAGAGGATTTTCTTCAAAATAATGCTAAGTTAACATGTATGCAATCCTACTATCCTAGGCATGCAAATTGAAACATCAAACATTCCACTGTTGTGCATGTAAATGAACAAAATAACTTTGTTTTTCTTTTTGTCCTTTTTTTGTGTGAAACTGTGAAAGATAACTTCTTTTGGTGATGTGGTAGGTGGCTTAGGGATGATGGTGAATGGTCAGAAGGCTTGGGGGGGAAAGTAGGGGTCATTTTCTAGCTTCCTAGGGTCTTTTCCACAATTTGACCTCAAAACATGCCACTACAGGTCAACCTAGAGGATATCCTAATGCATCCTACAGGATGTCCTGAATTCCTACAGGATCCCATGTATTCCTACAAAATACAACCGAGAGAAAGGGGAGCGGTTTGGAAGGTGATGTAAGGCTTAGGGAATGTGGTTGGTGGATGGAATGAGGCAAGGGAGTGCCTAGGACCCATGCAGAGATCAAAACCAGAGTTGCGAGATGGTTGGATTTGCTCAACAAGATTGAAGAAGTATTCTTATGGAATGATGAATTTGATGAGGGATCTATTAAAAGAAAGTGATAATCATGGATGGATGAAGTTGGGATGAGTTTTTTGATCATGACATCTCTCTATATTACTGAAACTCCCACACTGCATCAATCATTGACATTTATCCATAAATCATGTAAACAAGAAGGATTTCAATTAACTATGGGAAACATAATTACATGAGCTAGCTGTCTATTTCATGCATGGGAAAACTTGCAGAATAATATGAAACCTTGATGAGATCTAAAGTAATACTGAATATAGCAGAAATGAAAATCAAATCCTATTCTTGAAAACTAGCAAAATGCTGACCTAAGTAACATAAAACCCTAAATTCCACGAGAAATCTGACTTCTGTCTTCTTTGGGGTGCATAGGAGGTATTTCCTCAAACCATGATCCCTGAAGGGAGGAGTGATGCCAAATCTACCTACTGATAGATTTGATGTTCCTTTTATCTTCCTAAGATACTACTGAAGTAATGCACAAATGGAAGGAAACTAATCAAATCCACAACTACTTGAAATGAAATAATACTAGAGACAATTCAACCATTAATCTATGAAATCAATCTAAGCATACAAATACAAGAAGATGAACCTTTTCTGCTAGGGTTGGGCCCTAACCCAAGAGATTCAGCCCTCTGAGTCAACTTAGTGCTGGATCAAGGAAATGCTCATTCTCATTATCAAATCAGAAAATTACATAACAATGTCTTCCACAAGTCTTGAACTTGAAAATTCTTAGTGTTTTTACAACAAAAATTGAAATCCTAATAAGGATCTAGGCCTCCTTATTTATACAATTGAAGTATCCAATGAATTTCTTAAATATAGGGAGGCTCGACTCCCAAACTCAAGATAAACTGGCTCTTTAACTATCACTGGCACGACTGCCTTTTGATCTCCATGACTTGGCTTCTTGTAACTCCAAGCTAGTGTGACTGATGGAGGAATATTCGAATGAGTGAGGAGTAAATGAGGAGGATCTATCTCCTACAATCTCTCCTCCTTGTCTCATTCAATTTTCAGTCCTTAATTAGCAAAATTTCCATGATTTTCTCTCAAAAACCTACAATCAATGCGCATTAGTCCACTAGGCATAATATCTCACTTTGACTCATCTCATTCAGCAAAATACAATCAAAATATGTAAGAAATTATGATAAGATTTGATTTGAATAAGCTAGGAGTTGTATTAAGGTTCATGTAGTTACCCAATGATGAGGCTCATCACTTCTCATGAGACTATAAATCTTTACAAACCCCCAAAATTAGGGAAATGAATCAGACATGATAATTTTGTGATTCCCATGATGATTAAGCTAACAGAAATGATAAAAAAAAAGAAATTGTTACAAACTCCTTTTAATAAATATTTTTTATGGCTACACCAATCTTGTTTAGATGCAATTGTAACTGTTCAAATCTTCTTAATTGTTCGCATGAAATTACTTCTTGTAGCCCTTGACAGTTGTCTTTGAAAATGGTGGCTACAGTCTTGATAATTCACAGTGTAGCAATAGCTTCATGGTGTAACAACAGGAAATGGAAAAACCAAGGTGTAACAAGAAGTAACGATAAAAACTATTCACCCATGGCTATCAGTAGTTATGGCAACACTTGAAAGAAAAACATTCAAAAGAACTCTTCCAAAGATACCCTAGTTAGTCATCCCAAAGAAAGCATTGTTTCATTCAATACTTAGCAGAAAATAATGATGAGACTCATCATTGGGTAACTATATGGAGCTTAATACACCTCCTACTTATTCAAATCAACTCTTCTCATAATTTATTACATATTTTGATTTTATTTTGCTTAATGAGATGAGTCAAAGTGAGATATTATGCCTAGTGGACTAATGTGCATTGATTGCAGGTTTTTGAGAGAAAATCATGGAAATTTTGGCTAATTAAGGGTTGAAACTCGAATGAGACAAGGAGGAGAGATTGCAGTAGGTATATCCTCCTCATTTACTCCTCACTCATTCGAATATTCCTCTACCAATCACACTAGCTTGGAGTACAAGCAACCAAGTCATGGAGATAAAAAGGTAGCTGAGCAAGTGGCAGTTAAAGAGCAAGTTTATCTCAAGTTTGGGAGTCGAGCCTCCCTATATTTAAGAAATTCATTGGAGACTTCAGTTTTATAAATAAATAGGCCTAGAGCCCCATTAGGATTCAAATTTTTGTTGTAAAAACACTAGTCATTTTCTAGTTCAAGACTTGTGGAAGACATTGTTATGTAAGTTTTTGTTTTGATAATGAGAATGAGAATTTCCTTGATCCAACACTGAGTTGACTCAGAGGGCTTAAGATCTTGGGTTAGGGCCCAACCTTATCAACAAAGGATCCTCTTCCTGTATTTGTATGTTTAGTTGATTTGATAGTTGAATTGTCTTTAGCATTATTTCATTGAAAGTAGTTGTGGACTTGATTAGTTTGCTTTCATTTGTTCCTTACTTCAGCAATAGCTTAGAAGAGATAAAGGAACATCAAAAATTTACCAGTAGGTGGATTTGGCCTCACTCCTCCCTTTAGAGATCATGGTTTGAGGAAAGAATTCCTACACAGCCCCAGAAAGACATAATTCTAGTTTCTCATGGAATTTAGGGTTTTTTGTACCTAGGCCAACATTTGATCAATTTGAAAGAACAAGATTTAGTCACCATTTCTTCTATATTTAGTATTACATTAGATCTCATCAATGTTTCATATTATTCTGCAAGTTTTCCCATGCATGAAATAGGCAGCTAGCTCGTGAAATTCTATTTTCCTTGGTTAATTGAAATCCTTCTTGCTTACATCATTTTTGGATAATTTTCAATGGTTGATGCAGTGCAGGAGTTTTAGAAGTACAGAGATATTTCATGATCAAAAACGTCATTCCAACTTCATCCATCCATGTTCATCACTTTCTTTCACTAAAACCCTCACCAATTTCATCATTTCACAATAATACTTCTCCAATCTTGTTGAGAAAATCTAGCCATCTCACAACTCTGATTTTCAGCTCTGAAGGAGTCCTAGGAACTCCCTTTCCTCATTCCATCCACCAACCACCTTCCCTAAGCCTTCCATCACCTTCAACATCCCTCATTTTTCTCTTGGTTGTATCTTGTAGGAATACTGGGGATCTTGTAGGAATTCAAGACATCATGTAGGTTTACCTGTAGTGGCCTATTTTGAGGCTGAATTGTGGGAAAATCCCCCAGGAAGCTAGAAAAGGAACCCTATTTGTCTCCCAAGCCTTCTAACCATTCACCATCATCCTTAAGCTACCTTCCACATCACCAAAATAAGTTAGCTTTCACACTTTCACACAAAAAAGACAAAAAGAAAAACAGAGTTATTTTATTCATTTACATGCACAACAGAAGAATGTTTGATGTTTCAATTTGCATGCCTAGGACAGTAGTATTCCATACATGTTAACTTAGAATTCTTTTGAAGCAAAGCCTCTTAGTAGTGAGTTAGAAGAATGGTGTGTTTAAGCATTCAATTTCAGTCTTTTTCCTTACTGTAGTAGACAAGATTTATTTTAGTGTAGATTTCTCTTTTCCTCATTGGTAATCAAGCTTCTTCTGAATCCATAGAAGTCCGGTTTGAAAAAACTTAGTGGTATTTCACCAGCTTACAGTGAAAAAGAGCAGACCCATCACATTTCCTTGTGTATACATCATTGTCACCTCCAAGTTTGTACGAACCCCGAGTTGATCAAGTAAAGTTGGTACCCCTAGGAGTTGTAGCATTCTTGCTGCAATACAGGTGCTCATCACTTTTTGGCACTGTTGCTGGGGAGGTGTTTGAGTAATATGTGATTTCTGCTTTCTTTCTTCCATTTCTTCTCTTTGAAATTCTGCTATTAGTTTCATTTATGCAAAAGTAATTTAGTTTGCTTTCTTTTCCATTCTGCATTGTTTGTTTTCTTTTCCATTTTGCAAGTGAGATTCATTTAAGAAGTTAGTTTCATTCATTCAGTTAGTTTCCATTTTGTTTGTGATTTCAATTCTGCAATTATTTTCAGAGCTTGAAAAAAAACACAAAACAAAACAAAAACTCTTCTTTCATGTCTCGTAGGAATAGGGATAACTTAGGGAAATTTCTGACAAATACCCCCACTGCTTCAAACAACCAACCTTCCCTCTTCTTCAGTGGTTGTGAATTGGAGGAACGATTAGGTGAAAAACCAGAGATATTTGAAGAGCCTACAGGGGAGAAGAAGAATAAGAACCCATTCAAACTGAGCCAATGGCTGAAAATAGAAATTACAGAGGAAATAGAGAAAGAGTTGAGGGTTCCTTTCCCATCAGAGAAACTAATGGGGATACCAAGATGAAGAATATAAGCCCCTGTGCTCCTATTCATTTCCATGGCCTAACCTCAGAAGATCCAGACACTTTCTTGTTTGAGTTTGTTGTCATATGCAGAACCTATGATTACACCAATGACAAGACAAAGTTGAAACTATTCTCATCCACTCTCAAGGATGTAGCTTTGCGTTGGTTCATGTGTTTACCTAGGGATAGCATCACAACTTGGGCCCAGATGCAGCAAGCCTTCAACAACAAGTATCGAGACTACTGCAGGTCCAAAGACATTATAGACAAAATTTTTAGGACGACTTTAGGGCATGATGAATCCCTAGAGGATTATGAAGAAAGATTCCAACTTAGCTACAAAAGGGCCAGGTGCACACTTGATCCTAAGTCACTGAAGCTAGTCCTGCTTAAAGGGGTAAGGGAAGATATTTTGGATACCCTAAACCTGCTAAAAGGAGGGGACACCTTCTAGCTACCCTATGAAGATATCAATACTGTCTTTAGGAACCATTCTAGGGAAGCTAGGAAAAAGGGTAGGGGTAGTCAACCAATGGCCAGTCCATCCTCTTCCAATACATCCATCATGGGTGAAATTGGAAATATGCTGGAAGATTTCAAGAGTGAGATGTTGCAAACCCTCGCCCTATAGATGGACAATATGCACATCAATAGAAAGTAGGAGGAAGCAGAGAGAGCCTTAGCCATTTTCTGCCGTAGATGCACCAGGAGGCACCCAAGGAATGAATGTCCATTGAACCTGATTGAAGTCTACTCGGTCTATGAAGAAAACCACTCCATAGAAAAGCCCCCTTCTCTACCTGGACTAAAAGCTGTGTATTAGGGAGCTGAAGGGGTGACTAAACAACTCTGCTACATAAATCAAAGGAGACCTCATGGGCTTCGGTTATACTAGCAGGGCATGCAAGGGTCATCCCATGCCTATTACAACCCTAGCCAAACCACATCCATTCCCTCTTACGGGTCCCCTGCTTATCCTTCCTGGTCTACACCACCTCCTTGTTCCTTTGCACCTCAATACCATTCCCAACTAACCAGCCAGTGAATTCAGCCATATGCTCTGCCACAACCTCAGTGGAATGCACTGCCCCTGGGGTGGAGACCCCCATACAACAATGCTCCAGCTTTAGTGCCTTCACCACCTACTCATCCACAACTTTTACACCCAGCTCCACCTAAACAAACCCAGATGCCTACCCAGCCAAATTCGAACTTGAATAACAAACATGCACAGTAAGTATACAATGGAGAGACATCCTATCCTACCTATGCTGTGGAAATTCAGGAAATCAACTTGAGATCTAGGAGAGTACTCCCAGAAAACCAACCTATACCTCCACCTTGGGAGAGTGAGGAGGAAAGAGTGGAAATCATGCCTAAAGTAAATCCTCCACCCTTTCCTAAGAGATTAACCCATCAAGTCCAACGTACCCGAGAAGAGAACAAACTTCTGGGAGAATTGAAAAATATATGTGTCAAAATTCCACTTCTTCAAGCCATGAAGGATGTACCTATTTACAACACATTGATTAAGGATAAGTGCTTCAAATATCTAGGGAGGCAAAAAAGAGACACCCTACCATTAATGTCATTGGACAGTTGCCTGACTTAATGTTGTGACAGGTAATTGTCCCGAAGTATTTGGACCCTGGAAGCCCTGTAGTAGATGTGCACATCAATGAAACCATTGTCCCACACACTTTGATTAATCTTGGGGCTATCATTAATGTGATGACTAAGGACACCATGCTCAAGCTCAATCTCCACGGTTCATTGAGAAAGACCACAACAGTCTTGCAACTTGCAGACCGTTCCATAGTGACCCCTGAGGGGATTGTGGAGGTTGTGATGGTCTCCATTGACTCTTAGGATTACCCTACAGACTTCCTAGTTCTCCAGCCTAAGGCCAAGCTTACTGGTTACCCTCTCATCCTTGGGAGGCCCTGGTTAGCCACTGCCGATGCCTACATTAGCTGCAGGGCTGGAAATATGACTATAAAAAATGGGCATATGTCCAAGCAGTTAGTCTTGTACCCTCCTACTCAGCCATCTCTAGAACATGACTTACCTTTATGGCTGGAAGAGGAGGAAGAAGATGAAGTCTACTTAGCCCAACTCTATACCTTAGAAATAACCATGGGAGGAGGACAACCAGATGAAGATGATTTGATTGAAAACATACTCCAAAGTCCAACTCCCAGCACCTTGTCCTTAGAGGAAGTAGTAAAGGAAGGCCATAAAAAACATCAGATTGATCTATGCCTAGCTGATTCAAACCCTACCCATGTCAAAACCATAGACTTCAGCCCTGAGAGAATGTTGAAAATCAACCCATCTCTTTCTGTACACCAGGAAGAAAAGTTGTGCAACATGCTAAAGGAACATCTGGATGCCTTTGCTTGGAGTTACAAGGAAATGGAGGGAGTGGACCGGTCGGTGTGTACTCACCACATTTATATCAAACAAGGTTGCAAACTAGTTTGACAGCCCCAAAGGAGAGTGAATCCAGCTCTCAAGGATATAGTCAAAGAAGAACTGCAAAGGCTGCTAGATGCAGGATTCATTTACCCTATCTTGGACAGTGAGTGGGTCTCTCCTTTGGTATTGGTTCCAAAGAAAAATGGGAAGTGGAGGATTTTGTCGATTACAGAGAGTTAAACAAAGCAACAAAGAAGGACCATTTTTGTTGTGGGGAAAAATGCCTATGCAGGACGATCCTATCCACCTAAGGTGTGACAGTGCCTTAGCAACAAACAGAGACAGCTATTCTAGTATTCTTCCTTTATGAATTAAGAATGAAGAGAGATGGATGGACTAACTGGTGTCTTCCGTTTGTCCCTCGATCCGGATTCTCTTCTCTTTGAGAGCTCCCAGCTACTTGCCTTCTCGCTCGCCCAGCTTCAACAGGTTCCTACAAGATCACAAGAAGGGAACACTACACAAAGACATAGATTCATATTCATAACTAGTTCAGGATTAGAAGTAAACTAAATATGCTAATACATCAAGACACATTAGCATATAGGAGAAACCAAGATAGCTTTATTGATGAAATAACAAGGTTCAGGAGGAGATACAACCAAGAGAGTTCCAATCCAGCATCTACCTCCCAGCAAATGAAATTCCTATCTTCACCTCCCTTCAAAGCATTAAGCACCCAATGATTCCAATCTCAAACCAACAACAATTCTTTGTAATAAAAAAATTCCAGCTTCTAGATCTCATGGAGAAGAGATCCATATATAGATGTTTGGAGTGAGGATGAGTCAGCTTGTGATCTAACTAGTGTCCTCTCTCTCTGTCAGTTCTTACTTCCACTTGGAGACTAAGAGCCTCTTACTCATCACTTAGTCGAACTCAGCAAGGAAAGTGTCATGGAGGAAGATTCTAGAAGCTTCCACAGTCTTGACACCTCTCACAAGAGACCCTGCCATTTGTCATTTCCCGCTCAGCGCACCCTGGTAGTGCTTCCACCTGCGTTGCAATGCAACTAGCCAGTGTAGCCTCTGCATTTCAACACAGGCAGCTAGTGGAGCCTCTGAATTGATCCTGAATTGACTTGTTTTTGAGCAGTTTCTGGTGGAGAACTTCTGTGAATTGCTGTGGTTTGCTGGCCTTGTTCCTCTAGGGGTAGGAACAACATGTTTAGGGACTTTGGATCCCTTAGATTATGGACATTTCATGCTTAGAGCTGTAAGGCACAAAAATGTCTATAACAGTTGCCCCCTAAAGTATGAGGCCGTTTATCGGGTGAAATGCTTTATTAGGAGGATCCGAAGTTCTTTCAATGTTGGGAGGAGACCTGTAATACAATACAATACAATACATTATTTTCATACTTTTTTCATGATCTAGCTGAGGCGGGCATTCCCATGCTCAGCTTTATAAATTCATTTTCATGAACATATAACAGACAATCGTCTGACAATAGACTGATGATTCTGATAGAGCCATCATCCTTTTGGTAGGATGATTATCTGTGCTGCAAAGCTGTACATTTCCATGTCTTTATTTTCTGAATATATATCGCAGCCCGGATGGATGAAACTAGATCCAGGGTCTTCAATCTCATCCGATCTTCACTCTAAGTACAAGTCGATCCATGTGAGAATTGCTCTGAAGTCGTACATGGAAATACATCGCTTGATTACCAGTCAATGATGTAAACTGTTAACAAGCGCGAGAGGAATCACCGATAATGATGATGACCCTCAAGGTACTGCAGTACAATTCACGTGGTGTGAATAGAGGACTTGGCGTCGAACACCACGCAAAATCTTATGGTCGAAGGTCATTGATGTATACCTGTCGCCGAAAGTGAGAAACTTGCCATTGAGGCATGCAAGCTTCAAAGTACTGAAGGGGGTGTTCCTAGATCAACTTCTTGGATAATGAGTTGATGTCAACAAGAAGCGATCTGTCAAAGGAGGGCCTTAATGAATCCCACATCGATGACACGGAACAGAGCTAATGATTTTGATGGAGGTGAAAACGATCTGATGACATATGATTCAGGGTGGCGGTCATGAAAGAGTATAATGTATGGTAGTGGATGGGACACAGGTGACTTCTCTGAATGACTTCTCCTGAACATATGGCGACACTTATGTGATGGATCGGTAGCATTACCCCAAATATGGATGGTATGGCGAGACCATGGTGATGTGACCGGTAAATGAAACAACCCAACCCGATTGTGGTACAGAGGAAAAGTGTCATGTTCAAGAGCGACTTGCTACCATCAAAGTTTCTTGAGTTTCTCCCAATTTTTCCCCAGTCATTGCTGACCAGTACCTCTTTATTTTTGTCATGCTTGAGGAGGATAACATATGCTTGTTCTATAACTTGCCCTTCGGGCAAGCCCATCGCTATGTTTTAACGAGCCTAGCGATAGTGAAACTCGTTCTCGTCTAAAGACAAGTTTGTCGCTATTTAAATCATTTAACGAGTCTAACGACAAGGATAACTCGGTCCTTTTCATTTTTAGAGAGTTTGAAAAGGTACATAAAGTTAACTCCAAGAGTCTTTTTTCGTCATCTAATCCCTTAAGTCCGAAAAAGTATAAAACAATACAGAAGGGATGAATTTTCGATCTCTTTAACGAGCTGAATAAAACAAGCGCTCGATCTTTTTGTGCAATAATCCCTCAGGTTCAAAAAGATTAAAATCTAGAGGAGGGATAGCTTTTCCGGTCACTTTAACGAGCTGGAAGGCCAAAACTCGGCAATCTTTTCATATTTTACGAGTCAGATAAAGAGCTTAAAGAAGACTCGTCTTTTGAGGAACGAGTGATAAAAAGGGTAGCAGCTGATTCCAGGGAAGGATTGGAATTTCCAAATCACGGCAGTGTCACAAGGATGGCTAGTGAAATCACTCTTCGCAGCTGTTCCTCAAAATGGGTAAACAATCATATGCAGTTGAATGATTGGCCAATGGAAAAGTGGAGGTGATGGGCAAACACGACCAAGGCTTTAATGGCTGATGATATTACGTTCACGGTGGTTATTTACCGGAATAGTTCATTTTTTAACGAGCTTAAACGCGGGTGGAAACATTTGCTCGATCTTATGTTTATTTTTTAACGAGCATGAACTATGCGCTAAAACTGCTCGGATCTTGCGTTTATTTTTTAACGAGCATGAACTATATGCTAAAACTGCTCGATTATCCAGTCATAAGATAATAATGTCTCATTAAGATTCTATTTTTTATGGAGCTTCATCTTACAAAGCTTTGTGATGAGCCCCAATTTTGGTACAATTTGGGCTCATTTTGGCCTATTCTACTTGCTCAAACCATTCATTTTTTATTGCTTGTGCATTCATTTCTTGGTTTATTCGTGTTGTTTGTAGGAAGAAGGGTAGACACTCTATCCACGTGACTAATGCATTATGATTTCAGGTTTTTGCATTAAAAGGGAGAAAAGACCACGTGAAAAGGAGACAAGGAGACAATGAGGTGGCACTGCTGGTTTTTAGGAGAGGATGTCCACAGTCTTGGGACCCTCCTCGTGATTCCCACCATAGCTCCGAGCTCCAATCCATCTCCCCACCGAGCTTAGAAGCAACCAGCTGTTCTATAGGAACAACAGTTATAACTGTTCTACAGGAACAACAATTATGACTGTCCTACAGGATCAGCAGTTTAAACTTCAGTTGGACAGCCGAGCTCCTAAAATCAAGGACACCTGTTGGATGATCGTTTTTGCATAAGTATAGAGGCCGTAGCCTTTGATAGGTTGTTGAAACTTTCGCATTACTATTGTAATTTTTGAGCACAACTCGGTGTAGTTCTTTTTGTAAGCCAAGTTTGGCATGACATCAAATTATGAATAAAGAAGGCAGATTTTGATCTAGTTCTGAGTTTTCTCAAGGAGCTATAGCTCTCAGGTTAGGGCCCAACCTGAGAGCAATAAATCTCCTCGGTGTTGTAATGTGTTTGCATTTCGTTCCAGCACTTTGAGTTTGTTTACTTTCACATGCAATTCGAATTTACAGTTTGTTAATTTAGTCTTTTTCATGAGCTTAGATAGGATTAGTTTATGGTGATTTGCTTTCAGTTGCTTAAGTTCGATAGGAGGATAGTTATAAATCATTGGAGCTCCAGCAAAAAGGTTGTAAAGGCTCACTGCCATCTCTCTTAGGGATTGGGGTGCAGTCCATAACCAACCACCAAAAAGAAACGCAGTTCTTCTCACTTCCATGCAAGCTGCAACATAGACATTTTCGTTGAAGATCCATCCATGCATTTTTGACATCGAACCATACTTCTACATTTCACTTCCACGCATAAGTTTCATTTCTTGTTTTCCATTTCTGTTCATAGGTTTCATGGCACAGTTATCATAGGTCAATGAATTTCTCGTTTTGGTGCATAAGTCATTTGTTTCATTTATGCTGCTCCTTATCACTCCACTTTCTTCTTCTTCATCTTGATCTCTCCTCAAGCCCTACTCAGCCTCTGACCAACTCATCCACCCTCCAACTCATCCATTATTCACTTAGCTCCATCTACTTACACTTTCATTGATCCCATCCTTCCAATCATCAAACCTCTGCATGCACTCTTCCTCCATCTGATTCCCCTGCTCCTGAGCCATCACCAGCTCCATCTCCATATCACCTATCCTTCCACACCACTCCGACACTTCACCATCTTCCAAAACCTCCACGGCCAAACATCCTGTAGAATTGCACAGACTTCCTGTAGAAACCTCTGAGTTTCCTGTAGGATCCCCTGCAGACATCCTGTAGGAGGCCACTCACTCGGTTGCTAAGCCTCTGAACGTGAGGAACCTCTGTGGACGGATGCTAAGGATCCCTGGGAACCTCTCCTAGCCTCCCCAACCTTTCCCACGCCTTCCTTCCTTCTACATCACAGCTGCACAACCAAACCCTAATCAAAAGCATCATCACAATAAATCCAACCACTTAATGAAAAAATACAAAAACATGTATTTTCAGATGCAAGTAGCTTAGATGCATGTATTTCAGTTCACTGCAAGTAATGGCATTATTGGTAGTTGTTTCACCCACAGTTTTGCATAGTTAGGGTCTAGCTAGTCAAATTAAGGTTTCCTAGGGTTTCCATGCTTTATTGGTTTTCAGTTTCCTTCTGCAATTAGACTAGTCTCCTTTGAGTTAGCTTTCGTCCATCATTGATAAAGCTTCTTCTGTGAGCCTATAGAAGTTGGCTTGAGCCCTAGCGGACTTGTGCCAGCTGACCAAGTGACAGCTGCGACAAGAGCTAGTACTTGTGCATACAGCACCGTCGCTTCCAAGTTTGTACGAACTACCGGGTTGATAAAATTAAGAGACAGGAAGCCCCAGGAGTTGTAGAATTATTGCTACAATACTGGAGCTCACCATATTTTTGGCGCCGTTGCCGGGGAAGCATCATAGTATTAGTAATTGTTGCTTTTCTTCTACTTTCGTACTCTTACTTCTGCTCAGTAGTTTATTTCATTTCCATTCTGCAAAAGTAGCATAGACATTTCCTGCTTTCATAGATTAGTATTTCCTGCTTTCATAGATTAGTATTCCCTGCTTTCATAGATTAGTATTTCCTGCTTTCATAGATTAGTATTTCCTGCTTTCATAGACTAGTATTTCTTGCTTTCCTAGATTAGCCTTTCAATTCCGCAATTTCATTTGAGCAAGATAGTTAGTTGTAGATCACTCTGTTTCAGTTTTGCAGGTACCAAAGAAAAAAGCAAAAGCAATCAAAAAGAAAAGTCCTTTCCATTTCATGCCTCGTAGGAACCGAGATAAATCAGGAAAATTCCTACCCAACACCCCCACCACATCACTAAGTCACCCTTCTCTCTTCTTTGGTGACAGTGGCCCAGAGGAACCTATAGGTGAACATCCTGAGATATACCAGGACCCTATAGAAGAAGAAGAGTTAGAGACCACTCCATCTGAAGCCATGGCTGATAATAGAAGAGAAGATGAGAGAATAGAAGGTGCCTTCCCCATCCGAGAGACCAATGGAGAGATGAAAATGAAGAACATTAGCCCCTCCGCCTTGCCTCACTTCCATGGACTGACCACTGAGGATCCTGATACCTTCTTGTTTGAGTTTGCTGTCCTTTGTAGAACTTATGACTATACTGAAGATGAGCAAAAGCTGAAGCTTTTCCCTTCAACTCTTAAGGATGCAGCATTGCGCTGGTTCATGGGATTACCTGGGAATAGTATCACTACTTGGGCTCAGATGCAGCAAGCCTTCAATACCAAGTATAGGGATTACTGTAGGTCTAAGGAAACCAAGGGAGAAATCTTTCGGATGACCATGGGAAATGATGAGTCCTTAGAGGATTATGAGGAGAGGTTCCAACTTAGCTATAAGCGGGCCAGGTGCACACTTGACCCTGAATCCCTCAAGTTGGTTCTACTCCGAGGAGTCCCTAAAGATCTCTTAGATACCCTTCACATGTTAGCTGGGGGGGACATTTACCAACTTCCTTATGAGGACATCAAGACTGTGTTTAGAAATCATTCCAGGGCAGCTAGGAAACGAGGTAGAGGAAATCTTCTCTCCACTGGTGTCCCCTTCTCCAAACATGAGTTTACAAACCAATTAGAAGATCTTAAGAGTGAGGTGAGATAGACCATTGCCATGCAGCTGGACACCTTCAGGATCCAGCAGAAGAAAGAAGAAGTTGAGAGAGCCTTGGCTGTCTTCTGCCCTAGGTGCACCAGAAGACACCCTAAGAACGAATGCCCATCACAGTCGGTTGAAGTGTGTTTCGTTTGTGAGGAGGACTACCCAACAAATCAGTGTCCAACCTTACCTGGGTTTAAAGCCATGTACCAAGGAACCGAAGCCTCCACTGAACCTCTCTACTTCATCAACCAAAGGAGGCCACAAGGATCTAGACCTTATCAGCAGGGAATGCAAGGGGTACCACAAGCTTATTATAACCCCAACCAATCGACTCCCATGCCTTCTTGGGGTCCCCTTGCTCATCCTTCCTGGTCCATGCCTCCTCCATGGTCTTATCCACCTCAGTATCCCACTCAACCTACTTCTCATTCATATCATTCACATGCTCAGTCACAACCTCAATGGAGTGCACCTCAGTCGGGGTGGAGGCCCCAGTACAACACTCCACCCGCCATTCTGCCTCCACCTCCAGTTCAACCACAACCATTACCTCCTGTTCCTCCAAGGCAACCTCAAATGCCTGCTCAACCAAACCCGAACCCCAACAATAGACAGGCTTAGCAGGTATATACTGGGGAGACCTCATGCCCTACCTATGCTGTGGAGATCCAGGAGATCAATCTTAGATTTGGAAAGACTCTTCTAGATCGCCAACCTCCTCCCCCAGAGGATGAGGAAGACCATCAGGAGAGTGAACCAAAGCCTATTCCACCCTTTCCTGAGAGACTAACAGCCACCACACAACCCAACCCAGAGGAGGATGAGCTTCTGGGAGAGCTCAAGCAGTTGTGTGTGAAGATACCCCTTCTCCAAGCCATCAAGGATGTGCCCATTTACAACAAACTGGTTAAGGAGAAGTGTTTCAAACACCCAGGCAGGCGGAAGAAAGATGCTTCAACTATCAATGTCATAGGACAACTGTCTGACCTTATGTTAGGACAAGTCATCTGCCCAAAGTACTTAGATCCTGGAAGTCCTGTAGTAGATGTCCACATCAATGGCACCATTATCCCTCACACCTTGATTGATCTGGGGGCTGCCATTAATGTGATGACCAGGGATACTATGCTTAAACTCAATCTTCAAGGTTCCTTAAGGAAGACCTCGACAGTACTGCAATTAGTAGATCGCTCCACCGTGACTCCCGAAGGGATTGTGGAGGATGTCTTGGTCTCTATTGATTCTTGGGAATACCCTGCAGACTTCCTGGTTCTGCAACCAAAGGCAAAGCTTACTGGATATCCTCTCATTTTGGGAAGGCCTTGGTTAGCTACTGCAGATGCTTACATAAGTTGTCGTGCATGAAATATGACCATCAAAAATGGTCCCATGTCCAAGCAGCTAGTCCTATACCCTCCTGCCCAACCCTCCTTAGAGCATGACTTACCACTTTGGCTAGAAGAAGGAGAGGAAGATGAGGTGTACTCAGCACCTCTGTGCACCCTAGATACCACTAGAAGAGACCCTCCAACCAAGGATGACTTGATTGAGACTTTGATCCAGAATCCACCCTCCAGTGCGCTATCCTTAGAGAAGTTGGTGGAGGACGCCCAAGCTAGCTCCTTGGTGGATCTGTGTACAACCAACCCTGTCACTCCCAGAGTCAAGAATGTGGAGTTCGGCCCTGAGAGAGCATTAAAGATCAGCTCCTCCCTATCTCCTTCCCAGGAAAAGGAGTTGTGTAGCCTGTTGGCCAGTCACCTAGATGCTTTTGCTTGGAGCTATAAAGAGATGAAAGGAGTCCATCCCTCAGTTTGTACCCATCATATATACATCAAAGAGGATTGTAAACCGGTTAGGCAACCCCAGAGGAGAATGAATCCAGCCCTTAAGGACATTGTCAAGGAAGAATTGCAGAAACTGTTGGATGCCGGATTCATCTACCCCATCTCAGATAGTGAATGGGTGTCCCCTCTGGTCTTGGTTCCCAAGAAAAATGGGAAATGGAGAATCTGTGTGGACTACCGAGAGCTGAACAAAGCTACCAAGAAAGACCATTTCCCTCTACCTTTCATAGATCAAGTGTTGGATGGACTGGCAGGAAAGAAGTTCTTCTCTTTCCTAGATGGGTTTAGCGGGTACAACCAGATTCAAATCAGCCCGAAAGACCAAGATAAGACCACCTTCACTTGTCCTTGGGGTACCTTTGCCTACTGAGTCCTTCCCTTTGGGCTATGCAATGCTCCTGCTACCTTCCAGAGCGCTGTCTTGAGCATCTTCTCGGAGCTGGTCCATGATGCCGTAGAAATCTATATGGATGACTTTACTCCTTATGGGGCCAACTTCCAGGAAGCATTGTCCAATTTAGGAAAAGTCCTAACCAAGTGCATCGAGATGAACTTGTCCCTTAGCCCTGAAAAATGTGAATTCCTAATGACTGAAGGGATCGTGCTAGGCCATACCATCTCTCACCAAGGGTTACAGGTGGATCCTAACAAAATTGCTCTAATCAAGAAGGTTCCACCTCCACAGAAGGTAAGGGATGTTAGGAGTTTCTTGGGATTAGCAAGATATTACCGAAGATTCATTAAAGACTTCAGCAAGCTAGCCTCGCCATTGTTTGGCCTGTTGGCAAAAGATGTGGAGTTTAATTGGACTGACGATTGTCAGAAGAGTTTGAATGAATTAAAAGACAAGTTAGTGTCAGCACCAATCCTGAGAGGTCCAAACTGGGCCCTACCTTTCCACATCCACACTGATGCCTCAAACAAAGCCATAGGTGCAGCCTTAGGACAAGTTGAGCAAAAACTTCCATATGCCATTTACTTTGTTAGCAAAAACTTGTCCAAAGCTGAGCTAAATTACACTGTAATCGAGAAAGAATTCTTAGCTGTGGTCCATGCACTGAACAAGTTCCGACATTACATCACTGGCTATCAAACATTTGTACATACTGACCATGCTGCAATCCGATATTTAATGAATAAACCAGACGTGAATGCTCGTATTATTAGATGGTTACTTTTATTGCAGCAGTCTGACTTAACCATTGTTGACAAACCAGGTAGAGAAAATGTTGTTGCTGACTTTTTATCTAGATTGGATTTATCTGCAGGTGAGGATGGAACAGTGGATGACCAGATGCCTGATGAACATCTGTTTGCTATCTTAGTACTCTCTCCATGGTTTGCTGATATAGCAAACTACCTTGTTTCAGCACAGTTCCCTCTGCATCTCTCTTCGAGAGAAAAGAGCAGAATCATCAGAAAGAGTGCCTCATTTACCTGGATCGGGGGCAATCTATTCAAGCTTGGCCCTGATCAGATCTTAAGGCATTGTGTAAGGGAGGAGGAAGTCTTTGACATCCTCCTCACCTGTCATGATGGGCCTTGTGGAGGACATTTTGCAGCAAAGAGAACTGCCTTCAAGATCCTGCAGGCAGGCTACTATTGGCCCACACTCCATCAAGATGTCAGAAGATATGTCAGTCAGTGTGACCAATGCCAACGAATGGGGAAACCGACCCAAAGGGATGAGATGCCTCTCTAACCTCAAGTGACTCTTGAGCCATTTGAGAAGTGGGGTATGGACTTTGTGGGCCCAATCAACCCTCCTTCAAGGCAAAGGTCTTACATCAGTGTGTGCACTGACTACCTGACAAAGTGGGCAGAGACCAAAGCCATCAAAGCAGCAACAGAAGAGAAAGTGGCCGAGTTCCTAAGAGAAAACATTTTCTATAAGTTTGGCTATCCAAGAGAGCTGGTCACCGATCAAGGGAGCCAGTTCACCTCCAACCTGGTTGAAGATCTACTAGCTCATCACAAGATCAAGCATAGGACTTCCACCCCCTATCACCCTCAAGCAAATGGGCAGGTGGAAGTCACCAATAGAGCATTAGAAGGGATCTTGACCAAAGTGGTGAGCAGCAGCAGAAAAGACTAGGCAGATCGCCTGGTTGAGGCCACATGGGCTTACAACACCACTTGGAAGACCACCACCGGCTTCACACCTTATGAGCTGGTCTATGGGAAGAAAGCTTTGCTGTCCATTGAGTTTGAGTATAACACTTTGAGGATGGCAGCTCAGCTGGACCTAGATCTCAGCCATGCACAGCAAGAAAGGTTATTGCAGCTGAATGGACTGGATGAGCACCGAATGCAGGCCCTCCTTCACTCGGAAGTGGTTCAACTTCAGAGAAAGGTGTGGCATGACCAACATCTCCATGACAAGCAATTCCAGCCGGGAGATTGGGCCTTGTTGTATGACTCCAGGTTCAAAGACTTCAAGGGGAAGTTGAGAACCAGATGGCTGGGACCATATGTAGTGGAACAGTGCCATGACAATGGATCTGTCCTTATTCGAACCATTGATGAGGAAGCCATTCCCATGCTTGTCAATGGGCATCGATTGAAGATCTACAGGAGACCTCTCTCAAGACAAGAGTTTATCAGAACTATGGAGAAATCTGTATTGGTCATAGAGAAGGGTTCTGCCTCTACTTTGGGCATACCCTGAAGAATTAAAAAAAAAAAAAAAAAAAGAAAAAAAAAAAAGGGGGAGAAAATAATAAAGATCCTTGGGTGAAAACCTCTCTGAGGCGCCCAAGGCAGGCGGTAGGGGTGAAAACCTCATTGAGGCGCCCCTATTGTCTTTCAAAGAAAAAAGGAAAGTTTGAAAAAGATCCCTGAGTGAAAACCTCTCTGAGGCGCTCAGGGCAGGTAGCAAGGGTGAAAACCTCTTTGGGGCGCCCCTGTTATCTTTCCAAAAAAAAAAAGAAGAAAAAAGAAAAAGAAAAAATAATAAGCACAATATGAAAATTGCATGCAGGTTGCAGATGTTCTATGGAGGAGAAGAAGCCTCTCCAATCCGAGCCAAGGGCCCTCATCATGCTATCAAGGGACCTCACCAGCACCTCCTCCAAGAATCCCAATGTTTTTTCAAGGTATGTGCAATTTTATCATGGTTTGAATCTTCTACAGGAAGATGCAGTTTTCTACAGGAAGATGCAGTTTTTCTACAGGGAAATGCAGTCTTTCTACAGGAAGACACGGATTTTCTACAGGAAAGTGCAAAATTTCTACAGGAAGCTCTGTGTTCTACAGGAAACTTCCTGTAGAAGTTTGGGACGGCCAAAAATTTGTTTCAAGCGGATATCTAGCGGTTAAGGAATGGGTTGGATGCATGCATGCCACTGTTGGCACCCCTGAACATTGCTGTTACCTTGCTCCACCATCCTCGTCGCCATGCAACCAAGATCCCTGCACCAACAAACTAGATCAATGAGTTCTCGTGGTAAAGCCATTTGTCAAAGAAAAACAAGCACCAAGAGCTCATACCACATCCATGTCGAGCATCAGAAGCTCCGGGAGCGTGATCAGAAGATTCTATCCATTGTCGTGCAGCATGCACCCAAGGAGGCGAGACTGTTACAAGGCACCCCGCGGGAATCCTGTAACAGTCAAACCTGCATGAGTGGATACCATTCACAGCACCGCCATCTGCAAACAACACACGGGCGTAGGCAACCAGGGCATCCACTCCATCGCCAGCATCCTGTAACCATGAGCCTCCAGGACTGTGTAAGCCGCATGCAGCAGGTAGATCCGCTCCCCATCGTCCAAAAACCGAAAAATCGTGTGCAGCTGCGCGCAGGTAAGTGTATCAACCCTTCCTTCCACC
This sequence comes from Pinus tabuliformis, assembly GCA_031772625.1. NCBI lineage: Eukaryota > Viridiplantae > Streptophyta > Pinopsida > Pinales > Pinaceae > Pinus > Pinus tabuliformis. The sequence continues at coordinate 842,430,541 of CM062809.1, read as the reverse complement.
AAATCACATGAGTATTACTTTGATTTGTTTGCATAGCGTAGAAATGAATGGTTGAGCAGCCGTATGGCCAGTTGACTGGCCACGTCGGCTAGTTATGGTATAGTCGGATGATTGGGTGGCAGCCACAACAAAGAAAATACGCAGCACGCACGTGAGGATAGTCCCGTTAACCGAGAAACGAGTTTAACCGAAAAGGGCGGCGGCAGATCTGTGGGAATGAATGCGGCAGCGAGTGAATATGCAGGCGAATGATGGGTGATGTCGCCCAACGGTCCGGCGGGGACAGCTCACCCCCCGCGCCACGAGCTGCGCCGATTCAAAATCTAACCGGCTAGATTATGCGCATGTATTCATCAACCTCCACTTCAAAGCTCGAGTGGCTCTTCTAATTTCCTCTGCACGTTGATACGCCGAGCTTTCGGCTACCAGAACGCCGGTGAAGCACATCTCGACCGCTGGCCAACTACAGTCCTCCCCGAAGTTTGCACACTGCTCCTACAGGAACAGTTTCTACAGGAACGCAGTCCTACAGGAAGCAGTCTCTATAGGAATGCAGTTCTATAGGAAGGTGAATTCCTCACGTAAGAAAAGGTGGCAGAAAAAAGGTAACCCTGAAACTCCTTCCGCAATTGGCTTTCAAAGGTGGCAAGATCATTATTCACAGTCTGGTCATAAAAATATCGGATTGTTGTGCCTATACTATCGCTTCTACAGGATAGCAGTATAATTAGACTGTGTTTTGTGAATTGTATGCATGCTCTGCCTAAAATAGACCGAATCTCCTTTGCATTTGTCACCTTTAGTCAAAACCCCCGTGTTCATCATGTCAGGTGGGTTTATCAGGCGGGAACCCACAGATTCCACCAAATTAAGAGAAAACCAGGAGGTGGTAGAACTATTCACAAGGGTTCAATGAATGTCTTTTTGTGATAAGTTGCAGGGTTACGATGATGAAGTAGCTGAAGAATTTCTGTAGGCTTTAAGGCCAAAATCTAAGACACTGGCTACAGTAACCTTCAGGGGCCTAAGCCTCAAGATTACCCCACAGTACATCAGTCGGATTACAGAACTCCCTATGGATTTTCCGTGGGATAAAGAAGAACGAAAGCTAAGCCAGCAAGCCAAGAAAGAGTTCTTCCCACCTGAAGAAGAATTCACGGAGGATAAAAATGGGGTGAGAAGGACAAGCCTGTTGCCACCATGGAACAAAGTCAGCTTGCAAATCATGAAATATATCACCTGTGAGGGTCGTTACAGCATCGTGTATGCATATCACTTCAGGCTGCTCACCGAATTAAGACACCAGATCAATCTTCCTGTAGAGCAGAAATTAAGCATTCCTTATTTCCTGTTACAATCCTTGATTGACTGCGCTACAAAGCTCAAAGATGGCATACCAGATCAAGTCGCACACCATGGGCTGATCAAGCTTCTTGTGGAGGACGCGCTCCACTCACAAAAGGTTCCCCTCTCATGGGAATCCTTCCGGAATTTAACACGAGAAGGAGACATAAAAATGTTGATGGAAGAAACGGGGTCGTCTAGCAGTGAAGAACAAGAAGCAGTGGCCAAAGAAAAGAAGGAAACTAGCCCAAGTACCCTGACTACCATGCAGGAGCAGCAGCAGGAGAAGCAGAACGAAGAAAAAGATGCTGAAGAAAAAGCTGACTCCCCCATCCTGTCAGCGAGGGAAATAAGGTCAAAGAGCAGAAGGGACAAAGTTGGGGAGGGCCATGTCAGCCCAATTACCTCCCCAGCACTCACAAGCAAACAAAAAGATAAAACCCCTGCAGCAAAGCAAGCTAAAGTGAAGACACCTGTCACTACAGGAAAGGAGAAGCAGGCTTCTACAGGAAGCCATGCAAAATCAAAATCAAAGGAGAAGAAGGTGGATGTTCTGGCCAGGGAGGCAGCGGCTGTATTAGCTGGCCTCAGCACGCTGCCTAAGCCAAAAGGAAAGAGGAAGAGGGACCCTCCTCTCTACTTCAAAGCCCGGAGAAGTGTTAGGATAAAAACAGGGAAACCACAGACGCAGTCCAGCAGCCCAATTGTCATCGAAGACACCCCTGCTTCTCCCAAAGAAAAATCCCCCTCAAAGATTACAGTTACCTACGAAAAGGGAAGTCCAAAGAAGAACACATGGCAAGAAAGGTTAGACCTGTTGGATGAAAAAACCCGGCTACAGGAAGCCGAAAATGTCCTACAGGATACTTTGGCTCGGCTACAGGAAACCGAACAAAGAGAAGGCGAAGGACCCTCGTCACCAAAGGAGGGTGAGCTAGCACCTCCTGGAGAGGAAGAAAGAGAACATATCCCTGAACCTAGCCCTTCACCTAATCTGAACTCCTACTACACCTTCTTGGAGGCGGGAAAGATCATACCGCAAAAATTTACTGTACCTCTATTTTTTGCATTGGAAGAGGAGAGGGTCCGTTCCCACACATGGATGCAAATCGCCAAGTCCAAGGGTGTGGCGGACATAGGTCCCCTGCAAGAACAACTTAAGGAGGTCAGGAGTGAATTTGCATTGGCTAAGCATGTGGCTAATTTCCAACGTGTGCTTCTACAGGAAGAAAACCAGAAGTTGAAATTGCAGCTACAGGAGCTAAGGGCAGGGGTAGGAACATCCTCCAAAGACACCACAAATGAGAAGCAAGGAAAACAAGAGCTGACCACCCATCTTGAGGAGCCAATAACACTTCTACAGGAAACAAGACAGCAGGGCCAAATTGAAATACAAGCTCTGAAAGAGCAGCTGAAACAAAAGGAAAGACACTTGGCCTGCATGGCCAGTTGGGCCATGGAAGCCCTGCAGTGCAGACAACCTGCAAAATCTTATGGGTTGTACTTGAAGGATCAGTGGCTGCAGTTCCAGATAAACACATTAGCACAAAGAGGTATTGCGCAAATCCATAACCCACAGCAATTCGCCGAATTATGCAATACTAGCTCGGCAGAAGACAAAGCCAAACTAGCAGAATTCTACCTCCACAATCTGGTTTTGCCTAATGAAGTCTCCTGGGATCCCAATATCGCCTTGGGTGATATGCAGTTGATGGCCTTCGCTTCATGGCTAAATCATGAGGATCAGAAAGCAACTGAAGGAAAATCGGTCATGAACCGAGAAGTGAGTGAGCCACTGTACATTCGAGCAGAACCAGAGGATCCAGCTGCCCTCATCTCAGCCCGCCAACAGTTGTCTAATGATCCCACAGCTTCCTTGAGATTTATAGACCAACAGGCCCAAGCAATAGCCCACTTTGAAGACATGGAAAGATTATTGGGAGAAACTGCTGCCCAAGCATGTGCACGCAGGTGGAATACCTTGGCACATAGTTTGAAGATCCGGGAATACCATACCCCAACCCGGATGAGGGAAGCATTGGCAAGAGTGAACCTTTACAAGAAATCAATTCAAAGACTCCAGGCCAGCTGGATTGGCCTTAAACTCAGCCCCCCATTGCTGCTAGGATTGGCTGAAGGGAGTACAGAGAAAGATGACAATGCACAATGGGAAAAGGTGGACAAAACAGTCGGGTTTCATATCAACAAAGAGGACATCACCACAGAAGCTTGGGATGTAAGGGGAGCAGTGAAAGCCATGAAGGATGAGGATCTTGACTGAGTTGCTCAAGGATGAGCAAATGGTTCAGCTGGGGGGTGATGATGAGCCCCAATTTTGGTACAATTTGGGCTCATTTTGGCCTATTCTACTTGCTCAAACCATTCATTTTTTATTGCTTGTGCATTCATTTCTTGGTTTATTCGTGTTGTTTGTAGGAAGAAGGGTAGACACTCTATCCACGTGACTAATGCATTATGATTTCAGGTTTTTGCATTAAAAGGGAGAAAAGACCACGTGAAAAGGAGACAAGGAGACAATGAGGTGGCACTACTGGTTTTTAGGAGAGGATGTCCACAGTCTTGGGACCCTCCTTGTGATTCCCACCATAGCTCCGAGCTCCAATCCATCTCCCCACCGAGCTTAGAAGCAGCCAACTGTTCTACAGGAACAACAGTTATAACTGTTCTACAGGAACAACAATTATGATTGTCCTACAGGATCAGCAGTTTAAACTTCAGTTGGACAGTCGAGCTCCTAAAATCAAGGACACCTGTTGGATGATCGTTTTTGCATAAGTATAGAGGCCGTAGCCTTTGACAGGTTGTTGAAACTTTCGCATTACTATTGTAATTTTTGAGCACAGCTCGGTGTAGTTCTTTTTGTAAGCCAAGTTTGGCATGACATCAGATTATGAATAAAGAAGGCAGATTTTGATCTAGTTCTGAGTTTTCTCAAGGAGCTATAGCTCTCAGGTTAGGGCCCAACCTGAGAGCAATAGATCTCCTCGGTGTTGTAATGTGTTTGCATTTCGTTCCAGCACTTTGAGTTTGTTTACTTTCACATGCAATTCGAATTTACAGTTTGTTAATTTAGTCTTTTTCATGAGCTTAGATAGGATTAGTTTATGGTGATTTGCTTTCAGTTGCTTAAGTTCGATAGGAGGATAGTTATAAATCATTGGAGCTCCAGCAAAAAGGTTGTAAAGGCTCACTGCCATCTCTCTTAGGGATTGGGGTGTAGTCCATAACCAACCACCAAAAAGAAACGCAATTCTTCTCACTTCCATGCAAGCTACAACATAGACATTTTCGTTGAAGATCCATCCATGCATTGTTGACATCGAACCATACTTCTACATTTCACTTCCACGCATAAGTTTCATTTCTTGTTTTCCATTTCTGTTCATAGGTTTCATGGCACAGTTATCATAGGTCAATGAATTTCTCGTTTTGGTGCATAAGTCATTTGTTTCATTTACGCTGCTCCTTATCACTCCACTTTCTTCTTCTTCATCTTGATCTCTCCTCAAGCCCTACTCAGCCTCTGACCAACTCATCCACCCTCCAACTCATCCATTATTCACTTAGCTCCATCTACTTACACTTTCGTTGATCCCATCCTTCCAATCATCAAACCTCTGCATGCACTCTTCCTCCATCTGATTCCCCTGCTCCTGAGCCATCACCAGCTCCATCTCCATCTCACCTATCCTTCCACACCACTCCGACACTTCACCATCTTCCAAAACCTCCACGGCCAAACATCCTGTAGAATTGCACAGACTTCCTGTAGAAACCTCTGAGTTTCCTGTAGGATCCCCTGCAGACATCCTGTAGGAGGCCACTCACTCGGTTGCTGAGCCTCTGAACGTGAGGAACCTCTGTGGACGGATGCTAAGGATCCCTGGGAACCTCTCCTAGCCTCCCCAACCTTTCCCACGCCTTCCTTCCTTCTACATCACAGCTGCACAACCAAACCCTAATCAAAAGCATCATCACAATAAATCCAACCACTTAATGAAAAAATACAAAAACATGTCTTTTCAGATGCAAGTAGCTTAGATGCATGTATTTCAGTTCACTGCAAGTAATGGCATTATTGGTAGTTGTTTCACCCACAGTTTTGCATAGTTAGGGTCTAGCTAGTCAAATTAGGGTTTCCTAGGGTTTCCATGCTTTATTGGTTTTCAGTTTCCTTCTGCAATTAGACTAGTCTCCTTTGAGTTAGCTTTCATCCATCATTGATAAAGCTTCTTCTGTGAGCCTATAGAAGTTGGCTTGAGCCCTAGCGGACTTGTGCCAGCTGACCAAGTGACAGCTGCGACAAGAGCTAGTACTTGTGCATACAGCACCGTCGCTTCCAAGTTTGTACGAACTACCGAGTTGATAAAATTAAGAGACAGGAAGCCCCAGGAGTTGTAGCATTATTGCTACAATACTGGAGCTCACCACTTTGCTCCGGATCCTTTCTTTATGCAAGTTCGGAAACGACTAATCCTACGAGTTTAAAGGGTTAGACCTACAGGTTTAAAGGGAGGACCTAAAAATTTAAAAAATAAATAGCCGCCCCTTGCTTGCATTCCAAAAGGTTTGCATGCCCCCAGGTATAAAATAGAGTTTCAAGGTTACCCCTACTTCATCTTCCGCCAAAACAAATGTTTTACTGAGAGAGGCCTACCTCTTTCAGGTTACCCAAAGATTGTTCTATTTGAACCCCAAACAAAACACTTCCTTGGCGATGTCTACCGAGATAGACAAAGGTAAGCACCAAACACGTAACTTTGACAAGAGAATCATATTCTAGAATAACCCCTCTTCCAACCACGGACGGGGTACAGACTAGTCATATTCTCCCGCGGAAACCTACTCTATACCCAAATTTTTCCTGCCGAAGCAGACCAGGATGCATGCTCCCTGGGTTCCAGTCATATCCTTCCGGATTACTCGCGCTCATCGGGAGGACGGACCGTGGGTTGAGACATTTCTTGAGTGAAGAGACCATTTAGGGATGGTATATGACTATTCGCGATGCGTGATCCGGGGAATGAAAGTTGGTCCACGAGCTTGACCATTCTTCCTTCATGTGGAAAACACATTACTCTAAAGAGTGAGGAGACGATGGCTCCCATGCAATATATATAGTCTCGTCCAAGAAGTAGGTTATAATCCAAGGGTCCTTGAATGACCATCACGTTCATTTGAACGGTCTTCCCTTTCAATGTTATTGGCACATTGGGGAGGATCCCTAAAGGTCGACTGGTTCCTTTATCAAAGCCTGTCAGATTTCTCATTTCAGGCAAAAGTGCCGGCGAACCAAGCGCTTTCCAAGCAATAGAGGAAAGGATACTCATAGATGCCCCCTCATCAATGATAGTGCCAGCCATTACCATTCTGTATATTTGAACTATAATTCTGAATGGTATGCTTGCTGGCAACCGGGGTCTGCCTAGTTGGTTCCAGTCGAAGGATACAACTAGGTTGCTTGGTGGTGGGACCGAATATACGGCCGGGTATGAGTCTGACGAAGTTCCTTCCTGCGATAAAGGAATGGGGACATTGCCCCCTTGTTCGTCGGAGTCTGTGTTGATGAAGAGAATTTGGACGGTGTCGTCTTTATTCTCTTCTGTGATGGTATCATTCGAAGATAGAATCTCTGAAGGAAAGACCGGGTCAACTGCCGCCTCGACCTTTTTACTTTCGTCAGGTATGGATTCAGATGGTTCATCCTCAATGATAGGTGCTTCGGCTGACCACCTGAGCGGGCCAGCCGGGTTCTCAGCTAGTGAAGGACTTGGCAGGAGTTTTTGATATCCAGGAGGAAGTCACACTGGTAAAACCGGGCGATCTTCCAAAACTCTTTTAGCCTCGTCTAAGAAGGGACAACGGTGGATGGCATGGTCGCCTTCACACAGTTTGCAAGGAAATCTAGCTTTCCCTCTCTGTCCTGTGGCTTCACTTTCACTAGTTGACGGTGTGCTGTCAACATGGCTATCAGAGGTTGACGCCACCGAATTGTGCAAGCGGGGAGACCAGTCCCTTAGTATCCGAGGGATGTAAGGACAATCTCTGTGAAAGTGGTCTCCCTTGCATATGACACATGGCGATTTAGGCCTGGTCAGTGCAGTGTGTGGATTTTTGTTAGATGCCATTCATTTGCCCCCAGTCGCTTTTGGCTCCTTCTTCTTCTTCTCTTTCTTCTTCTTTTCCTTCCTCTCCTTAGGAGCTTGGATTTTGGCTTTGCCAGCTCCATCAAGCGAAGAGGAAGGAGGAGAGGAAGAATTAGAGGAAGTGGAAGGCTGGTGGGCAGCTCTTGACTGGTCTAACTGCTGATTCGATTGTTCAGGAATAATGGTGTTTTGAACAACATTAGTTGAGAAGAGCTAGACAGGCAAGCCAATTGTCAGTCCTGGAAGCGACAATGTGGCCATATGGGGCGCTCCAACATCTCCCCAAGAGGAGAAATGACTAGGACTTCCACCAAGGGGAATTCCTTGGTTGGAGGGCTCCATTTTCTCAACTGAAAGATCAACGCGGGAATAAGGGTGATTTGTTATTCTGTTTAAAATAAATTTTAATGACGCTTTAGACACAGCTTGTTTTTTCAATTTTAAAGAGTTGAGAAAAAACAAAAGATGACTCTAGTCGCCTTCGATGTTTTAACGAGCCCGAAGTGACAAATGCTCGAATGGACTTTTTCTATTATAGAGTCTGAAAAAGGCCAAAAGGAACTGCTCTGGAGATCTAGGTAGAGGGTGTGCCAAACCAATCACAAAACTGCAGAATACGTTTTACGGTACGACAGTCAATCTTCCCGAATGCTGTGTTCGGTGCATTGCGATCAGTAGGGCGGTCGACACGGCTTCCTAAGGATAAAGGTTTTAAGCCTATAGGGGTCTCCCAATATATACGCGACGGTACGTGGGAGCACAATCCGTACTGGCACTTTTGGTCCCTCAGGAGGAATCACCCAACCATCAGTGAGGCCAACAGATACCAGGTTTTACGACGCCGGAACACGTCTCTAGCCTAGACCTCTATGTTGTGCGTTATGTTACAAAGCATTATTAAGTTCATTCAGTTTATTTTATGTTGATATTTCTTAGAAGTTTGCCTTTTGAGGTTCACCACGTGATGTAGATACAACTCCTAAATGAAATCTAAAAGATGATAATAAAATTTTATCTCTTTTTCAACAATGAAAATCCTAGCTACAAAGGGAAAAGAAAGACACCATCTTTTCTCAGAGAGCAATCAGCACACTCTAAATGCACTTTTCCTAAATCAAGCATGCAAACTATCAAGATGCAAATGCACAATGCAAGTGTTTGTTTTCCACTTTCTTAATATTGATGCCTAAAAAGAAAGCTTTTTGCACAACTTTGAATTTGCTTTTAAATGACTAATATAAACAAGTTTACTTTTTCGAAATCAGAAAGGGTAGAAGAGATTACAACACTTAACGATTTTCGAAATGGACACTTGTTTCGACACTTAAAAGAGACAAACTAAAACCAAAAGCAAAAGTAAACGTATAACCAACTGTAAACAGCCAATGAACTCTCTCCTAAGATCACAATCAACAGATCTGAATCAAGGGCTACAGAATGACTATTTCACTCTTGCGATGGAAAACTGTAAATGACGCTACAAACACATAAAAACACTCACAGTATTTTTGTACAAAAGGAGGCGGAATCAAAGCAGAGAAAAGGGGTTATCAGACAGGTACCTATGCTGGTTACAGGCTGTAGAAAACAGAGATCAAAACAAGGCAAAACAGAGCAGAGAACCCCAGCTGCACAAGGCTTAAACTGGATCAGCGCACCTGTATAACAGGGAAACTGAATTTCAACGCAGGTAGCCTTCACGGGAACTGCGTTGAAATGCAGAGTCTCTTCACAGAGCTTGCGCTGGAGCAGAAACGAGAGTTCTTCTCTGGGTTCTGGGTCACGGTTTGCTGATTAATCTACGGTTTCAGGCCAAATAAAAGCAACAAGCAAGGTACAATCAAAGGGATGATTTGAAGGGATAAGATCTATCACAAAGGATCATCAAATCATTTGTGAGTCCATCGTTCAGATCATAGACAAATCCAGTGATTGGATCAAAGCAGCAGCTGTCTACTTTGCATCTGAGAATAGCAGATGTAGTTCGATTGCTGCTCTTGAGTCTATGAAACAAACAATGATAGAGACACAAATAAAATGATTAAGCAGATCTCCCCAGCGGAGTCGCCAATTTGTTATGGGGAAAAATGCCTATGTAGGACGATCCTATCCACCTAAGGTGTGACAGTTCCTTAGCAACAAACAGAGACAGCTATTCTAGTATTCTTCCTTTATGAATTAAGAATGAAGAGAGATGGATGGACTAACCGGTCTTCCATTTGTCCCTCGATCCGGATTCTCTTCTCTTTGAGAGCTCCCAGCTACTTGCCTTCTCGCTCGCCCAGCTTCAACAGGTTCCTGCAAGATCGCAAGAAGGGAACACTACACAAAGACATAGATTCATATTCATAACTAGTTCAGGATTAGAAGTAAACTAAATACGCTAATGCCATCATACATCAAGACACATCAGCATATAGGAGAAACCAAGATAGCTTTATTGATGAAATAACAAGGTTCAGGAGGAGATACAACCAAGAAAGTTCCAATCCAACATCTACCTCCCAACAAATGAAATTCCTATCTTCACCTCCCTTCAAAGCATTAAGCACCCAATGATTCCAATCTCAAACCAACAACAATTATTTGCAATAACAAAATTCCAGCCTCTAGATCTCATGGAGAAGAGATCCATATATAGATGTTTGGAGTGAGGATGAGTCAGCTTGTGATCTGACTAGTGTCCTCTCTCTCTGTCAGTTCTTACTTCCACTTGGAGACTAAGGGCCTCTTATTCATCACTTAGTCGAACTCAGCAAGGCAAGTGTCATGGAGGAAGATTCTGGAAGCTTCCACAGTCCTGACACCTCTCACAAGAGACCCTGCCATTTGTCATTTCCCACTCAGCACACCCTGGTAGTGCTTCCACCTGCGTTGCAATGCAACTAGCCAGTGTAGCCTCTGCATTTCAACGTAGGCAGCTAGTGGAGCCTCTGAATTGATCCTGAATTGACTTGTTTTTGAGCAGTTTCTGGTGGAGAACTTCTGTGAATTGCTGTGGTTTGCTGGCCTTGTTCCTCTAGGGGTAGGAACAACATGTTTAGGGACTTTGGATCCCTTGGATTATGGACATTTCATGCTTAGAGCTGTAAGGCACAAAAATGTCTATAACAATTTCCCTCTACCTTTCATTAACCAAGTGCTAGATGGCCTGGCAGGGAAAAAGTTTTTCTCTTTCCTAGATGGGTTCAATGGGTACAATCAAATCTAGATCAACCCGGAAGACTAGGATAAAACCACCTTCACTTGTCCTTGGGGTACTTTCACCTATAGGGTCCTTCCTTTTGGCCTATGCAGTGCCCCTACCACTTTCCATAGAGAAATCCTCAGTATCTTTTCTGAGGATGCAATGGAAATTTATATGGATGATTTTTACACCCTATGGGTGTGATTTCCGGGAGGCTCTATCCAACTTAGGTAAGGTGCTGAAAAAATGCATTGAAATGAACTTGTCCTTTAGTCCCGAAAAATGTGAATTCTTGATGACTGCAAGGACTATACTAGGTCATTCAATATCCCAGCAAGGACTGCAGGTGGACATAAAGAAAATAGACATCATCCAAAGGGTCCAACCTCCACAAAGGAAAAGATATGTTAGAATTTTTCTAGTTTTACCTGGATACTATCAGAGGTTTATAAAAGGCTTCAGTAAGTTAGCTTCTCCTTTATTTGGGTTGTTGGCCAAAGACTCTAAATTTTATGGTCAAAAAGCTATCAAGAGGCCTTGGACACCCTTAAGGAAAAGTTGACCACTGCATCTATTCTTTGAGGCATGAATTGGGCCCTTCCTTTTCATATACATGCTGATGCCTCACACAAAGCCATAGGAGTAGTTGTAGGCTAGATAGATGACAAGTTACCTTATGCCATTTACTTCATCAGTAAGAATCTGTCAAAGGCCGAACTGAACTACACAGTGACCGAAAAAGAGCTCCTAGCTGTTCTACGTTCATTGAACAAATTTAGGAATTACATTACAGGTTAGCAAACATTTGTACATACTAACCATGCTGCAATAAAATACTTGATGAATAAACCTAATGTGAATGTCAGGATTATTAGATGGTTACTTTTATTACAATAGTTTGATCTAACTATTATTGATAAACCTGGCTAGGAGAATTTTGTTGCATATTTTTTGTCCAGATTAACTTTGCTTGTAGGGGAGGAGGGAATGGTTGATGATCAGTTACCAGATGAACACTTATTCACCATTTCATTTCTCTCTCCATGGTTTGCTGACATAGCAAACTACTTTGTGTCTGCACAGTTCCCATCGAATTTGTCCTCCAAAGAGAAAAGCAAGATTGCGAGGAAGAGCATTCCATTCACTTGGATTGGGGGAAACCTCTTCAATCTAGGCCCAAATCAAATTCCGAGAAGATGTGTCAGGGAGGAGGAAGTCTTTGACATCCTTCTGATCTGTCATGATGGGACTTGTGGAGGTCACTTTGCAGCCAAGAGGATAGCATTCAAGGTGTTACAAGCTGGTTATTATTGGCCCACTCTTCATCAGGATGTGAGAAGGTGTACTAGTCAGTGTGATCGGTGCCAAAGGATGGGAAAGCCTACTCCAAGGGATGAAATGCCTCTCCAACCTCAAGTGAGTTTCAAGCCATTTGACAAGTGGCGCATGTATTTCATTGGACCTATTGACCCTCCATCCAATAAAAGGAAGTACATCATTGTGTGCACTGACTATTTGACCAAGTGGGCTAAAACCAAGGCAATCAAGGTAGCAACAGAGGAGAAAGTGGCTGAGTTCTTAAGGGATAATGTATTTTACAAGTTTGGGTACCCTAGAGAACTGGTCACTAATCAAGGAAACTAGTTTACATCTCACATGATTGAAGACTTGTTAAGCCAACACAAGATCAAGCATAGAAACTCCACTCCCTATCACCCACAAGCTAATGGGCAAGTGGAGGTGACCAACAGAGTGCTAGAGGGCATTCTGACCAAAGTGGTTTGCTGCAGTAGAAAAGATTGGGCAGATAGGTTAGTTGAGGCCACTCAGGCCTACAATACCACTTGGAAGACCACTAATGGATTCACTCCCTATGAGTTGGTCTATGGGAAGAAGGCCCTACTATCCATTGAATTTGAGTACAATACATTTTTGATGGCATCCCAACTAGATATAGTCTCACCAATGCACAAAAAGAGAGATTGCTCTAGCCGAATGGGCTACATAAGTTTAGAATGCAGGCCCTCCTACACACAGAAGTGACTTAAATTCAGAGGAAGATCTGGCATGACAAGAACAACAAGGACAATAATTTCAAGAAGGTGATTGGGCTTTGTTATATGATTCTAGATACAAATATTTTATGGGAAAATTAAGGACTAGATGGTTAGGGCCTTATCTCATAGAGAAATGTCATGATAATGGTTCAGTGCAGATTAGAACTATGGATGCAGAGGCTATTCCTTTACTTGTTAATGGGCCCATATTGAAGGTTTATAAGAAGCCATTATCAAAGCAATAATTCATTGATGGCTACAACAAGACAATGATGGTGGTGGAGAAAGTCTCATCTTCTACCTCATCAAGTCACTCAAAAAAAAAAAAAAAAAAAAAGAGAGAGAAAAAATAAGGAGACTCAGATGAAAACCTCCATGAGGCAACTAAGTCCCACTGTTGGGTTGAAAACCTCTTGAGGCAGCCCAATGGTGTCAAAAAAGAAGAAGAGAGAAACAAAAAATCTCTCGGTGAAAACCTCTTTTGAGGCGCCTAGGGAAAGCAGCTAGGATGAAAACCTCTTGGAGGTGACTAATTACTTTCAAAAAGAGAAAAAAACAAAAAAATATATATATAAAAAGAAAGAGAAAAGAAAATTTTGAAAATATTGTTTGCAGGTCAGCAGGAGGAGGATCAGAGCAACAAGAAAGGATCAAAAGGGACCTATCTAGTTCATGTTTTTATTTCTCCCTTCATTATCCTTCATCATTCCCTCCATTTTTCCACTCATTTAGCTCAGTTTGCAAGGGTTCTGTGTTTTCTACATGGTTCATTGTAAACCTTCAGGATTCCTTGAAAACCTACAGGATGATCTTGTAGGAATTACAGTGGTTTGGGAATCACAAAGGAAGTAACTCTAGAGAAAGGGGATGACCTTCCCATGTCAAAAAATAAATTTCCACTTCACCATCTCATCACCATATCTCTCTCCACCATGATCACCCTTGCATTCATCCAAAAAAGTCAATTTGAAAAAAATTATAGTTTTCAAAAAAAAAACATAGAGAAAAGAGGATGAAGACAGAGAACAAGGGGACAACACTTGAAGGCTATATCTCTCATTCACAAATCCCTAGACCCCTTCTCTACCCATGCCAACCATCCTCATGCTCCAACAATGAAGAGATGATTAAAAATTTGAGGGAGAGACAACTACAGGACATCCTGTAGCAGCCCGTCCCACAAAAAAAAAAAATCATAGGTTGCAGTGAACTTCAAGCATGAAGATCCATAGGTCAAAGAAGCTCTTCTAGAGCTTAGCAGCAGCATCAGGATCATCATCATCACCATCCAAGTACCTTCACATCAAAGAAAAACATCAGAGGACAATAAGAAAAAAAGGAGAAACACATGCAACAAATACACAGTAAGGACTTCACTCTTCAACAAACAACATCAAGGCATCATTACCACAGGTATGTATATCACTTCCACTCTCTCGTTAGAATAATATGATCAAACATGTAAAATCTGTGAAAGAGTTCGTTTATAAGCAAAAGGTGGCCAGTTAACTTGGCCACCTTCTCTCAGTCAATGAGAAGAAGACATTTAGTCCTTACACATGTCGTAACAGTCAAGTCAAGGAAAAGAAGGGATGAGGTCGAAAGTGGTTAAGCTACAGATGCCCAAAGTGGGAGTTGATTATGAGGTGAGGAAATTGATGATGTGGTAGTGGGACCAACAGTCCAAAAATGGATACTCATACCTCGGCTGCCAGCAAACCATCCCACTCAAATCACCCATATGAGGAAATAAAATGTTGATCCCCATTGTTACTGGGAATAGTGTCTATGCAGAGCTGCTAATCACACTAAGGCTGGTAGCTACCTTAGAAACAAACAAACTTAAAACTACTTTCGTTTTCCTTTATGAGAGATAGATGAGAGAAGAATAAAGGAGACCAACCTCTGTCTTGTGCTTGGTTCCTTGCTCGATTCCTCTCTCTTCTGATAGTCCTTTGCTACTTGCTTTCTTGTATACCCAGCTTCATAGAGTACCTGTAGAATCAAAGCAGCATAACACTATACGAGAACATAGATCTATTATCATAAGCAATATAGGATCAGATGTATATTAACCATACAAATGCATAAGACATAAATCATACAAGAGTATGGAGGAGAACTTGAATAGATTTATTGATAATCAAGAAAAATCCAAGAGAATTACAACCAATTGTTCTGACCCAGCATCATCCTCTCAGCAAGAAGCCCTTCTTCACCTCATGAAAAGCTTAGATCACCCAACACTATGATGTTGCACCAATAAACCAGCAGCACTTCCTTACAAGATACAAAATTCCAGCCTCTAGATCTCTGGGATGAGGGATCCATATATAGATGTCTGCAAGGGAGGTGAGTCAGCTTTTGAGATTTCATTAGTGTCTCCCCTCTGATAGTTCTTGATTCCACTTGGAGATTGATGATCTCTTACTCATCCCTGGTCGAATTTAGAGAGGCAAGTGTCACAGGAGAAGTTTCTGGAAGATTCCATGCTTCTCCACCTTGTAGATTGACCCTGCCATTTGTCTCTTCTCGCCCATCGCACCCCATAGAAGGGCTTTTTGAAATGCAACGCACCTACTGTGTGTATTTAGGTGGGATGCAACGCACTTTGCCTATGGAGCAGGTGAAATGGTCCAGTTTTGACCAGTTCTGAGTGGTTTTTCATGGAGAACTTCTGGGAGATGCTGTAATCAGTTGACCTTGTTCTTTTAGGGATTGGAACAACACCTTTAGGGACTTAGGAGCCCCTAGTTTATGGACATTTATGCTTGGGGTTGCAGTTCCCAAAAATGTCTATAGCAGTTGCCCCCTAAAGCATGAGGTCGTTAATCTTTTTGATGTTGGGTGAAATGCTTTATCATGAGGATCCAAAGTTCTTTCAAGCTAGAAGGAGACCTATAATAAGATACAATACAATACATTATCTTCATAATATTTTCATGATCTAACTGAGGCAGGCATTCCCATGCTCAGCTTTATAAATTCATTTTTCATCTACATGAGACAGATAATCGTCTGAGTGTAGACTGATGATTCTGGTAGAGCCATCATCCCTTAGATTGGATGATTATCTGTGCAGCAATGATGTACATTTGATGTCTTTATTTTCTTGAATATATATCGCAGCCCGAATGGATGAAACTAGATTTGGGGTCTTCAATCTCGTTTGATCTTCACTCAAAGTACAAGTCGATCCATGTGAGAGATGTTCTGGAGTCGAACATGGAAAGACATCGCCTGATTACCAGCCAATGATGTGAGCTGTTAACAGGCGCAAGAGGAATCACCGATAATGATAATGATCCTCAAGGTACTGCAGTACAATTCACGTGGTGTGAATAAGGGACTTGGCGTCGAACACCATGCAAAATCTTTCGGTCGAAGGCCATTGATGTAAACCTATCGTCGGAATTGAGAAACTTGCCATTGAGGCATGCAAGCTTCAAAGTACTGAAAGGGTTGTTCCTAGATCGACTTCTTGGATAATGAGTTGATGTCGACAAGAAGAGATCCGTCATAGGAGGGCATTAATGAATCCCACATCAATGACACGGAACGGAGCAAATGATTTTAATGGAGGTGAAAACGATCTGGTGATATAAGGTTTAGGGTGGCAGTCATGAAAGAATGGAGAGTAAATATATTGCAGTGGGTGAGACACAGGTGAATTCTCTGAGTGACTTCTCTTGAACATATTGGCGACACTAACATGATGGATCGGTAGCATTAACCCCAAATGTGGAAGGTGTGATGGAACCATGGTGATGTGACCAGTGAATGGAACAACCCAACCCGACTAGGATGCAGAGTGAAAGTGTCATGTTCAAGAGCGACTTTCTACCAACAGAGTTTCTTCAAGTTTTCTTCCCAATTTTTCCCCAGTCATTGCTGACCAGTACCTCTTTATTTTTGTCAAGCTTGAGGAGGATAACATATGCTTGTTCTATAATTTTCCCTTCGGGAAAACCGATCGCTATGTTTTAATGAGCCTAGCGATAGTGAAACTCGCTCTTGTCTGTTATGGACAAGTTTGTCACTATTAGGTTTTAACGAGTTTAACGACAAAGATAACTCAGTCCTTTTCAATTTTAGAGAGTCTGAAAAGGGATGTAAAGGAAACTCCAAAAATCCTTTTTCGTCATCTAATCCCTTAAGTCTGAAAAAGTATAAAATAATATAGAGGGGATGAATTTTCGGTACTTTTAACGAGCCGAACAAAACAAGCGCTCGATCTTTTTGTGTAATAATCCCTCAGGTCCAAAAAGATTAAAATCTAAAGGAGGGATAGCACTTCCAGTCACTTTAACGAGCTGGAGAGGCCAATGGCTCGGCAATATTTTCATATTTTACGAGTCAGTTGAAAAGAGCTTAAAGGAGACTCGTTTTTGAGGAACGAGTGATAAATTCGGGTAGCAGATGATTCCAAGTAAGGTTTGGAATTTTCCAATCACGACAGTGTTACAAGGATGGCTAACAGGATCACTCTTTGCAGCTGTTCCTCAAAAGGGGTAAACAATCAAGTGGAGGTGAATGATCGGCCAATACAGCATGGAGGTGATGATGAGAACACAACCAAGGCTTCAAAGGCTGAAGTACTACATTCACAATGGTTATTTACCGGAAATTGGTTCATTTTTTATTTTAAAATGAGCTTAAAAGCTAGGGGAAACACTTGCTCATTGCTTATGTTTATTTTTTAACGAGCATGAAGTCCGCATTAAAACTGCTCAATCCAGTCATATAATAAGGATGTCTCATCTAAGATGCCATTTTTGTGGAGCTTGCACCTTACAAAGCTTTGCTTCGGATCCTTTCTTTATGCAAGTTAGGAAACGACCAATCCAAAAAAAAGATAAATGGTCGCTCTTCGCTTGCATGCCAAAAGGTTTGCATGCCCCCAGGTATAGAATAGAGTTTTGAGGTTACCCCTCAATTTGCAGACAAAACATTTGTTTTATCAGGAAAGGCTTACCTCTTTCAGGTTACCAAAGATTGTTCTATCTGTGTCACAAATAAAACACTTCTTCGGCGATGTCTACCGAAATAGACAAAGGCGAGTGGCGCAGATGCCTCCACTCACATAACTTTGATGAGGGAATCTTATTCCAGTCTAATCCCCTTTTCCAAAACGGATGGGTGTGTCAGACTAGTCATATATCCTTCGCAGAAACCTACCCTATACTTGAAGTTTTCCTACCGAAGCAGACTAGGGTGCATGCCCCCTGGGTTTCAGTCATATCCTCCGAATCACTCGCGCTCATCAGGAGGATGGAATGGGGATTGATGAGACATTCCTTGCGTTAAAAGACCATTCAGGGTTGGTATATGACTATTTTCTATGTGTGAACTGGGAAATGAAAGCTGGTCTATGAGCTTACCACTCTTCCTTCGTGCGGAAAACACATTACTCTAAAGAGTGTTGAGACAATGGCTCCCATGCAATAAATATAGTCTCGTCCAAGGAGTAGATTATAATCCAGGGGTCCTTGTACTACCATTACATTCAGGTGAACGATTTTTCCTCTCAATGTTATGGGCACATTGGGAAGGATCCCTAACGGTCGAATGGTTCCTTTGTCAAAGCCTGTTAGATTTCTCATCTCAGGCAAAAGTGATGGTGAACCAAGCGCTTTCCAAGCAGTTGAGGAAAGGATACTCATAGAAGCCCCTTCATCTATGATGGTACCGACCATGACCATTCTATATATTTGAGTAATGATTCGAAATGGTACACTAGCCGGTAAACGGGGTCTGCCTAGTTGATTCCAGTCGAAGGAAACAACTAGGTTGCTTGGAGGTGGGACCGAATAGACGGCCGGATATGACTTTGACGAACTTCCTTCCTGCGGTAAAGGAACAGGTAGACTGCCCCCATGTTCATCGGAGTCTGTGTTTATGAAGAGAATTTGAATGGTGTCGTTCTTGTTCTCTTCGGTAATTGTATCATCTGAAGATGGACCCTCTGAAGGCAAGACTGGGTCAACTGCCGCCTTGACCTTTTGACTTTCATCTGGTGTGGATTAAGATAGTTTATCTTCAATGATAGACGCTTTGGCCGACCACAAGGGCATGTCAGCCGATTTTCAACTAGTGATAGACTCGGCAAGAGTTTCTTATATCCAGGAGGAAGCCGTAACGGTGAAATCGGACGGTCGTCCAAAACTCTTTTAGCCTCATCTAAGAAGGGACAATGGTGGACGGCATGATCGCCTTCACACAGTTTACAAGGAAATTTACATTTTCCTTTTTGTCCAGGGGCTTCACTTTCACTAGTTGACGGTGTGTTTTCAACATGATCATCAGAGGTTGACGACACCGGGTTGTACAAACGAGGAGACCAGTCCCTTAAGATCCGAGGGATGTGAGGACAATCTCGATGATAGTGGTCTCCTTTGCAAATGACACATGGCGATTTAGGCCTGGTTGGTGCAGTGTGTGGATCTTCGCTAGACGACGCTTGGTTGCCCCTTTTCGCCTTTGGCTCCTTCTTCTTCTTCTCTTTCTTCTTATTTTCCTTCTTCTTCTCAGGTACTTGATTTTTGGCTTTACCAGCTTCATCAAGCAAAGAGGAAGGAGGAGAGGAAGAATTGGACGAAGTAGAGGGTTGGGGGGTAACTCTGGAATCGTCTAGTTGCTGACTTGATTGTTCAAGAATCGCGGTGTTCTAAACGACAGAGGTTGAGAAAAGCCATACGGGCAAACCAATTGTCAATCCTGGAAGTGACAATGTGGCCATATGGGGTGCACCAACATCTCCCCAAGAGGAGAAGGGACTAGAATTTCCTCCAAGGGGAACTCCTTGGTTGGTGGACTCCATTTTCCTCAACCCAAGACCAACGTAGGAAAGGGGATAATTATTCCATTTAAAATAAATTTTAGACGCTTTGACACAACTTGTTTTTTCAATTTTTAAGAGTCGAGAAAAAACAAAAGATGACTCTAGTCGCCTTCGATTTTTAATGAGCTTGAAGTGACAAGTGCTCAGATGGACCTTTTCCATTAAGGAGTCTGAAAAGGAATGAAAGGGACTGCTCTGGAAATCTAGACAGAGGGATTACCAAACCAATCGCAAAACTACAGAATACTTTTTATGGTACGGCAGTCAATCTTCCCGAATGTTGTGTTCAGTGCATTGTGATCAATAGGGCGGCAGACACAGCTTCCTATGGATAAAGGATTAAGCCTATTGTGGTCTCCCAAAATATACTCGACGGCACGTGGGAGCACAAGTCCGTACTGGCACTTATCGTCTCAAAGTGGAGGAATCACCCAACCAACAGTGAAAACAACAGTTACTAGGCTTTACGATGCCGGAATACGTCTCTAGCCTAGACTTCTAGATGTTGTGTGTTAGGTTCCAAAGCGTTGTTAGATTCATTAAATTTATTTTATAGTTGATCTTGCTTAAGAAATTTTCCTTTCAGGTTCACCGCGTGATGTAGATGTACAATTCCTAAAATGCAATCTAAGATGACAAACAATCGTTTTATCTTCTTTGTGCAATGAAAATCCTAGCTACTAAGGAAAGAGAGATGGCATTCTTTCAACAAAGAGCAAAGAGCACACACTATATGCACTGTCCTAAATAAAACCAACAAATAGTGTAAATGAAAATGCACATGCATGTATTTGTTTTCAGCCTT
The DNA here is from genome assembly GCA_031772625.1 of Pinus tabuliformis. NCBI lineage: Eukaryota > Viridiplantae > Streptophyta > Pinopsida > Pinales > Pinaceae > Pinus > Pinus tabuliformis. Next base: position 842,410,140 of record CM062809.1, on the reverse strand, counting down.
CTTAATGTGTAAATGATAAAAAGAAAGCTAATCGCAAATCTGAATTATTTTTCAAAGCGACAATTACTAACAAGTTTATTTTCAAGACAAAATGAGGACAATGACAACACTTTGCGATTTGGAATTGAAAACTTGCTTTCGACACTAGAAAAACTACTAATTCAGATCAAATACAAGAGTAACAGGGTAATCGACTATCAAGAACAATTAGATTCTTTTCTATGACTGAAAACGACACTTTCAAATCAAGAAACGACAGTACAATTACGCTACTTCTTTGTAAAGGAGAACTGAAAATGACTCAAAAAATACATAAAAACATTTACAGTTCTTTGCACAATGGAGGTGGAATAACAGCAAGGAAAGGGGTTTCAAACAGAGGTGTACTGACTACAGACAGAAAAACTCCTAAATAGATCTGAAAAGAGTGAACACAGAAACCAAAATTTAGGAACAAGGCCTTGTCTGATCAGCGCACCTGTAACACAGTGAAACTGAAATGCAACGCACCTACTACACTCGGGAAGTGTGCTACATTTGAAGTTCATAGAACAGACAGTGCGCTGGACCAGGGAAGAGACTTTGATTGGGTTCCAGGTGACAGTTTGCAGTTCAGTTCAGGGATTTTGGTCGAGCAAGTGGTAATCAGTAAATCAATCACAGGGGTAGATCTAAGGAGGTTACTAGAGCCACCACAAGGGCAATTAGAGAGCTTGTAAATCAATTGTTTAATTCATAAACAAAACCTGGAGATTGACGGAAGAAGCGTTGATCTACTTTGCACTTGCATAGCAAATGCAGTTCGAAGGCTAGCTGACTTGACTTCAGGCTCCATATGTAAGTTTATAAAGTAAACAAATGTAGATGAACAAACAATCTACTCGCTCCCCAGTGGAGTCGCCATTTTGTTACCGGGAATAGTGTCTATGCAGAGCTGCTAATCCCACTAAGGCTGGTAGCTACCTTAGAAACAAACAAACTTAAAACTACTTTCGTTTTCCTTTATGAGAGATAGATGAGAGAAGAATAAAGGAGAGCAACCTCTGTCTTGCGCTTGGTTCCTTACTTGATTCCTCTCTCTTCTGATAGTCCTTTGCTACTTGCTTTCTTGTATACCCAGCTTCACAGAGTACCTGTAGAATCAAAGCAGCATAACACTATACGAGAACATAGATCTATTATCATAAGCAATATAGGATCAGATGTATATTAACCATACAAATGCATAAGACATAAATCATACAAGAGTATGGAGAAAAACTTGAATAGCTTTATTGATAATCAAGAAAGAGCCAAGAGAATTACAACCAATTATTCTGACCCAGCATCATCCTCTCAGCAAGAAGCCCTTCTTCACCTCATGAAAAGCTTAGATCACCCAACACTATGATGTTGCACCAATAAACCAGCAGCACTTCCTTACAAGATACAAAATTCCAGCCTCTGGATCTCTGGGATGAGGGATCCATATATAGATGTCTGTAAGGGAGGTGAGTCATCTTTTGAGATTTGATTAGTGTCTCCCCTCTGATAGTTCTTGATTCCACTTGGATATTGATGATCTCTTACTCATCCCTGGTCGAATTTAGAGAGGCAAGTGTCACAGGAGAAGTTTCTGGAAGATTCCATGCTTCTCCACCTTGCAGATTGACCCTGCCATTTGTCCCTTCTCACCCATCGCATGCCATAGAAGGGATTTTTGAAATGCAACACACCTACTGTGTGTATTTAGGTGGGATGCAACGCACTTTGCCTATGGAGCAGGTGAAATGGTCCAGTTTTGACTAGTTCTGAGTGGTTTTTCATGGAGAACTTCTGGGAGATGTTGTAATCAGTTGACCTTGTTCTTTTAGGGGTTGGAACAACACCTTTAGGGACTTAGGAGCCCTTGTTTTATGGACATCTATGCTTGGGGTTTCAGTGCCCAAAAATGTCTATAACACCCATGCATAGGAGGAATTCTCATTCTCGAGGCTACACACTAGCAAAGTTGCTCTCAGCTCTCGAAAAGGCATAATTCATTTTTTCTAGCGCAAGAGCACCTATAGGATCCTACAGGAAATCCTACAGGATCCTACATGAGATCCTACAGGATACAAAACAAAACTTATAGGATTGGCAGTGAGAAGTTTTAAAAGGGAAAAAGAGAGGTTGGCGTCATCAAGCAGTGATAAGGAGGCAGGCTATATACTTTCCCACATTTTCCAAGTGAAAATAATATAGAAAAGCCTTCTAGTTTATTGAAAAAGATTGCAGTCTAGGGGAATTGTATACACATAATTTTCATTTAAAATTACTCATCCATTAAATTTGGTATTAGACATATACAAACCTCCATCCATTAGAAAAAATGACAGGGGGATTTAATAAGAGGGAACCCATAAACAGAGTGAGGATTCATCAGCCCCCTCTTGTACTAGAGATATTCAAAAGGCGCAATTTGATGGGTTGCTTTGACAAATTGAGGGGATATGATGATGAAGTGGCCAGAGACTTTTCTCTATTCCTCATTCCACTGACTAGGACCCATGCCACTGTTGCAGTGAAAGGCATCTCTATAGAACTCACCCCTGAAATCATAAGCAGAATCAACACACTTCCTTTAGGAGTGCCTTGGAGAAAGGAGGATAAGGGAAATATCCAAATTGCAAATAAGAAATTCATTTTTGAAGGAAAGGAGGAAATTGAAGACAAAAATGGGGTCAGAAGAGCAAGCCTTATCCTTGGAATGAAATTAGCTACCACCTTATAAAGTATATCTCATGTGAAGGTAGGTATAGTGTGGTATATGTATACCATTTTAGGATTCTCCAAGAATTGAGGTTTGGAGCAGACACACCTCCTCAAAACAGACTCATCATACCCTACTTCCTTCTTCAATCAGTGATAGATATGAAGATTAAGGTGTAGGAAGGAAACCCTCAATAACTAGCCCATCATGGGTTAATTAGACTTATCATAGAAGATGCCCTCCAAAACCTCAGACTCTCTATTAGATGGGAAACTTTCAGATCCATGCAGACAAAGGAAGACATAAAAGCCCTTGAGTATGACAAAAGCCCCACTACCAATGAAAGGGATGAAGAAGAAACAAAGAGTGATGAAGAGGAAATAGATGAGGAAGAAGAGGAAGAAAAGGAGAAGGAAAGTGGTGATGAGACAAAAGAAGATTCAAAGGAGGAAACTAATGAACAAAGTGAGGAACTAGAGGGAGAAGAAGTGGAGAAAGACAAGAGTGAAAAGGGAAATGGAAAAGGGGAGGAATCACCCAGGGTATCTCCAGAACCCACTGAGAAAGAGGCAGCAACTGCCCTCACTACCCTTAGTACCCCTATCAAACAAAAAGGGAAGAGATAGAGACAAACTCCATTGTACTTTAGGACATGAAAAAGTACAAGAATAAGGAAAGGAAAACCTCAAACTCCCACCAATGTTCCTATTGTCATTGAAGACTCACCAAAAAAGCAGGAAAAGATAGATCCTTTCATGAAAAATCAAGGAGAAGGATCACTAGGAAAAGCCTCTCCCAAATCTCCTATAACTTATATTAGGAGGTCTATCACTAGATCTACCTCATCAAAAGGAAAACGCCTCCTAAAGGAAACATAGAAGGGCCTACAGGAAGCAGAGGCAATCCTACAGGAAACTTTGCTAAACCTATAGGAAACTCAGAAATTGGACAAAGAAGGGAGTATGCAACAAGAGACAAAGAAGGAGGATACAGAGCTGAGGGAACCTAATCCTAAACCTAACCTTGACTCCTACTACAGGTTCATTGAAGGGGGTAGGGTCATTCCACATAAATTTTCCATCCCCTTATTCTTTGAGCTTGAGAAAGAAAGGGAAATAACACATAAATGGATACAAATTGCCAAGTCCAAAGGAGTTGAGGACATAGGTCACATGGAGGGAAAAGTTAAAGAGATGGGCAGAGAGCTGAGCAGGCTGAGGGACAAAGATGAGATGATGAAAGCTCAGTTGGAGGTAGAAAATGCATGGTTAAGGGGACAACTACAAGAGAGAGAGAATTAGTTGGCATCCATAGCCAGTCTATCCTTAGAGGCTATCCAGTGCAGGATGCCAGCAAAGTCCTATGCTTTATATCTTAATGAATAGTGGTTGCAGTTCCAAATCAAGATTCTAGCATAAAGAGGCACTATGCCCTTCCAGGATTATAGACAATTCATTGATCTTTGTGATCAAAGAACATTGGAGGATAGGGCTAAGATGTTTGAGTTCTACCTACATAACTTAGCCTTGACAGATCTGAATGTATGGGACCCTAATTCAAAACTAGGGTACTTAAAGTTGATGGCTTTGGAATTATGGATGAGCCATGAGGAAGAAACGGCTACAAAAATGAATAAAATAATGGCGAAGGAAGAAACATAACCTCTCATAATAAGAGCTGAGTAGTCAAATCCAATGGCTTCCATTAACACCCATAACTTGATTGCAAATGATCCTCAAATTGCACCTAGGTACCTTGCTGCCCAAGAGAAATCAATCACGCACTTTGAGGATATGTTCAGACTGTTAGGGAATGATAGTATGCAAGCTTTCGAGATGGAATAATTTTCCCTAAAACTTGAAAATCATAGAGTACCATTCTCCTCAAAGAATGAGAGAAGCACTGAACAAGACACCTATGTACAAGCAAGCTCTCTAATGACTCAAAGTCAATTGGATTGGCTTGAGACTCAGTCCACCACTACTCCTAGGAATGTTGGAAGGAAGGAAGGAAGAGGAAGAAAGAAAGAAGTGGGAGGAGATAGAAAGGAAGGCAGGATTCTATGCACAAGAAGAGGAAACTACAACAAAAGCATGGGATGTCAGGGAGGCCACTAGAGCAATGAAAGACATGGATATAGATTGAGTTGCTCAGAGGATGAGAAACACTTTCAATAGGGGGTGATGATGAGCCTCATCATTGGGTAACTATATGGACCTTAATACACCTCCTAGCTTATTCAAATCAACTCTTCTCATAATTTATTACATATTTTGATTGTATTTTTCTTAATGAGATGAGTCAAAGTGAGATATTATGCCTAGTGGACTAATGTGCATTGATTGCAAGTTTTTGAGAGAAAATCATGGAAATTTTGGCTAATTAAGGGCTGAAACTTGAATGAGACAAGGAGGAGAGATTGTAGGAGGTAGATCCTCCTCATTTACTCCTCACTCATTCAAATATTCCTCCATCAATCACACTAGCTCGAAGTACAAGCAACCAATTCTTGGAGATAAAAAGGCACCTGAGCAAGTGATAGTTAAATAGCTAGTTTATCTCAAGTTTGGGAGCTGAGCCGCCCTAGATTTAAGAAAGTCGTTGGAGACTTCAGTTGTATAAATAAATAGGCCTAAAGCCTCATTAGGATTCGAATTTTTGTTGTAAAAACACTAGTCATTTTCGAGTTCAAGACTTGTGGAAGACATTGTTATGTAATTTTTTGTTTTGATAATGAGAACGATCATTTCCTTGATCCAACACTGATTTGAATCAGAGGGATGAAGCTCTTGGGTTAGGGCCCAACCCTAGCAGCAAAGTCTCCTCTTCTTGTTTTTGTATGTTTATTTGATTTCATAGTTGAATTGTCTTTAACATTATTTCATTGCAAGTAGTTGTGGATTTAATTAGTTTGCTTCCATTTGTGCCTTACTTCAGCAGTAGCTTAGAAGAGATAAAGGAAAATCAAAAAATTTTCAGTAGGTGGATTTTCCCTCACTCCTCCCTTTAGGGATCATGGTTTGAGAAAATAACTCCTATGCATCCCCAAAAAGACAGAATTCTAGTTTTTCATGGAATTTAGGGTTTTCTGTACTTATGCCATCATTTGAACTATTTGCAAGAATTGGATTTAGTCATCATTTCTTCTATCTTCAGTATTACATTAGATCTCATCTATGTTTCATATTATTCTGCAAGTTTTCCCATGCATGAAATAGGCAACTAGCTCATGAAATTCTATTTTCCTTGGTTAATTGAAATCCTTCTTGCTTACATCATTTTTGGATAAATGTCAATGGTTGATGTAGTGCAGGAGTTTCAGAAGTACAGAGAGATTTCATGATCAACAACCTTATTGTAATTTCATGCGTCCATGGTCATCACTTTATTTCACTAAAACTCTCACCAATTTCATCATTTCACAAGAATACTTCACCAAGCTTGTTGAGCAAATCCAGCCATCTCACAACTCTGGTTTTGAGCTCTGAAGGAATCCTAGGCACTCCCTTGCCTCATTCCATCCACCAACCACCTTTCCTAAGCCTTACATCATCTTCAAAATCCCTTCTTTTTCTCTCGGCTGTATCTTGTAGGAATACAGGGGATCCTGTAGGAATTCAAAACATCCTGTAGGATGCATTACGACATCCTGTAGGTTGACCTATAGTGGCCTTTTTTGAGGCCGAATTGTGGAAAAATCCCATAGGAAGCTATAAAAGGACCCCTATTTTTCTCCCAATACTTCTAACCATTCACCATCATCCTTAAGCCACATGCCACATCACTAAAAGAAGTTAGCTTTCACATTGTCACACAAAAAAGACAAAAATAAAAATAGAGTTATTTTATTCATTTACATGCACAACAGTAGAATGTTTGATGTTTCAATTTGCATGCCTAGGATAGTATGATTTCATACATGTTAACTTACCATTATTTTGAAGAAAATCCCCTTAGCAGTTAGTTAGAAGAATGGTGTTTTTAAGCATTAGATTTCAGTATTTTTCCTTACTGCAGTAGACAAGATTTCTTTTAGTGTAGATTTCTCTTTTCCTCATTGGTAATCAAGCTTCTTCTGAATCGATAGAAATCTGGTTTGAAAAACCTTAGTGGTCTACCGCCATCTTAGTAGTGACAAAGAGCAGACCCACCACATTTACTTGTGTATACATCACTGTCACCTCCAAGTTTGTACGAACCCCGGGTTGATAAAGTAAAGTTGGTAGCCTGAGGAGTTGCAACATTCTTGTTGCAATACTGGTGCTCATCAAATAACATAATAATATGTCAAATAACAAGGTTTCTTAGTTATGAGAGGGAGTGACATTGTACTAGGGAAATTCTAGGTTCAACAAGAGAAAATGGCCAAAAATAGGGAAAAGGATGCTTGAAATGTCCAGTAAAGGTGTAACTTGAATTATTTTTCATGTTTAGAGAGTTTAAAAAAGAGGCGAAAAAGAAAACTCTAAAGGTTCCTTTTGATAGATTTATTCTCTTGAGTCTGAAAATGCATAAAATGATACTTAAAAGAACCTTTTAGTCATCTTTGACTATAGTATTCATTTTTTGTAAATAGTCTATCTTAGTCTAGAAAAGCGTTAAACTTATACTAGGTATAAATATTTTCATTTACTTTAATGAGTTCAAAAAGACAAGTGCCTGACAATATTTTCATGTTTTGGTAGTCTGAAAAGAGCTAAAAGAGGACTCTAGGGTGTTCCTTTTTCGTAAGTTTATACAACTTGAAAAAGTGATAAAAGTGTGTTATTTCATCAAAATGACCTATATTGAACTTAAAATTTAGATTAGATCCTTCAACTATATTTTAAATTGCTCATAAAAACACAAAATATAAAAAATATATGCCATATGGTAAAAATTAGGTCAAAATATTAAATATATTAAAATAATAATTAATTGATGATAAATAGTGAAAAGTAAAAACATTTCTTTACCATTTTCATTTTACCTCTTGCCAATGAGCTTTGAGTGCATTTTACCCTCAAAATTTAGTAGGTGATTTTAGCCAATTCGGTAGACCATTTCCCATGTTGTCAATTCTACATTGGAGATCTATCCCTTCTCTCATTTTTCACGATTTCTATTTTTCATTTGATAATTTTTTTTTAGAGTTCTGAGCATTTTAGGTTTTAAATTTTCGCCCTAGGCCTATTGCATCCTCTCTATATTAAAAAGTGCGCAAGGTCTGCCTAATCTACACTGGGAAGAGAAAACCAATGCACTTGCCAGGAAGGAAAAATGCAATGGGCCACTCTATCCCTTTAAAGGCGGGTGCGAGGGGCATAGTTGGAGAAAAAAATTATGTTTTTGAGCTAGATTTCTCTCAAAGTTTTGCACAAGATTGATTCTATGTGTTTTTCTTATGGTTTTGCACCTATTCGCTAGAGAAAAAATGGTTTTAAGCTAGAGATAAAGAGAACATGAATCCCAAGTTTTGGATGCTGCAAATCACCCAACAAAAATATGAGCCTTAAGGAAACATGGAATCCTTAAGTTTTTCTGGATTCTAGGCATGAGAGCTCAACTTTATTTATTGGAATATTTGGTCAGAGCATGGGATAGCTAGGGATGTTTTTTCTAGGATCAGAGCACATACTGTCATAATAGAGGTGGATGATATCTATTTTCTGACAGGGTTATCTCAGAGAGGAGCTCCTATCTCATTATCTGGCATGAGAAGAGGTGGTGAAACTATGAAGGACTATATAACTGCTCACTGTAGGCCTTGTTCTTCGGCAACACAAGATGGAAATATGGAAATTAAGGATGTGATTCAACTACCTCTTAGGATGATACTCTTCACTATCACTTGTCTGGTTGGCAGTGCCACTTTTCATTTGGCTACTAAGTCCCAAATTCAATATGCATTGGAATGCATAGAACCTGTTGTCTTTAACTAGAGTGAAGGGGTATTAGAAAATTTAAAGGAGCATCTCAAAAAATTAAAGGATGAATGATTGAATACTTTGGGTATGGTTCCATTATGATATCATTCGCTCTGGAGAGGATATCATTACTCCATCCTTAGTGGATTTCGTACAAGCTTCTAGGACCTAGGGTTCCACATATGAGGCAATGGGTAGATCTCATGTCTCGTCATGAGGGTGCAGCTATGATGAGATTTAACCCCAATTTATTTTGATGGATACAAGTAAAAATTATCATGATCGAGGAATATGCATATTCTAGGGTTGATTTTCGAGGAGACCCAGAGCTCATTTTACCTGAAGGTGAGAAATGTGGTGATGTAGGTAAATCGATGTCATTTTGAATGTTTTTTATTTTTTTTAGGATTTTACAATTTTTTTTTTTTATGTTTCTAATGTATTAGAGATGAACTATTGGTTTCACATGAAGTTATTTTATATGTAAAACCAATAGGAATTTCGTATCTTCAGCGACGAGTACAACCACAACTTGCACCGATTGGAATTGCTACAAGGGCAGAGGAGGAGATGTAGGATCTCAACATAGCTAAGAATACTTCCGAGTTTGATCACCATGTTGTGGGTTTGACCCATAGTGTGCTAGATACCAGGGTCAATGAGATCCATATGCAATTGCAATAATACACTATTGGAGTGCTACATTGCATTAGTTAGTTGTTGTGAAAAGTTTCCCACGCAATTGTGTGTTGTCACGGTCATCATCAGGACTAGTCAACTAGGAGGATTTTGACCCATATTTTGTCTACACGTATTTTGATTTTATAGATTGTGTGGCCATACGTGTCTCAGACACAGTTTTTTGTAAAACCAAACTCTAAATACAGTTACCTATCGATGTGTCCTATTTGCTCTATTTTCTTATTCAATTTGTGATATTGATTGAAATATTTACATGTGTTGCAAATGTATGTATAAAACATAATTAGTCAATGCATTAGTTAATGTATTTATACTTCTAGGAATATGTTGATATTGAATAAAATCAAAATGTCGTTCTAGAAGGTGAACCCTTAAAAACATGCGTAGCATAGTCAAACTATGAGTTGTTCAAATGTAGTACTATGAGTTGTGAATCAATTCTAACCATCAAATGGAAAATTCTCCACCTTAAGACCACGCCATTTGTCCATATATACTCAACAATATTATTAGTTGAGCGACTGATACAAATTCCTTGTAGACTCACTAACTTTCCATTTGGAGCATTAATAACCCATGCTATAAAGGAAAGGTTTCTTGTACTATGACTAGCATCATCAACATAACCAACATATGGCTGAGGAAATTATGACATATGAAAATAAAATGTAACTTAAGGTTAACAAATACGATATGAAACTATGAAGGAAACACACTACAAACATACTAACACAACTATGCAATATGTACCCAGTGACTATGAAAAGATAACCTAGTTATAGTATTTTTTAAGGTACAACCCACATTAGGGGATTTTTGAGGTCTAAAAAGGGCCACCTAAGGTAATTATAAAATAATAGTGGAAATAATAAAATAAGATTATATTACATCATCAAATTTTAGAGGGAAAAAAGAAAAAACTACTTTTCCAACTCGTATTTTCAACTTATCTCCCTATGGGTTTACTCTAAGGTGATAGGCTGAGCCTTGGAACTATGCAGTGCACAGTTGGGACAACTTGTATTGCACACTATGAAGTTCAAGAGGCCAAGCTTTTGGCTTGAGCCTTAGGATTGCGCAGTGCCCAGCTAGAAAAGGTAAGATCTGGCCAAAGCAAGTGTAGATATGCCTGGTGGAAGTGTGAAAGATGAGCATAAGTGAGTTATTATTTGATATTGAGTGAAAAAATTACTAAGTATGAGTAAATCAATGTATATCAAGTGGAACAACTAATCAAATAGAAGGAAAATCAAGTATGTGAGGAGAGTCACCACAATGGCGACCATCAGGGCAAAAATAGGAAAACGAAAGTGATACTTGTGAATGACGAGCATAAGTGATTTATTATTTGATATTGAGTGAAAAAATTACTAAGTATGAGTAAATAAATGTATATCAAGTGGAACAACTAATCAAACAGAAGGAAAATCAAGTATGTGAGGAGAGTCACCGCAATGGCGACCATCAGGGCAAAAACAGGAAAACGAAAGTGATACTTGTGAAAGGAAAATGAAAACTTAAGAAAACACTTCTACAAGTTAAAATAAGTTGAAACTCCAGCAACCATCAAGAGAAATAATTAAAACATCATTCACACAAGCGAAACAACAAAAAATGATAGAAAAAGAGGCAAAATATGACAAAAGTGAAACTCACCCAGAAAAGCGACGACAACCACACCGAAGGTTCCTTGATCTCCTCGGGAATGCTAGAGCTCCAAGATCATATGTGTAAATGATCTCTAAAGAAGTTGATTAACTAGATTTGAACAAATGAGGGTTTATGACGTGTATTCCTAAAATCAAGGAAAAGTGACACTTGGCGGAAATTTTTAAAAATAACAATGTGCCACCTTTGAGAAACTAATAATAGATACCTACTTCCTAGGGATGCTTTTTCCCTTTATTTTTCTTACTTTTCTGGGGAAAATTTTCATGCACGTTGCAGAGAAAGATTGCACAATTCTAGTGAATTGGGCAACTTTCCGGCTCAGTGCACTATGCAGTTTCTGAGATCAGTGGCGGATTGCACATTTTTTGGTCTCAGTGATGGGCTGCCTTCCATGAATACACATTTTTTTAACTCAAGGTTGACTTCCAGTTTGAACTGCGCAATTCCAATCATTAAGGTTGAATACCTTCAAGGATTGTGCAGTTTCTAGAGGCAACCCCAAACTACTGTGTGACCAATTAAGGAGGTTAGCTTGTGACTTAGAAAGATCATCTAAGTGTAAAAATAAGAAAACATAAGCACAAATTAAAAACAAAAGTCTCAGTCAAATCACGATTACTTGAAAACAATACAAGATAAGCTCCTATACTGGATAGGAAGGAAGGCTCCAAAATCAAAGCATAAGCAAAATTTGGAGGGTTGTTGTAGCCACTACAACACTGGTGACACACTACTAGAACTCCTCTCTATATATATCTTGTCTCATGCAAAATGGGTCTAGCTCTTTCAGAAGTATTGTTGAATTCATTGATTGTCGCAGATTTTTCCCTTAGCTTGAGTTAAAGATATAGTCCCTACCATTCTCTTCATTGACAACACACATACCAAGCCAAGCCACACTGAGTTGTTTTGATTGGGGATGAGGAGTATATAAATGCACAAGTAAAAGAAAATGTTAGAGTCTTATTTTTCATCTTTGGTGTTGCTTCGCTACTAGTAGGCCTGGGCAATACATTGACGGAGCCACTTTAGGAACACAAGCATTGCTCCACTTCCAACAAGCCTGGATAGTACCCAGGAAGAGTTTCTTTATTCACCTCCCTATGAAGGAAGCCTTTCTCTTATTTTTCCCTTTATTTAATTTTTAATTTTTTAATTTTTTATTTATTCAAAGAATTGTGCATAGACACTTATTTATTTCATGGGGGCGGAAGAGGGATCTTGACTTATTGAGAGTAGAAGACTTTGTCCCTTTGGAGAAGGATATTATATATACCTCTGACGTACTTGTTAAGGTTTTCCTTCCCTTCTTCCTCTACTCAAATTAGTATACAAGGATTAATAGAAAATAGAAGATTGATTAGAGTAGGCAGTGCTAGTTAAAAGTGAAAGCATCATCATTTCACTGTGACTTTCTTCGAAAGGAACGTATTTTCCTTTAGATTATCATTAACTAAAAGAAATGCAAGATTCTCATACAGAGAGGGAATTGATAGATAACTAAGTGTTGATAGTAGTACAACTTCCTCTTGGACTTCACCCTGCTTATCTGAGAAGCCAAACATAGTCTCATGCAAAAGCTATCCTATGACCGAAAAGAAAATAAACAAAAGGAAAGAAGCAGAACAGAAATTAAAAGAAATAAATTCAAAGAAATAAACAAGAAAAGAAAACAACTAATCCTACTCCTAACCTAACAGTGAATAAGATAGAATCACGTGAACTGATACTTACAATGCAACCACAAGCACATTGGCTAGCCTATGAACGCGAGGGAATGCATTTCAAGAAAGATATACAAGCATAACTGTTGGGTTGTGTTATATTCTTTCCACGTAGTTACCAGGGGGTTTGAGGGGCACCCGTAACCCCACTTTATGGGGTTTGGGGCAGCACCCTAGAAAATTTTGGTTTTGGACCCTATGTTAGGTTGGGCGGACCAACCTATGGTTTTGTGCATGATTTTCTTACATGTTTTTTTGGACACGATGGGTTTTGGTCCACGGTATTGGACACGATGGTTTTCAGTCCATGGTATTGAATTTTTCGGCATGTATAAATATGTGTTATAACGTTGAAAGGAAAATAATGAAAAATCAAGCTGGTAGTCCCGGTTTTGGGATCCAGGGGAAAATCTCTGTGTATATGTGTTTTATGTGTTCTGCTCTCGCATTATTTATTTTCTGTGTTTTAGAATTCGTATGCAGGTAATTTCTGTACGGGGTTAAAACCTACATTTGGTATTAGAGTAGTTTTGGCTTCAAGGGGACGCCTTTGTTGCTGAGGGGTTTCACTCGGGCCTGTGGTAGACCCTGTTCAGTGGGAGATCTGCAAGATTGATTCTAGTGGTGAAAGAAGATGGCGAGCAGTGGAAAGATAGAGATCGAGAAATTTAATGGTCAAATTTTTGAGTTGTGGAAACTCAAGATGGAGGATCTGTTGGTGGATAAAGATCAGTGGATCGCAGTAGATCCGAGTACTAAACCAACAGGAGTGTCTGATGAAGAATGGAAGAAGTTGGATCGGAAGGCAAAGAGCACAATACGATTGTGTGTCACAGATTCAGTATTGCTGAATGTATCAGGGGAACCTACGACAAAGGCTTTGTGGGACAAATTAGGGACTTTGTACCAATCTAAGTCTCTAGTGAATAAACTGTTCTTGTAGAAAAAGCTGTATAACCTGAGGATGAAAGATGGAGACTCAGTGACAGAGCATCTGAATGCATTTAATACTGTGGTAAGTTAGTTAGCATCTGTTTATATTAAAATTTCAGATGAAGATAAGTGCATCAGTTTGTTGTGTTCTCTACCATATTCGTGGGATAGTCTGGTCATTGCAATAGGTAGCAATGCAACTGCCTTGCATTTTGATGAAATAGTCTCATCCTTGCTGATGGAGGAGATGAGACGGAAAAATACAGAGAGCCAAAATGGTGATGCCTTATCTGTACGAGGACAGTCCCATAATAGAAACAAAAATAAGTCATCGAGAGGGAGATCTAAATCTCCAGGAAAACCTGTAAAGGTGGTGTGCTGGAAATGCGGAAAGGACGGGCACTACAAAAGGGACTGTAAATCTAAAGCTCCTGATAAAGGAAAGCGATCTGATGATGCTCCTTCTGCAGAGGCAAAAACCACTTTAGATGAAGGTGGGGATGTGTAATTGGCTTCTTCAAGGACACATGTAGATCACGAGGCATGGTTGATTGACTCAGTTGCATCCTTTAACTTCACTCCCCATAGAGAGTGGTTCTGCGAGTATGAGAAATACGATGGTGGTGATGTCTTCTTAGGGGATGATAGGAAGGCTAGAATCACTAGTTGCGGAAAAGTAAAGTTGAAGTTGTAAGGTGGAAGGGTTAGAACACTTACGGGTATTCTACATATTCCTACATTGGCCAGAAATCTGATTTCTGTAAGCAAGTTGGATGATGCAGGTGTAAAAACAGTGTTCGAGAAGGATACCTGCAAGATGGTTTGGGGAGCACTGGTATTGATGAGGGGAGTTTGGATTGGAACTCTGTACAAGCTGCAAGGTAGCACTGCTATTGATGGGTGCAATAGTTCTCTGGTTCCTGAAAGTGGAGTAGAAAATCTAGTGGTCTCTGGAGAGAAGACCATGCTGTGGCATCAAAGGCTTGGACATATTGGAGAGAAGGGCCTTCGAATACTTCATGGTAAAGGTATGGTAGAAGGTATGAGTAATATCTCTCGGGATTTTGATTTTTGTGAAAATTGTGTATATGGGAAGCAGAATCGGGTGAGTTTCCCCTCTGGTAGTAAGAGGGTGAAACATATATTATAGCTTGTGCACAGTGATGTGTTTGGACCTATGGAGGTTCCATCACTGGGTAAGTTTGTGTACTATGTATCATTTATAGATGACTTATCGAGGAATACATGGATATATTTCCTTAAGAAGAAATCTGAAGTCTTTGAAAGGTTTAAAGAATTTAAGGCTCTCGTGGAAAATCAGACAGAGAAGAATATAAAGATGCTGAGGACAGATAATGGTGGAGAGTTTTGTAGCAAGGAATTTGAAGAATTCTGTAAGAAGTGTGGTATATCACGGTAGAAAACTACTCCATATACACCTCAGCAAAATGGAGTTGCAGAAAGAATGAACAAGACGTTGATGGAAAGGGCAAGAAGCATTCTCAATGGTGCCAGGTTAGGACAAGAATTCTGGGCAGAGGCAGTGGATACTGCATGTTACCTGGTCAACAGGTCACCTTCATCAGCGTTGGAGGATAAGACTCCACAAGAGTTATGGACTGGTAAGAAACCCTCTCTTTCACATCTGCGGGTATTTGGATGTGATGCATATGTACATGTTCCAAAGGAGAAACGAACCAAGTTGGATAGTAAATTTGAAAAGTGCATCTTTGTTGGGTATAAGGATGGTTTAAAGGGTTATAAGCTTTGGAACCCAGTCACATGGAAGGTTGTGTACAGCCGAGATGTGGTGCTCAGAGAGGTGAAAGATGTTATTAAACATGAAGTCCAACGAAAGGAACCTGAGAAGATAGAGTTTGAGCTAAAGGAGGAAGAATCAGACTCTACAGCAGAGGATGAATCAGAAGATGAAGAGCCACAAACTCTGGCTATGAGAAGATCAGTTCGTGAAAGAAGGTAGCCTGAAAGGTATAGTCCATCTGCTTTCTGCTCAAAATTTTCTTTATCTATTATTGACGATGATCCCAGAACTATGAAGGAAGCAGTAGATTCAGAGGATGGAAAACTCTGGAAAGAGGCCATGGTTGATGAAATGTCATCTTTGCACAAAAATGAGGCTTGGGATCTGGTGGAGTTGTCGGCTGGAAGGAAACCCATTGGCAGCAAATGGGTGTTCAAAAAGAAGAAAAATGCAGAAGGAAAAGTGGAGAAATACAAATCTCTATTGGTAGCAAAAGGTTATTCCCAGGTGCCGAGAATTGATTTTGGTGATATTTTTTCTCCTGTTGCCAAGGTAACTTATATTAGATTACTTTTATCTATTACTGCTGCTTTTGATTTTGAGGTAGAACATATGGATGTGAAGACAACATTTCTTCACGGGGATCTGGAAGAGGAAATCTACATGAAGCAACCTGAAGGCTTTGCAGCAAAGGGTAAGAAAGAACTAGTATGCAAGTTAAAGAAGTCTCTGTATGGGTTAAAAGAGTCAGCAAGGATGTGGTATAAAAAATTTGATACATTTATATGGGGACATGGCTTCACCAGAAGCAAAGCAGATCACTGTGTGTATTTTAAATTAATTGGTGACTGTGTTATTTATCTAGTCTTGTATGTGGATGATATGTTGCTAGTTGGAAATGATAGAGAAATTATCCAGGATTTGAAGACCCAATTGCTCCAAATTCGACATGAAAGATCTTGGTGCTGCTGCAAACTATATTTTGGGCATGGAAATTAAAAGAGATCGGGCAAAGAGGAAGCTCTAGTTAAACCAGAGGAAGTATGTCGAGACAATACTGCGGAGGTTTAATATGTAGGATAGTAAACCGATGAAGGTTCCTATTCCTGTAAGTGTGAGGTTATCTGCTAAACAATGTCCCAAGACGCAAGAAGAGGAAGAGGACATGTCTCGTGTTCCATATGCAAGTACAGTCGGTAGCCTGATGTATGCAATGGTTTGTACTAGACCAAACATTGCACATGCAGTGGAAGTATTGAGCAGGTTTGTGTCAAAACCAGGAAAGAAGCATTGGACAACAGTGAAGCGGCTTTTTAGGTATTTGCGTGGAACTAGTGATTATGGTTTGTGCTACCAAGGAAGATCAGGATTGGACAAAATGTTGGATATTCGTGGCTTTGTTGATGCAGACTGGGCTGGAGATCTGGATCAAAGAAGATCTAAAAGTGGGTATGAGTTTAACCTATTTGGAGGTGGAGTCAGTTGGATGAGTAAGAAACAATTTGTAGTGGCACTATCAACTACAGAGGCAGAAAACATGGCAGCCACTCATGCAAGCAAGGAAGCAGTTTGGTTGTAGAGATTGTGTTCAAGTATGGGGTTAGTACAGGGAGCTATAAGGATAGACTGTGACAGCCAAAGTGCAATTTTCTTGGCAAAGAACCCCGCATATAATTCAAAGACAAAGCACATTGATGCTCAATATCACTTTGTGAGGGATATGATAGAAGACAAAAAGGTGTTGCTGGTAAAGGTGGACACTTTGAAGAATATTGCAAATGCATTGACAAAATCTGTGAGCTCTGAGCAGTTCTCTTGGTGTAGAGAGACAATGGGCATTTTAGGGCTGGAAAAATGACTAAGCTCTCTTGTGGCCCCCTGTGGAAAGAAAACAATAAGTGGGAGAATGTTGGGTTGTGTTATATTCTTTCCACGTAGTTAACAGGGGGTTTGAGGGGCACTCGTAACCCCACTTTATGGGGTCTGGGGCAGCGCCCCAGAAAATTTTGGTTTTGGACCCTATGTTAGGTTGGGAGGACCCACCTATGGTTTTGTGCATGATTTTCGCACATGTTTTTTGGATGCAATGCTTTTCGGTCCATGGTATTGGACGCAATGGTTTTTGGTCCATGGTATTGGATGCTTTGGCATGTATAAATATGTATTATAATATTGAAAGGAAAATAATGAAAAATCAAGCTGGTAGTCCCGGTTTTGGGATCTAGGGGAAAATCTCTGTGTATATGTGTTTTATGTGTTCTGCTCTCGCATTATTTATTTTCTGTTTTTTAGAATTCTTATGCAGGTAATTTCTGTACAGGGTTAAAACCTGCAATAACAACAAACAAAAAAATAAGACAGTGCAAACCAAAACATTCTAACTTTGAAAGAACATGCAGATAAGAAAAAAAGGAATGCACATGGGAGATATTTTGTAGGTGCATGGTGGTGTGTAGACACACTATGACTTGAAGACATGAAAGAACAAACTTTTGAACTACAAACACATGTGACGATAAAGAAAGAAGAAGATTTCTCTTTGCAACCATGCTCGCCACATATGAATCCTCTAATGAATGAGATATAGGATCGTGTGATACAAATGGAGGATGCAAAAATTGTAAAATAAATTGATTTTCAATGTGTACAACAGAGTGATGAAAATCCTTGAAAGATTCAACACATTTCTGATTGGAAGTGGAATTGACCTCAAGACTATGAGAACATGACATAACCATCAGCTCAGGCTAAAGTGCCTCGACAACTTGAGGAAGTTCCAAAACCTCAGAAGATGGATCACCAAAGATTGGTGGCTTGGAAAGATCAAGAGCAGAAGAATAATTATTATGACCAAATGAATCAATGAAAATGTCATGACAACTACGATCAGAAATTTCAAGATCGCAAATAGAGACATCATCATGATATGATGAATCATAAAGAATGGAAGAAGGAAAACGAGAAATTTCACCCTCTAATTTTTTAGAAAGATAAGATGAGAGAATGGGAGGATCATGTAGAAAATATTTGTCCTCTCTGCATTCAGATGAAAAAATGAAATTCTATGTGTTCTGAGAATGATCAGAAGTAGTAAGATAAGCAAAAAATAAATTTTCACAAGATTCAACAAGAATGAAAAAATCATGAAAAATGTTAGGATGATGAGGGAGAGGTGCGGAAGGAAGAAAATCCTCCTTCATCACAAATTATTGTTCATCTATGGGCTCCCACACATGATCATCATAAATGATATCACAGGTTGGATGCTCAACACCAACTCCATACAAAACATGATACTCATGAACTTCAAAAGAGAGATTTGAAACAGCTAAACACAAAAAATCACAATCCGGCAGACCAGAGGGACCAAAGGATGGAGGACGAGAAGATAACACTTCATTGTAACCATCAGACTCACATTCTAAACCTGCGCTGAAATTATGAGTATGTGGGGTGGGAGAAGATGATGATATGTTAGGAAATTAATTCTTAATATATCCCACATCAACCTATGGAACCAAAGTTGTTTGATGAGAAGGGGACAGAGGGTCACTTGGAACAACAATCTTGTCCATCACAAATTTAGAAGCTCTAACACTGAGGTATGTTGGGAATGGTTCAAAGGATTCAACCTCGTGTGGATTTTCTAGAAGGTGAAGAAGATATTGAAATATCCTTGACACGAAAGGCCAACCAACATCATCTTTAGGAAATTAAAAACAAAAATGCATGAAAGGATTGTGAAAATGATGTAGTGATTCATCAGGTGATTTTCACAATTACATAATTTTCTTGCATAGATGTTTACGATCATACATATCAAAAGCAAAAAACAGTTATGTGAAAAGATATACGAAAGAGTGTATGGAAGTATCAGGCAATGTGTGACATCATTCCCTTACATACCCTTCAAACGTGATAATGAACAACCTACAACCAACATCCTCACTGTTGATGTTGTGTTTTGTACAGAATTCAAGAAAACGAGCATTATGCTAAAATAAGGTTGTTTTAGCCTCGCCATCAAATTTTAGAGTTGACAATTCATCTATGATACTCGCTCAAACTTGCATACTTACATTTCGGGAAAAACATGTCAGGGTTATGATTGTGGAAGAAGTCATTAGATGAGTGCATAAATTCAAAATAGACTTCAAGGGCTCATCTTGTCATCTAGCCCTCCTTATAGTGTCAGAAATGTTGACGGTGATGGACCCACCAACATTCAAGGGGTCTCCCTCATATGAAGTCCCAAATAGACCTCACATTGCTTGGAGTAGGAGTCCCAATAGTGGGTGGTAATGTTATGCCATGACTACAAAAACGTGCAGAGTGAAGTATGGTAACTTTGGTGAGAGAAAATGTGTGACCCTGCAGAAAATCAAGTGCGATGCATGAAGGTTCCAACACAAAAAGGGAATAGGAAGTGTGCCCCTTGGAAGACTATAATAATACACAACTTGAAAGGAACACGCAAGTGTAATGACATCTCAAGCTAAGATGTGGAATAGTCCACAAGTTAATGTGATGAATTAATACAACAACATGCATTCAACAAGATTCATACAAATGCAAATGAAAAAGTTCATAAGCATGAGCGTAAGTTAAATATCATGCATTGCAAATAAAACAAGAATAGTCCTAGTATATTCACAACGTATGCATAAAAGTGTGCCGACTTTGATTTTATTATAAGTGAAATTTCCATTCATAAATACACCATTGATGAACCACTAGTGCCAATAGTGGAACATTAAAGTCGAGAAAATTTTCTCCTCTAAGAAGTAAACTCACTCTATGCTACAGAGAAGGCAAGGCTCTTCACAATACTCCCAATCTCCTTCTAAGCCTAATCCTAGCCAAAATCTTGGCTCCCAAACACCCCTTACATGAGTTGTCAGGTTTTATTTATAATAAGAGGGGGTGGCTATTCAATTACCCCTTGTGACCTTTGGACTACCCTCATGACTCTTCAACTCCCATTTGTGACCTTTAGACTACCCTCGTGACTCTTCAACTTCTTTACAAAATGACTCATTACATTACATCATGACTCTTCATATTCCAATATTGACACTTGGAATTTAAATTACAACATAATTACAAATAATATTACAATTTACACTTGTACCCATATAAGACAAAATAGGGTAGAGATAACTTGATAGCCTAACAAGACAAAACACTATGATGCTTGAGTTTTGGGGAAACTCTAGCTCAACAACTTCCTCTTGATACTTCTTGGTCACATATTGGTGTTGAGATCATACTGTATGATGACATCCCTAAACTGAATAATGGTGCCTGGTTGGAAGCAAACTCTTACCTTCGTGGCATCTAGGTACAATGATTTGGAGCGAGTTTCAACCTCCTTCTGAAGCATGAGAAACCTTGTTCTAATTTATATAGGACCACCAATATAATTCTACATGTTTTTTTTTTCAACTCCAAATCTTCCTTAGTGGAAATCTATCTCAGTTGCTCCAAGTATTCTTCGATCTCCTACCTAACATGATTCCTAGCTTTAACTTTGGTGAGCGAACCAACTAATAGGATATTGTGTGCATTCACCAAGACATCTAAACTGTTGTATAACTATACATATGACGCCTAAATAATACCAATGAAAGAGGCGAGCTACCTGTTGTTCTGAATCAACATTTGAACCTTCGATTTCTCCATCTTTGCCTGTGGCTTCATTTTTTTCCCAAGTTAAGAAGTTCCCCTTTGTATCGCACTGTCCATTCATACATGAATGTGATGGCCATCAGTGCAAAAATAGGAAAACCAATGCGGAACTTGTGAAAGGAAACAAAAACTTAAAATAAAACTTCTACAATTTAAAATAAGTTGAAATACCAACAAAAACATGAAGGGAGCTCCAACCCCCTAATCTGATCACTAGCTACTACTGGAAGGAAGCTTTGACCTCCTCATAGAAGGCTCCGACCTTCAGCAACATCCATGGACCGTGTTTCATGAATTTTCACACTGGATCCACCTGCTTCAACACATCATAACTTGTAGGCCACGTCTCATCAAATTTTCAGACTGGACCCATTATCAACACTTAAGCTCAATATCATATTCATCAATCTCTGACACAACTGAATCAACCAATCATTGAAACTTCTGACACAACTGAATCAATCAATCACTGAAACCCAATCATCACTGTCTCATACAACTAAATCAACCAATCACTAAAACTCAATCATCAATCTCTAGCACAACTGAATCAACCATTCATTGAAAGCCACTCAACTGAATCTTAATTAAAACTCTACCAATCAACTCGAATATTCAAGTCACTGTAACAATACACATAAATGAACTCATAATACTACATGAATACACAAAATCAACTGCAATCCTGAGCATTAAAATGTCAAAATTCATACAATACTTCACTTAATGCAACCCACATGCATACACGTTTTTCTGTAAAGAAACCCACACATAGATATTGAAATACTGAAAAATGAAAACTTGACTACTGCATTTATGAAAAGAACATTGAACCATAGTCATATCTACTACAACACTCTAAACTAATCACAGATCTATCTCTAATATTCAATCACAATCAACAAGTAATATTAACATTCTTCAACCACATTCAACTTCATCATTCAATCATTTCTACTTCAGACATTATCATTTAACCTAGATCAATCTTGAGGACATTAATGATAGAAAGTAGAGAAGAAGCAACATTAATAAGGTTGATCAGTCATTTATAAATAGAAACCCTTACTTTGTATATGTGACTTTGTAGAAACCAATCTGCATGTATACATGCTTTTCCCGAGACCAACCAATGCATAGATCTGCAAATTTTGACCTAAAATTTAGCATCTATTCGGAACTTCAGAAATACCTAGATCATAATCATCAGAGATAAAAACATGCATCATTACTTCAATCTACTCAATCCATGAGCATATCATAAAATGAAAATTCATTTGAAGTTTCATGATCCCAATCCATCATTGTATTCATTAGTGCATAATTAAGTCAGATCTATTGGATCTCATCCATCATCAAACTCACAGGTGCATACTTAGTTTAGATTAAGCAAAGCATCAAAAACCCATAACATGCATATTTTCTTTTGATCTAACTCTTCATAAAATTTCCATCACTTGCACCCCTACACACTTTGATCTTCACCTCCTTATATAGTTTTATCCTTTTTCAATACCACGGGTCAAAACCATAGTTATGCTGATGGTATTCTTTGACGGGATCAATATTATTTTTTGTGCTCATTACTATGGGCCAATACCATGGTAAGGACCCCTGGTATTTAGAATACCATGGTGAAAAATCCATAAGCTACTTTTCTTCACTGAACTCACATGCATACACGACTTGGCCTAACAAAACCCACGTATAGTTCTTGAACTTCCAACTTTATCATTCCTCTGAATGGCCATGCATTCTGTCAAATCTATAAACAAAATTTCCATGCATTCTATCACATCTGTAAACACATCCTATTTATACCTTTAACAAGTATATCAAGAGACAACTTATCAAGTAGGATTACATTTCATCAAATAGGTTGTCATCAAGGACAACTCATCAGGTAGGTTTCCATCAAGGATAATGTCTGATTCATAATGCCAACAATCTCCGTGTATCAAACTTTTGATTCTGATCTATAAACCTTTGACCCATAATTATGGTATTCTGTTCCATATCAAACTTATCATTATGATCTATAAACCTTCGACCCATCATTATGGTATTATGTTATGGAGAGAAGGGCATTCGAATACTTCATGGTAAAGGTATGGTAGAAGGTATGAGTAATATCTCTCGGGATTTTGATTTTTGTGAAAATTGTGTATATGGGAAGCAGAATCGGGTGAGTTTCCCCTCTGGTAGTAAGAGGGTGAAACATATATTAGAGCTTGTGCACAGTGATGTGTTTGGACCTGTGGAGGTTCCATCACTGGGTAAGTTTGTGTACTATGTATCATTTATGGATGACTTCTCGAGGAATACATGATATATTTCCTTAAGAAGAAATCTGAAGTCTTTGAAAGGTTTAAAGAATTTAAGGCTCTCGTGGAAAATCAGGCAGAGAAGAAGATAAAGATGTTGAGGACAGATAATGGTGGAGAGTTTTGCAGCAAGGAATTTGAAGAATTCTGTAAGAAGTGTGGTATATCACGGCAGAAAACTACTCCATATACACCTCAGCAAAATGGAGTTGCAGAAAGAATGAACAAGACGTTGATGGAAAGGGCAAGAAGCATGCTCAATGGTGCCAGGTTAGGACAGGAATTCTGGGCAGAGGCGGTGGATACTGCATGTTACCTGGTCAACAGGTCACCTTCATCAGCGTTGGAGGATAAGACTCCACAAGAGGTATGGATTGGTAAGAAACCCTCTCTTTCACATCTGAGGGTATTTGGATGTGATGCATATGTACATGTTCCAAAGGAGAAACGAACCAAGTTGGATGGTAAATCTGAAAAGTGCATCTTTGTTGGGTATAAGGATGGTTTAAAGGGTTATAAGCTTTGGAACCCAGTCACATGGTGGTGTGTAGACACACTACGACTTGAAGACATGAAAGAACAAACTTTTGAACTGCAAACACATGTGACGATAAAGAAAGAAGAAGATTTCTCTTTGCAACCACGCTCGCCACATATGAATCCTCTAATGAATGAGATATAGGATCGTGTGATACAAATGGAGGATGCAAAAATTGTAAAATAAATTGATTTTCGATGTGTACAACAGAGTGATGAAAATCCTTGAAAGATTCAACACATTTCTGATTGGAAGTGGAACTGACCTCAAGACTATGAGAACATGACATAACCATCAGCTCAGGCTAAAGTGCCTCGACAACTTGAGGAAGTTTCAAAACCTCAGAAGATGGATCACCAAAGATTGGTGGCTTGGAAAGATCAAGAGCATAAGAATAATTATTATGATCAAATGAATCAATGAAAAGGTCATGACAACTACGATCAGAAATTTCAAGATCGCAAATAGAGACATCATCATGATATGATGAATCGTAAAGAAGGGAAGAAGGAAAACGAGAAATTTCACCCTCTAATTTTTTAGAAAGATAAGATGAGAGAATGGGAGGATCATGTAGAAAATATTTGTCCTCTCCGCATTCAGATGAAAAAATGAAATTCTATGTGTTCTGAGAATGATCAGAAGTAGTAAGATAAGCAAAAAATAAATTTTCACAAGATTCAACAAGAATGAAAAAATCATGAAAAATGTTAGGATGATGAGGGAGAGGTGCGGAAGGAAGAAAATCCTCCTTCATCACAATTTATTGTTCATCTATGGGCTCCCACACATGATCATCATAAATGATATCGCAGGTTGGATGCTCAACACCAACTCCATACAAAACATGATACTCATGAACTTCAAAAGAGAGATTTGAAACAGCTGACACAAAAAATCACAATCCAGCAAACCATAGGGACCAAAGGATGGAGGACGAAAAGATAACACTTCATTGTAACCATCAGACTCACATTCGAAACCTGCGCTGAAATTATGAGTATGTGGGGTGGGAGAAGATGATGATATGTTAGGAAATGAATTCTTAATATATCCCACATCAACCTATGGAACCAAAGTTGTTTGATGAGAAGGGGATAGAGGGTCACTTGGAACAACAATCTTGTCCATCACAAATTTAGAAGCTCTAACACTGAGGTATGTTGGGAATGGTTCAAAGGATTCAACCTCGTGTGGATTTTCTAAAAGGTGAAGAAGATATTGAAATATCCTTGGCAAGAAAGGCCAGCCAACTTCATCTTTAGGAAATTAAAAACAAAAATGCATGAAATGATTGTGAAAATGATGCAGTGATTCATCAGGTGATTTTCGCAATTACATAATTTTCTTGCATAGATGTTTACGATCATACATATCAAAAGCACAAAACAGTTATGTGAAAAGATATACGAAAGAGTGTATGGAAGTATCAGGCAATGTGTGACATCATTCCCTTACGTACCCTTCAAACGTGAGAATGAACAACCTACAACCAACATCCTCACTGTGGATGTTGTGTTTTGTACATAATTCAAGAAAACGAGCATTATGCTAAAATAAGGTTAGCCTCGCCATCGAATTTTAGAGTTGACAAGTCATCAATGGTACTCACTCAAACTTGCATACTTACATTTCTGGAAAAACATGTCAGGGTTATGATTGTGGAAGAAGTCATTAGATGAGTGCATAAATTCAAAACAGACTTCAAGGGCTCATCTTGTCATCTAGCCCTCCTTATAGTGTCAGAAATGTTGACGGTGATGGACCCACCAACATTCAAGGGGTCTCCCTCATATGAAGTCCCAAATAGACCTCACATTGTTTGGAGTAGGAGTCCCAATAGTGGGTGGTAATGTTATGCCATGACTACAAAAACGTGCAGAGTGAAGTATGGTAACTTTGGTGAGAGAAAATGTGTGACCCTGTAGAAAATCAAGTGCGATGCATGAAGGTTCCAACACAAAAAGGGAATAGGAAGTGTGCCCCTTGGAAGACTATAATAATACACAACTTGAAAGGAACACGCAAGTGTAATGACATCTCAAGCTAAGATGTGGAATAGTCCACAAATTAATGTGATGAATTAATACAACAACATGCATTCAACAAGATTCATACAAATGCAAATGAAATAGTTCATCAGCATGAGCGTAAGTTAAATAGCATGCATTGCAAATAAAACAAGAATAGTCCTACTATATTCACAACGTATGCATAAAAGTGTGCCGACTTTGATTTTATTATAAGTGAAATTTCCATTCATAAATACACCATTGATGAACCACTAGTGCCAATAGTGGAACATTAAAGTCGAGAAAATTTTCTCCTCTAAGAAGTAAACTCACTCTATGCTACAGAGAAGGCAAGGCTCTTCACAATACTCCCAATCTCCTTCTAAGCCTAATCCTAGCCAAAATCTTGGCTCCCAAACACCCCTTACATGAGTTGTCAATTTTTATTTATAATAAGAGGGGGTGGCTATTCAATTCCCCTTTGTGACCTTTGGACTACCCTCATGACTCTTCAACTTCTTTACAAAATGACTCATTACATTACATCATGACTCTTCATATTCCAATATTGACACTTGGAATTTAAATTACAACATAATTACAAATAATATTACAATTTACACTTGTACCCATATAAGACAAAATAGGGTAGAGACAACTTGATAGCCTAACAAGACAAAACACTATGATGCTTGAGTTTGGGGAAACTCTAGCTCAACAAATTCCTCTTGATACTTCTTGGTCACATATTGGTGCTGAGATCATACTGTATGATGACATCCCTAAACTGCATAATGGTGCCTGGTTGGAAGAAAACTCTTACCTCTGTGGCATTTAGGTACAATGATTTGGAGCCAGTTTCAACCTCCTTCTGAAGCATGAGAAACCTTGTTCTAATTTATATAGGACCACCAATGTAATTCTACATGTTTTTTTTTTCAACTACAAATCTTCCTCAGTGGAAATCTATCTCAGTTGCTCCAAGTATTCTTCGATCTCCTACCTGACATGATTCCTAGCTTTAACTTTGGTGAGCGAACCAACTAATAGGATATTGTGTGCATTCACCAAGACATCCAAACTGTTGTATAACTATACATATGACGCCTAAATACTACCAATGAAAGAGGCGAGCTACTTGTTGTTCTGAATCAACATTCGAACCTTCGATTTCTCCATCTTTGCCTGTGGCTTCATTTTTTTTCCCAAGTTAAGAAGTGCCCCTTTGTATCGCACTGTCCATTCATACACGAATGTGATGGCCATCAGTGCAAAAATAGGAAAACCAATGCAGAACTTGTGAAAGGAAACAAAAACTTAAAATAAAACTTCTACAATTTAAAATAAGTTGAAACGCCAACAAAAACATGAAGGGAGCTCCAACCCCCTAATCTGATCACTAGCTACTATTGGAAGGAAGCTTTGACCTCCTCATAGAAGGCTCCGACCCTCAGCAACATCCATGGACCATGTTTCATGAATTTTCACACTGGATCCACCTGCTTCAACACATCATAACTTGTAGGCCACGTCTCATCAAATTTTCAGACTGGACCCATTATCAACACTTAAGCTCAATATCATAGTCATCAATCTCTGACACAACTGAATCAACCAATCATTGAAAATTCTGACACAACTGAATCAATCAATCACTGAAACCCAATCATCACTTTCTCATACAACTAAATCAACCAATCACTAAAACTCAATCATCAATCTCTAGCACAACTGAATCAACCATTCATTGAAAGCCCACTCAACTGAATCTTAATTAAAACTCTACCAATCAACTCGAATATTCAAGTCACTGTAACAATACACATAAATGAACTCATAATACTACATGAATACACAAAATCAACTGCAATCCTGATCATTAAAATGTCAAAATTCATACGATACTTCACTTAATGCAACCCACATGTATACACATTTTTCTATAAAGAAACCCACACATAGATATTGAAATACTAAAAATTGAAAACTTGACTACTGCATTTATGAAAAGAACATTGAACCATAGTCATATCTACTACAACACTCTAAACTAATCATAGATCTATCTCTAATATTCAATCACAATCAACAAGTAATATTAACATTCTTTAACCACATTCAACTTCATCATTCAATCGTTTCTACTTCAGACATTATCATTTAACCTAGATCAATCTTGAGGACATTAATGATAGAAAGTAGAGAAGAAGCAACATTAATAAGGTTGATTAGTCATTTATAAATAGAAACCCTTACTTTGTATATGTGAGTTTGTAGAAACCAATCTGCATGTATACATGCTTTTCTCGAGACCAACCAATGCATAGATCTGCAAATTTTGACCTAAAATTTAGCATCTATTCAGAACTTCAGAAATACCTAGATCATAATCATCAGAGATAAAAGCATGCATCATTACTTCAATCTACTCAATCCATTAGCATATCATACAATGAAAATTCATTTGAAGTTTCATGATCCCAATCCATCATTGTATTCATTAGTGCATAATTATTTCAGATCTATTGGATCTCATCCATCATCAAACTCTCAGGTGCATACTTAGTTTAGATCAAGCAAAGCATCAAAAACCCATAACATGCATATTTTCTTTTGATCTAACTCTTCATAAGATTTCCATCACTTGCACCCCTACACACTTTGATCTTCACCTCCTTATATAGTTTTATCCTTTTTCAATACCACGGGTCAAAACCATAGTTATGCTGATGGTATTCTTTGACGGGATCAATATTATTTTTTGTGCTCATTACTATGGGCCAATACCATGGTAAGGACCCCTGGTATTTAGAATACCATGGTGAAAAATCCATACGCTACTTTTCTTCACTGAACTCACATGCATACACGACTTGGCTTAACAAAACCCACGTATAGTTCTTGAACTTCCAACTTTATCATTCCTCTGAACTTCCATGCATTCTGTCACATCTATAAACAAAATTTCCATGCATTCTATCACATCTGTAAACACATCCTATTTATACCTTTAACAAGTAGATCAAGAGACAACTTATCAAGTAGGATTACATTTCATCAAATAGGTTGTCATCAAGGAAAACTCATCAGGTAGGTTTCCATCAAGGATAATGTCTAATTCATAATGCCAACAATCTCCGTGTATCAAACTTTTGATTCTGATCTATAAACATTTGACCCATCATTATGGTATTCTGTTCCATATCAAACTTATCATTATGATCTATAAACCTTCGACCCGTCATTATGGTATTATGTTCCATATCAAACTTCTGATTATGATATGTTAAACTTTGACCCATCATTCTGGTAATCCGTGCCATCATTCTATTACTTCTGTTCCATATCAAACTTATGATTCTAATTTGTAAAACTTTGACCCATCATTCTAGTATTGTGTTCCATCATTCTATCACCTCTAAACTAACCCGTGGATTCATCAAGTTACCATATACTTGTTCTGTTACAAGTGAGCTACCATCAAGGACAACACATGCTTCATAATGCCAACAATCTCCCCTTTGGACTTGATGGAAACCAATTTGGTGTTTGGTCACCACAACCTGTAAATAACATCAAGCCAAGCACCAAGCTTGTCAAAACATCAAGCTACTCTCCCACTTTGACATCAAGAGAAAAGGGTTGACCAGTGACAAATAAATACTTCCATATTT
The DNA here is from genome assembly GCA_031772625.1 of Pinus tabuliformis. NCBI lineage: Eukaryota > Viridiplantae > Streptophyta > Pinopsida > Pinales > Pinaceae > Pinus > Pinus tabuliformis. Next base: position 842,380,475 of record CM062809.1, on the reverse strand, counting down.
GTACTACTAAATATGAATGCTGACCATGCTCCCCCTGAGCACATGTTGAATTCTCTGATCATGCTCCCCCTGAGCACATGCCGAAATATATGACGGATGTAAAATGAAGTACATGACTCTATGACTCAACTAAGTATGAACTTCCTATCACCAAGGACCCATACTTACACCAATCACCCAACCAAGTGGGGATACATATTTGACATCATTATTACATCAACTTCCCAAACACAGTGGGGTTTCAAAATTCATCATATGTCCAAAAGTACTTGACCACAATAGTTCATACATGGTTGAATTTTACACTGAGTACATCATAGGTCTTTACATGACCTTTACATCAAATGATATTCATGACATTTATAGCAAAGACCAAAGACTTAAACAAGACCATGATAGTTATCAACAACTATCATATGCCATATATGATTTGCACCATAAGCATCTGTTAGCATCACCAAGAATAACAACCTGTAAATGTCCATCATCAATTCACAAGATAAGACAATGTAGCTTTAATATCATCAACATGTGACTAAGAATGCTGCATACATATTTTCATATATATCTGCTATCAACTCATCTTCTTGACCTTATCAAGATCAACTTGCTCTTTTTCTTTAGTAGAAAAAACCTTAATCAATGTTCATCAAAACATAGCCTTTCATGAATCAAATAAGCATATGCAATATCTCCAAGAAGTAATGACTATATCTTCACAAAACCATTCACATCATTTCATATACATGTGAAATCACTATAGTCATCATCCATGACTACAACATCATCATCATCAAATCATCATAGCAAGAACTACATGTTCTTTCCTCAATATACCAAACATGTATCATCACTAGGGAGTTTTCCAACATCCCACATCTAATAAGCATCAACCATGATAATCAAAATATGTGATAACCAATCCTATCATCATAAAGTAAGAAGTATACAACATTCCTTATCATCATCATTATGTGACTAAGTAAGCCATGTCTCCAAATACCCATGTCTTCAAATAGCCATGTCTTCATGAAACCTGCAATAACACCATTCTCTTGCCATTTTTCTTCACACAAGAAGATATTTTATACCAACATCCTTTACTAATATGAAATATAAGTAATAATCCATGTGATCCTTATCTGTAATGTATCCATCACAGAGATAGCAATATGTCTCTAACTTCTCATCAATGTGAAAAGAAAACCATGAGCTCGTAGTCATTTGTCAAACTGTCTTGATACCATCAAGAGAAAAAATCCTCAAACAATATATCTTGTGAGAGCCAATAACTATATGAATCCTCATCCATAATTGCACCATATGAAATTTATGCATCTTTGAGGTCATGATGACAACAGTATAAGAGTAATGAGTGACACTTATCATCATCAAATAATGAAGTTGTGTACTTGGTAACATAACATATGTACTATATGCATCATCAAAAGAATCATCCATAAATATGATCAGAAGCATAAAAAAAACTATGTGGCTCAAGAAATATAAGTATCATCTATGATTTCATCATAGGAAACCCATGACTGCTACATAGAAAAACACTTCAGCAACATAAGCATCATCATCATTATGTACCAAGGACATCTAAGCAAACATAATGCCAACAATGCATTATTAGAAGCATAGAAAATGCTCCCCCTGAACCTGTGTCAACTGTTCACTGTTAGATCTAATCATTGCATATATTAGTAAGAATCATCAAGGCATCATCATCAACCAACAAGACATCAACAACTTATAAGGGCCAAAATCACTTGTAAATAGAATCAACAAATTGTAACCATCATCCATCAAAACAGAAAAGACAATTGATAATTGACTGAACCATATCAAACCCTTTTTTTGAGTTTGTCCCAATTTTTCTTCATCCAACCAACATATACGCAATTGTGCACTTTCAAACTCACGTATCTATGCGACTTGTCTTCATAAGATCCGCATATGAATATTGGAATACTGAAATTTCATACTTTCAGTTCCCTGTGAGTTTGTTTTGACTGTACCTAGTCCTATAACTTTTGTTGAAACATTAGTTCCAAGAATATCATTACCATGATGGTTCTTCATCAGAGACTCCATTTTACTCTTGTCTCCAGTCAGGTGATGAGAACTTCCACTATCTATGTACCTTTCATCTTCGTCTTTGAATGAGCAGAGAGCAAGACCACATCTTATCTGATCTCCCTTTTCTTGCTTTTTGGTGGATCCATCTTTTTCATATTTTCTGATATCAGTTTTCTTATTTGGTTGCTTACCATATTGTCTATGACGATCCATAGACTTGTTCCTACATTCTTTGCTACATGCTGAAACTTGTTACAAGAATAACATCTTATATTTTTCATATTCTTTCTATAGCAATCAATGGATTTGTAACCAAACATATTGCAACAAAAACAATATCCCTTAAATTACATGGAAGCTGATGATATTTCTGTGAGACGATTATTAACTTAAACATTCCACTTCTGCACCTAGATGCAACATGTCTAAAATTACGGCATATAGAAGATTCAACATTATTGACTAGAGGAAAGAATTGATTAACACTTCTATAGTTAGGTAAATGATTTTATTTGAAGACTTTCTTTCCTTGGTTGTTGATGGGGCTAATTTCTTATCTCCTTGTTGAGCATATTAGAATTCCTTGCCTCAATTTGTGAGCTAGATTCACCTTTAACAGTTTCATGAAAACCAAGACCATATTTGATAGTAGGAGACCTTTGATTACTAAGAATATTATCTAAAATCTTAGTACTATCTTGAAATCATAAAATTTTATCCTTTTCTTCTAATTTACCTTTTAGGATATTTACCTCAACTTGATATTGCTTTTCCTTTTCTAGATACTACTTCTTCATGATTTCTTCAACTTTTCTTCCTTCTTCCACTTGTTGTTTTAATTTGAGAATCTCATTTTCTTGTTCTTCAAATGCTTGAAGTAGTTCTTCATTCTTCTTATTTGATTTTTCAAGATATTCTTTTAGAGAGATGACCTCAACTTCAAGACCTTCACAATAACTAGTTCTTTCTTTAAGTTCCTTAGTTGTTGTATCCTTTTCATTCACTTGATTTCTCAATGATGTTACTTCATCCTACAACCTTTGACATTGATCTTCCTTTTCCTTGTACTACTTCCTTATTTTGTTTCCTTCCTCCAACTGAGTTTTTAACCTGGTAACCTCTTCTTTGTAGGTACATTCCCTTTTATCAAATAGATCTTGTTGATCTCTAATTTTATCTGTGAGCCTTTTAACTTCTACCACTATTATATTTCTTTCACTTTCACCTGTAAGAGAAAATTCAGTTGTTTCACTGTCACATTCATTATCTTCAATATTACATGAATAGAGAAAGGTATCACTAGAGGACCAAAAATTAGTACCAGATAAATATTTTGCTTGTTCATCTTCATTCTGAGGTGATTCTGAATTTGAATATTTGCTTCCACCTAATAGCCAATTGTCTCTAACACTGTCATTGTCTCTTTGACATGTCTTCTTCTTTTGTGGTTCTTTCTTCTTTTCCTTCTTTCCCATTGTCTCGACGGATCTCCTCCAAGCAATCAATCTTCTGCCAAAGGACCTGCTTTGATTCCAATTGTTGGTAAAAATACTGAGAGGAGGGGTGAATCAATATTTGCAAATCAATAACTTCTTCATTTCATGTTCATATTTATATACGTGACTTTAATGAAAGGAACCCTTACTTTGCATATGTGAATTTGTAGAAACCAACCCACATGTATACGTTTTTTTCCTAAGACCAACCAATGTATAGATCTACAAATTTTGACGTAAAATTTTACAACTCTTCATAACTTTCGAAAGACCCAGATCATAATAATCAGAGATAAAAACATGTATCAGTACTTCGATCTAGTCAATCCATGAGTAGATCATACAATGAAAAGTCATTTTAGGTCTCATGTTCCCGATCCATTATTGTATTCATTAGTGCATAATTATGTTAGATCTATTGGATCTCATCCATCATCAAACTCACAGGTGCATACTTAGTTTAGATGAAACAAAGCATTAAAAACCCATAACATGCATATTTTCTTTTGATCTAACTCTTCATAAGATTTCCATCACTTGCACCCCTACACACCTTGATCTTCACCTCCTTATATAGTTTTGGCCTTTTTCAATACCACAGGTAAAAACCATGGTTATGCCAATGGTATTCTTTGACGGGATCAATATTCTTTGTCGTGCTCATTACTATGGGTCAATACCATGGTAAGGACCCCTAGTATTTAGAATACCATGGTACAAAGTCCATACACTACTTTTTTTCATTGAACTCATGTGCATACGTGACTTAGATTAGCAAAACCCATGTATAGTTCTTGAACTTCCAACTTTATCGTTCCTCTGAACTACCATGCATTCTGCCACATCTGTAAACACAACTTCCATGCATACTGTCACATTTGTAAACACATCTTGTTTATACCTTTAACAAGTAGATTAAGAGACAACTTATCAAGTAGGATTCCATTTCATCAAATAGGTTGTCATCAAGGAAAACTCATCAGGTAGGTTGCCATCAATGACAACACTTGATTCATAGTGCCAACAATCTCCCAATATCAAACTTCTGATTCTGATTTGTAAACCTTTGAACCATCATTCTAGTATTTTGTTCCATATCAAACTTTTGATTTTGATCTATAAACCTTTGACCCATCATTCTGGTACTTTGTTCCATCATTCGGTCACCTCTAAACAGACCTACGGATTCATCAAGTTACCATATACTTGTTGTGTTACAAGGGAGTTTCCTTAAAGGACAACATGTGCATCATAATGCCAACATGGGGTAATGAATTTATAGGGTAAAAGTGGTAGTTTAGGGTTTAGAAATCTAGGTTTGAGATTCACATATGAAGGAGGATAAGATCTAATGATAAGAGATAATACCTCTAGAGTAGGAATTTGAGATCTCTATCTATGGTAAATGGTTAAAACCACCTTAGAAGCTTCTGGAAGAAGAAGTTTCGAAAATATTTTTATTTTTCTTGAAATTCTACAACCATCACACCTAGGAAGTAGAGCAACCTGCGCTGGTCAACGTAGATGCTCAGTTATGCAACTTGCAACCATTGCAGGTGGACTGAAGTGCATGGTGCATTAGGGCTAAATTCATGGTTTTTGAGTTGATTGACCTGGGAACTCAAGACTTTATTTAGAAGTGATTCTTAGGGATTTACAAAGGGATAATGACAAAGTTTTTAAGGAGTTGATTGTTTTGATTTTCAAGCCTTTTGAGTGAATGCGACAAATTTACCTGTAACATATGTCTTTAGTCACACCATGTGATCCTACATTGTACACACTTAAGAATAAAGCATGAAAATTGAATCTCAAGCTCAAAGGTTGAGACCCACATGACATGTCCACACTAATAAGTGATTCGTATTCTATATAAAACATTTGACTTTTTTTTATTATGTAGGTGAAACAGTTTTTTTCCATTTAATTTTGAGAGGTTTATGTAGCTTCTTTAGTGTTGGCACAATGGGGATAGATCTTGGTTTTTGTAAATTGGGTCCATTTATTAGTTTGATTAGAAAACAAATCTATTTTGTGGTTGGACATTTAAATCTCAAATTTATGGCTACCAATGTTATGATGCTTTTGATACATCCACGCTTGAATCTAAACACAAATCAGTTTGTGACTTTTAGTTGTTAACCTGTATGGTGGAAAGCTCTATTCTTCCTTTTCAAAATATTTTGAATATCTTCAAAATCCATGCCTACATATTATTATTACTTGAAATGTTAGAATCCTCTCAAATTCTTATTTAAAAGTGGCTTCAAACTTGTTTTTATCATTTACAAGGTCCTCCTTAAGTCCAACTGGTCAAATTGAAAGCTAAGATCCATTGTTCCTCTTCAAAATACATTATAGTTAATGGCTTTGATGAAGTTACTTGACAATTTTTCAAGAATTATTTAGCACAATTTGTAAAATCTTTGAAATTACATAAATAATGAGTATACATAACTGCACCAAATCATTGGCTAGTTTGGCATTAGGAATGAACATAGTTTAATGTGTATGATTTTTTTAAAGTAATATAAAACATATAAATCTATGATGTTACTTGGTTGAAGCTCCCCCAAGAAGGGTTCCCTGGAGCAGGTGTTCCCCCCTGCCTTGATATGATGCTAACTTACATGAAATGGGGTCGTGAGTCCCACTATATTTGGCACATTGGATGCACTCCCATATTTTCATCGATCATTACATGAAGACAGTAAAATGTTAAACTTCATTTGAATATTTCAAGTGGCATAGGGAGGTACACGAGGACTCAACATGAGGATCATATCAAATTGGAAAAGTTGGAGGAAAACATTAATAGTATTGACCACAAGTTGACCATTCTTGCCAGGAGATTAGTTGACATTTCCTTCTGCTCATATGAGGGTAGTGATTAGCCAACATGAATGCCTGGAGATTATGCCCAATAGATGTTATGATTCACTATCTTTTTTCTTGTAGAACTAGTAATATTTTTTGTCTTCTCATGTCAATGTATGTCAAGGTCAGGCACAACAAACCTTTTCTTTCAAAGTTTCTATTTACAAGATGCTATAATTTGACAAGGTCTTAGCAACCTCAAGACTCTAAAGTTATGGTACTAGTTTGGTTTTCCTTCAAGCATTCTAGGCAAAAAAAATTCAGTCTATTTAATCTTCATTTGACATAATGCAAAGTGCCTAACTTGATTTTTCTTTTTACTTCGTTAAAGCTTATTTTATGGTCAAGCCATAATTGAAAATTTTACTAACAAAAAACTCAAAACTTATACGTAGGATTTTATTTTATTTTACTTCACAGTAAAACATTAACAAAAACACATGATATATGATATTTAAATGATGGGCAAAAATAAAAATCAAACATCATGCTAAGGGAAATCTTGAAAGGAAAATCATCATAAAAACATTACTTGATGGGTAGGAGAGCATGTCAAATTTATACCTTGATTCCAAGAAATCCCTACTCGATTTCAGGAAAATTCCACCATAAAATGTACCTAGAAAAACTCCAAAATATAGAACAATTAGACAACGGTTTAAAAAAAATTGAAAATTCCAAAAACCTATTTCGAAATAAACTACATCTATTGGTATAACTAAATTTGTATCACATATATATGTGATCCAAGAAATACATGATAATATTACTGCAATGTTCTCTCTGGACACTAGTTGTGGATGGAGGGTTTGTTTGTTTCAAGGCCATTCAACTAGAATAAATACTTAATGTATTTCCTTTCTCCTTGTTACACATAAAATGATTTAGAGTAAATTGGTGTGAATCCTCGAGATGACAGAGATTCTCATAGTAGTTAGTTGATATTGAAAACTTTTTAAATTTAATTAAAAAACAAAAATAAATTGAAATTGAAATTGAAAAAAATTGGGATAGTAGAGTAGAGGTGGTTTTGCACTTCTTCTCTCGAAAGCTCAGTGTTATCAAGAAAAATTTGGCCTAGGTAGACGTATAAACAATCAGGAACAATTTTAGCATTCAAATATTTATTTTCGTTTTCTTTAGAGAAGGGATGCACTCACATTCAAGTTTTTGGGGGCTCTATGCTTACTATAACTGGTTGGAAAAAAACTCAATCTTGCAAAAATATTATTCTTATGCCTATTCTAGAGGAAATCAATCAAACCATTGACAACTTCTCTTTTCTTACTTGTAACCATATTTACAGGGAAAGAAACACAACATATGCCAATCTTTCAAAGGAAGGCCTCAACATGGACCAGGGCCTGTGGAATATTATAGAACAAAGAGATGCACAAGTCAATGAGTTTTTTCTCCAAGCATATAGGGACTTTCCTCAAGGAACAACAATTGTTTAATACTAGATACTTTCAAATAGTATATGTTAACTTGGAGTGCTTTTTCTGCCTTTCAACTTTATTTATTGCACTCTTCAGGTTTATTTTTCTCTTTCTGGGACAGTCAGTCTTTTAGTTGAGTATGCGTGTTGTTTTAAAATTTTGTTTTTTGGTATTATGGTTCCCAACAAAATCATTTTGTTTAGAATGAAATGGGAGCTCTTCCCTCTCATGAGCTTTCACGGATGTATTTTTTTGGTTTCTTCTGACGCGTGAATACATATAGGATGTGTATCTAAAAACCATAATTTTCAATCATTTCTATGAATGAAATTGCGATCTTTTTCTTGTCGAAGAAATAAAAATAAAAATAAAAAATAAGTAAAGGTAAGAATAAAAATATATTTTACTAAATAAAATTTTTAATACATATATAATTTGTGATGAATGTAATAATTCAAATAATCAAAACTTTAATTTTTTGCTATATATACATATTTTTCAAAATGTTTAATTCATTTATATATTTGAAAATACAATTTGAATAACAAAAGATTGTGATTTCAAAAATATTTACATTCTCAAAAATCGAAAGATAAAATATTTAGACTCGACCAATCTTATAAGCTTAAATTATACGACAACTCCCATATAAATAACATACTAGGGATTAAGTTCAAATAGATTTTGAAGAATAAAAAAATACTTAAAGCATCATATTTCTTCGATGGGAAATGAATTATTATATTTTCCTTTGGAGTACATCAATTAGAATTAATGTTTGCATGTGTCTTATAGGTTGTTAATTGTTTTGAGTTTCTAGGTTAGTTATTTTTAGTAAATTAGATCCACTTCTATTGGATCTAGTCAGTGATCTATTCCTATATACATAACCATTGTTTGATCAATAAACACACAATGAGATTGAATGGAAAGAGCTCTTCCCCTGGCCTTCTGTAGCTCTAATTGACTGCATAAGCCATAACCCCAATGACAACAATGGAGGGAATGTAATTGAACAAGTGGACTCCCAAATTCAATTTGGATGAGGATCTTCCCACAACCATTCTGTTGGAAATAATACTGAGAGGGGGGGTGGATTAGTATTATCAAATCAAATATTCCCTTTTTTCCAATTCCAGATCATATACGCTACTTCAGTTAGTGAAAACCGCGTATATACACAACTATGTAGAAGGAAACCTGCGTATACCATGCAAACTTATAATTTACTTAATCTTACAGATGTTGATTATTAATCTGTATATCAGAATCAAATAAACAGTAACCAGAAACAGTAAAACAGAGCAGAAGACAATCACACGCAATAACACAAGATATAAGGTGGAAACCCAATGTGGGTGAAAACCACCTGCTGCAATTCGTCTCTATCTTCCTTTTAAATAGAAACTTCTTTTTACAATGATTCTGTACTGGTGCAGTCCTTTACTAGTACGCGGGCTGCAACCTGCAGAGAGCTACAACCCTCTCTTTTTCTCCAGCTTCTCCTAGAAGGGAGCTACAACCCCCTTAGCTCTTGCACTAGCCAAGATACTAGTACGTAGGTGCTGGCCTACAGAAGGCTACAACCTTCTCTTTCTTCCAGGGACCACGTTTCATAAATTTTCAGACTGGATCCATGAAAATCAATCAATCATCAAGAATTTCTGCATCAAACAATCTCCTTTTCACCAATTAGAATTGAATCAAGTAGATACTTCTCTGACAGCTGTACCCAGAACACAGTAACAGTAATCACACACCAAATTCTAAACCCAGAACACTGCACCAATCAAACAAAAGCAGCTAGAACACAACTCAAGAGATGTATGCTACTTCAATAACCTGAACCTGTGTGCATACACTTCTGTGTTTTCACCAAACTGCTTATACGATGTTTTTATTCACTGATCCAACGTGTATAAGTGCCTTCGCTTCGCTGAACCTGCGTACAGCTCTATAAAGGATAATCCACTCTTTCAAATATTCAGACACTAATTAACCCAGTTTATCAGATTTATAGATTAAGCATGCGCCACATATAACAGATCAAAATCATATAAAGATACTATTATTCAAGCCTTAAGATTATGACCCATCAATAGAACTTATCCTTCCCTTTGCGCTAAGGTTCCTCCTTTCATTCAGATTCAGATATGCACCATAACCCCAATCACCAATATTTCAGATCTAGCACTTATTAGATATTCAATTAATTCAGAGAGTCCTTTGCCAAATGATCTCCTTCCTATTTTATAGTCTTAGGCCTTTCACAATACCATGGTCCAAAACCATAATAAACAATACCATGGTCCCAATACTTGGGATCAACACTTCTGACGAGATACCATGGTCCAAAACCATAGGTTCAAATACCGAGGACTAAATATCACGAACCAAAAGTAAGTTCTCCAACATGTATGCGCTTTTCCTTGCGTGAAAGTGCGTGTATATGCATACGCGCCTTTGCAACGTCTAACCTACGTGTATACGCGGCTTCGTCTAGATGAACCTGCGTATATGTCTTTTCCTTCATTCTGAAAGCCTGAACTGAGATCTGTCACCAGAGAGAGTTGCCATCAAGGACAACACCTGTGCCATAGCTCCAAACCTGTGCCATAATGCCAACAATCTCCCCCTTTGGACTTGATGGCAACCCCAAGATCCTCAAAGTCATTCTCCCCCTTTGTCATCAAGGGCAAAGGGTTGTGCTCCCCCTGAGTACATGCTGAAATCTTTGCCCTGCTGTGCTGACCATGCTCCCCCTGACTGTAGGCAAGATCTGCAAAAAGATGTTCTTCAAGAAGAACCATGACTTATACATCATAAAAGACCTTCCTATCACCAAAAGACTCAATACATACATCCATCACCCAACCAAGTGGGGATACATCAGAAATTTACATATGACAACCAAGTACATTACATCTTCATCCCAGGCATAGTGGAAAAACCAAAATAGGCCGTTACATGACCTTGACACCATAAAAGAGATACATGACATAGAGACGAAATATGAGAATCACCAATAACTGATATCAGTAGCATCTGTCAATCACCATTCAGATCAGCAACCATGATTTCCTTTTGTTCTCCCTCTGCATTTGTTCCACCTGAAACCAACAACAGCTGTGAACTAGAACCAAAAGCTTCGAAAGATAATGCCAACAATGCATCATTAGAAGTTTATCTGCTCCCCCTGAACCTGTGCCAGATGGTCTTTGTCAAATCCATATCAGACTTCCTTCAATTAGAGTCTGTCCCCACTGATTTCTTTCAAACTACCATATACACGACTATCTCTGCATGAACCGGCGTATGTATGCGGATACTCCTTAGGCAACACGCATACACCCATTTTTCTCTGAAATAGATAGGTTTCAACAGCAAGATGATGCATCAACTACTCCTAGCTTTTGTCTGAGGTATTCAAAATTTTCCCTGGGTAGTGGTTTGGTGAGAATATCAGTAACTTGTTCCTTAGAGGGAACATACTCCAATTTGACCTTTTGTTCCAACACTTGTTCCCAGAGAAAATGATACTTGATCGGTATGTGCTTAGTCTTTGAATGCATGACAAGATTCTTTGAGATACTGATAGCACTTGTATTGTCACATAAGATGGAGATAGGTGGAGTACAAGTGATTTGAAAATCCTGCAAAGTTTGCATCATCCAAAGGAGTTGTGTGCAACAAGATGTGGCAGCCACATATTCTGCTTCAGCTGTAGATAGAGCAATCGAACCCTGTTTCTTCCTGAACCAAGATACTAATCTGGAACCCATAAAGAATGCACCACCACTTGTGCTTTTTTGGTCATCCACACTTCCAGCCCAATCTGCATCTGTATAAGAATGAAGAGTGAGATCTGTATCTCTTGGATACCATAGGCCATAGTTTTGAGTTCCTTGAAGATACTTGAAATTTCTCTTCACTGCTTGAAGATGAGTTTCCTTAGGATTTTCCTGAAATCTTCCAACTATTCCCACTGCATGCATGATGTCTGGTCGGGTACCTGTCAAATAAAGTAGACTTCCAATCATGGATCTATAGGTTGGTTGATGCACTGTTGTTGATTCATCATTTGCACTGAGGCTGCATCCTGTAACCATAGGGGTACATACTGGTTTTGAATCTTCCATGCCATATTTCTTCAAGATCTGCTTGAGATACTTGGTTTGAGACAAAAAGATACCGCCTTCATTTTGTTGGATTTGTAGACCAAGAAAATATGTCAACTCTCCAAGTAATGACATTTCGAATTCTTTCTGCATCACCAAGGCAAAGTTTTGACTCATAGCTTCTTCATTGTTGCCAAAGATAATATCATCTACATACACAACAAGAATTAGCAATTTGTTATTTTCAATTTTTATATAAAGATTGCTATCTGCTGATCCTTTTGAGAAACCTTATTGATGAAGATATTTGTCCAGACGATAATACCAAGCCCTTGGAGCCTGTTTAAGACCATAGAGAGCCTTCTTTAGTCTGCATACAAGATTTGGATCATTCCCAAGAATGAAACCGTCTGGTTGCTCAATGTACACTTCTTCTTCTAAGTCTCCATTCAGAAAGGCTGATTTCACGTCCATTTGAAATGCTTTGAACTTCTGAAAGCTAGAGAGAGCAAGGAACATTCTGATGGCCTCAAGTCTAGCAACGGGAGAAAAAGTTTCTTCAAAGTCTGTTCCTTCATGTTGAGAATACCCTTTACAAACAAGTCTGGCCTTATTTCTAATCACTTCCCCATTTTCATTCAACTTGTTTTTGAAGATCCATTTTGTCCCTATGACATTCTTATCTTTTAGTCTAGGAACCAACTCCCAAGTGTTATTCTTTTCGATCTGCTCAAGTTCTTCATCCATTCCCTTAACCTAGCATTCATTTTTGCATGCCTCTTTTACATTTTGTGGTTCAGTGGAGGAGAGTAATGCCAAATAGCTTGAGGCTTCTGCAATTGTTCTTCTTGTTTGTATACCTGCCTCTTTTTGCCCCAAAATTTGAGATTCTGGATGATTCTTCTGAACGTACCTGGATGGAGTCTTATCTTCTATCCTTATCTATTCTTCTGGTGCCTCTTGAGCTTCTTCTTCATCATAAGTCTGATTAGATGTTGAAGGATAGTCCTCATCATCTTCGAAATTTTCGGAATTCACTTGCCTAGGAATGTTTCCTTCTTCATCAACCACTACATCAATGCTGTCAACAATTCTTCCAAGTCTTTTGTTGTAACACTTATATGCTTTGTTGTGGGGAGAATAACCAAGGAGAATGCCTTCATCTGCTCTAGGTTCAAACTTGCCAAGATTTTCATCATTATTTTTAATATAGCATTTGCTTCCAAAAATTTTGAAATATTTTACCGAAGGAGTCTCACCATACTAGAGCTCATGAGGAGTTTGAGTGTTGTTCACCTGGACATTTGTCTTGTTGAGAATAACAACTGCAGCAAATGCGGCTTCACCCCAGAAGGTTGCGGGAGTTCCAGACTCATCAAGCATTGCACGAGCCATTTGTTGAACCGTTCTGTTCATCCTTTCTACTACTCCATTTTGCTGAGGAGTCCTAGCTATAGAGAATTCCCTTCTTATTCCATGTTCTTCACAAAAATCGAAAAATTCATTCGAGGTAAATTCTCCTCCTCGATCAGACCTGAGGCATTTGATTATGAGATCTGATTCGTTCTCCACCAAGGCTTTGAATGATTTGAATTTTTCAAAGGCTTCGTCTTTGTGCTTCATAAGTCCTATCCAACACATCCTGGAATAGTCATCAATGAATAATATAAAGTATTCTTCTCCTCGAGGTGACCTTTTCCTAGTTGGTCCACATACATCAGTATGGACAAGTTCAAGCGGCCTACTAGCTGATCCTTCCTTCTCAGGGAAGTTAGTTCTAGTTTTCTTACCAAAATGACATGATTTGCATATTGTATTGTCTGGGATTCTGATGTCTGGAAGACCACGAACTGCCTGGTATTTGCATGCTTTCCTTATCTGTGAGAAACTAAGATGCCCCAATCTTCTGTGCCATAGCCAGTGTTCATCATTCTTGCTCAGATAGCATTGATGTTGTCCTTCTTTGAATATGTATAAATTATTTGGAGTCCTTACACCTTTGATCATTGTTTTTCCTGTATCAAGATCACGAACACTACATCCATTTGATCGAAATATTACCTCAGTTCCTTGATCACACATCTGGCTGACACTTGATAGATTATGCTTTAAGCCATCAACATACATGACATTTCCAGCTTTGACCCTTTCTTTCAATTGAACAGAACCTTTACCTTTTATGAGAGCAGGGGTGTCATTTCTAAAAGAAACCTTCTTCTCCTTCTCTAAGGCACTATATGACTGAAGTTTTTCTTTATCACCTGTCATATGTTTCGAACATCCACTGTCGATGTACCATTGAGTTTCCTACCCTTCCGCATATAAGGCTATACCACATATTTCTGGTTGGGGTTCTTTTATTCTCCATGATTTGGCACTTGAGGCTTGCTCCTTCTGAGTTGTCTGCTGAAACTTGCTCCTGCATTCAGAATCTTCATGACCGAAATTGTTACAAATAGAACATTCTATTTCATTTTCAAGAGAAGAGAAGCTGTTGTAGGTCCTTTTCATGATCCCAGTCATACGCCTCTATTTATGAGCTTCTCTAGTCATGATTGTCTTATAGGCAACACATTGAGCTGCTTTGTGACCAAAGTTATGACATGAAAAACATTGTCCATTGAAGAAACTCTTGTGATTATCAAATCTACCAGCCAAATGATTTTAGTTCCTATTGACATCCATTCTTGAGGCAAATTGAGAAGGTTTTACCTGTGGCTGGTTGTAGCTTCTGTTTTTCCTTAAAGTAGTTTGCCCCCGATTTACCTGGTAGTCTTTGTTCCTTCTTGAGGTAAATTGTCCCTGATTTACCTGGTGATTTCCATTGGGTCTTTGTTCACTTCTCCTTGCAGCATCAAGATAACTCTTGGAGGTAGATGGTTTCTGCGCTTGAGTTGTTTCTTCATTATATCCCAGACCTGTCTTGATTAGCGGAGAGTGCTGCACTTTGATAATCTCATCTAATGTGTCAGATCCTTTAACAAATCTAAGATTAAGAGCTTTTGTTTTCTCAATCTCTTTTCTCATTCCCACAATTTCACATTCTAACTTTTCATGATGTTTTTCCTTTTCAGCAAGTTGGAATTGTAGAGTATCTATGATCACATTCTTCTCTTCTAAACAAATTTTGAGTCTAGAAATCTCTTCATAAAGACTTTCTTCATCTACAGCATCCACAAAATCATCATCTTCAAAAGCCATTAAAAGTTTATATTTATTACCTTGTTCATCTTTGTCACTATTTGAAAGTCCATCACTATCTTCATGAGTGTAATAGCTTTTCTTATTTACATTCTGTTTCTTGTTCCATTTAACAGGTTCCTTACCCTTGTCAATCTTATCCTTATGAGGACATTTGGCAGCATAGCGACCGACTCTTCCACAAGCAAAGCATTTGAAAGGTAACTTACCTCTGAATCTTCCAGCACCCCGTTGAAGGTTCTTGACAAAATTTGACTCTTCCTCTTCTTCTAACATATGTCCTAACTCATAGTAATCTCCTTTGCCTGATGCCTTGAATGCATCTTCTCTCCTGTCTGATGGTCCTCCTTTCCTCATTTTGTAAGTGGTTAGAATTCCGTGCAGCTGTGACATGGTAAGGTTCCGTAGATTCTCCTTTTCTTCTATTGCAGAAACTTTTGATTCAAACTTAGGGGACAAAGATCTTAGAACTTTTTCAACTACAACAGCCTCTTTTATTTCTTCACCCAAATTTTTCATACAATTAACAATCTCATCTACACGAAGGAAATAGTTAGCCACACTTTCATCATTGTGCATTCAAAGATTTTCATACTGAATTCTGAGGGTTTGAAGTTTTGCTCGTTTTACCTGTTCATCTCCTTCATAGCTCAGAACAACCTTGTCCCATATTTCTTTTGCGGATTTATACTGCATAACCTTGACGAATTCTGATTGAGATAGACATCCTAATAGAGTATTGACAACCTTTGCATTTGTTTCATATTGCTTCTTACCAGCCGGATCTATAGGAGTTGTGGATGGAAAAGTATACCCTGTATCTATGATATCCCAGACTTCTGTACCAAGAGATTGTAGATAGGCTGTGACTCTTACCTTCCAATAGACGAAGTTGTTCCCATTGAAAATTGGTGGCCTGATAGATGCTTCTCTCTCATAGTTTCTCATGATGATGGATCTTCCTTCAAGCGATCAAGCTTCTTCAGAAGGACTTGCTTTGATACCAATTGTTGGAAATAATACTGAGAGGGGGGGTGAATCAGTATTATCAAATCAAATATTCCCTTTTTCAATTCCAGATCATATACGCTACTTTAGTTAGTGAAAACCACGTATATACGCAACTACGTAGAAGGAAACCCGCGTATACCATGCAAACTTATAATTTACTTAATCTTACAGATGTTGATTATTAATCTGTATATCAGAATCAAATAAACAGTAACCAGAAACAGTGAAACAGAGCAGAAGACAATCACACACAATAACACAAGATATAAGGTGGAAACCCAATGTGGGTGAAAACCACCTGATGCAATTCGTCTCTATCTTCCTTTTAATTAGAAACTTCTTTTACAATGATTCTGTACTGGTGTAGTCCTTTACCAGTACGCAGGCTGTAACCTGCAGAGAGCTACAACCCTCTCTCGTTCTCCAACTTCTCCTGGAAGGGAGCTACAACCCCCTTAGCTCTTGCACTAGCCAAGGTACTAGTACGTAGGTGCTGGCGTACAGAAGGCTACAACCTTCTTTTTCTTACAGGGACCACATTTCATAAATTTTCAGACTGGATCCATGAACATCAGTCAATCATCAAGAATTTCTGCATCAAACAATCTCCTTTTCACCAATTAGAATTGAATCAAGTAGATACTTCTCTGAAAGCTGTACCCAGAACACAGTAATAGTAATCACACACCAAATTCTAAACCCAGAACACTGCACCAATCAAATAGAAGCGGCTAGAACACAACTCAAGAGATGTACGCTACTTTAATAACCTGAAACCTGCGTGCATACGATTCTGTGTTTTCACCAACTTGCACATACGTTGTTTTTATTCACTGATCCAGCGTGTATACGCGCCTTCGCTTCACTGAACCTGTGTACAGATATATAAAGGATAATCCACTCTTTCAAATATTCAGACACTAATTAACCCAGTTTATCAGATTTATAGATTAAGCATGCGCCACATATAACAAATCAAAATCATATAAAGATACTATTATTCAAGCCTTAAGATTATGACCCATCAATAGAACTTATCCTTCCCTTTGCGCTAAGGTTCCTCCTTTCATTCAGATTCAGATCTGCACCATAACCCCAATCACCAATATTTCAGATCTAGCACTTATTAGATATTCAATTAATTCAGATAGTCCTTTGCCAAATGATCTCCTTCCTCTTTTATATTCTTAGGCCTTTCACAATACCACGGTCCAAAAACATAATAAACAATACCATGGACCCAATACTTGGGATCAACACTTCTGATGAGATACCATGGTCCAAAACCATAGGTTCAAATACCAAAGACTAAATACCATGGACCAAAAGTAAGTTCTCCAACATGTACGTGATTTTCCTCGCATGAAAGTGCGTGTATACGCATACACGCCTTTGCAACGTCTAACCTGCGTGTATATGCGGCTTCGTCTAGATGAACCTGCATATATGTATTTTCCTTCATTCTGAAAGCCTGAACTAAGATCTGTCACCATAGAGAGTTTCCATCAAGGACAACACATGTGCCATAGCTCCAAAGCTGTGCCATAATGCCAACACATTCTAGTCTGGGTAAAACTCTCGTGACTCCCTCATTCTTGTTGGAGTGATGACTGTCTTCGAGCGATTAAAAATGGGTTTGGGAAGTACCTTGATAAAGTTGAACCAAAAGGCTCTCAGTTTGCTTATGCAAAAAATTGTGTGGAAGTAGATCTCGAACATGGCTTCCCTGCTGAAATAAATATAACCCTAGGGGATTGGAAGCATTAAAAATATTGGATTATGAGAAGATCTCGTTTAAGTGTTGACATTTCCATGACTATGGTTGCTTTTCATGGGATTGCACCAAGGTCCCAACCAACAAAGGTGTTGAGCAATCATCCCCACCTGAAGATCAATGGTAGATGCAACATAGAAGAGGGAATCATGGAAATGAAACTGTTGCAAGACCCCAAGTTAATCGAGGTAACAATTCATCCTCCACTTCTTCAAACCCATTCAACGTCCTTAGGAATTAGGAGGACCATAAGCCAAATCCTAAAAGAAACAAGGAGAATCAAGAGAATGAAGATGAATATAAATATTTCGAAGATGGAAAAATCAAGGAGGAAATGCACTAACTGTCATTCGTTGATCACCATAATGGGAACTAGCCTCAAAATCCTAAAACCCCCACTCATCCATGCAACAATCCTTTTAGTCTGGTTTTGTAAATAGCAAGATTTATCAAGCAACATGTGTCCCATAACTTGGTATGGGACGATGAAGGAAGTGGTTAGGAGACAAAAAGTTCTAGAAAGAGGGGTTGGTTGAAACATAAAACAATAAGGGAAAAGGAGTAGATAAAAATAAAAAACTTGGAAATCAACATACAATCTTAGAGATATTGAAAGGAAAGGGAGGAAAAGTTAAAGAAGGAATTGATGGAGGGGCTTCTCAAACCCTCACCTCTAAATGATGGTTTTATCCTAGAATATAAGGTGTTTGGGGAGCCCTACTAAATCCCTAGTTGTAAAGGGTATGGTTAAGCAAGAAGAACCTTGGATTTGCCTCCTTCAAGAGTCCATACTAGAGGAACAAGAAATTTTCAATGTGGTAGAAGTGTTTTGGAAAGAAAGTTCGCATATTGTTCAACAATCAGGAGGTGCGTCAAGAGGCCTTTGCACCTTCTGGTCAAATAAGCATTTATCCCTAGTGGAAATATTAAAGACCTAGTTCTATATTATGGTTGTATTGGAGGAGAAAGAGTCATGGGAATGGATTGCAACTGTCAATATATATGCCCCCATTCTATATAGTTTGAAGCTGAAATTTTGGAATTTACTAGAGGAGATTAGAAGTAAGGAGTACATCATAATTTTATCATCGGAGACAACTTCAATACAATCCTAAGTTCTTTTGAAAAAAGGGGGGGAAAAATTGTTAAAGACTCCTTTAGAGATTTCATGGAGGACTTGATTGCAAAGTGGGACCTGTATGATGTGATACCAAAGTTAGGAAATTTCACTTGGTCAAATAGGAGAGTATGAGATAACCACATAGCTGCTTGCCTTGATCGATTCTTAATCCATAGCAACTGGTTATTGATGGGTTTAGATTTTTCCTTGGCAATTAAACCTCATGGTGCCTCAGACCATCAGCCAATAGTTTTTCAAATGGAAAAGCCATAAAACCTTGGGAAAATACCATTTCGTTTCAATGTGACATGGATCCAAGACGAGGTGGTAGTTTATTTGATAACCCAAGCGTGGAACATTTCTATGCAGGGTTCCCCTATATTTGTTTGGGAATCCAAGCTTAGAAATGTCAAAAAATCTCTTAGAAAATGACCGAAGGAATATTTCCAACCCCTAGGACAAAAGAAGAAGGATTTAGTTAAGTAACTTAAGAACATTACAAACTGGTGGAAGACATCCTAGTAGAGGACAAAAATTTGCAACAGGAAAGGGAGCTGACCCGGGAAATATTTACAACAAGCCGACAAGAGGAAGCTCATTGGTGCCTAAAATATAGGATATTATGGCTGAATGAGGGAGACTTGAATACTTCTTTCTTCCATAAACATGATATGGCAAGGGAATCGAGGAATCAAGTAAAATAAATTACCCCAGAAGGTAAGCCAAAAATGTCCTCCTCTTAGGAAATCAAATAATAGGTATACTCCCATTTTCAAGCCCTGTATACTGCAAATATGATTTTGTTAGATCAAGAAAATGATTTCCTTTGGAACATGCCAAAGGTAATTACACCTCTCTCAAATTTGAATATAGTTAAGCCTATTTCCAAGGAAGAAGATCTTGAAGCGATAAGGTCTCTTGATCTAGATAAGGCCTCGAGCCTAGATGGCTTCTCTATTATAGGCCATTTTTTCACATCTGATCAGTGAGACTCATAATAGGATCAATCAACATCATATTCCCCCTTGTCACCATCTTGTACAAAGCCCTATGCATGTTCTCTTCATCCCCCATAATTTTAGCCCTAAACTGCATCATCTAGGCTAGTTTTAGGACCAACGCTCCTTGTATGCCTACTGGGGTGCGATCACCTATAGGTTGCTCCATTGTGGCCTGCGTTGGTCACAAGCAAGTTGCTCCCCTTCGTGCCTGCGTTGGTTCTATAAATCTGGGAGAATGATCAGGATTTAGGAAGCTTCCCCTTCTAGGAGTTTCCAGAGGTTGTTCTAACTACTTACCTTTGATCAAACATTCAGATGTTATCCTACCCTACTTTGGAGTTTTCACCACTTATCCTTTGATCCTATCCATCCATCAAATGGATCTTAAACATTAGATTGGTAATTGGATAAGAACTCCAAACTTAACCTACTTCTCTATATATTCCATCCTTCTATGTGGTTGGGGGTTGCCTTTTGGAGAGTGATTCTACTCTTATGCTGTTGTAGTGAGTGGTTATTATCTCATGAATTTAGGGTGATTGGAGGTGAATATTGTGACAAGGAAACAATAATTAAACAACTTGGAGGATCTCTTCTACAAGATGAACTGCTATTTATGGTTGTAATCTCCTTCCAATTATATTAATGCAAAGAATTCATTGTTTTCCCATATTTGATGTCGTTATTTCATATATTTCAATACCATGTTGATCTGTTGAATGAATTACTTAGATGATATTGTATAGATCTCGTGGTTTCTTAGCTTGTGTCATCTGACTGTGCAGGTTATAATTTTGGCATTGAGAGCTGGAATTGGAGCTTCGAAGCTAAAGAAGGAGCAAAGTGTGCAAAGGATTGCAGGTAGGCTTTACTCTGTCATCTATTTACTTTAAGGAAAAGTATTGTATTCCTTGTCTCTCTTTTCTTCTAGGTTAGCCACCGACCTGGGGGAGATACTTTTTTCTGCAATATTAAATCCCATATAAAATTCTCCATTATCTTTTATCGAACCATTTTGCCTTTGATTAAAAAATACCTTCTCAGAATTTTGAATCATTCTCGGGTGAAAAATAAACTGGGAGGTGGAACTAATTCCTCCTTCTTGGCCCTCATTTCAAAAGAATCAAACCCTGTCAATTTTTCTCACTTTCATCCCATCTCCCTTTTCAATTCCTCCTACCAAATCCTTACCAAAATTATTTCCATCAGGTTGAAACTGTTATTATTGTTGGGATCGGGTCCCCTGGGTCAGTTTTGGGGTTAAGATAACCCAAATTTTGGTGTATTTTTTGTAAGTAATGTAAAGTCTCCGCGATTTATGGATGCGGAGCGTATAGATGATTAGGAGTCAAAGGGGTTTTAGCCCCTTGTTTATGTAATATCTGAGTCGGTTTTGAGACCCACACATGGTCCGCAGACCATGGGATTGTATGAAAAAGGTTATAAATAGGTGTGCCTTAGAGAGTCTAAGTTATGTTTATGTAGATATATGGATGTAATGGGTCAATAAAATAGAAGTGATAGCATAGAGAAGTTGGTCAGATAAGGGAAGAAAGGCTCTACAGCTAAGTGCACAGAGGCATGGGTAGAGTCTGCAACTAAGTGCGCAGGGTAGTTTTGAGTTTGTAAAGATGAATTGAGATCAATAAAAAAATTATCGAAGAATTCCTGTGTATATCTATTTATCTTTGTTTACTTCTGTTTATGATATATGTTGTTGGTGAATAATGTGTTTATGGAATTGATGTAATGATGCACAATTCTCTTGAATAAGTCTTAATAGATGTATGCAATGCATGTTAATTACTTTCGCAGAGACTATGATGCATTCTATTATGTTTACTAAATAAATTAAGTATATCTGCGCGGACACTAATTAAGGGTGGTTCTCCGATGTGCGTAAGTGGATAAATCGCCTGTTAAGGGACCGCTTTGGGTGAGACTTCAGCCTGCGCTACACACGTTGTTGCCGAAAGGGCTAGTTGTGTAGGGTTTTGTTGGTTGGCACAACTAACTCCGAGCTTAGGTCAGGACCCCCTAAGTAACAAATGGTTTTGTTTCTGGGACTGGGATATGCTTGAAGGAGATGTGTGATGTCGCATCACTAGAATCCAACCAAGAAAGAAATTGAAAAGTGGTTGGATTAGAAGATTCACGAGTTCATGGTGCAAGAAAATAGGAATCCACGCCTATAAAAGGAACAATGGTTGAACATATATATGTATACATACATACACGATATCTTCGTATGCACCTTCCCCATTGAACTGTATGAGTGTTTAGCTAAATTGACAACTCGCCAAGGAAGGTGGATGCTTGATAATCCTATATTGTGGACTCCTAAATTAGTGTGACGATTAGAAGCCTATAAAAACCAGATCGTGTAGGTTGTTGATCACTAGATCGATCAAATTATAGGATAATTTGTGACAGAGTTTACAGTTGATACCTCAGTCAGCTACAATGAAGCAGAGCAAAGATTTCTCAAAGGACCATAAGGTAACTATTTAAGATCTTTGAATACTTGGATTAAAATGTTGTTGTGTGAAAAATGGGTGATGCCATTACCTTGATGTTCGGATCTACGCAAAGTGGACAACTCTTTAGAAACTGTGAAGGATCAAGACCGAAGTATAGTCCATTAATTGGACCTCCTTTAAGTGATAATGAATGGGCATAACGAACTCCTCAATGAAGCTCTTTTCAGCTAATCACTTAGGGGTTTCCTCAAATAAATCATCTTTCCACTCCACATCCACTGCATACACCTTCACCCACACCTCCATCTCCACCAACATCATCTGCCATGGCGAACATGATGAAGCTGTCGATCTTCAAAGGCATAGGGAGTGAGGATACAAAGCAATTTTGGTTTGTTGTGAAGATTGTGTGGAAAATGCAACAAATTACAGATGGAAATATAAAGAAGCATAGTTGATTACCGCTCTGCAGGATCACGTGCTCACTAGGTATATTAAGTATTGTTCTGATAATCCTCTTGCGTAGCTAGTAGATACCAAGGCAGCTCTAAACAAGAAGTTTAGTAAGCCCAAGTAAAACTCATAGTCAGTAGTTAGATTTAAATAAATCATGATGAGGGTCGATGAAACACTGTGGGAATTAGATCAAAGGCTAAAGTGTCAGATTCTAGAAGCTAACATGTAGCTCACAGATGGTCAGCATCATGAATGGTTTATAGCTTAGCTTCCACCCCACGTGAGAATTGCTTTGTCACAAAAAAAGATAGGAACACATGCAAAGGCCTTGGAAATCAAAATGAGGTTGCATGCAACACCTATTCAAAATGTGACCTTGGGGGTTCAGCAGATCCATTCTCAGCTACAAAGTCTCTGCTTAGAATTGCAGAGCTTGAAGAAGGACCAGGAGACTAAACCAAAGGTGTGCGTGGAAGTATGGTGTTTGAAGTGAAAGGACCAAGGGCACAATAAATATCACTGCCCAATGTACGGGAATTATATTACAGGAGGGAGGCCAATTCCCCTGAGGCCAAAAGCCCCAACAGGATCGAGCTCGGGGGCTGTGCTATGGTGTGCTATTTGCTAGGTTGCTAGAAAACATGTGACAGACAACTCTCATCTACCTCAAAAATTCATCTAGACACCTAAGCAGTTGTTTTATACCTTCTGCAAATATTTGGGCCACGATGAGCGCCACTATCACAACTATGAGTTGATGATGGACATAACACCTACATACCTGATGCAAGCATAAACCCAGCCTCTAGACTAGGCCGCCAGAGGAGTGCGTGGAGCTTATCAGGGGAGAGGACGAGGTTGCGAAGGAGGGCCTGGTAGAGGCTGAGGTCAGGTTATCTGTTACAACTACAAGATACCAGGGCATTATGCATGGGAGTATCAGAATCAAACATGCCCGTCATGTCAATACTCCAGCAAGTTTGACCACACTATAGAAGAATGCCCCATGTTGATAGCTACGATGCAAGATAAGAAGGTGCAACCTCAACAACCTACACAGAACTTACAAATGATGAGAGTTGAGCACCGCGAGGAGGATCAAAGTGTAAATATAGTGTTGAGAAGAGGAATAATAATTGGTGATGACAAAGGAAAACAACCTGAAGAAGATGGATGGGTCCGCAAGGTCCCGGAGAAGGAAGTTGGTTTCGATCTAGCACACACCAATGAAACTTTTATGGAATCCAAGAAGAGCTTTGCTGAGATCTCCAACTCAGGAAGCCATAACAAGGAGCAAGAAACCAACGCGACCATAGAAGTTGATCCCTCTATGCTCACTACATTCTTGGAAACCTGCATAAAACATTTGCACAATAGAAAAGTTGTGGAGGGATTGCAGGAGTTAATAAACAAATGTGATAGTAAGGAGAAGGTCCCTGATGGACATAGGGTGGTTAGGAAAATTGGCAAACATAAGGCAAGAACATGGTGCGAGATGAGGCTTACCACACAGATAGGTGATTATAAGATGGACCAGGTCATCCTAGATTTGGGGTCTGATGTGAACGTTTTTCCGAAGAAAATATGGGAAAGGATGGGGAGACCTACACTACAGTGGTCTCTCATTTAGCTCAGAATGGCAAACTAGCAGAAAATCATCCCTATGGAATGATTATACGGAATCACAGTTGATATAGAAGGTGCTAGAGCGATGGCTGACTTTGAGGTGATAGAGATCGTAGATGATAATAATACATACCCTACGCTCTTGGGAATTAACGAGGCCATTGACATGAATAAGGTCATCAATATGAAAAAGAGGACAATTTCGTTTAAAAGTAAATAGCTTCGGGTTGTAATGCATTTGGACCCTGCAGAAGGAGCACACTACACTAAACCTATCCGCAATTATGAAGAAAGTGAGGATGAATTGGACCAGATTTATAAAATAACAGCGTGAGACCAAGACTAGATCAACCCGATGGCAGATGGAAGGATTATCTGGGACCGGGAGAGTTCCTGCACCAATAATTCAGATGAAGAATTGGAACATTGGCAGAATCGCCTGCATGAAGTATCTATGTTGCGTTGCAATATGATGACGAAATCATTGTGTTGTGTTTCATCAGAGGTAAGGAATCTACGTTATTATGATAGTTTTACTAACATAGAAAAGTTTTTGGATACATTTGAGCGCAAATACCCTGAGGATCACTGCTTCCAAGAATTAGACTTGGCACTGCATGCTACACCCACATGATGGTGGGGTATGCACAAGGATAACTTTGATGGATGGTGGGATTACAGAAGGATGATTAGGTTACAGTTTGGGAATTATAATACCAGAATGATTGAGAAAAATGATGATAGGGATGATTCGCGTGATCATCTAGCGAAATGGACTAAAGCGTGGGGGACAGAATTGTAGCCGGAATGGGTACACACTTTTTGTCATACTTTAGATACCATTCCCATGAGTTGCTATCTGGAAACGAAGCTCCACCATGGCACCGCAGATCAGGATATATTAAGGGAAGTATTCTTATTGACCTTTAGCTTTGAAGATGGCTTCGCGAGCATCAATGAAGCGCTACAAGAAATTAAGGTAGTTATGTTTCGAATGCCGGAAGAACCTATGGAATGGGTTCAACCAGATTAGAGCACCTAGCTATGCCATGCGCTGGAATGATATAACATGACGTTGAAGAGGAGGATGAAGATCCAATAAATATTAACATTCCATAGGAAGAAGGGAATCGCGAAGTCGAGGGCCCACAAATAGACAACCCAGACATCATCGCACCATTGAAGACAAAGCAAGTAAATATTAGTACTGAAGCAGAACCAAAGTTTGCAAAGATTGGAGATTATTGGGAAGATGCTACTGTGGATAAAGTTTTTGAGTTACTCCATGAATATCAGGATCTCTTCCATATGAAGTTCTCAGATTTAAAGGGCATAATTGGCAATTTAAGTGTTATGAAGATTACTCTGAAGTCGGATGCGAAGCATATTACTCAAAGGCTATATCGCCTTAATCCTAAATACAAGGAAACGATTCACCAAGAGTTAAATAATATGCTGGAGGCAGGCATCATAGAACCTATGGAGGAATCTGATTAGGTGAGCCCGATGGTGGTTCAGGAGAAGAAGCAGAAGGGCAAGATAAGGATTTGCGTAGATTTGTGGAAGCTTAATGATGCCTGTGTCCAAGATCCATTCCCGATGTTGTTTACTGATGAAATACTGGATAATGTTGGAGGTCAGGAGGCATATTCATTTACTGATGGGTTTTCTGGGTATCATCAGATCAAAATTATGCCAGAGGATAGGAGCAAAACAACTTTTGCCAAGGAATGGGGTTGTTTCCAGTACACTGTGATGTTGTTTGGACTTAAGAATGGGCATGCGATATTTTCTCGCATATTCATCACAACATTCAAAAAGTTCATTCATAAGTTCCTAGAAGTATAATTTGACAATTGGATGGTATTCGGATTAGTAAAACACCATGTAGCAAGTCTGTGCTTGATGTTGGATACATGTCAACGTTACTAGATCGTGCTGAATTTGAAGAAATGCTTATTCTGTGTTCCCTTCAGGATTTTGCTAGGTCATGTGGTATGCAAGTAAGGATTGATGGTGGACCCTACAAAGATTGTACTAATTGTGAATTTAGAGGCCCCGAAGAACATTAAAGAACTACACGCGATGCTGGGACATACAAAATCTTACATGAAGTTCATCAAAGCTTATGCTCAAATTACTGTGCCCATAGAGAAACTGCTGAAAAAGGATGCAACATTCGATTGGGATGAAGAGTGTCAGCATAGCTTGGATGTATTAAAAGAGAATATGGTCACTGCACCGATCTTGGTATTCCTTGATTGGAAAAAGGAGTTTCATGTACATGTTGATGCATCTTGCATTGTGTTGGGTGCAGTTCTAACACAGTCCGATGAAGGAGAAATGGAGCACCCTATAGCCTTCACGAGTAGGAAGCTATCAAAGGTCGAGAAGAATTACTCAATGACTAAGCGCAAAGGATTGGACATGGTGTACACACTTCAAAAGTTCAAGTGATCCGGATTTAAACAGGAACGCAACAAATTACAGAGATAACCATATACACAAAGATGCAGCGGAAATAATAATTCATTTCATTATTGGAAAATACTGAAATATGCTTACAACCAGAAATGGAAATAAACTAGCTAGGGTGATGGTAGCTTATCTCTGAGAAGAGATGTGATGGCTACATGCCTCTGAACTGTGTTACAATGAGGCTCGAAGGCCTATTTATTGTTGAGAAACAATGGAAAACCCTTAACATTCCAAAACCTAACCCTAGGAGATGAAACGCCAAACTGTGGGCCCCGTTTGGGGGTAAGTTGGTACATCAACTTCCCAGGGTCATAAATTTGGCATATGATCTCTATTTGACGCGTACAATAGCTCATTAGAAAGACCTATCCGAGCACTATCATTGTTGGATTCCCCAAAAAACGTCGTTTAGGGCCTCAAAACGGCTCTGGAAGTTCAGGACCCGAAAAACTGCTAAAAATAGTAAGTTGTGCTACAATTAAGGAAACTGAAAATGCTGAGAAAGACAATGGTGGGGGTCCAGGTGGACTTGGCAGGTGGCCACCAATATCCACCTGGATCATTCCTCCCCCCTTAGGAAGCAATGGTCCCCATTGCGTTGAGCTCCTCCATGAGATGAGGAAACTTCTGCTGAACTTGTTCCCTGGTGAGCCACTTGCCCTGCTGAAGGAGTTGGCCTACTTTGACAACTTGATACAGTTGGATATTCTGTTGGCGAGTGTTCTTGATCTATGTGTCCATGATCCAATCAGTTGCAGCTTGTTCCATGCAATCTGGATTTAATTCTGTGGGTTTGAGCTGTTCTCACTACAACAAAACCAGCGATTATCGTCCCTTTTTACTTCTTTTTTTGCATCTAGAGCCCATTTTTGGTGCTATTTGCATCCATTTATCAAATATGGTGCAAAACTTGACACAAAATTTGCATCAAGTTTTGCACCAAATCTTACACCAAGTTTAGCACCAGGTATTGCAATAGGTTTTGCACCACGTTTTGCACCAAATTTTATGCCAAGTTTTATGTCATCCTTTACACCAGGTTTTGTTCCAGGTTTTGCATCAAGTTTGGCACCTAATTTTGTTTGACATACTTTTGCATCCTCATTTGCATCCACTTTTTGCACCTACACTTGCATCAACTTTTGCATCGACTTTTGCATCCTTTTTTGCATCCTTTTTTAAATCATTTTTTGCATCCATTTGTGCATCCCTTTTGCGCCAAGTTTTACATCGTGTTTTGTGTCTAGTTTTGCATAAAATTTTGCATCTACTTTTGTTGCATCCACTTTTCCCTCTTGTTTGGCATCCATATTTACATCCTCTTTTGCATCTATTATTGTACCCACTATTGCATCTAATATTTTTGTGCCACAATTAGCGCCTAGTTTGGCACCTCCTTTTGCACCTACTTTTGATTATAATTTTTCATCCACGTTTGCATCCTCATTTGCGTCTAGGTTTTCATCAACTACTACATCTATTTTTGCATCCCTTTTTGTATCCAATTTTGGACCGGGATTTGCATCGGGTTTTGTGTCTCGTTTTGCATCGACTTCTATTGCATCCACTTTTGCACACAATTTTGCATCCACTGTTGCACCCATTTTAAATTTCACTTTTTGCATCCCTTTTTACATCTTCATTTGCATCATACTTTGATTCTTTTTTTACATCTATCATTACATCCAATTTTGTTATGCCACAATTTGCACCATGTTTTGCACTCACTGTTGTATCCACGTTTGCTTCCAATTTTGCATCCATGTTCACATCCTCTTTTGCATCAAATATTGCATCTATTTTTGCATCCACTTTTATGTCAGGTTTATGCATTGGGTTTTGCATCTCGTTTTTTATCTACTTTTGCATCTACTTACATTATATCCATTTTTTGCATCCAATTTTGTTTTGCCTGTTGCATCAATGTTTGCTTCCACTTTTACATCCATTTTTGCATCTTATTTTGCATATTTTTTGTCTATTGTTACATCCACTTTTGTTGCACCATATCTTGCGCCTACCATTGCAACCACATTTGCTTCCACGTTTGCATCCCCTATTGCATCCACTTTTGTTTCATCCATTTTTGCATATACTTTTGTTTCCGTTGTTGCATCCACATTTGTTTCACCACAATTCGTGCCAAGTTTTACACCTACCATTGGACCCATGTTTGCTTCCACTTTTGCCTTCATGTTTGCATCCAAGTTTGCATTGACAACTGCATCTACTTTTGCATCCACTTTTGTGTCAGGTTTTTTATGTTGTTGTGCATCTACTTATGTTGTATCCACTTTTCATCCAATTTTACTTCTATTGTTGCCCCCATTTCTATGTTTGCTTTTGCATCCCTTTTCCAACACTCATCATATTTTTTGCATTGATGATATTCCTTATGGCATTGACAATTATGAACAATTGATGACAATGTCAATAATATTGACAATGATGAAAATGAAGATGATGGCGATGACATGAATTGTGATTATGATGATAAAGACGATAGTGGTTACAATGACAATGATGATGATGGCAATGATTATGATGATGACGATGCTAATGACGTTGGCAAATCTTCCCAATTTTAGATGTTGTCATTGTCATAATCATAAGCATTATCTTTGGTGTCATGATCATCATTTTCATCTAGGTCATCATCAAAAACAATAATGGCATGAATGATGATGATGGGTCACAATATAATCAAAGTCAACATAACAATAATAATATAAGGGCACAAAAATAACAATAGTGGGCTTCTATGGGGCACAATAATAACAATATGGGGACAATAAGGGCACACCAATAACAGTAAGGGCCACAATGACACTAGTAATGGGGGAATCACTAGTGTTATAGGGACCTAACATTGTCTATATGGAAACACTGTATAATTTTGAATTTATTTATTGTAGATTTGTACATAGATGGATATTCCTTTCTTTGCATTTATCTTTTAGACTTCTTGCTTTCACCAATTGATTTAGAGCTTATGGAGTCTCAAGTAGCACCAATCCCCTTGCTTCTATTGGATTGAATAACATGATTTCTCTTTTGAAATCCATAATATCTCATTCACATGCTTCCTATTTCTCCCATAAGACTTTAGCATAGACTCCATGATCATGTTTGTGTCCCTCTTAATAACGCACTCCTTGGAAGGGGCCATAAAATCTTTTATTAGGACTAAACTTGGATATCTCTTCTTTCTTGCCCTTTGATTCTTCATTCAATCATACCACCCATCAACTTGTTATTTTTCCATTTTTCTTATAATGACCTTTGTTGTTGGGAAGGTGCCTTTCAAGTTTTTTGTCTTTGCATATAGATACACATAAAGTATCATTATTTTAATCTAATGGACGTGGTTGTTAAAATCACCAATATTTAATTAAATATGCATTATTATACCTTTGCTCAAGTCAACTTCAATTCAAATTCTAACACATGTGTGTATACCCTTCCTTGCTTAGTTTGTATATTGTTGTAAGTCCCCAATATATTTATGTTGGCTTTTGAAAGATCATCTCATCCCAAAATAAGTAGGGGGGATTCAATATTCAAATCCAGAGTGGGGTTGAAGAAATGGATATTGAAGATGGATTCAATTATAGAAACTATCTTTTGAAAAAAGGTTAGTTTTGCCCCAAAAAGAAAGTCCCTCCTTTGAGACCTTGCCACAACTTCCATAGTTGTGAAATTTTACAATAATAGAACCTCTAGAGTAGAGGTTTACCATATACTTAGAACTTAGGTTGGAATTGATTTGATTCTTGAACTCTTTAGATGATGACTAGAGATCATTAAATACATAGTTTGAAGTGTTTGCTTGTAGTTATTAATGAACTTGTTAACCATCCATATATGAATAATTCCCTTGCACATGTGCTTGATTTTGTCAATAATGAAAGAATCCTACTATGTTTTTGGTATATTCGACAAGACTACATCTTTAAAATAAAGAAGATTCAATTCTTAATGCTTTGCAATCCTGTCAGAGGGAGGGACAATCGAAGTCACGCAGGAGGAGGTATTCCCTTTGTTTAGCGAACCTCTACAGAGATAAAGCACTAAATGCAAGATTAACCCCTTGTTTATGTGATAATTAGGGAATATATATCTATTCTCTCAAAGATTAGTCTTATATATTCAAAAAGAATTTCTCATTTATTCTAAATAGCACTTAACACTGTTTATAGAATAATTTCTCACCATTACAATCACAATAATCATTTTTCAAGGCAAAAACTACATCAGAACTTTTTGAATATGCAAGTAGATAATCTCCACAAATGAAGATAAAAACATATTTTGAGCATGTTTAAAGTGGATTAAAATATAATAATAAAAGACACAACAAAAATCTTGATACAATAATAGCTCAAATAATTATCTTTAACAAAAATCTATTAAAAATTACTATAAAATTGTAAAATGAAATTAGCATTAATAAATAATCAATTAATTTATATAAAATCCCAATTTAATAATGAATAATTACTTAATTCTTTAAGTTCCACTTCAAAGAAAGCATTGACACATCAGCTAGAGAAGGGTGCATTATTGTTTTGGAGTAAGAGAAGGGTGCATTATTGTTTCAGAGTTCTATGTCCGTCGCATCAATATTTTATTTGATGTGCCCAATTATTTTTCCAAAGTAAAACTATTATTTAAATACATTTATGTGCCATTAGAGGGAAGTGTCTAAAATTTAAATACATCTTTGAAAGCACCGCGGCTCAAAGCAGACACAGTCCAGACAGTGATAGTAAAGAGCGAGAGCGACGGAGCGCTGAGTTGATCTACAATTATCTTCAACAGGCTGTGTTCAATCGGAATGGAGGATCAATGGAATAGAAAGGAGCTGGACAGTGATAGTAAAGAGCGAGAGCGACGGAGCACTGAGTTGATCTACAGTTATCTTCAACAGGCTGTGTTCAATCGGAATGGAGGAGCAATGGAATAGAAAGGAGCGTTAATTGAACGTAGGGGATGAAACAGTGAAACGGGGCATGCAGGGAAGAAAGACATGAAGAGTCTCTGCGAAGAGTCTCATCGCCAGCAAAAAGTCTCATCGCCAGCAGGCAGTCTCTGCGAAGAGTCTCATAGCCAGCAGAAGAGTCTCATCGCCAGCAGGCCAGGCCTGGCCTTTCATGGCCCATTACCATGGGAAAAAAACCATTTTTCTATGAAAAAAACAGATTAAACGAACGGCAGAAAACACCCCAATCATCTAACACACAGAATCAATGGCTCAGGATCGCACACGTCACATTTTAGGGATGTCTTTCTCAGAGGGAACGCCTTACGGCGTAATTATATTAATTTTTAATCATTTAGGTTTTTAAATAATATTTTCAAGTTTTTAATGTTTTTATTATAAAATTATAAAATTTTCAAGAAAATACAATATGATATTATATAAAACTCACATAGAAAAGAACAGGAAGTAAGCACGGAGTCATACATACGCTGGAAACATGTTAAAGTGATCCACACAGAGTCATAATTACCCTGGCAACATGTTATAGTGATCCATATTTGAGGTTTTGGAGCATGGTTGTGGGACGATAAAAGGAAGGAAGCGCTGTTTTTCCATTTGTTTCTTTCATTTTTACTGTCATAAAGTTGAACCCTTTCCCATGTGACTGCTGCCCTCTGTTGTTGGGTTTGGATTGCAAGATTGAAATGATAACTTCGATCACCTCTCATTTAGAGGCTGCTTAAACCATTGACTGTTCAGAGATAATGGTCGAAACCGCATTTCAATGGAATACAACACGAAACTAACAAATTTACATCTAAATTGGAAATTGGTATTTTCGTAGCGGTTTGAGTAGTTCATGAAGAACAAAGGAGAAAACCAAAGGGTACAATTCTTCTGTACCATTAGCAATGAAATGATTAACAGATGTTCTCAACGGGGAATAACAGAAAATGCACGTCACTTGTTTGACAAAAAACGCTAACGACATACAATATCATGGAACATCATGCTTTCTGGTTATCTACGGAATTGGATTGGAAGAATAGAAAATGCACGCCAGGAAATACTGCCTGAAAAGGACATGGTTTCTTGGACTAAGATGATTGTTGGTTTTGCTCGAAATGGACAACTGGAGCAAGCAAGCAACGTGTTTGACAAAATGCCTGAGCGGAATATTGTTACTTGGAATGTGATTCTAGCTGCATATGTCAGGAATAGTAAATTAGAGGACGGCCAAAACTTGTTCGACAAAATTCCTGAACGAAATGTAGTTTCATGGAATACAATGATAGCAGGATATGCTCAGATTGGACGCATGGAGGATGCACGCCAATTATTTGAGAAAATGCCCAAACGAGATGTTGTGTCATGGACTTCGGTTATTACCGGATATGCCAAGAATGGATGCTTTCAAGAGTCATTGGATCTCTTTTCCTGTATGCATGAGGGGTGTGTTTACCGGAACTAATTTACATTCACCGGTGTTTTGAGTGCATGTGCCAGCCTTGAAGTCTTGCTACCAGGCAAGCAGGTCCATGCTGACAGTATTAAAATGGGTTTTCAATTTGATATTTCTGTGGGTAATGCAGCAATTAACATGTATGCCAAATGTGGAAGCATAGATAATGCACGGCAACTGTTTGATACAATGCCTGAACGAGATGTAGTTTCGTGGACTTCAGTGATCGCAGGATATGCCCGGAATGAGCATGGCAAAGATGCATTGGAATTCTTTGCCCGAATGCTTAGTACTGGTACAATGCCTAACCAGTCCAACCTAACTTGTGTCCTGGGCATATGCACGAGCCTAGCAGCCCTTGAAGATGGCAAGCAAATCCATGCTCACACTGTCAAAACTGGTTTTGTGTCAAATGTAAACGTGGGCAATGTCCTTGTTAGTATGTATGCGAAATGTGGGGAAATTGATGATGCGCGCCTGTTCTTTGAGAGGATGTGTGAAAGTAATGTGCTGTCATGGAATTCTATGATTGTGGGATATGCAGAGAATGGAAGAACAGATGAGGCACGGCAGCTCTTTGATGAAATGCCTGAAAGATATGTGGAATCTTGGAATGTGATGATTGTGGGATATGCTCGGAATAAAAAAACATTTGATGCCCGGGTACTATTTGAGAAAATGCCTGAGGCAAATGTCATATCATGGACTACTGTCCTTACAGGATATGTTCAGAATGGACAAGATGAGGAAGCCCTGCAGCTTTTTTCTCGAATGGGACAATCTTGTGTGAAACCTAATAACTCCACCTGGGCAGTTGTTTTAAGTTCATGTGCTGGCCTAGCAACCCTGGAACAGGGCAAACAGGTTCATGCTCAAATAATCAAAGTGGGATTCGAGTCAGATGTTTTTGTGAGAAGTGCCATAGTTGATATGTATGCTAAATGTGGGAACCTAGATGATGCACGGCTATCATTTGATAAAATTTACAAACCTGACACGGTCTTATGGACCACAATTATATCAGCATATGCTCAGCATGGACATGGCAGGGAGGCATTACTACTCTTTGAAGAAATGCAACAAGCAGGCTTGACTCCAAATCACGTTACATTTCTTGGTGTTCTGGCTGCATGTAGTCATACAGGCCTAGTGGACAAAGGCTGGCACTATTTCTTATCCATGAGTCAGCATCATGGTATTAGACCAAGAGTTGTTGGCATTATGTTTTCTGGTATGACTGTATGTTACAGATGTTGTACTTGATGGCAACTCCAGTGGCAAGACTCTCAGTTTGTTGAAAATTAAGAAGGATGCAGGAAACCAGTTCAGGAGGTGCGTACCCGCAGGTACACCATGCAGGGTCCGCGTCCAGAGACGCTGGCCAGCCATTCAAGGGGTGCGTCCACCCAATGCACACATTTCAAGGCAGAGAAAAAGCATGTGGGGGTTTCTTGTGTGGTATCTAGCCGACGGTTTTGTGTTTCTATGGTGTCGGCTCGTGGTATTGTTCCATGTTTTGGGGAGGAGCTTGCCTATATAAAGCAAAGGAGTTCATTTGGATTGAGCATTTGTCTTTGGTTGAATATCTTATTTGGTGAGATCTAGTCCAGATCTAAGAGGGCGAATCTTCTAATGGACTGTGATCTCTATGGCGCATGATCAGATCTGTAGATCTGACTGTTTGGGTTAGTCTTGAAGTCTTCATATCATTTATATCTGAAGGGACGCAGGTTCAGTGGAAGAAAAGTGCACCGGGACGCAGGTACTGTAAAGGGCAAGTGCGCCGAGACGCAGCACAGTAGAGAGAGACCTGCGTGGGGACGCAGGGCGATCAAGGTTCAGGTGCGTCTCTGAAGCAGAAGGACGCGGCGCGATAGTGTTTTCAGGTGCGTCTCTGTAGCGAAAGACGTGGCGCGATAGTATCTTTGGGTGCATCCCTGAAGCAACAGAACGCAGAGCAGTCAAAGGAACAGTTCGTGGGCATGCAGTGGAGCAGAAGGATATCTGTGTGTGGACGCAGAGTAGCAGAAGGTTAACGGCGTCTGGTCGCAGGCCACAGAAAGAAAAACTGCGTCTCTGTTTTAAGATGTTCTGTTGATTGAATTTCTCTATTGATAAGGTGTTCTGGGTTAGTTCTGTTGTTGCTGATCTGATATCTGTTATGTACTTGTTGATTATCTGATGCTTTATGAAGAGAAGTAGGGGGTTGTAGCTCCCTTCCAGGAGTAGACTGGAAAACGAGAGAGAGAGAAAGAGTTGTAGCTCTCTGTAGGTTGCAGCCTGCGTACTGGTAAAGGACTGCACCAGTACAAAATCATTGTAAAAGAAGTTTCTAAATTGAAAGAAGATAGAGACATATTGCAGGAGGTGGTTTTCACCCACATTGGGTTTCCACCTTACATCTTGTGTTCTTTGGTGTGACTATCTGTTTTTCATGCTCATTATTTTATGGTACTGACATGCTAAAATAATTCAAAGATCAAATAAGGAAGATTTATTAAATTGCTAGATAATACTGATTCACCCCCCCCCTCTCAGTATTATTTCCAACAATTGGTATCGGAGCAGGTCCTTCAGAGAAGCTTGATCGCTTGAAGGTAGATCGTTCATCATGAGCAACTACGAGAGAGAAGCATCAATCAGGCCACCGATTTTTGATGGGACAAACTTCAATTATTGGAAGGTAAGAGTTACTGCATATCTTCAATCTCTTGGTACAGAAGTTTGGGACATTGTAGAAACAGGCTATGCTTTTCCTTCAGCTACTCCTACAGATCCAGCTGAGAAAAAGAAGTATGAAACAAATGCAAAAGCAGTCAGTACTCTATTAGGAAGTATATCCCAAACAGAATTCATGAAGGTAATGCACTTCAAATCAGCAAAAGAGATATGGGACAAAATGGTCACAAGCTATGAAGGAGATGAATAGGTAAAACAAGCTAAACTTCAAACTCTCAGGATTCAATATGAGACTCTCAAGATGTATAATGATGAAAGTGTTGCTAATTATTTTCTTCGGGTAGATGAGATTGTTAATTGTATGAAAAATTTGGGTGAAGAAATAAAAGAGGCTATAGTAGTTCAAAAGATTCTAAGATCATTATCCCCCAAGTTTGAATCTAAAGTATCTGCAATAGAAGAAAAGGAAAATCTCCGTGTTCTCACTATGTCTCAGCTACATGGAATTCTAACTGCTTATGAAATGAGAAAGGGAGGTCCATTAGACAGAAGGGAAGCTGCTTTTAAGGCATCAGGCAAAGAAGATTACTATGAAGCAAGCCATGTTCCAGAAGAAGAGGAAGAAGAATCAAATTTTGTCAGAAATCTTCAAAGGGGTTCTGGAAGGTTCAGAGGTAAGCTACCTTTCAAATGCTTTGCTTGTGGAAGAGTAGGTCATTATGCTGCAAAATGTCCTTATAAGGATAAAGGAAAGGAACCTGCTAGATGGAACAAGAAACAAAGTGCAAATAAGAAAAGCTACTACACCCATGAAGATAGTGATGGTTTATCAAATAGTGATGAAGATGAACAAGGTAATAAATATAAGTTGTTAATGGCATTTGAAGATGATGATTATGAGGATGTTGTAGATGTGAATAACCTCTATGATGAAATTACTAGACTCAAGAGATGTATAGAAGAAAAGAATGTGATCATTGATACTCTACAATTTCAAATTGATGAAAAAGAAAAACATCTTGAAAAACTAGAAGGTGAAATTGTTGGTCTCAGAAAAGAAATTGAGAAAACAAAAGCTATTAATCTTAAGTTTGTCAAAGGATCTGAAACTTTGGATGAGATTATCAATGTGCAGCGGTCTCCTCTAAACAAGACAGGTTTGGGTTACAATGGAGAAACCTCTCAAGCATCCACCTCAAAAAGTTATCTTGATGCGGCAAGAAGAAATGAGCAGAAGAACAATGAAGAT
Source organism: Pinus tabuliformis (assembly GCA_031772625.1). Lineage (NCBI taxonomy): Eukaryota > Viridiplantae > Streptophyta > Pinopsida > Pinales > Pinaceae > Pinus > Pinus tabuliformis. The sequence continues at coordinate 842,342,939 of CM062809.1, read as the reverse complement.
AATCAGGTAAAGCAGGGACAAAATACAAACAGAAACTATCAGGGGCAATCCATCTTAAGGGTGAACAAAAGCTACAACCAGCCACAGGTAAAATCTTCTCAGTTTGGTTCAAGAATAGATGAAAATAGAAATTACAATCAGTTGGCAGGTAGATTCAATAACCGCAGAAGCTTCTTCAATGGACAATGTTTTTCTTGCCATAATTTTGGTCACAAAGCAGCTCAATGTGTTGCATATAAAACAATCATGACTAGGGAAGCTCAAAAACAAAGAAGTATGACAGGGATAACAAAAAGGACCTATAACAACTTTTCGGTTCTTGAAAATGAAGTCGAATGTTCTATTTGCAATAACTTTGGTCATGAAGAATCTGAATGCAGGAGCAGGTTTCAGCAGAAAAAGGAGCAAGCCTCAAGCACCAAAACATGGAGAATAAAGGAACCTCAAACAGAAAGATGTGGAATAGCATTTTATGCAGAGGGACAGGAAAATCTATGGTACATTGACAGTGGATGTTCGAAGCATATGACAGGTGATAAAGAAAAACTTGAATCTTATTCTGTTCTAGAAAAAGGAAAGAAAGTCTCTTTTGGAAACGATACTCCTGCAATTATAAAAGGAAAAGGCATTGCTCAGTTAAAAGGAAAGGTCAAGGCTGGAAATGTTTTGTATGTTGATGGATTAAAGCATAATCTTCTAAGTGTCAGCCAGATGTGTGATCAAAGGACCGAGGTTATTTTCAGATCGAATGGATGTTTTGTTCGTGATCTTGATACAGGTAAAACAGTACTCAAAGGCAAAAGAACTCCAAATAATCTGTACATATTTGAAGAAGGACAACAACAATGCTATCTGAGCAAGGATGAAGAGCACTGGTTATGGCATCGAAGGTTGGGACATCTAAGCTTCTCACAAATAAGGAAAGCATGCAAATATCAGGCAGTTCGCGATCTTCCAGATATCAAAATTCCCGACAACACCATATGCAGATCATGTCAGTTTGGAAAACAAACCAGGACTAACTTTCCAGAGAAGGAAGGATCAGCTAGCATGCCTCTTGAGCTAGTACATACAGATACATGTGGTCCATTCAGGAAAAGAACACCTAGAGGAGAGGAATACTTGATATTATTTATTAACGATTTCTCCAGGTTTGTCTGGTTAGGACTTATGAAGCACAAAGATGAAGCTTTCGAAAAATTCAAATCCTTCAAAGCCTTGGTTGAAAATGAATCAGGTCACAAAATTAAGTGCCTCAGATCCGACAGAGGTGGGGAATTTACTTCAAATGAATTTTTCGATTTCTGTGATGAACATGGCATAAGGAGAGAATTCTCTACAGCTAGAACTCCTCAGCAAAATGGAGTTGTTGAAAGAATGAACAGAACAATCCAACAAATGGCTCGTGCTATGCTTGATGAATCAGGAACTCCTGCAACTTTCTGGGGTGAAGCTGCACATGCTGCGGTTATTATTCTCAACAAGACAAATGTCCGGGTAAACAGCACTCAAACTCCTCATGAGCTCTGGAGTGGTAAAACTCCTTCGGTAAAGCACTTCAAAATCTTTGGGAGCAAATGCTATATCAAGAATACTGATGAGCAGCTTGGCAAACTTGAACCTAGAGCAGATGAAGGCATTCTTCTTGGTTACTCTCCACATAGCAAAGCATACAAGTGCTACAATAAAAGACTTGGCAGAATTGTTGACAGCATTGATGTTGTGGTTGATGAGAAGGGATACATTCCTAGGCAAGTACATCGGGAAGATATCGAAGAAGATGAAGGCTACCCTCAAAGACAGAATGATGAAGAAGAAGAACCTCAAGAAGAACTAGAGGAGAAAACAAGAATAGAAGAGAAAACTCCATCCAGATATGTTCAGAAGAATCATCCAGAATCTCAGATTGTGGGGTAGAAAGAAGCAGGTGTACAAACAAGAAGAACAGTTGCAGAAGCCTCAAGCTATTTGGCATTACTATCCTCTACTGAACCACAAAATGTGAAAGAAGCATGCAAAGATGAATGTTGGGTAAAAGCAATGGATGAAGAACTTAAGCAAATCGAAAAGAACAACACTTGGGAGCTGGTTCCTAGACCAAAGGATAAGAATGTTATCGGAACAAAATGGGTCTTCAAAAATAAATTGAATGAAAATGGAGAAGTAATTAGAAACAAAGCCAGACTTGTTTGTAAAGGGTATGCGCAGCAAGAAGGAATAGACTTTGAAGAAACTTTTGCTCCTGTTGCAAGACTTGAGGCCATCTGAATGTTCCTTGCTCTCTCAAGTTTTCAAAACTTCAAAGTATTTCAAATGGACGTGAAATCAGCCTTTCTGAATGGAGACTTGGAAGAAGAAGTGTACGTTGAACAGCCAGATGGGTTCATTCTTGGAAATGATCCAAATCTTGTATGCCGATTGAAAAAGGCTCTCTATGGTCTCAAACAAGCTCCAAGGGCTTGGTACTACCGGTTGGACAAATATCTTCATCAACAAGGTTTTTCAAAAGGTTCAGCAGATAGCAATCTGTATATAAAAGTTGAAAATGACAAATTGCTAATACTTGTTGTGTATGTAGATGACATTATTTTTGGCAGCAATGAAGAAGCTATGAGTCAAAGTTTTGCCTCGGTCATGCAGAAAGAATTTGAAATGTCCTTGCTAGGAGAATTGACATATTTCCTTGGTTTGCAAATCCAACAAAAGGAAGGAGGAATCTTTTTATCTCAAACCAAGTATCTCAAACAGATTTTGAAGAAATATGGCATGGAAGATGCAAAACCAGTATGTACACCCATGGTCATAGGATGTAGTCTCAGTGCAAATGATGAATCTGCAGTAGTACATCAACCAACCTACAGATCTATGATTGGAAGTTTACTATATTTGACAGGTACCCGACCGGACATCATGCATGCAGTTGGAATAATTGGAAGATTTCAGGCAAATCCAAAGGAGACTCATCTTCAGGCAGTAAAGAGAATCTTCAAATATCTTCAAGGGACTCAAAATTATGGCTTATGGTATCCTAGAGATACAGATCTTTCTCTTCATGCTTATACAGATGCAGATTGGGCCGGAAGCGTGGATGACAGGAAAAGCACAAGTGGTGGTGTGTTCTTTATGGGTTCCAGACTGGTATCTTGGTTCAGCAAGAAACAGAGTTTGATCGCCTTGTCTACAGCTGAAGCGGAATATGTTGCTGCTGCATCTTGTTGCACCCAACTTCTTTGGATGATGCAGACTTTGCAGGATTTTCAAATCACTTGTACACCACCAATCCCCATCTTATGTGATAATACAAGTGCAATCAACATCTCAAAGAACCCTGTTATGCATTCAAAAACCAAGCACATACCAATCAAGTACCATTTTCTCCGGGAACAAGTGCTTGAACAGAAAGTCAAGTTGGAGTATGTTCCTTCCAAGGAACAAGTTGCTGATATTCTCACCAAACCATTGCCCAGGGACACGTTTGAATACCTCAGGCAAACGCTGGGGGTTGTTGATGCATCATCTTATTGTTGAACATCTTCTTATTGGTGGTACAGGCTCAGGGGGAGCACATAATGCATTGTTGGCATTATGGAGAAGGAGATCTTGGAAATAGCTGCAATATGTCTCTATCTCTTTCATGGTGGATCTCTGGTTATTTGTTGCAGATCTGGAGGAGCATGAGCTTAGGGGGAGCATACCCTTTGCCCTTGATGTCAAAGGGGGAGAATGAAGCTGAAGTTTGTAAGGTTGCCATCAAGTCCAAAGGGGGAGATTGTTGGCATTATGTTTTCTGGTATAACTGTATGTTACAGATGTTGTACTTGATGGCAACTCCAGTGGCAAGTCTCTCAGTTTGTTGAAAATTAAGAAGGACGCAGGAAACCAGTTCAGGAGGTGCGTACCCGTAGGTACACCATGCAGGGTCCGCGTCCAGAGACGCTGGCCAACCGTTCAGGGGGTGCGTCCACCCAGTGCACACATTTCAAGGTAGAGAAAAAGCATGTGGGGGTTTCTTGTGTGGTATCTAGCCGACGGTTTTGTGTTTCTATGGTGTCGGCTCGTGGTATTGTTCCATGTTTTGGGGAGGAGCTTGCCTATATAAAGCAAAGGAGTTCATTTGGATTGAGCATTTGTCTTTGGTTGAATATCTTATTTGGTGAGATCTAGTCCAGATCTAAGAGGGCGAATCTTCTAATGGACTGTGATCTCTATGGCGCATGATCAGATCTGTAGATCTGACTGTTTGGGTTAGTCTTGAAGTCTTCATATCATTTATATCTGAAGGGACGCAGGTTCAATGGAAGAAAAGTGCGCCGGGACGCAGGTACTGTAAAGGGCAAGTGCGCCGAGACGCAGCACAGTAGAGAGAGACCTGCGTGGGGACGCAGGGCGATCAAGGTTCAGGTGCGTCTCTGAAGCAGAAGGACGCGGCGCGATAGTGTTTTCAGGTGCGTCTCTGTAGCGAAAGACGCGACGCGATAGTATCTTTGGGTGCGTCCCTGAAGCAACAGAACGCAGAGCAGTCAAAGGAACAGTGCGTGGGCACGCAGTGGAGCAGAAGGATATCTGCGTGTGGACGCAGAGTAGTAGAAGGTTAACGGCGTCTGGTCGCAGGCCACAGAAAGAAAAACTGTGTCTCTGTTTTAAGATGTTCTGTTGATTGAATTTCTCTATTGATAAGGTGTTCTGGGTTAGTTCTGTTGTTGCTGATCTGATATCTGTAGTGATCTATATCTGTTATGTACTTGTTGATTATCTGATGCTTTATGAAGAGAAGTAGGGGGTTGTAGCTCCCTTCCAGGAGTAGACTGGAAAACGAGAGAGAGAGAGAGAGTTGTAGCTCTCTGCAGGTTGCAGCCTGCGTACTGGTAAAGGACTGCACCAGTACAAAATCATTGTAAAAGAAGTTTCTAAATTGAAAGAAGATAGAGACATATTGCAGCAGGTGGTTTTCACCCACATTGGGTTTCCACCTTACATCTTGTGTTCTTTGGTGTGACTATCTGTTTTTCATGCTCATTATTTTATGGTACTGACATGCTAAAATAATTCAAAGATCAAATAAGGAAGATTTATTAAATTGCTAGATAATACTGATTCACCCCCCCCTCTCAGTATTATTTCCAACAAGAGTGGAGCACTATGTCTGCATGGTAGATATTCTTGGTCGTTCAGGGCACTTGGATGAAGCAGAGGACCTTATCAACTCCATCCCTTATGAGCTTGATGCTATTCTGTGGAAGGCCTTGCTTGGTGCTTGCAGAGTCCATGGAAATCTTGATATAGGCAGACGTGCAGCAGAACACCTTTTTGATTTGGAACCTCAAAATGCAGCTGCCTATGTCTTGCTGTCAAATATTTATGCTGCTGCAGGCAAGTGGGATGATGTTGCAAAGGTGAGAAGAATGATGAAAGATAGGGAGGTAAAGAAGAATCCTGGATGTAGTTGGATTGAAATCAAGAATGTGGTGCACAAATTTGTTGTAGGAGATAGATCACACCCACAGTCAGAGAGAATTTATGCAATGCTGGATCACTTGTCTAAGCGGATGAAGGAGGCAGGATATATGCCTGACACAAAATCTGTACTGCTTGATGTGGAGGAGCAGCGCAAGTAATAGAGTTTCGTTGTCACCACAGTGAGAAGCTGGACGTTGCCTTAGGGCTTGACAATACAGTTCCATGGTTGCTTACTTGTATAGTCACAAACCTTTGAATTTGTTGTGATTGCCACAACAAATTCATCGGGGGTGAAATTGTTGCTCTTGATGCATACTGATTCCATTATCTCAATTGTGGAATTTGATTTTCGGGGGATTATGATTTATCTATGATAATAATTTAAACTCCCCTCATTCATTAATTCTTCATTTATGATGTAATATTGGAGAAATGACAACAGGTTCAAAACTGCAAAATATTATCTGATATATAAACGGTGCCATCAACAACACAGACCTGTTTATTTTTAAATCAAGGTACAGGATTTATGTGAGAACACTTCTCAAATGGCATGTCACCTTTAGGACAACTTTTCATGCCATTCTTAGTATAAACATATTAGAAGAGCTTGATTTCTATCACATTAACAGGAAACAATGAAACAGCTGAATATCTTTGATGCCTAGGTATGTCTGCTACTTCTGACAGAAGCTCTTGTATTATTGGGTTCTTCTCTCATAGATTTTTGGATCTCTGTTAAACACCATTGTTTTTCTGCTCATGCATCTTAAGCCTATCTAATAATTTCTATTAACAGAAGAAAGCTTGTGGCTAAACATTTTTGAAAGTGATGAACTTGAACTTTTAAGTTTTTCTGATTTGAGTTTTGGCACATACCAGGAGAAAGTCACAGAACGCAGCAACATATTTTCTGATCTTGTTCGAGTACTCTATGAACGGAGCTTTCCCAAAGGTAAGAGACAGAAATTTTAAAGCAAGTAGGCTGACAAAACAAATATAATGTCCAACTGAATATATATAAATGGAATTTGAATTTATGCATCACATTAGGGTAAAGTAAACTAAATTTAAAAATGGTACACTTACAATTTTTTTTTTTTTGATGTTATAGGGAAGACAAACCTCGCTAGGATGCATCCATCAATAAGCAGCTATAGTGTAGGTTGATAAGAGTTCAAAACTTCAAACTTTCAAAACAAGCTAAATTCAAAATTTTGATCAATCTTTCTGTAGGAACACGGTTGACGAACATTTTTAAGATTCACAATCCCTCATTGCTGATTGCTTTTTCTTATCCTTCTGCAGGTTATTGCTTTTTCTTATCCCTCATTGCTTATTGGAATTTATGGTCCATCGTTTGTATAATCCAGAGGAAACAAATGTGAATAGGATAGGGTTAGGGTTGATGAACAATACAGTGATCGATCCGGGCGCTAGAGAATATTTTCAAGATTTTGTGTCAACTCTGTGACAAATATCGCGACTTTATTGTTGACATTATGGGTGAGGACTTGGCACTGCACCTTCTAAATCTAATTCTGAAGTATGCATTATTGCATCCAGAAGAGGGGTGGGCGTCTGATTGTCTAATTCTGAAGTATGCGTTATTGCATCCAGAGGAGGGGTGGGCGTCTGATTGTTGTATGCCATGAGAGGGAAGTGTCTAAAATTTAAATACATCTTTGAAAGCACCGCGGCTCAAAGCAGACACAGTCCAGACAGTGATAGTAAAGAGCGAGAGCGACGGAGCGCTGAGTTGATCTACAGTTATCTTCAACAGGCTGTGTTCAATCGGAATGGAGGATCAATGGAATAGAAAGGAGCTGGACAGTGATAGTAAAGAGCGAGAGCGACGGAGCGCTGAGTTGATCTACAGTTATCTTCAACAGGCTGTGTTCAATCGGAATGGAGGAGCAATGGAATAGAAAGGAGCGTTAATTGAATGTAGGGGATGAAACAGTGAAACGGGGCATGCAGGGAAGAAAGACATGAAGAGTCTCTGCGAAGAGTCTCATCGCCAGCAGGCAGTCTTTGCGAAGAGTCTCATAGCCAGCAGAAGAGTCTCATCGCCAGCAGGCCAGGCCTGGCCTTTCATGGCCCATTACCATGGGAAAAAAACCATTTTTCTATGAAAAAAATAGATTAAACGAACGACAGAAAACACCCCAATCATCTAACACACAGAATCAATGGCTCAGGATCGCACACGTCACATTTTAGGGATGTCTTTCTCAGAGGGAACACCTTACGGCGTAAAAATGATTCCTAATCACATGCAAATTTAGGTTCGAACTCAGACACAAAATTATATGCAAATGTGGACACAAAATGGGGCAAAAAAAGATGCAAATTTGGATGGTGAAAACGATGTAAAACTAGACACCAAAAAAATGCAAAATTGGATGAAAAAGTCGGTGTAAATAATGGTGCAACATTGGACACAAGTAGACACAAAAAAATGGTGCAAAAAGGGGCATAAAATAGCTTAAAATTGGATGCAAAACTTGGTGCAAAAACAAATACAAAAGTAGACGTAAAAAATGGCTCTAAATTGAATGTACCATTAGACACAAAATAAGATGCAAAGGTGGACACAACACATGACTCAACATAAGATGCAAATATAAATGCAAATTTGGATGCTCAAAATGATGTAACATTAGATGCAAGAGATGGTGTTAAAAATGATGCAAAATTGGATGAAACAAATGATGCAAAATATGGTGCAAAATGAGATGGGAAAAATGGAGACAAATCAAACGTAAATGTGGATGTAAAAAATGGTCCAAAAAAGATGCAAAAATGGGCACATAAATGGATGCAAAATTTGGTGCTAAATCAAATTCAACACATGGTGCAAAGATAGGCACCAAAGCTGGTGCAAAATTAGAAGCAAAAACTAGTGTAAGACTAGATACAAAACCTGGCGTAAGACTAGATGCAAAAACTGACACAAAATAGATGCATAAAAAGACGTTAAATTGGATTCAAAATACAGTGTAAACTCGATGCAAATGATGGTGCAAAAATGGAAGCAAAGAATGACACAAAATAGGAAGCAAAATAGAATGAAAAATAGATGCAAAAAATGACACAAAACTAGAAGCAAAACTTGTCATAAAATAAGATGCAAATCTTGGTTCAAAATTTGACGCAAAAAATGATGCATAGTTTGGTGTAAAAAATGATGCAAAATCTAGCGTGAAAAAGGATGCAAAATCAGGTGCAAAAAAGGACGCTTTAAAAATTGTACAATAGAGCCAGATTTAGCGCCAGGTTGCTCATCACAATTACAAAAAAAATGCACTAAAATCTGGTGCTAAATCTGGCGCAAATCGCTGGTTTTGTTGTAGTGTCTGCAATGTCGGATGTGTCTAGCAATGGTGGAAAGTATGGCCGAAGGCAGTCCACATTGAACACTGGGTGCAGGCCAAGGAATGGGGGAACGCTGAGCTCAAATGCATTGTGTCCCATAGCCTTGGTAATGGTGTAAGGACCATATCAGAGTGGTCTCAATTTCTGATAGGCTCCAGTAAGGCGCTCCTTTTGCAAATGCAACCAGACTTTGTCGCCCACCTGAAACTTGTGTGGCACCCGATGTTGATCATGTCGCTGCTTGTACTTGGCATTTGATTTCTCAAGAATGTCATGGACCTGCTGGCGAATATGTTGGATGCGCTCAATGAAGCTGGTGGCCTTATCTGTTTCGGACTGGACATGAGCTGAATTCATGTGAGTAGCTGCAAGTGGCATGGCCACATCAATGGGGCATAGTGGCTGGAATCCCAAACCCACCTGAAAAGGGCTATGGCCAGTGGAGCTGTGAAGAGCTCGGTTGTAGCTGTGCTGAACATAGGGGAGGCTCTTGTCCCATGTGCGTGGATGCTTTGAGTTATACATGCGCAGAATGTGCACAATCATCCTATTGACAACCTCTGTCTGGCCATCAGTTTGAGGATGGAAGGCTGTGGACTTCGTGAGTTTGGTGTCCAGCATTGACCAGAGACTAGACCAAAATGTGCTGAGAAACTGACTGTCCCGATCTGAGATGATAGACTGTGAGATCCCAAAGTGCACCCACACTCGTTCAAAGAAGAGTTTAGCAGTGGCTTCTGTTGTGATATTCTTCTTGCAGGCCACCATAATGGCCATCTTCGAGAACCTGTCGACGACCACAAAAACACAGTCATTTCCATGCTTAGTGGAAGGAAGGCCTGACATGTAATCCATGGAGATGGATTCCCAAGGTCGTCTAGGGGTAGGCAACGGGGTATAGAGGTCGTGCTTCTTAATGGCCGGTTTGGCAATGGCACAGGTAGTACATGATCGGATGTACTTCCCAACATCCTGTCGAAGATTCGGCCAATAGAAATAATTTTGTAGTACTGCCACTGTTTTCTTGACCCCGAAATGCCCAGCAGCCCAACTGTAGTGTGCTTCCCAAATCATCTTGGCACGCTCGCTTGAAGGAACACAAAGGTGACCGAGGTGGCATAATAGGGCATCCTGGAGGTGAAAATCTGCAACCTACCGACCCTCCAAGAGTGTCTGGTATGTGTGGCCGAATTCTGGGTCGCTTTTGTAGAGAAGTGGCCAATCAGAAGTCTCGTGCCCACAAGAGTTGAGCATGGTGGTTAGCGCCATGATCGGTGGTCGACTGAGGCAATCTGTAACATTATTGGTGCTGCCCTTTTTATACTTGATATTCAAGTGAAACTGTTGCAGGTATGTAGACCACTTCTGATGGCGATCATTCTGCAATTTCCCTTGGGTCTGTATGAACTGCAGAGGTCGGTGGTCTGTGTGGATGACCGTTTCCTTCCCCAAAATGTAATGCTTCCATTGTCGGTAGGCCTGTACAATGGAATACATCTCTTTATCATAAGTGGGGTACTTCCGGACTGTGTCTGAAAGTGTTTCACTGTGATATGCCACTGGATGTCCATGTTGAGTAAGGACTGCCCCAATAGCATAGTCAGAGGCATCTGTCTCGACCTCAAATGGTTGTTGTAAATCTGGTAACGCGAGCACTGGTGCCGTACAGAGGCGATCCTTCAACTCCTTGAATGCCTTCTGTTGAGATTCAGACCAAAAGAATTTTGCTTTCGCCCCGCCCTTGGTGACTTGACTCAAGGGCCAAGAAATATGAGAAAACCCCAACACAAACCTACGGTAGAAGTTGGCAAGACCTAGAAAGCTGCGGAGCTCTGTTAGAGTGGTTGGAGAGGGCCAATCCTGAATGACTTGGATCTTGGCTGGATCGACATGCACTCCCTGTTCATCAATGATGTATCCTAGATATTGAACCTGGGTCATGCCAAAAGTGCATTTCTCCAAATTGGCACACAGCTTGTGTTGCCGCAGTGTTTGGAGAACCTGTCGGATGTGGTGGAGGTGCTCTTCCCAACTCTGGCTGAAGATCAGAATGTCATCCAGGTATACTACTACAAAGGAGTTGGTGAATGGCCGCAAGATGTCATCCATTAGCCTCATAAAGGTTGCAGGAGCATTCGTCAATCCGAAAGGCATGACCAACCATTCGAAGAGGCCCTCCTTGGATTTGAAGGTAGTCTTCCACACATCGGAGGGTTCGATTGGTACCTGGTGATATCCCGACTTCAGGTCGATCTTGCTGAAATATTTCGCCCCCTTTAGTTGGTCTAGGAGGTCATCAATTCGCGGGATCGGGTACCTATTACGGACAGTGATCTTGTTCAGCGCCCGATAGTCAATACAGAGTCTCCATGTCCCATCCTTCTTCTGTACCAACACGATCGGGCTCCCATAGGGCGATGAACTCGGACGGATGTGACCTTTCTGCAGGAGCTCCTGAATCTGCCTCTTGATTTCATCGTTCTCCAGAACGGAGCGCCGATAAATTGGTCCATTGGGTAGCGGCGCACCTGGGGTCAGATCAATGGAGTGCTTGACTTGACAGTGCAGAGGAACCCCTGCCGGGGAGGTGAAGATGTCCTCGTACTCCTCCACAATCTTGTCCATCTATAGTTGTCGTGCAGAGGGGCCCCGTTTGGAGGCCGCGACCACTGTCTTCTTCTTTCCTTGAGGGCGTATCATCAGGAAAACAAATTTCCTGGTTTTGGAAATGATCTCACTGCATTGTTTTGCAGTAATAAAAGAGAGGGCGGCAGGTGGTGCTACCTCTGGTATCCTGAACAACTTATTTCCCAATGTAATAATAACAGCACGGGGCCTTGATTCATACACAGCATGTCGCTTCCACAAGTATGGTTGTCCTAGTAATACATCACAAACTTCAAGGGGAGCAATGTCACACAATACCTCATCCGTGAAGGGCTTGATGTTGTATGGAAGGCGACATTGCTGGCTCACGCGAAGATCTCGTCCTTGGTGAAGCCACCCAATGGTGTATGGTTGTGGATGTGCTGTGGTCGGTAAGCCCAACCGCTTCACGACCTCTACCGAAATGAGGTTCTTTTGACTCCCGCTATCAACAATGAACTGTATTGGGGAGCCCTTTACCCACATCTGGGAGTGGAAGAGACGCTCCTCCTCCTCTGGATCTTCGGGTTCATTTTTCTGGATCTTTGCGGTAGCAACAGTGGCGCTGGGGTCCGCATCAATGATCTGCTTCCCTTTTTCATACCCCTTATCGGGTTCTGACTCAGAGTTGGAACATGCATCTGATTCTGAAACCTTTAACTCAGCCACCAGTGACTGCTTGGCCCGACACTCACTTGTGTTGTGAGTGGAGCTCTTATGGAACTCGCACCATTTTCCAGTGTCCTTTCTCGGCTTCGCGACGCTGTTCTTTGCTTGCAGCTTTGGCTGGTTGTCTTGGGCTGTCCCGCCTTGGCTTTGTCCTTTGTTCTGTGGTTTAGGGGCACCTTTCCCCTGCTTTGGATTCATAGATCCAAAGTCTCGCTTCTTTTGTTTAAACTTCTGCTCGACCTTGACGGCATACCGGTATGCTGCGCCGAGCTAGGTGATGTTTAGGAATTGTATTTCTTCCTGGATGTACTTGTGCAGGCAGCCACGGTATTTGAGTATCAAATGTTGCTCCGAATCCTTGATACCCAACTTTGTGCGAAGGGTATGGAAAAGATTGGTGAACTCCGGCACGTCTTGGTCCCTTCCCTGCCACAGCGTGGTCCACTTTATGTATTCATCCTCATAGCTCCCGACAGGGTAGTACTGCTCCTTGATGGCATCCCGGAACGAATCCCAGGTGGGTGCGGCTGAAAATAGTGAGCCATTACTTTCATCCTTCTGCTCGCAGTAGGTTTCCCACCAGTCCTTGACGTGGGGGGCTGCTTTAAGGAGAGCAAAAACAATCTTTTCCCGACTCGAAAATTCATGAACAGAAAAATAACCCTCTAGTAGATTTAACCATTTATCTACGGCATCTGCGTCTATCTGACCCTCAAATATGGGGATTTCAAAATTAACTTGTACCTTAAAGGGTGTGGCGTTTCCAGAGTAGCTGCTGGAAGCCGATGCGTTGCTTCTGGGTAGCAGCTGAAGGATCTGGGCAAAGCTGTCCATCATCGCGTTCCGTTGTTGCTCGAGGGCTTCTTCGAGCAAGATTTTGATGGGATCTCCTGCACCCTTGTCTTTCTTCTCGTCCGCCATGGGAGGCCGTCGGGATTTGCGAGGCTGGTCTTGCAAAGGTTCAACCAGTTCAAGCCCTAACTCCTTATATCCCGACCTTGTTGGGGACATGCAAAGAAAAACAGAGAAAAAGCATACCGCTCTGATACCACTGATCCGGATTTAAACAGGAACGCAACAAATTACAGAGATAACCATATACACAAAGATGCAGCGGAAATAATACTTCATTTCATTAATGGAAAATACTGAAATATGCTTACAACCGGAAATGGAAATAAACTAGCTAGGGCAATGGTAGCTTATCTCTGAGAAGAGATGTGATGGCTACATGCCTCTGAACTGTGTTACAATGAGGCTCGAAGGCCTATTTATTGTTGAGAAACAATGGAAAACCCTTAACATTCCAAAACCTAACCCTAGGAGATGAAACGCCAAACTGTGGGCCCCGTTTGGGGGTAAGTTGGTACATCAACTTCCCGGGGTCGCAACTTTGGCATATGATCTCCGTTTGACGCGTACAATAGTTCATTAGAAAGACCTATCCGAGCAATATCATTGTTGGAACGGGCAACATCGGACCCATGTTGCCCCCGGATTCCCCAAAAAACGTCGTTTAGGGCCTCAAAACGGCTCCGGAAGTTCAGGACCCGAAAAACTGCTAAAAATAGTAAGTTGTGCTACAATTAAGGAAACTGAAAATGCTGAGAAAGACAATGGTTGGGGTCCAGGTGGACTTGGCAGGTGGCCACCAATATCCACCTGGATCATCAAGCATTATCTCTTGGGAGGGCATTTCAAAATGTACACGAATCATTTTGCCTTGAAATACCTGGTCAATAATCCTGTGTTGGGGGGGAAAATCTGCATATGGTTTCTATTATTCCAGGAATATGACTTTGAAGTAATTGTGAAGCCAAGGAGGTTAAATGCAGGGCCTGACCATCTGTCGTGAATCGAAATAGGTGAGGAACCTAATAATTAGGAGGAAGGGTTGCCAGATGTGCAACTCGTTGCAGTGCGTGTAGCAGATAACGATTTTTGTAGATATCATTCACTTTTTTACTACGTGGATGGCACCAGAAGGGTATACAAGTCAGCAAAAGAAGGAACTAGTAGTGCATGTGGAAGACTTTTCAGTTATTGCGTGACATTTGTATAATATGGGTGCTGATGAAATATTATAAGGTATGTGCCAGACTTTGAGAGGCATGCATTCTTGTTGAAGCTCGTGGAGGAGCTGTGGGAGGTCATTATGCAGGAAAGGCAACTACGTAGAAGATTTTGTACGCAGATCTGTGGTGGCCAACAGTGCATAAGGATTCCAAGGCATATTGTAAGGCATGTGATGATTGTCAAAGAATTGGCAGACCCTTGCGAAGGGATGAGTTACCACTACAACATCAAGTATCTTTGCAACCATTTGAAAAATGGGTGATTGATTTTGTGGGGCCAATTCAGCCCCCAGAGAAGAAAATTGGGGCGCACTATATCATCATCGCGATGGAGTACCTTACCAAATAGGTAGAGGCATAGCTATTTAAGGATTGTACTGGGGCTACACCAGCAAATATTTTGTTTGAGTATGTGTTAACTAGATTTGGCTGCGTGAAAGTGTTGATGAGCGACAGAGGTATGCACTTTTTGAACGAAACAATCAATGCGTTGACTAAAGAATTTCATGTCTACCGCTAGAAGAGTACATTGTATCACCCATAGGCCAATGGAACGGTTGAAGCCTTTAACAAGATTTTGGATAACGCACTGAAGAAGATCTGAAACGCGCAACAAAATTACTGGGATGTGTGCGTACCTGCAGTATTATGGGAGTATAGGACTACTTGCAAGAAGCTAACAAGAAAAACATCATTCATATGGTGTATGGTGCAGAACCTGTAATGTTGATGGAGTATATTGTGCCTAGTCTACGCATAACAGATCTCACAAGTATGATGGATCATGAAGCCATGGAATAATGACCCTCATAGCTAATGGAGCTTGAAGAAGATCGATTTTTGGTAGGATTTCATAAAAAACTACAGAGGGAACATGAAAAAACATGGCACGATCACCACATCAAGCTTCGCACGTTCAAGGTAAATGGTATTGTCTTGTTATATGATAGTAAATTCACTAGGTTTTCGGGGAAATTTCAAATGCATTGGCTGGGGCCATACATTATCAAAGAAATTATAGATGCAGGCACAATTCATCTCGCGAAGCTGAATGGAGAACCTTTTCCGGGAAGAGTGAATGGGATCCGATTGAAGCTGTATACAAGGGATCCTGCGTATTGACTATATGGAGGTAAGACATTCATAGTGCTCCAGGCAATTGCAAGGGAGTGCAGGACTACAAACTACACTACCAGGGTTGGAGGATTACGCAATAGGCAAGTTACACGGAAAATAATAAAGTTGCATCCTGGGGAGCTGTACATAGGAAGCTGTGTCATGGAGGAAGGTGTCGCGATGCATAACAGAAAAGACCGTTGGAGTCATTGTTCATGACTTGACAGCCAGAAGACAGTTAAGGGAAGCGGGTTGGTAGCATTTAAGGTAAAGCCCTTGGAAGATCTGCTGCCAAAACAAAATTAATTGTTAGAATTTGGGGGGAATGGTCGGATTTGAATTCAAAACCTCCTATAAATTCCGCATGTCAGCCTAATAGAGAACACTTTGCACCCTTAGAGTTGTTGTTGAAATTTGTTGTTTATCACTCATGAGCCGAGCATTTTGGGAGGAATTCTTCACACACACAGAGATTTCTTGTGAAGCCCGTGAGTTGTTTATGGAGAGGATGATTGCCACCAACCCCACTGAAGCCTTGAGTTCAGAATTTGCTGTATCCGACGCTCCAGCACCTAAAGTATCCAGCGTTGAAGCTATTCCTGTGGTGCCCATGGAACCAAGGTCACCAAGGCCAAAACAACCCATGGCGAAAGAAAAGAAACCTGCAGCAACAAAAAAGTAGAAAAATCTGGTGCGGGTATGTGCTTCCCTAAGGAAGCATACCGCTACACCAGCACAGAAGAAAGATAAGCAGCCAACAAAAGGTAAGAAGAAGGTTGTAGACCTGGAGGTAGAAGAAGGCCAGGGAATGGAAGACATCAACTTTGAAGGAGCGGAGCATATAACAAAGCTAACTGGGTATATCACTCTAAGAAGGGGAAAGGCGAAGATCAAAAAAGGACCTAAACTTGGAGAAATTCACCATTTACATGCCCCTACTACCTCAGATGGTTCCTTTTGAAGGTTTGTAGCTCATGCAAATCCAACTATTGAAGATGGAGGACTGGGACCTCACAGATCACACTAAGTTCCCACACTTAGCGATGAATAAATTCATGAAGACAGTTTATTATGAGGAAACATGTGTTACAACACTGGAAATGGAGGAATGGGTCCATGGTGTTGAGCAATCAGGGTTTCTCAACTTGCTATGGGTGCCACATTACCACCACACCCCCATTAACACAATTTGTGTATGCCAGCTACTTACATTGGTGCAAGATGGGTGCCTATGCGTAGGAGGGCATATGCCCATCACAGATATGCTCATTCATAGGATTATGCACCTGCCATATGAAGGTCTAAACTCAACCAAAGAGTTTGGTGGAAACACAGAGGAGAAGGAGTTTGTAGAAAGAATGAAGAAAGAGTACGAACTCGTAAAGAAAGCATGTGGGTACTCAATCTTATCCATCTCAGACCCTGTAGTTCAATTGGCTGCACAGATATTAGCAGGAAAGGGGATGAGGAAATGTCACGCAGATGAAGTTTCGATGCCCGTAGTGTCCCTAGTTGCACAGTGCACGAAGGGCATGTAGTTCAATTGGTCTAGATACCTATGCCAGGAGTTCCCCGTGAATTGCCACAAGGCCCATGATGAAACCAAGTCGTTTCATTATGCTTGGTTATTGTGGTCTATTGTATTGGTTACATAAGAACTGTCGGAGAATAGCCAGTTTCCTCCACTTTAAGAAGGATTACCGAAAGCAGCGCAATTTTCTTCCTTATGGTCTACTAAGGACCCCGCGTGTCTCAGAGAGACAAATA
This sequence comes from Pinus tabuliformis, assembly GCA_031772625.1. NCBI lineage: Eukaryota > Viridiplantae > Streptophyta > Pinopsida > Pinales > Pinaceae > Pinus > Pinus tabuliformis. The sequence continues at coordinate 842,325,831 of CM062809.1, read as the reverse complement.
TATTTTGGGTCCTGATGGAAATGAGTCTCCGTGTGGTTTTCAATCAGTGGTCAAGGTTGTCCCAACCCTTGTATAAGAAGTTGTCAGCCTACGCAACATTCAAGGTTGACTTCCACAGAGTGTACATTCAAGTGAGAAGGATCCACAACAGAAATAGCATGACTTGCCATATTTGGTGATGGAGACATATGTGTAGGAGGTGATTGCAAGATGGCCAGCAGAGTGGTGCTCTCCATTAGACTTAAACACTGGAACAAGCAAGGGTGTGGGAAGTTCTATAGCACAGAAGAGAAAGGAGGTAGCTAAGTGTTGGGAATGGGATCCCCCAAGGGCAGTTTTGGGGCTACAAGCCCATGTTTTGGGTCGAATTTTGTAATAAAATAGTAAAGTTTCCGCATTTTGTGGTCACAGGGTGCAAAGGTGTCATGAGTCATAAAGGGTTGTCTGCCCTTATTTTTTTAAAGTAAAGTTAGTTGTAAAATATCTACCCATGGTCCGTGGACCATGGGATTGTATAAAAATAACTAAGCTCTAAGTAGTTTGGAAGTCAAGAGTAGAAAAGTAAGGAGTCAAATGGTCATAGCTCTGAAGTAATAAGTCTAAGTTTTGGGTCATAGTGTAGGTAGAGGCTCTGCAGCTGAGTGCACAGAGGCCTAGGGTGGAAGTCCACAACTAAGTGCGTGGACCCCTCCAATTGTGTGCAAAGGGCGGATAGAGTTTGTAATCACTTGAAGATATCAATAAAGATAATTATTCTACAAATTCTGTGTCTTTGTTCCAGTTAATGCATTTTATTGTATTGTGTATGAATTTCATTTATAATGCCTATATGATGTGTGAATGTATGTAATTACATTGGTTAAGTGAATGCAAGTAAGAACATATGTTTCCGTGGTGCCAACTATACTTGTTTAATAAGATAATTAAGACACTTGGACTAGTTTGGGAATCTGCACGGTACGCTACCCTAGCAGCGTGAAAGTACCTGAGCCACAAGTTAGGGATGCGCGAAGGTTAATCATACCCTTTCATAGAGGTACTGAAGGGAGGAATAGGGGGCTCGTCTAACAAGCCCTAGAACTAAGGGACTTGTGTGAAGGCAAGAATAGAAGGAATAAATCAGCATCACGACCATCTCAGGGTGCAAAACTTGGATCCAACATCCCCCCATACTGATTTGGGTGAGAATTTGGTCTGCGCTCCACGGGCTGATGCCGAAAGGGCTAGTAGTGTAGGGATTTGTTTGGCTAAATAATGTTGAACCCGGGTCAGGCCCCCACAAGCCAACAAATGGTTCCATTGCTGGGACCAGAATCTCAATAAGAGATGTGTGATGTCGTATCACTAGAATCCAACTAAGAAAGAGATCAGAGACTGGTTGGATAGGAAGATCCATGAATTTGCGGTGTAGGATAATAGAAACCCGCGACTGACAAAGGAACAGTGGCTAGACAGGTACCTATATACAAAGATCCACAAGATCTTCTTCCGTTCCTTTATGGTTGAGCTATACAAGTGGATCATGAAGCTAGCAGAAAGCCAAGGAAGGTGGAAACTTGACGGTCCTATTTTTTGGACCCCGAAGCTAGTACAAAAATTGGAAGCATCTGAGGATAAGACCGCCCATGTTGTCGATCATTGGTTTGATCGTGTCATAGGAGGATTCATGATCGAGTTTGCGGTTGATACCTCAGTCAGCTACAATGAGGTGGAGCAACATTTTTTCAAAGGACCATGAGGTAAGTACTTGAAATCTTTGAATACCTAGATTAAAATGTTATTGTGCGAAAGAGGGCTATGCAACTACCTTGATGTTTGGAGCTATGTGAAGTGGAAAAACTTACAGGAATGAAGGAAGAAAGGGCCCTGAATATAGTCCATTAATTTCACCTCCACGAGGTGACAAAAAGGGAGTAGGGCATGCTTCTCTGTGAAGTTATATTTAGTTAATAAGACGAGGATTCCCATGAATGCCACCTCCACCCACACCACCTCCAACTTCACCACCATCATTTGTGACTTCACTCATACCACCTCCACCTCCACCATAGTTTAGTATGGCAAATTCAGTGAAGCTTCCTTTTTTCAAAGGCATGGGAAATGAGGACCCGGACCAATTCTAGTTCATTTTGAAAGATGTATGGGAAGTTCAAGGCATTACAGATGATCACATGAAGAAGGTGACATTGGTTAGTGCTCTGCAGGATCGCATGCTAACCTGGTGCATACAGTAATGTAATGATAACTCGAATGTTGGAGTGGCAAACATTCAGACCGCGTTAAACAAAGAATTCAGTAGGCCAAAATATAAAGCACACTCTATTGTGGGGTTCAAATAAATCGCGATGCAACTAGGCGAGAAGCCTTGGGAACTAGATCAGAGGTTGAAGTGTAAAATCCGCGAAGCTAACATGAACCTAACAAATGGACAACATCGCGAATGGTTTGTGGCTTTGCTCCCACCACACTTAAGGTTTGCGCTGTCACAACAAAAGATAACGACTTAGGCAGAGGCCTTGGAGATTGTAATGAGACTGCATGAAACACTGATGCAAGATCCAAATCTGGGGGTTTAGTAGATCCGTGCTTAGCTAATAAATATTTTCCTTGAGATGCAAAGTTTGATGCTGGACATAACAGTTCATTTAGAGGTGCATGAAGAGATATGGTGCATGAAATGCAAGGGTCAGAAGCATGACATACACCATTGCCCAGTCTTTCAAACTATATTATAGGAGGGAGACCAATGCCTTTGAGGCTGGAAGCTCAAGTAGGATCGAGCACGGGGCCCACATTGTGGTGCGCTATATGTCAGGTAGTAGGAAACAATGCCATGGATAGCTATCATTTACTGCAGAAGTTTGTACAGACACCGCAACAACTGTTCTACAACTTTTGTAGGTCAGTAGGGCATGATGAGTGTAATTGCAGGAGTTATGAATTGATGATGGATAGAATTCCCGGCTATATGGTTTAGACAGAAACGCGGTGCCCTAACCAAAGTGTGGGGATGGTGCAAATAGGCTTTCAGGTGTGTGGATGAGGACGAGGTGAAGGAGGACCTGACAGAGGTCAGGGATAGCTGATATGCTACAATTACGAAGGACCAGGATGCTATGCCCACGATTGCAGTAACCCAACACATCTGTCGTGAAAATATTGCACTCTTTTTTATCATGAAACAAAAGACTGTCCTATGCTGATAGTAAGGATATGTGACAAAGGGGCGCTACCACCTTAGTTGACTCAGAACCTACAAATGATGAGGTATAAGCCGAACGAAGAGGATCCGAACATGAATATAGTGCTCCAAACTAGAATCACAATAGGAGATGACAAGGGGAAATAGATCGAGGAAAGTACATGGGTTGGCAAAGCTCCAATGAAAGAGGTTGAGTTCGATTTGGAGCACGCATGTGAAACATTCATGGAAGCAAAGAAGAGCTTTGTTGAGGCCTCCACCTCGGAAAGCAAGGATAAGCCTGATCAGGAGATAGACCCTTCTATGCTTACAACCTTCTTGGAGACCTGCATGAAGTTACTGCATGATAGTAAGGCTGTGAAGGGGTTACAGGAACTAATAAATAGATTTTCCGAAAACGCTCCAGGCGAGCCATGCGTAGTACAAAAAATTGGTAAGCATAAGACAAGGACAAGATGGAAATGAGACTAACCGTGCAGATAGGAGAGTATGAAATGGATTAGGTTATTTTGGACCTAGGGTCAGACGTGAATGTCCTATCGAAGCAGACTTGGGAATGGATAGGGAGACCCGCGCTGCAATGGTCTCCAATTTAGCTAAGGATGGTGAACCAACAGAAGATCATCCCCATGGGGCAGCTGCAAGGGTTGACTGTAGATATTGAAGGCACGAGTGCGCTGGATGACTTTGAAGTAATAGAAATTGTAGATGACAGCAACCCCTATCCTGTGCTCCTGGGAATTGATTGGGCTACTAATATGAATGGGGTAATAAACCTAAAGAAGAAAAAGATGATATTTGACAAGAAATCACTCTGCGTAATAGTTCCCCTAGATCCTGTTGAAGGATCGCGCTATACTAAACCAGTCTGCGATTATGAGAGCGATGAAAATCGGGACTGTATCTATAAGATAACAAAGTGAGACCAAGATTGGTTTAATCCAACAACGGATGGACAAATTACATGGGATCGCGAGAGTTCCTGCACCTCGAACTCCGATGAAGAGCTAGAGTGCTGAAAGAATCGGTTACATGAGGTAACTACACTGAGCTGTAACATGATGACTCGGTCGCTGAGCTATGTAACATCAAAGGTAACAAATATGCCTACTTATGATGGCCTGAATGATGTAGATATATTTTTGGATGCATTTGAGAGGGAGGTACAAAAAAAGAAACGATTCTAGGCATTGGACTGGACACTGTGCGCTATGCCCGCAAGGTGGTGGGATACGCACAAGGGAAGCTTTGATGATTGGTGCAAATGTAGGAGGATGATGAGAACATGCTTTAGGAAGCCGAAGGTGCAAACAACAAAAAAACATGATGGGTAGAATGATCCACGCATGCACTTGGCCAAATGGGCTTAGGCTTATAGAGAGAAGCCCCAACCTGAATGGGTGCACTTATTCTATCACACCCTAGACGTCATCCCGATGAATTGGTAGGTAGAGACAGAGCTTTGGCATGGTACAGGTGAATGGGATATTTTGCACGAGGGATTCATAATGACATTCAGTTTTGAAGATGGGTTTGACTGTATTGATGAGGCACTACAAGAGGTGAAAGCAACAATCTTTAGGATACCGCAGGATCCTTTGGACCTGGTTCAGCCTAAGTGGGCTACTCAGCTGAGTCATGCACTAGAATGCTATAATGTGACCTCTAAAGAAGAAGATGAGGATCCACAAAATATTAACATCCCTGAAACAAAAGGCCACCGCGAGGTTGAAGGACCACAGATTGAGAATCCTGATATAATTGCACCGCTGAAAACAAAATAAGTAAACATTGGTACAGAGGCAGAACCCAAATTCACGAAGATTGGAGATTACTAGGACAACGCGACGGTGGATAAGGTCGTTGAATTGCTCCACGAATACCAAGATTTGTTCCCTACCAAGTTTACGGATCTAAAGGGGATAATCAAAGACCTAGGTGTTATGAATATCATGTTGAAACCCAACGCAAAGCCAGTTAAGCAAAGACCTTACCATCTCAATCTGAAGTATAAGGAGAAGATTTGATTAGAGATAGACAAGATGATTGCGGCAGGCATCATTGAGCCCGTGGGAGAATCTAACTGGGTAAGCCCAATGGTGGTGCAGGAGAAGAAGAAAAAGGATGAAATAAGGATATGCGTGGATCTCAGAAAGCTAAATGACGCTTGTGTACATGATCCTGTCCTGACTCCATTCACTGATGAGGTGTCGGACAACGTACGTGGCTAGGAAGCATATTCATTCACTGATGGGTTCTCTAGGTACCAGCAGATCAAAATCGCACTGGAGGATAGGAGCAAGGCGACCTTCGCAATTGAGTGGGGGTGTTTCCAGTACACTGTAATGTATTTTGGGTTGAAGAATCTGCCTGCAATTGTCTCACGCGTAGTTGTTGCTACGTTCGAGGAATTTATTCATAAGTTCCTAGAAGTATACTTTGATGAGTGGATTTTGTTTGGGCTGGTTCAAAGCCATGTCACCAGTTTTCACCTGATGCTAGATACTTGTCAAAGATACCAGATCACGCTCAATCTGAAGAAGTGTCTGTTTTGTGTTCCCTTTGGGACCCTACTGGGTCATGTGGTTTGCAAATAGGGACTGATGGTAGATCCCACGAAGATCGCAGTGATACTAAATTTGGAAGTACCAAGGAGTGTGAAACAGCTGCGTGCTACCCTAGGACACACAAGATATTAAAAAAAGTTTATCAAAGGCTATGCCCAGATCACCACGCCTATGGAAAAGTTGTTGAAAAAGGATGTCACATTCTACTGGAACGAGGAATTTAAGAAGAGCTTGGATGTATTTAAAGAAAATATGGTCCACGCTAATTCTAGTCTTCCCGAATCGGAAGAATGAATTTCATGTACATGTCGACGCATCATGTATAGCACTAGGAGCAGTACTGACACAAGCTAGCGAAGGAGACTTGGACCATCCTATCGCATTTGTAAGAAGAAGGTTATCCAAGGCAGAGAAGAACTATTCCACCACCGAGCATGAAGGGTTAGCCATGATATACGCGCTCCAGAAGTTTAGGCACTACTTTTTGGGTGGCCATTTTAGGATGTATATAGATCACTCTGCGCTAAAATACCTAGTCAATAAGCCTGTGTTGGGGGGGAGAATCTATAGGTGGTTGTTTTTGTTCCAGGAATATGATTTTGAAGTTAGTGTGAAGCCTAAACGACTGAACACGGGACCAAACCATCTGTCGCGCATCGAAACAGGTGAAGAGCCCACTAATTTCGAAGAAGGATTGCCTAATGCACAACTATTTGTAGTGCGCATTACAGATGGTCATTTTCAGGATATAATACACTTCCTAATGACAAGAAATACTCTGGAGGGATACTCCATCCAGTAGAAGAAGGAGTTAGTGGTGCGTGCAGCAAATTTTTCTGTCATTGCTAGGCATCTATACAAAATGGGGTCTGATGAGATATTGCGACGATATGTACCTGAGTTTGAAAGAAGCAGCATCCTCGCAGACACTCAAGGGGGTGCCGCAGGAGGATATTATGCAAGGAGAGTGACTGCGCAGAAGATTCTACGCTCGGGGTTGTGGTGGCCAACCCTCCATCAGGACTGAAAAGCATATTGCAAGGCATGCGACGTATGTCAAAGGACTGGCAGTCCATCGCGGAGGAATGAGATGCCTCTGAATCCACAAATGACATTACAACCCTTTGAGAAATGGATGACATATTTTGTGGGACCCATTCAGCCCCAAGGAAATACAGAAGCAAGGTACATTATCACCGCGATGGAGTATTTGACTTGTTGAGCGGAGGCACAGCCTGTGAAGGATTGCACAGGCGTGACTGTTGCAAAGTTCCTCTTTGAGTATGTACTGATGTCATTTAGCTGTCCAAAGATCTTGATGAGTGATCGCGTATGCGCTTTCTAAATGAGATGATCAGCATGCTAACAAAGGAATTTCAAGTATATCACCAGAAGAGCACGCATTATCACCCGCAGGCTATTGGGATGATGGAAGCATTCAATAAAGTGTTAGAGAATGCGCTTACCAAGGTTTACAATGCTCAGCAAAGTGATTGGGACCTACGCATACCTGTAGTACTATGGGCTTATCGAACGACATGCAAGAAGTTGATTGGACAAACTCCCTTTAGGCTTGTCTATGGTGTTGAAGCGGTAATGCCTATGGAATATATTGTGCCTAGTCTGTGCATAGCAGTGCTCATGGGTATGATGTATGATGGATCGCGAAGCCCTGGAGGAAAGGCTCGCACAACTGGATGAGCTTGAGGAAGAAATATTTCTAGCTGGATTTCACCAACAGGTCCAAAAGTAGCGTGAAAAAGCATGGCATGATCGACAGATTAAGTTGCACACCTTTAAGGTAAATGAATTTGTTTTCTTATATGACAACAATTTTGATAAATTTCTAGGGAAATTTAGAATGCACTGGTTAGGGCCCTATGTCATTAAGGAGATTACTCACAGAGGAGCTATATAGCTGGTCAAATTGAATGGAGATCCCTTCCTAGGAAAGGTGAATGACAGTCAATTGAAGCCATACACCAGTGGTCCGACCATGTGACTAGATGAGGGTAGCATAGTCTTAGTGCTCTAGGCAGCTGAAAGGAGGCACGAGACTATAAACTACACTGCTCGGGTTGGGGAGCTACGCGATTGGAGGATTGTGAAAAGAAAGGAAGTGTCACAGGGTTCGCGGTAGCGCGAAGGTAGTTGCACTACCTATGGAGAAATCACGCAGGTCTGCCGGAAAGTGACCATTAAAGTCATTGTTCATGATTTGATGCTAGAAATGTGGCCAAATGGAGTGGGAAACTGGTATTTAAGACAAAAGTTATGGCTCAGATCCTTGAAAATCTACCGTCGATCTAGGATTAATGAATCGAATTTGGGGGGAGCTATCAGATTTAAATTCAAAATGCCTTATAAATTACAAGTGGTTGTCCAACGAAAAACACTTGGCATTTTGAGAATTGAATTGTTGAGCTCTCAGGAAAACATGAACCGAGAGTTCTTTGAGGCTTTGAAAGAGACTCTAGCATTTGCAAACTTACCAAAGACATCACGAGCACTGTTGCAAAGCATTATGTTAGCACCCACATAAGCTATAGACACCGAAGTAGAGGAGTCGGTGCCAGAAGTTGAGATTGAGGCAAAAGTAACTACTCCAGAGGTTGCCAAGGTACTAGCCGAAGTCCCTAAATCACCGACGATGCCGAGGCTAAAGCCCACCCCAACCAAGGAAACCGCAAGGGATAAAAAGGGCAAGAAACCTGCCATACCGGTGTGTGCATCACCAAGGAGAAACCCACTAAAACCCACCACACAGGAGAAAGGCAAGGCCATAAATTTGGAGTCGGAGGAGGAAGACATTGAAGAAATCTCGATGGATTATGAGGATGTGGGAGTCAAAGTGGAGGAGGTTGAAGCCCAGGGTGTGAGCCATATTACTCGGTTGCCTGAATATGTCCCTCCATGCAAGGCCAAGACTAAGGTGTCGAAGGACATCGATGAGAGCAAGACTTCCTTTCAGACCCCTCTTCTACCAGATGAGATTGTTTACGACGGACCGTACTTGGTGCGGGTGCCGCTACTAGAACTTGAGGACTGGGACTTGGCTGATCACGAGAAGTTCGCACACCTAGCGACTAAGTAGTTGATGCGCCACATCATTGATATAAACAACGAAATGACCGCATTAGAGCCACAGAGGTGGCTCAGAGGAGTAGACAAGGTAGGGTTGGTCAATTTGCTTTGGGTGTTGCACTACAATCGCACCCTAGTGACAGTATTGGTCATCAAGCAGTTGTTGTGCTTGGTGCATGATGGGTGCCTATGGCTAGAGGAGCCACTACCCATCACAGATAGATTGATTCATAGAATAAAGTGATTTCCATATATAGGGGAGAATTCGACCATGATATTTGGCGGAAAAGGTGGTGAACAGGCCCTCGTGGAGTCTATGAAAGAAAAGTTTAAGCTGGTGAAGAGGCTTCGTAGATATGCCATATCTAGCATCTATGACCCCGCTGTGAAGGTAGCCACACAGATCTTAGAAGGGAAGGTGTTGAGGAATTGTCACGTCGATGAGGTGCCGACGCTTGTCGTCACGCTAGTAGCCTAGTGCATCGAAGGAGTCCAGTTCAATTAGTTGGACTACCTTCGCTGAGAGTTCCTAGCAAACTGTCGTCAAGTGCAAGAGCTGAGCAAGACGTTCCACTATGCGTGGCTCTTGCTGTCAATTGTGTTGGTAGCGTGGGAGCTGCCATAGGACATTCAATTCCCTTCGGTTGTCCTAGACCTTCCAGAAGCAGCGAAGTACGCTTCGCTATGGGTGACCAAGGATGCACAGTGAGTCAAGGATAGCAATATATTCTGGATCTTGATGGAGATGAAAATTTGCATGGCCATCAATCGCAAACCATGATTTTCACCTATGGTGTATGCCAACCTGCAGGCCTACGCATAATTTAAAGCAGGCTTCCATCATGTATCCATCAGGGTGCAGAAGGACCCTGCGCAGAAATGGTATGACTTGCCTTACCTAGCAACGGTTGACACCATTGATGCGGTACTTGATTAATGGCCGGTAGAGTGGCACGCTACAACAGACTTGGTGGTGGGAGGAAGCAAGTCCTCCACGCAGAGAAAGAAGGAGGAGGCCAAGCTAAATATGACTCAACTAGCTGAAAAGAGGAAAAAGGAGGCCGCTGACAAGGCCCAGGTAGAGCACGAGGTCGCATAGCAGACAACAAAGCAGACAGGTGGGACAAAGTGAGGCTCTAATAAAGGTGCGAGGTCACCTTCACCTAAGATAGAGGAGGAGACAGATGAGCAGACTGAACAACATGGCGTGGACCCACATGAGACATCCGCCTACATCGAGCGCCTAAGGGAACAGGGGAAAGGAGGGTCCAGGAATAAATTAAAGGCTACCAAGACATCACTGGACCTGATCACGCTAACAGAGGGTGACTTGCATAATATCGGTGACATGGTGTGGGATGTCACCACGGAGGCCCTGCAACAGTTTGAGCAGTAGCAGATAGTCTTGGAGGATATCCAGATAGTTTTGCAGGAGTTGCAGACCCGTGTGTCTCAAGCTAACCTGGTGTCCACCAGCCTTGCTATTGGCACTTCAGAGGCTACAAAGATGATGCATGCAATGGCCTCTAGTGAAATAGTGTTACCTGATGGAGCAATGACCGTAGAGAATGAGGCTGACAGGCCCATTGTCAGTGCCCTAAAGGGAGTAGGGTTGAACTTGGTAGGGCTCCCACGTGAAGCGCTCCACCTCTTGCAGGATGGAGTGATTGCAGAGTTGAGGGCCTGTGAGCACCTCGCCCTCCAAGTGATCAGTGAATAGTGGATCAACAATGAGCATATGGCACTACATCGAGACTCTTCCATCGCCATTGTGACTAAGGTGACCAATCAAAACAAGCGAATTATGCAGGTCATCGAGGAGGCATGTTGAATGGTCCCAGAGTTTGCCATTCCAGAGGAGGAGCCAGTCGAGGTGCACATCTGTAAGCTGGCCACAGGGGTGCACGACAATCATGCTGAGATGGCGAGGGTTCAGTTGGAGATGAATCTGCAAATCACGGAATTACAGTTGAAGGCCCAGCCTTCAACTCCACTAGAAGTGAAGGAGAAGTGGGTGACCACTAACATAGTAGTAGTAGCGAAGGTGAATATTGTAGTAGCAAACTGTACGCAACTTTTTATGCAGTCATTTGGGGTTGAAAGGGCTAATAGTGTAGGGATTTATTTGGCTAAATAATGCTGAACTTGGGTCAGGCCCCAACAAGCCAACACTAAGCAAGCTACACGCACATTTGTAGAGTAGAAAAATAAGGAATCCGCAGAGAAGGCTCGAGTGGAGTAAGAGAGTGCTACCAAGGAGAAGACAGAGTAGGACCAGCACGAGTCACAAAGAAGTGACAAGTCACCTTCGCCATAAACATAGTAGGAAGAATTGTTAGAACTAGGAGGTGGAGGAGATGAGGGGCAAAGAACCCCCTTTATTTTGAAGAGATGTGGCAAGGAACAACAAGGAGGTTCAAGAAAGAAGCAGAAATCGAACAAGTCACAGGGTGATCCCATGGTCTTGATGGAGGGTGATCTCGATGAGATTGGGGATAAGATCAAGGATATCACGAATGAAGTGCTACATCAGTTTGAGTAGAAATATATGCAAACATTGGGGAGATTCCAAAAGGATCTACGCAAGCTATAGATCCGGGAAAGCAGAATACAGGTGGGCTTCGGTCAACCGAGCGTAGAACAAGTGAGTCTGGCACCTGGGACAAGTCAAGGGGCCAAGTTGGTAAGGACCCTAGACCTTAGGACAATTGCATTTTCAGATGGGTCCCTTCGCGCGGAGTCATTCGATGATCACATCATCCTCAACACAGTCAAGAACATTGGGCTGGACATAGCAGTGCTCCCCAATGAGATCCTCCATGTGCTGCATACAGGGGTGACATAGGAATTGAGATCTCAGGAGTAGCGCGCTCTCAACCTCATCAATGAGTACAGAGTGAAAAATGAGTAAATGTTCGCTGAGAAGACACAGGCTTTAAAGGAAAAAGAGACGTTGTAGGTGCAAAGTTCATGACTCGAGTCAGCAGTCGAAGAGGCATGTAGGACAATGCCTAAGCTTCATATGCCTAAGGACACACAACTAGAAGCGAAGATCAAAAAATTAGCCATTGGTGTGCGCAAAGCCAAAGCAGAGGTTGGCAGAGTTTAGTTTGAACTCAATATGAAGATTATAGAGTTGTAATTAAAGTTGCATCCCATGACTCCGTCGGAGGTCTGGGAAATCATGGAGACATGATCAAGGAAGGAATGGCCACTATGGATGCCACAGTTGCTGACTGCACAACATTATTTGAGCAAGAAATGGAGTTGGTGAAAAATCTGCAGGAGGATTCGAACCTGTAGATAGTAAATACAGAGGTAAGGAAGCTACAACAGCAGTATGATGAAGTTAGGGAAACGGTGTGCTCCATCGCACCAGTGCAGCGCCTTGCTAAATTACAGGAGGGAAATCAGCTCCTAGCATAGGTACAGGAAACACAGAAGAAGGAGGCCTTGCTAAAGGCCAGGTTGCAGCCATGGTTCGAAGAGGCTTATAAAGTCATGAGAACCATCCAAGATAAGCTTAAAGTCTTGCAGCAGACAATGAGGCTGGCTGCCGAAGGACCAGCTACAGAAAAGTTAGTGGAGGATGTCAAGAAGGCGGTAACTCAGAGCACTGCTGAAGTCATCGTGATATAGGTAGAGCCAGGGGATCTTCGCAGGAAGATTGCAATGCCAACTGAGTGACTCGAGGGCAAGTCATAATATTTGTGTTGGGGGCCTATTGGGATGGGGTCCCCTGGGTCAGTTTTGGGGTTAAGATAACCCAAGTTTTGGTGTATTTCTTGTAAGTAATGTAAAGTCTCCGTGTTTTATGGATGTAGAGTGTGCAGATGATTAGGAGTCAAAGGGGTTTTATCCCCTTGTTTATGTAAAGTTTGAGCCAGTTTTGAGACTCACCCATGGTCCGCGGACCATGGGATTGTATGAAAAAGGCTATAAATAGGTGTGTCTTAGAGATTCTAATGTATGTCTATGTAGAGATATGGATGTAATGGGTCAATAGAAGAGAAGTGATAACGCAAATAAGTGGGTCATATAGGGGAAGAAAGGCTCTGCATCTGAGTGCGTAAAGGCCTGGGTAGAGTCCGCAGCTGAGTGCGCAGGGTAGTTTTGAGTCTATAGATTTGAACTAAAATCAATAAGGAAATTTACCAAAGAATTCCTGTGTATATCTATTTATCTCCATTTACTTTTGTTTATGATATATGTTGTTGATGAATAATGTTTTTATGGAATATTGATCTAATGATGTTCGATTCTCTCGAATAAGTCTTAATAGATGTATGCAATGCGTGTTAAGTACTTTCGCGAAGACTATGATATTCTGTTATGTTTACTTAATAACTTAAGTAGATATGCACAAACATTAATTAAGGGTTGTTCTCCGATGTGCGTAAGTGGATAAATAGACTGTTAAGGGTCCATAAAGGCTAATCGTAGACCTTCGCGAAGATCTGAAGGCTGTTTTAGTAGAGTTGCAGTACCAAGCCCTAGGGGCTTATAGATCTGCGCGAAGGAAGATCTAGGGCACTAAAATACATGACATTGATCTCTGGATGCAGAAACTTGGTTCCAACATCCCCTCATACTGCTTCAGGTGAGACTGCAGCTTGCACTACGTGAGTTGTTGCCGAAAGGGCCAGTAGTGTAGGGTTTTGTTGGTTGGTGCAACTAACTTCGAACGTGGTTCAGGACCCCCTAAGCCAACAATTATCCTCCTTTATCTCAGAGAATCAAGGGGGTTTTATGTATAATTATAACATAATGGTTAACATTATTTTAGTGTAGGAATCCATTCACTCCAACAAAGAAGCAAGAAAAGAATGCATGGTCATTAAGCAGGACATGGACAATGCCTTTGAACATGTAAATCACTCCTTCCTTCTTATTGTACTTAAAAAATTGGGTTTACGTCAAGATTTCATTCAATGGATAAAATATTGCATAGGAACACCTTGGATAATGCCATTGATAAATTGGAGACCAAAGCCCTTCTTCTCTGCTACAAGGGGCCTCCAAGAAGGTTGCCCCTTGTCCCCATTATTATATATAGTAATGGAAAAAAGCATCAACTGCAATTTGGAAGCACCAAGGCAAGATGGGTGACTCCCAGGACTAAGTATAGCAAGAAATGTGAAAGAGATTAATCATTCTCGATTCATTGATTATTCACTTTTGTTGGGAGATGCCTCTCGAATCATAACAACAAGATTCAAGAAAAGATTGGACACCTACTTGTTGTTCTTAGGAGGATAGGTAAATAAAAGGAAAATTCAATTGATTATATGTAATTTCTCAGAAATCACACTATATGAAATCTCCTACATATTGGGGTATCCAATTTCTAAGGACTGAAAATATTTCTCCTATCTTAGAATTCCCATTTCTCTTGGGCTATCCAATAGAGAGGAATGGGAGGAAATCCTTCAAAAAATTGGAAGGAAAATCCAATCCTGGGGTGCTTAATGGCTGAATGTGGCAAGGAAATCTATCCTAATCAAATCTCTTCTCTACCCTCTCCCAGTATATATTGGATCAAGACTCCTCACCTCATTCACAATATTAACAACATGATTCATAAATTTTTATGGAAGGGTGAGAAAAACACCAAGAATCACTTTCTTTTGGTAAACTAAAATATAGTTAGACTACCAAAAAAGTTTGGAGGTTTGGCTTTAAAAGATCTAGAGTACATGAACCTTACTCTAGGGGAAAAATGGTATGCGGGATGATATCTAGTCCAAAGGGTGGCAGAAACAAGATTTCTTGAGGAAATATTTTCATAAGAATTGACTCCTTAGACTAGAGAATGAATTATGGGAAGGAAAAGGGACAAAAATATGAAAACTGTGTAAAGCTACTTCCCATTAGTTTTGGAGAAGCTGGGATGGAAAACAGGGAACAAAAGACAAATCCATATTTGGAAAGATTGAATTTCCTCTTCAACTTTAGCACATGATAATCAAGAAGTTTAGGATCTTTCCATATGGATGGAGGAGAGGGGACTTCGATATTTAGCTGACAGTTTAGTTTGGGATGAAAATGGACTCTAGTATGGTTGGAATTGCCCCAATTGTCTGCCTCACCTACATCAGTTGTGGCTCACTTTGCTTAAAGCACTCGAAGGTTTTGGGCTGATAACTTCTCATCGCTTGGATCAACGAATTTGTTCGGGAGTTAAAAAAAGCTCATTATACAGTGAAAGAAGGTTATGAATCTATGATCAAGAAACTCTAACACCCCTAAGCCTCTCAGATATGGAGTAGAATATGGAATTAGGATGGTCTACCGAATATCAACATTTTCTTCTGGGAACTAGTCCATGACAAGATCTTGACAACATAGAACTTAAAAAAAAACAGATTCATGGATCTTCAATATGTGCTTTATGTGGCATAACTGAAGAAGATATCAACCACGTATTTTTCCAGTGTCCCTTTTCAATTGAAGTGTGGAGATCCTCTCTACACGCTATTAGTCAACTTTAAAGCATCCCTTCTGATTGGTCGTAAATGTTCAAGAAATGGATATTTCAACCTCCTTGGAATCATAGAGCCAACTCGGTCATAAGAAAATGTTGGGCAACCATTCCCAAATATTTGTGCTAGGCTATCTATCTCTCATGAAACCATGCTATCTTGAAGGATAACAAGTCGGTTGTAGTTACAACTTCCATGAAAGCAACTCAACTTCTTTGAAGTCATAACATTTGGGGGGTATGACCCAACTAAATTAGAAGGTATATCAAATGTTAAAAAAGTGTGGCTTAAACTAAAAAATCGATATAATCATGTTGTTAGCTTCAAGTCTCGTAATCCTAATCTTCCTTTTCTAATTTGAATTTCAAGAGAACAATTTTTGATATGGAGACAATCCTTAAGCATGTATCAACTCTTTTTTGATGGTGCTTCAAAGGGTAATCCATGGGAGGCAGGAGTGAGAGAGGTTATTCTTCGCCTCGATGGAGAAACAAAGATAAAATTTTCTTGGGGACTAGGCACCACCTTGAATAATTAGGCATAAGCCTTAGGCCTTTGGCAAGGATTAAAAATCACAATTGCAAAGGGTATCCGACATATAAGGGAATTTGGTGATTCATTAATTATCATACACAAATTCCATAAAATTAAGACCACATGGGGAATGATTTACATACAATCTATCACCGTATAGAGATCTTTCTAGATAATTTTGAAAATTTTGATTTATGTCATGTAAGAAAGAGAAAATAATTAGTTAGCAACAAGCAGGCTATGTTGAGAATGCAAAAAGATGATGGAGCTTAGTGGAAAGAAGTCGCCTTCACTAAGTGGGCCCGCAGGCTATTTTTGGCGCAAAGTCTATTTTTAGACTATGTCTATTTTTAGGCATATGGATCATGGTCTATGAGTTGCAGGATGCTATTTGTGGATGATTGGTCATGTTGGTAAATAGATGGACTTCTATTTTTAGACATATGGGTGGTTTCTATTTTTAGACTACCGGGCTAAAAATAGAGCAGTCGAATATTATTAGCTCATAATAATATTTGGAATATAAACATTATCTTATCCTCTTGGAGCACTTCAGTTTGAGCTACAGATGTGGCACATGCAGCTGTCAGAAGGAAATACGCTTTTCTTGTGGGTCAGTTGAGCTATTGCATGGTGGACTTCAGTTAGAACTCATGTGGTTGAGTTTGGTGGAGTTGATTGAGGAGTTGATGGAGTTGTGTTCAGTTTGACTTGGTTAAACTAGTTGTATTTAGTCTAACTGCAAAATACACTAGTGATGAGTGATGTGAATTAATTGTTAATTAATTCACTAATTATTAACTCATAAATCAACTAAAGAATACATCAGTTAACTCAGTGCATGGACAGTTCAGTGGAGACAGGTGTTATAGGTTGAGATTGCTATCAATTGTGACTATAGTTGTGCATGAGATCTTGCACAATCAATGGATTGTGTAATTTCCAATGAGGATTGCGTGGTTTAGCCAAGGAAATACGAGTTTGGTTCACCCATTCATCATTATTCTCATGCAGGATTGTGCAGTGGAGGCAGGCAAATAGTGGAGGAGATTTGAGGCATCAGATCTGAGCTAGTTTGTGTGTAACAGGTGGAGATAGTACTGAGTACTTGTGAGGAGTATTGTACTATGTATTGTTACATGTTCTCAATCATTATAATATACAGCTAGTGTGGAGTTTTCAGATGTATGCTTTCCCCGGGTTACATACTGTGTTAATGTGTGCATGCAATTGATGTTTCATTGTTTTTAATGCTGCAAAATTGATGATAAACGTAGAGGAGATTATGTATTGTGCATGTATTCCACAATAGTGTATAATCAGGATAATCTCTGTGAATAAGTGTCATATTATTCAAAATTTCTACATGGTATCAGAGTTGTTGATCATCAGATCTATTATTCAGAAAGTGTTTACATTTTATTTCTTCAGGTAGAGTTTGTAATCGGGCCAGGTAGCCTCTGGATTCATCCTTCCTTTGGAAGGTGAGATATCTGGTAAAAGCCCATACAGTCAATCTCTGTACGAGAAATAATTTGTTCTCACGAATTTTAGATCAGAAGCGGTTGAGTTTTGAGCTGGTGGAATTCGAATTTGCAGTAGTGTTTTCTTGGTGTCAACGTTGCAATGTCTTTCAACGGATTGTGATTGGAGTATGCTTTTGAGGGCAGCTCGAATTATATTGCATGGAAAGACAAGATGGAGGTGGTGTTAGATGATAATGGGTTGAAGGAGTTCATAGAGGCTGAGGTCCCAAAGCCTACTGATACTGCTCAAGTTGATGCTTGGAAAAAGAAGACAGTAAAGTGTCAAAGGATTCTGTTGGAGGGCGTGAAGGATCACATTGTGTCCAGCCTGCATGGAAAGGCTTCTCCATACTTGATGTGGAAAGCATTGACATATATATTCCAAAGCAAGAGTGAACAGAGGAAGTTGGCGCTCAAGGATAAACTTAGAAACATTAAGTGCGAGAAGGGAGACAGTATGCCCAAGTATCTCACGAAGTTCACTTAGTGCAGGGATGAGCTGCGAAGTGTGGGGGTGACTGTTGATGATGAGGAATTAGTGAGCTTGGCTCTCCTTGTTCTTCCGAAGCGTTGGCATTCCTATCAGGACTCTGTCAATGGTGGGGAGAAATTGCCAAGATGGGAGAGACTTTGGTTAGATCTTGTGCAGGAGGAAATCAGGCGGAATACCAGGGACGGATCTTCATCAAAGGCACCTGATGAAGAAAATTGTGCTTTGGCTGCCAAAGCAAAGAAGGGGAAGAACAAGAAAGCTTCTCATTCTGGTGCGAAAGGCAAGAAGCAGGACATGTCCAAGGTAAAGTGCGTTCACTGTCACCAGCACGGACACTATGCCACAAATTGTCTGCAGAAGAAGAAAAATAAGCAAGCTGCTGGATCTGCAGTGGGAGAGGCCTTAGCCTCGCAGTTTGAGCTTGATTTTTCATTGATCGCATGCTTGGTATCAAGTGTGATGGGATCAATATGGTTCTTGGATAGTGGTGCGTATTTTCACATGAAAGGAGATCGAGATTTGTTTTCTGATCTTGAGGAGAAAGATCTTGGAGTGCACATCGAGATGGGTGATGATGGTAGATACAGTGCGACCAGTATCGATACCATTTCCTTTGAGAGGGAGTCTGGTAAACCCTTCGTATTGAAGGAAGTGATGCATGTTCCAGGATTGAAGAAGAATCTTATCTCTGTGGCGATGTTAGAAGACAAGGGATATGATGTTGTTTTCAGTGAGGGAAAGGCTTTCCTGTGTAGTAAGACAAATGTAGAAACCCGGAAGATAGGGGTTTGAGTTAGGAACCTTTATTAGTTGCATGTAGATGGCTGCATAGCAATGGCATGCAAGGCAGAAGTATTGGTGAGCCGGGATGATGGCGAGCTGTGGCACAGGAGATTGGGTCACCTTCACCATGGAGCCTTGAAGATACTGTAGCAGATTACTACAGGGCTTCCTAAAGGCACTCTTGAGCAGTTAGATCAGTGAAAGGGGTGTACTTTGGGAAAATTTGTGTAAGCCACCTTTCACGAGAAGGATAGTCGTGCCACGACAATCCTTGAGAGAATTCACACAGACGTGTGTGGACCTTTCTCAGTAGCTTCAACAGAAAAGCACAGGTACTATGTGATCTTTGTTGATGATTTCTCTCGAAAGTGCTGGATCTTCTTCATGCAGAAGAAGAGTGAGACATACTCAAAGTTCTGTGAGTTCAAAGCACTGGTCGAGAAGGAGTCGGGGAAGAAGGTGAAGGCTCTTAGGAGCGACAATGGTGGTGCATTCATCTCTGGAAAGTTCAAGGACTTCTGCAGCGTAGAAGGGATTCGAAGAGAGCTCATAGCTCCCCATAACCCACAACAGAACGGGGTTGCTGAGCGGAAGAACAGAACGATCGTGGGTGCTGCACGGGCGATGTTGCATGATCAAGGCCTAACCCTTCACTTGTGGGCGGAAGCATGCAATACTGCAGTATATGTGTAGAACCGTTGTCCTCACTGGATACTTGGCATGAGTACACCCGAGGAGGCTTATTCTGGTAAGAAGCCTGATATTTCTCATTTGAGGATTTTTGGTACTAATGTTTACATGCATGTGACAAAGGATGCCAGGAAGAAGCTGGAGCTGACCGCAGAGGTTGGGATATTTGTGGGGTACACTGATACGCCCCACAACTATCGTGTGTATTTTCCAGACAGTGGCAAGACTGTTGTGCGATGGGATATAAAATTTCAGGAGGAGAAAGCCATGAAGTGTTCGCTTGAGAGGGAGTCACACTTGCATGCAGATGAGGAGCTATTAGTTCCTAAGGATGAGCTTTAGGACGTGGATCAGCCACAGGACAAAGTTCATGGAGTGGAAGAGACCACTCATGCAGCACCAACCATCAGAGGGAAAAAGCACATGACAGAAGCTGAGCGACTAGCTCAAGATGCAGAGAAGGTTGTAGGACCACCTACAGCTCAACGTAGACAGAGACAGTCACCTGATTGGTACACTGGATACATGGCTCTTGTGAGCAAATGTGTCGTGACTGAGCCATCCTCTTTCAAGGAAGCCGTGGAGGACCCCACATGGGTAGATTCCATGGTGGAAGAGTATGATTCGATTGTCAGAAACAGTGCATGGGAGATTGTCCCAAGACCGGAGGGGAAATCAGTGGTGGGTTCGAGATGGATCTACAAAGTTAAGCAGGCAACTGACGGGAGTGTGGAGAAGTACAAGGCAAGATTTGTTGCCCGAGGCTTTTCACAGAGAGAGGGGATCGATTATGAGGAGACCTTTGCAGCTGTCACAAGGTATTCTTCCATACGGACAATTCTTGCTCTCTCAGCACAGATGGGGTGGCACATTCATCAGATGGATGTGAAGACTGTGTTCCTCAATGGAGTCATTTAGGAGGAGGTGTACATAGAGCAGCCCGAAGGTTTCAAGATCTTCAGCAGCGAGTCGCATGTGTGCAGGCTCAAGAGAGCATTGTATGGGTTGAAACAAGCACCACATGCTTGGTACACACAGATAGACAGTTATTTCACCGGACTTGGATTCTCCAAGAGTGAGGCGGATCCTAACCTATACCAGATTGTGGTGGAGGGTAAGTTGCTTATCATTGTACTTTATGTAGATGATTTGATTCTAACAAGTGATGAGATGTTGATACTTTCATGCAAGGATGATCTTGTTAAGGAGTTTGAGATGAAGGACTTGGGCCTCCTTCATTATTTCCTGGGATTGGAAATTTGGCAGTGCAGTGATGGACTATTTGTTTCTCAGGGTAAGTATGCCCAGGAGATACTGGAGAAGTTCAACATGCATGGCTGCAAGCCTATTGATACTCCTCTTCCTGGAGGTTGGAGGAAGGAGGATGCTACTTCAGCAAAGGTAGTGGATGTCACTATTTATCGACAGTTGGTGGGGTCGCTTATGTATCTGGTCAATACATGACCCGATATATGTTATGCTATTAACCAACTTTCACAAGCTATGGTTAAGCCAACAAAGCTCTTCTGGAAGGCAGGCAAGCATGTATTGTGTTATCTCAGAGGCACATCGGGATATGGATTGTGGTACAGACAGGAGGATGAGGTGAAGCTATGTGGCTTCATGGATGCAGATTGGGAAGGGAGCCCAACGGATAGAAAGAGCACATCTAGAGGGGTCTTTAGTATCGGGTCGACAACAGTTTCTTGGTACAGCAGGAAGCAGAGATCTGTGGCACTCAGTTCAGCAGAGGCCGAGTATATGACAACAAGTTTGGCTGCATGCGAGGCTATATGGATGAGGAAGATCCTGGTTAGGTTGTTCGGTTCATACTTGGAGCCTACAGTGATTTATTGTGATAACCAGAGTTGCATTAAACTCTCAGCTAATCCAGTATTTCATGATAGATCCAAGCACATTGACATCAGGTACCATCATATCAGAGATTGTGTGCAGCGGAGAATCATGTTACTTTCATACATTCCAACAGAGGATCAGGATGCTGATATCTTGACGAAGGCGCTCACAAGGAGCAAATTCGAATACCACCGAGGCAGGATAGGGGTTGCTAATAATCAATATCTTGTTGAGAGGGAGTGTTGAGAATGCAACAAGATGATGGAGCTTAGTGGAAAGAAGTCGCCTTCACTAAGTGGGCCCACAGGCTATTTTTGGCGCAAAGTCTATTTTTAGACATATGGATCATGGTCTATGAGTTGCAGGATGCTATTTGTGGATGATTGGTCATGTTGGTAAAAATAGATGGAATTCTATTTTTAGACATATGGGCGGTTTCTATTTTTAGACTACTAGGCTAAAAATAGAACAGTCGAATATTATTAGCTCATAATAATATTTGGACTATAAACATTATCTTATCCTCTTGGAGCACTTCAGTTTGAGCTACAGATGTGGCACATGCAGCTGCCAGAAGGAAATACACTTTTCTTGTGGGTCAGTTGAGCTATTGCATGGTGGACTTCAGTTATAACTCATGTGGTTGAGTTTGGTGGAGTTGATTGAGGAGTTGATGGAGTTGTGTTCAGTTTGACTTGGTTAAACTAGTTGTATTTAGTCTAACTGTAGAATACACTAGTGATGAGTGATGTGAATTAATTGTTAATTAATTCACTAATTATTAACTCATAAAGTAACTAAAGAATACATCAGTTAACTCAGTGCATGGATAGTTCAGTGGAGACAAGTGTTAGAGGTTGAGATTACTATCAGTTGTGACTATAGTTGTGCATGAGATCTTGCACAATCAATGGATTGAGTAATTTCCAATGAGGATTGCATGGTTTAGCCAAGGAAATACGAGTTTGGTTCACCCATTCATCATTATTCTCATGCAGGATTGTGCAGTTGAGGCAGGCAAACAATGGAGGAGATTTGAGGCATCAAATCTGAGCTAGTTTGTGTGTAACAGGTGGAGATAGTACTGAGTACTTGTGAGGAGTATTGTACTATGTATTGTTACGTGTTCTCAATCATGATAATATATAGATAGTGTGGGGTTTTCAGCTGTATGCTTTCCCCGGGTTACATACTCTGTTAATGTGTGCATGCCATTGATGTTTCATTGTTTTTAATGCTACAAAATTGATGATCAACGTAGAGGAAATTATGTATTGTGCATGTATTCCACAATAGTGTATAATCGGGATAATCTTTGTGAATAAGTGTCATATTATTCAAAATTTCTATAGGCTAATATTGGGGAAAATCTTGCTCAAGGAATGCTTATCGATGATCAAAACAATTCAAAATTATGCCATATCCCTTGAATTATCTCATTCAAAGGATGATCGTTCCCATTGTTTTCATTAAAATGGAATTATGGTTTGACAACCCAATAAAGCATGTTTTTAATTTCAAGGTCTGGAAAAGCCTTGAAGAGTGGCAATGTTGGAAGATGGAGTCCACTAATCAAGAGATCGGGTGGGAATACATAAGGAAAATTTCCAGGTATCAGGATAGGTGAAATATAGAGAAAAAGGTATTAACTCCCCACATTAGGATCAGACTAGTTAGTACAACATTTGAATTGAAATAACCAACTTTGTTCAAGTAATTCCTAGATTGGCGGTTACAATAATGGATCTCTGAGAGAAGTTTGTGCAAGGACAAGACATAAGCATTCAATGAGATAAGAGCTCCCTTTCAGTTGTCTCAGATCTAGGAAATGATTTAAAGGTTTGAGTTCTCAAGTTAAAGTTGCAGTTGAATCATATTAGTGAACGAAGTGCAGGAGACATGGATTTTACAAGAAGGAACAATGCCAATAAGTACCTAGAAGAGTAAAAGAACATGATATGAATGGAGGTATCAGAGTTTTTTTTCTGAAATAAGAGAGAAGGTAGTCACTAAGGCTCATTCCCACTTTGTTCTGGTTTCAAATAAACTTCACGATTTGAAGATGTGGAGTCTCTTCAGGCAATTGTGGACCTATTGATCACTAAACTAGAAAAATGGACTACAAGGTGGATAATGTGGAGGTGACATGTATTTAATGTTCTAAAAGAGATATTTGGCCTTAGCAACCATCAGAATGGAGCGTAGGATGAGCAATAGGAGAAATTGGGTATTGGAGCTTTAGCAAATCCACCATTGTATACTGAGAAGGATGCATAGCAGATGGAAATGGGGCTTGAATTCGCAGTGGAACCACCACCGCAAATGGACATCCACCACATGATATTAGATGAAATCAATGGAATCTGGGAGGAGGGAAGCATGTAGTCTTTCCATCAAATTTATGTTATGCAATGTTTTGCAATTTTGTTTTATACAACAGAGTTTTTTGGAGATCATATAACGCAAAGTATGTTAGATATTTAATACATAAAACTTAGTTTTTAAGAAGCCTTTGGCTTGAATAGTACTGGAAGACCATGGATGAAACTCTATTATGGAATGTAAAGGCAATGTCCTGCTTCCATCTAGATTCATACAAAATTACATGTTTCTTTTAAAACTAAATAAATAAACATATAGTGAGATTTGTGTTTAGTGTGTAACTATTTTTTTCTCTCTCCCATTTTCAAAGTTGGTATCAAACCTGGTTCAACCCTGAATCTCTCAAGAGAGGGGTTGTGATCATGCGAATTCTGTAAGTTTAAGTCCTCTATACATATAGGGTAGGAGAGCAGTTTGTGTATTGTTCATGTGAGAGATTTCAATGTGCCAATACATATTTTTTGTTGTTGTGTCTTTTGAGCTACCAAGAGTTTCCATCACTTAAAGGATAATATGCCAATTAGAGCCTCTAATTCATGGATTGATCGTTCAGGGGTAGCACAAATCTATTGATGTGTGAGCTGCAATCATCAAGAGAAATTATGTGGGATATTAGAACATAGTCTAGACATAATTGTGAGTATGAGAGCTTAATTCGATGTTGTCCAATAACCATTCCTTGATCATTGGTTCACCACTAATTTTTGTTTTTTCATATCGTTGTCTGCTTGAAAAATAACTAAAATAATTTTATTTTCTCCCCATGGATCCCACTAAACCCTTATCCTAGTGTTCTTGCAGTGGTGAATGTTTCAATGTAGGATCTATTTTTTACACCTTTAGACATATTATGCATGCAGGAAATAAATGATCGCAACCTGAAGTGCATTAGATTAAAGGATTTGTATATATATATATGCA
Source organism: Pinus tabuliformis (assembly GCA_031772625.1). NCBI lineage: Eukaryota > Viridiplantae > Streptophyta > Pinopsida > Pinales > Pinaceae > Pinus > Pinus tabuliformis. The sequence goes on along the minus strand of CM062809.1, from coordinate 842,301,310 downwards.
TGATTCAGATATAGAGTTTTGGTCCTCATTTCCTGAGTGCATAAATATGGTTGTATAAGGAATTATTGCAATTTTCTAATTGATATTTAGGATTTTGCAAGTTATAAGTTGTAGATCGAGGAGAGGATACCAAATATGGCTAGCGATGTTTCATCAGGGCTGGAGCAGAGATAAAACAAACTACGGGGTTGCTACTTAGATGTATAGAATGTTTTATAGCATATATATCTAGATTTATTGTGTGGTGCGGGTTTGAAATTTATTGGGTGGTGTGCAAAGCTCATAAATGTTATTGTGATTTTATTTTTTTATTTGTAATGAATTATGAAGAACCAAAATTATAGAACATAGTAGCATAATTCAAATTGGTGGTTCTTGATGCATACAATGCCACAAAAATGCATCACTGATTTGATTATGTTTATGGTTTGTTATAAACTAGTGGCGTTGTGTGGAGCCAAGTACATCAACTTACTCATTATTATGTTTGTGTGTTTAAAAGGTCACATTGTATAATTGAATTTTGAACACATTTAGTATCTACACTGCCTTCCTAGATAACACCTTCCTAGATAACCGGCGACTAGAACAGAAGACCATGTATTTAGCAAATGGAGATATGTCCATAGAGTGATTCAATTACTTCTTTGCTTTTCCTGCGGAAGCCTTGATGAGCCAAATATTTCAATATTGTCAATTCTACAAGTATGCCAATGATGGTCTAAATCGGTTGTATCTTAAGTGACTCCAGTGGGAAGCTTGAAGTTGTGATGAAGAAAGAGCTTATTTCATGAGACTTTAGAGTGGGTAGAAGTGCTAATGAAGACTGGATTTGACAAAGATCAATGTTGTTATTACAATGTTCTAATTTGTGAAACATTAAGGGAGAGAGTTAGAATTAATGCTTACATGTGTGTGTTACATGTTGTTAATTGATGTGTGTTTCTATGTTAGTTATTTTTAGTAAATCAGGTCCACTTCTATTAGATCTATTCAATGATCTATTCCTATATATGAACTATTGTTTGATGAATAAACATATAGTGATATTTGTGTTTGGTGTATAACTATGTTTCTCTCTCTCATTTTTTTATATATGTCATTGCTTTTAGTGTAAACCATATCTTCTTTTTAATTAAAAATCTTAATCTTGTGGCTACGAATTAAAGAATTATTAAATTTACCTTTTGAAAAACATCAATTTTATTAGTATGAGCTTTGTTAAATAATATTTTTTAATTAAAAATCTCAATCTTGTGATCATAAATTAAAAATATTATAGTCTATCTTCTCTATATTAAAAAATAAAATTTTTAATTTACATCATTAAATATTTATTTATTTTTTCACATTTACTTAATACAATTATAAAATTAGTATACTACTTATAAAAATAACTAATATTATTATAATTTCAATAAAATAAATCATAAATACACAATTATAAAAATAACTAATATCATTATAATTTCTATAAAATAAATCATAAATACATAATTTTAAATATAGAAACTTAATTTGTTAACAGAAATCCATGCACGCGTGATTAAAAAAAATGAAATGATGCGCACATGAATTCTCTTCGCACACAAATTATAATTATCACAATCACAAAAGAGAAACTTTATATACAAATCACATATTTATGTAAGGTGACTAAGTCATTTTAATGCGAGGATCTTAATGAGAAAAGTGGGTGTAAATGAGAAACATCCACATGTGAAATGAAAAATGGAAAGAGATAAAAGATTGGTATTAAAGAAATATATAAAGATTTTTTTAATGGAGTATAAAAAGAATTATTAAAGAAATATGATGCAAAATTATGAAAATAAGTAATTGTGAGATAATTTTGGAGTAAAATTTAAAATTGTTTATAATTATAAAGGTAGATATAAGAAAACATGTTAATGATTTAAAGATTAAGAGTATTTGGTAAAAGTGAAAGTGGTTTTTTTTATAGATAATTATGGGATTATTTCATATAGTATGATTTTCTTTAAATAACAATAATGAATCAATTTATTTGTAAATACTAAACAATGATTACTATATTTACAATTAATTAAGACATAAATTAAAATAAATATTTGTATGTTAATTTTTCTCCATAAATTAAATTAAAACAACAATAGTAACATAAACCCTAGATATAATCAAAACTTTAACTCCAAAACTAAATCCAATCAGCTAGTAGCCTAAATCAGTTAATGCCATTATATGGCATAAATGAAGTGTTTGAGACTAAGTTTTAGTATCCATGACGAGGACAAAAAAATCAATGCAAAAATAAAGAAAATAAAATGAATATCATGTAAAACTACTTCAAAATATAATTGTCGGTTTAAATACTTGTTCACTTCAAAATATAATCGTAGGTTTAAATATTTGTTCAATAAGTTGTCATTTGAGGTGCCTAATTTTCAACATGAGGAGTATTGATTTAATGGAGACATGTAATTGTTGTTGAAGTGGAATTATGATATCATAATAATTGTTTGGAAATGGTATTTGAAATTGATGTTATTGTAGATTGCATGAATGCATTCTATTTAATGGATAAGAATCTATTTTTGTTCCAGTTTAGCCAACGACCTAGGAGAGATACTTTTGTCCACAATCTTAAATCCCATATAACATTCTCCATTAGCTTTTATCGATCTGTTTGGCCTGCGATTAAAAAATACCTTCTCAGAATGTTGAATCATTCTCGAGTGAAAAATAAACTGGGAGGTGGAACTAATTCCTCCTTCTTGGCCCTCATTTCAAAAGAATCAAACCCTGTCAATTTTTCTCACTTTGATCCCATCTCTCTTTGCAATTCCTCCTACAAAATCCTTACCAAAATTATTTCCAACAGGTTGAAACTATTATTTACCTTTATCTCAGATAATCAAGGAGGGTTTATGTAGAACCAGAACATATTGGATAACATCATTTTAGTGCAAGAATCCATTCACTCCAACAAAGAAGCAAGAAAAGAAGGCATGGTCATTAAGCAGGACATGGTCAATGCCTTTGAACATGTAAATCACTCCTTCCTTCTTCTTGTACTTAAAAAATTGGGTTTATGTCAAGATTTCATTCAATGGATAAGATATTGCATAAGAACACCTTGGATAGCGCCATTGATAAATGGGTAACCAAACCCCTTCTTCTATACTACAAGGGGCCTCTGAGAAGGTTGTCCCTTGTCCCCTTTATTATACATAGTAATAGCAGAAAACATCAGCTGTAATTTGGAAGCACTAAGGTAGGATGGGTGACTCCTAGGACTAAGTATAGAAATAAATCTGAAAGAGATTATTCATTCTCAATTCATTGATGATTCAATTTTGTTGGGAGATGCCTCTCAAACCATAACAACAAGATTCAAGAAAATATTGGACACCTACTTGTTGTTCTCACGAGGATAGGTAAATAAAAGGAAAATTCAATTGATCAAATGGAATTGCTTAGAAATCACCTTGTATGAAATCTCCTGTATCTTGGGGTATCCAATTTCTAAGGTCTGAAAACATTTCTCCTATCTTAGAATTCCTATTTCTCTTAGGCTACCTAATAGAGAGGAATGGGAGGAAATCCTACAAAAAATTAGAAGGAAAATCCAATCTTAGGGTTCTCAATGGCTGAATGTGGCAAGGGAATCTGTCCTAATCAAATCTCTCCGCTACTCCCTCCCAATATATATTGGATCAAGACTTTTTGCCGCATTCACAGTATTAGCAACATGATTCAGAAATTTTTATGGAAAGGTGGGAAAAACAACAAGAATCACTTTCATTTAGTAAACTGAAATATAGTTAAACTGCCAAAAAAGTCTAGAGGTCTAGCTTTATAAGATCTGGAGTACATGAACCTTGCACCAGGGGAAAAATGGTATGTGGGATGATATTTGATCCAAAAGAATGGTGGAAACAATCTATCTTGAGGAAATATTTTCATAAGAATTGACTTCTTAGACCAGAGAATGAATTATGGGAAGGAACAAGGACAAAAATATGAAAACTATGTAAAGCTACTTCCCTAGTAGTTTTGGAGTAGCTAGGATGGAAAATAGGGAACAAAAAACGAATCCATATTTGGAAAGATTGAATTGCCTCTTCAAATTTAGCACATGATAATCAAGAAGATCAGGATCTTGCCATATGGATGGAGGAGAAGGGACTTCGATATTTAGCTAAAATTTTAGTTTGGGATGAGAATGGAGTTTGGTATGGTTGGAATTGCCCCAATTGTCTGGCTCACCTACATCAGTTTTGGCTCACTTTTAATAAAGGGCTCAAAGGTTTTGGGATGATAACTTCTCATCACTTGGCTCAACAAATTTGTTCGGGAGTTAACAAATACTCATTATACGGTGAAAGAAGGTTATGAATCTATGATCAAGAAACTCCCACACCCATAAGCCTCTTAGATATGGAGTACAATATGGAATTAAGATGGTCTCCCGAAGATCAACATTTTCTTTTGGGAACTAGTCCATGGCAAGATCTTGAAAACACATAACTTAAAAAAGAGATAGATACAAGGACCTTCAAGCTGTTCTTTATGTGGCATATTTGAAGAAGATATCAACCACATATTTTTCTAGTGTGCCTTTTCAATTGAAGTGTCGAGATCCGCTCTACACTGTATTAGTCAAATTCAAAGCATCCCTTATGGTTGGCCAGAAATGTTCAAGAAATTGATATTTCAACCTCCTTGGAATCATAAAGCCAACTTAGTCATAAGAAAATGTGGGCAACTATTCCCAAATATTTGTGCTAGGCTATCTAGCTCTCATGAAACCATGCAATCTTGAAGGATAATAAGTTGGTTCTACTTACAACTTCCATGAAAGAAACTGAACTCCTCTTTGAAGTCATAACCTCTAGGGGATATGACCCAACCGAATTGGAAGACATATCAAATGTTGAAAAAGAGTGGGTCAAACTAAAAAATCGATATAATCATGTTGGTAGCTTCAAGTCCCTTAATCCTAATCTTCCTTTTCTAATTTGAATGTCAAGAGAACAATTTTTGATATGGAGACGATCCTTAAGCATGTATCAACTCTTTTTTGATGGTGCTTCAAAGGGTAATCCTGGGGAGGCATGAGTGAGAGGGGTTATTCTTCGCCCGATGGAGAAACAAAGATAAAATTTTCTTGGGGACTAGGCACCATCTTGAATAATCAGGCAAAAGCCTCAGGCCTTTGGCAAGGATTGAAAATCAAAATTGCAAAGGGTATCTGAAATATAAGGGAATTTGGTGATTCATTGATTATCATACAAAAATTCCATAAAATTAAAGACCACATGGAGAATTATTTGCGTCCAATCTATCACCATATAGAGATCTTTCTAGATAATTTTGAAATTTTGATTTTTGTCATGTAAAAAGAGAAAACAATTAGTTAGCAATGAGTTGTCTAATATTGGGGAAAATAGGGCTCAAGGAATGCTTATCGACGATTAAAACAATTCAAAATTATGTCATATCCCATGAATTCTCTCATTCAAAGGATGATCATTCCCATGGTTTTCATTAAAATGGACTTATGGTCTGACAACCCAATAAAGAATGTTTTTAATTTCAAGGTCTGGAAAAGCCTTGAAGAGTGGCAATGTTGGAAGAGGGAGTCCACTAATCAAGCGATTAGGTGGGAATACATGAGGAAAATTTCCAGGTATCAAGATAGGTGAAATATAGATGAAAATGTATTAACTCCCCACACTAGGATCAAACTAGTTAGTACAACATTTGAATTGAAATAACCAACTTTGTTCGTGTGCATTCCTAGATTGGCGGTTCCAATAATGGATCTCTGAGAGAAGTTTGTGCAAGGATAGGACATAATAATTAAATGCAATAAGAGGTCCCTTGCAGTTGTCTCAGATCTAGGAGATAATTTAAAGGTTTGAGTTCTCAAGTTAAAGTTGCAGTTGATTCGTATTAGAGAATGAAGTGCAGGAGAAATGGATTTTACAAGAAGGACAACGCCAGCAAGTCCCTAGAAGAGAAGAACACCATGATATGAATGGAGGTATCAGACTTGTTTTCTAAAATCGAAGAGAAGGTAGTCACTAAGGCTCGTTCCCACTTTGTTCTGGCTTCAAATAAACTTGGTAATTTGAAGAAAGATGTGGAGTGCCTTTAGGCAACAGTGGACTTGTTGATCACTAAAATGGAAAAATGGAATACAAGGTGGATGATGTGGAGGTGTCAGTGGAAAATTTTGTATTTAATGTTCTAAAGGAGGTATTTTGCTTAGCAACCATCAGAATGGAGCGTAGGATGAGCAGCAGGAGGAATTAGGCAGTGGAGCTTCAACAAATCCACCATTGCATACTGAGCAGGATGCGTAGCAGATGGAAATGGGCCTGAAGTCGTAGTGGAAAAACCACAAATGGACATCGATCACATGATATCAGATGAAATCAATGGAAACGAGGAGGAGGGAAGTGGGTAGTCTTTCCATCAACTTTATGTTATGCAATGTATTGAAATTTTGTTTTATACAATGGAGTTTTTTGTAGATCATACAACATAAAATATATTAGATATTTAATGAATAAAACTAAGTCTTTAGGAATCCTTTGGCTTGAACAGTACTGGAAGACCATGGATGAAACTCTACTATTGAATGTAAAGGCGATGGTCTGTTTCCAGCTAGATTAATACAAAATTACCTGTTTCTTTTAAAAATAAATAAAGAAACATACAATGAGATTTGTGTTTAGTGTGTAACTATTTTTGTCTCTATATCAATTTTAAATTTGGTATCAAAACTAGTTCAAACCTTACTCTCTCAAGAAAGGGTTTGTGATCATGCAAATTCTGTAAGTTTAAATCCTCTGTACATATAGGGTAGGAGAGTGGTTTGTGTATTGTTCATGTGAGAGATTTCAGTGTGCCAATACATATTTTTTGTTGTTGTGTATTTTGAGTTGCTAAGAGTTTCCATTGCTTGAAGGATAAGATGCCAATTAGAGCCTCCAATTCATGGATTGATCATTCAGGGGTAGCATAGATCTATTGGTGTGTGAGTTGCTATCATCAAGAGAAATTATGTGGGAGATTATCACATAGTCTAGGCACAATTGTGAGTGTGAGAGCTTAATTTGATGTCGTCCAAGAACCATTTCTTGATCATTGATTCGCCTCTCTTTGTTGTTGTTGTATATCATTGTCTACTTGAAAAGGAACTAAAATAATTTTATTTTCTCCCAATGGATCCCACTAAACCCTTATCCTTGTGTTCCTGCAGTGGTGAATGTTTCAATGTAGGATCTATTTTATACACCTTTAGACATATTATTCATGCAAGAAATAAACGATCGAAACCTGAAGTGCATTAGATTAAAGGATTTGTATATAAATATGCATGATTTAGATCTAGAGATTTGGCCCTAATTTCCTGAGTGCATAAACCTAGGTGTATAAGGAATTATTGCAATTTTCTAATTGATCATTAGGAGTTTGCAAGTTATAAGTTGTAGATCCAGGAGAGGATACCAAATATGGTTCGCGATGTTTCATTAAGGATGGAGTGGAGATCAAACAAACTGTAGGGTTGCTACTTAGATTTATAGAATGTTTTATAGCATATATATCTAGGTTTATTGTGTGGTGTGGGTTTGAAATTTATTCGGTGGTGTGAAAAGTTCACAAATGTTATTATGATTTTATTTTTTATTTGTAATGAATTATGAAGAAACAAAATTATAGAACATAGTATCATAATTCAAATTGGTGGTTCTTGATGCATGCAATGCCACAAAAATGCATCATTGGTTTGATTATGTTTACAATCTATTATAAACTAGTGGCATTGTGTGGAGCCAAGTACATCAACTTACTAATTATTATGTTTGTGTGTTTAAAAGGTCACATTGTATAATTGAATTTTGAAAACATTTAGTATCTACACTGCCTTCTTAGATAACACCTTCCTAGATAACTAGCGAATAGAACGGAAGACCATGTATTCAACAAATGGAGATATGTCCATAGAGTGATTCAATTACTTGTTTGCTTTTCTTGCAGAAGCCCTGATGAGCCAAATATTTCAATATTGTCAATTATACAAGTATGCCAATGATGGTCTAAATCGATTTTATCTTAAGTGACTCCAGTGGGAAGCTTGAAGTTGTGGTGAAGAAAGGGCATATTTTGTGAGACTTTAAAGTGGGTAGAAGTGCTAATGAAGACTAGATTTGACAAAGATCAATGTTGTTATTACAATATTATAAGTTGTGATTTTAATATTTATCATGTAAACATTAAGGGAGAGAGTTAGAATTACTGCTTACAAGTGTGTGTTACAGGTTGTTAATTGTTGTGAGTTTCTATGTTAGTTATTTTTAGCAAATCAGATCTACTTCTATTAGATCTAGTCGGTGATCTATTCCTATATATGAACCATTGTTTGTTGAATAAACATATATTGAGATTTGTGTTTGGTGTATAACTATGTTTCTCTCTCATCTTTTATGTATGTCAATACTTTTGGTGTAAACCCTATTGAATAATCTTCTTTTTAATTAAAAATCTTAATCTTATGGTTACGAATTAAAAAATTATTAAATTTACTTTTGGGGAAACGTTAATTTGTATTAATAATAATAATAATAATATCCATTTTTAAGGTCACGGCCAAGCCAAACACCAAATTGGTGTATGAGACCCCCTTGTTTGTGGGACAAGGGACCCACCTCCATGCAGCGATTTGACTGCTAAGTCTACGAAAGCATACATACTCTACCCCCCTCTGGTTTTGAACCTATGATGTCTTAGGAAGAAACACATGCTCTTAACCATTAGACCCACTCAAGCTATATCTAAATTTTTTAATAATAATTTTTAATTAAAATCTAAATTTTGTGATCATAAATTAAAGATATTATAGTCATCTTCTCTATATTAAAAAATAGTTTTTTTAATATTTACTTCTTCACATCATTAAATATTTATTTATTTAACACAATTATAAAATTAATATACTACTTATAAAAAAACCTAATATCATTATAATTTCTATAAAATAAATCATTAACACATAATTTTAAATATAAAAACTTAATTTGTTAATAGAAATCCATGCACGCGTCCTTACAAAAATGAAATGACGCGTACATGAATTCTCTTCACACACAGATTATAATTATCACAATCACAAGAGAGAAACTCTATGTACAAATCACATATTTATGTAAGGTGACTAAGTCATTTTAATGTGAGGATCTTCATGAAAAAAGTGGTCGTAAATGAGAAATGAAAAATGGAAAGAGAAAAAATAGAGGTATTAAACAAATATATAAAGATTTTTAACAATGGAGTATAAAAAGAATGGTTAAAGAAATATGATGTAAAATTATGAAAATAAGTAATTGTGGGATAATTTTGGAGTAAAATTTAAAATTGTTTATAATTATAAATGTAGATATAAGAAAATATGTTAATAATTAAAAGATTAAGAATATTTGGTAAAAATAAAAGTGTTTTTTTTATAAATAATTATCGAATTATTTCATATGGTATGATTTTCTTTAAATAATAATAACCAATCAACTTATTTGTAAATTTGTAAATAATAAACAAGAATCACTATATTTACAATTAATTAACACATAAATTAAAATAAATATGTGTACGTTAATTTTTTCATAAACTAAATTAAAACAGCAATAGTAACATAAACCCTAGTTATAATCACAACTTTAACTCCAAAACTAAATTCAATCAGCTAGTAGCCTAAATCAGTTAATGCCACTGTAAGGCATAAGGAAATGTTTGAGACTAAGTTTTAATATCCATGACCAGAATAAAAAAATCAAGGCAAAAATAAAGAAAATAAAATGAAGATCATGTAAAACTACTTCAAAATATAATTGTTGGTTTAAATATTTGTTCACTTCAAAATATAATCGTAGGTTTAAATATTTGTTCAATAAGTTGTCATTTGAGGTGCCTAATGTTCAACATGATGGAGACATGTAATTGTTGTTGAAATGGAATTATGATATCATAATAATTGTTTGGAACGGTATTTGAAATTGATGTTATTGTAGATTGCATGAATGCATTCTATTCAAAATAGATTCGAAGTGTATGTGTCAAGTTAGAAGGATTTTATTGAATGAACTTTTGAAATGGGGCATATATGCTTTTGACACATTAAAGAATATTATTAATTTTACTCATTCAATATTGGAAAAGATACAAAATCTTATTTAATTGTTTTTTTAGTTTTAATATTATTTTTTATGTTTTTAAGATCGTTATGGGTTTAAGAGCTTTAAAATTGTTTGTTTTTTTTTTAATATATATATATATATATATGGTGAGTTAGCTATGTTAGTGTAGATGGCTTAGCGTTATATTATTTTTTCTTCTCTTTTTAGTCTAATACATGGTTATGCATTTATTGAAGAAGAGGTTTATGTATATAGATTTCTATTTGTATACCCAGAAATATGAACTTAAGTCGTAACTCTTTGTCCCTTAGATCTAAACCTTATGAACATTTTAAGAAAAAATTATCTATCTATCTATATATGTCTTCATCAATGTTACCTTTGTTGTAATTTTTAAGCAAGTGATCTACTTGATAACCTATTATTGTTTTCTTATCATTCAGACTTAAAGGTATTCAGATTAGGATCCTAGGGTTCAACTTGACCTTGGGGCATTCTTATTGTCTTTTAGATAGAAATGAGTCCTTTTTTATTGGTACTCTATCATCGCATTATGATTTTCATATATTAATATTAAGGATGGATCTACCACCAAAAATATTACTTACAATTGAGGGCTAAGGCTCACCATTCAAAACAAGAGACCTAATTGGTAAGATGAGCTCAATAAAATCAAGGTAATTATAATCCTCCATGTGCAATCAAAAATGAAATTATACACATCTTCGTGAGGCTATGTGGAGGGGTGATAGAAGTTATGTGGTAATATTGGCTCTCCTTTGCTGTAAACACCTATAAATCCTCATTCTTCCTACCTGATCAGAAATTGATCCAGAACCTTAACCGCATTCAAGAACAAGGTTAAGAACAAAGGTTAAGAAGTTAAAAGGTTAATATTGGCCTTAAGTGCTAAAACCTTTGTTAAGCGCTAAAACCTTGATAAAGCGCCTTTTCTTTAAAATCTGAATTAAGCACGTGGGCAGTATTCGACTAAGCGGTAAATGGTATATTGCGCAGGTGAAAGGCTGGAAGTGGTATTCAACCCAAAGCATGCGATTCCACTCAGCAGTTGACACGTAGCAGAGCAAAACTGCTTTTCTTGCATGCCCTCCATGAGATATCGTTCGTGCAAGAAATCTGTGCGAGATTGACTGATGTCCGTTGGGTTGAGCATGGTCACATCAACGATGGAGATCATCCAAGCAAGTTAGCCAGTGGACAATGCGACAACCGTTGGATGGACGGGATAGATCAATAGTTCAGGATTAACCTGATCGCAAAATCTCTATGGAGGATTGTCCCTAACCACCAGGGTTATATCGCACATATGTACGCCCAACAGTTACAGTAATGCTAATGGCTACCTCTGACAGTTAGCCTAGCGGAGTGGCTAAAGTTTAGCAGATATGCTAAGTTTAGTTGAAGTCAGGTGTGGTTGCTAATATTGGTGGAGATACCACATAAAAGCACTCACAGATTAGTTCTAGAGAGATAGAGAGTCCAGAGAGAGCATGAGAGACAGAGGCAGAGCTCGAGAGTGAGACAAGAGGCTCACTAGACTAAATAGAGCCTTTTGAAGCTGATTGAATAGTCCATAGAAGCTAAAGAGGTCATCTTCATAGAGAATTCCATCCAAGAAGATTGATTCTGGTGTTCAGAGACACCAAAGGTTGGAGGCAGTTACAGGAGCTATCAGAGCTCATTCTCAGTGAACCAACAATCAATTCTAACTGTAATAAGCCTTCTGAATCCATTGCAAGGAATTTCATAAGCATCTGAAGACTTCTAAGGGCCAAGATGCTACAAGGAAGTTTCAGGCAGCAAATGATCAAATGATCAGTTTGTTGTTGGTGTCTGATGTGTGTTGAAGATAGAAGAAGAAGTTTTGGAGACAATATGAAGAATTCTAAGGGAGTTAGTGCCATCAAGAAGCTCAAGTCAGCTTAGAGCATTGATTAAAGGAATCAAGTCCAAGGAAGCTTATATCTATTTGTAGAGTGAGGACAGCCAGGGATATAGATGGTATTCTAAGCCCATTGGTTCAGTTCAGAAACCTTTGGAGTTGAGTGTGGAACTTGTAAAAGAAGCTTTACCATAATCCCAAAGAGCCAAGTCAAGTTGACAAGAGCTCAAGGAGACGTAGCCCATGATATTAGGGTGAACTCCTAGATTATATTGTTGTTATGTGTCGTTGTCTATTTGTTGCATTCACTGTTATTTGTGTTTAATATCGGCATAAAAAAATAAGCACTTAACTAGTTAAAGCAAAGACATACACCTATTTCAAGTACTTAATTCTACATTTGTCAACCTAAGCTAAATCATATTTTTGTTAAGCTTTGGAGTGGGAGGTTCTTGTAAGTGTAACAAGATGTTAAACCCCAATTTCAGATCAGGTGGTATCAAAGCTTGCTGCTTGATTGACAGAGCATAGTTGCTTGATTGATAGAGCATAGTTGCTTGATTGTCAGAGCAATAGATTGCTTGTTTGACTTGAAAGGTGTTAAACAGTACAAAGGATTTGACTGCTTTATTGTTTGTAAACTGACTATTGTGTCAGTTTGCAAAGGTGAAGGGAAAGCTACAGATAGCTAAGTCTAGGAGGACAAGAAGGAAGAAGGGATGAAGGCATTCTCCTTACCCCAAGGACCTCAAGGCATTCCTTGAAGCACAAGAGGTTCACTTGCAAAAGGCTGCTTGAATAAGCTCTTTGTGAATTTTATTGAAGTTCCTTTTTCCATTTCGATAATCACAACTTCTACAAGTGAGTTCTCAAAATATTCCTCCTTCACAAGATTCTTTGATGAAGACATGAAGCAAGACATGTTCATCATGATGGATATGGGGAGAGAAATGTATGAGGATTGAAGGAAGAGCATCAAACTTCGAGAGCAGTTGAATTCCATGAAGGAAGAGAAGCAGTTGCTTTCTGACAAATTGCAGGAAGTGGAAAGCCAACTTCATATTGCAAATATGAACCTAGAAAGGATGCATGAGTTGGAGACGTAGCTCCTTGTTGCCAAATAAGCCTTAGTCAAGTATCAGCTTGAAGAAGAGGTAAAAATTTCTAGTTTTTCTTCAATTTCCTCTAAGGATGTTTATGTTGGTTCTTTTGAAAAATATACAAGAAGCATAGGGTCCAAGTTGATGTTGAAAATGGGCTATGAAGGTCCAAAAGGATTGGACAAACATGCACAGGGCATTTCTGAGCCAATAATGGTTGAGGAAAGGCCTAAGTATTTGGGTCTTGGCTATGGACAAGCTTATGGAGAAAGTTTGAAAGCAGCCATGAAGGCAGATGAAATAGTTCCTAGAAGGAGTTCCATGTCAGGTTCTCTACCTCAAGCTTGTAAATATTGTATCCTTGGGGAATGCAATAGTTTGAAACATACTTTGTAGGAAGAAGGTGTTCATAAGCAGGCACTTGAACTAGAGAGTTGTGAAAGCTCTGAAAGAATTGAAGAGATTGATGGTGTTCCAAAGGGAGCCACTTCTTCATTCGATTCACCTCCTCATGAAGGTAACAAAGGTGAAAGAGAAAGGTATAAATCTGATTTCAATCATATTCCTTTTGATTATGTAAAGCATGGTAAATTTCCACATAAGCATTGGAAAAGAATTGCATGTTCCTTTTGTGGTTTGGATAACCATAGTGTTTTTATATGTTGGAAGAGAATGACCACATATAGGAAACTATTTAAGGAAAAGAGGCAAGAAGCAAAAGGTCCACTGGACAAGGAAAATAATGTTGTCAAGAAGATGCACATTCATTGCACTTACTGCCATAAGCAAGGACATATTGCTTAAAAGTGTTGGACTCTAAATCCAACAATGCTTCCATGAAATCTGAAGAAGGTGGAAAGAGAGAATGGAAAGAATGGAAAGGAAGTTTCCATAATTGATGTGCTGCAAGATGGTTCACATGTTGATGTCAATGTGCAGTCAAAGGAAGCCCCTTTGATATGTGTGGGTAAGAAATTGTTAGAATTATTATCTAGTTAAAGGTTGCATGTCTTTTGATTTGATGCATTTCTTTACTAATGGAATGCAAGTTGCAGGGTTTTACCAATAAGGTGAATGGAAAAGTTGAGTATGTAGACTCACTTTATTGCAACAAAAATTATATTCATTTCAGCTTTGCAAGTACAATGTGCTTAAGAGAAAGTTGAAGGATGGAATACATGCATGAGAATGATATGTATGAACACAAGGATGTTGATGATTTCCTTGTATTTGAACATGTATGTGTAATTGACTTGGTGGTTGATTGCTTTGTTAAAACATGCATGTAATATTGACTTGGAAAAAGTTGATTTTGTCTCCAAGATTGTAAAAGGGAGATAATGATGAAGTGTTTCATCTTTGAAAAAGAATCCTTAAGTTCTTTTTGTACATGCTTGACTTGAAGGGTCAATTGTTTGAAAAGGCATGTTTTTGTTGGCTTGTTATCTAGTCAATCATTTGTACACAAGATGTGAAGACATGATGATGATTCACATGATGTGAAATATGTTTCTTTTGATGAAGCAAGAGTTTATGTTGTTTTTGACAATATGTCAGTAAAACATACTGTAATTGGTACAAATGTAAATTTATGTAAGAAGATGTAATCTCACATTTGTTTGAGCCACCTTGGATCAATGATCAAGGAAGAGATGTTCAACTACCTTCTGTAACCTTCTCAGCAGAAGTTCTGAATGAATTCAAGGAAGACAGTTTTTAACAGGAGGACAAGCACATCCAGGAAGGAAAGTGTTGACTACCTTCAAGTTTTTGGTTCAGAGGCACTAGCCATGTAAGGCAAGTGCATGGAGGCTAAAAGAAGAGGGTGTTGTTACTCTCATCTACTGTGCAGATCAGTATATCAGTCTTTTGGGGTCCAAAAGATTCTCAATGGGGAGGAGTGATCAAAAATTGATCCAGAACCTTAACCGCAATAAAGAAAAAGGTTAAGAACAAAGGTTAAGAGGTTAAAAGGTTAATATTGGCCTTAAGCGCTAAAACCTTTGTTAAGTGCTAAAACCTTGATAAAGCGCCTTTTCTTTAAAATGTGAATTAAGCACGTGGGTAGTATTCAACCAAGCGATAAATGGTTGATCATGCGGGTGAAAGGCTAGAAGCAGTTTTCAACCCAAAGCACGTTTTTTCCACTCACACGTTCGACATGTAGCAGAGAAAAACTGCTTTTCTCGCGCGCCCTCGGTGAGATATCATTCATGCATGAAATCTATGTGTCATTGAGCGATGTCTATTGGATTAAGCGGGGTCACATCAACAGTGGATATCATCTGGGCAAGTTGGCCAACAGACGATGTGACAGTCGTTGGATGGACAAGATAGATCGACGATTCAGGATTAACCCAATCATAAAAGCTCTATGGAGGATTGTCCCTAACCGTCGGGGTTATATCGCACATATGTGCGCCCAACAGTTATGGTAATGCTAACAGTTATCTCTGACGGTTAGCCTGACGGAGTGGCTAAAGTTTAGCATATATGCTAAGTTTAGTTGAAGTCAGGTGCAGTTGCTAATATTGGTGGAGATACCACATAAAAGAACTCACAGATTAGTTCTAGAGAGACAAAGAGTCCAGAGGGAGTCCAGAGAGAGCCCGAGAGACAGAGGCAGAGCCCGAGAGTGAGACAAGAGGCTCGCTAGAATAAATAGAGCCTTCTGAAGCTGATGGAATAGTCCATAGAAGCTGAAGAGGTCATCTTCATGGATAAGTCCATCCAAGAATATTGATTCTGGAGTTCAGAGCCACCAGAGGTTGGAGGCAGTTGCAGGAGCTACCGGAGCTCATTCTCAGTGAACCAACAATCAATTCTAACTGTAATAATCCTTCTGAATCCATTGTAGGGATTTTCAAAAGCATCTAAAGACTTCTAAGGGCCAAGATGCTATAGGGAAGTTTTAGGCAGCAAATGATCAAATGATCAACTTTTTGTTGGTGTCTGATATGTGCTGAAGACAGAAGAAGAAGTTCCAGGAACACTGTGAAGAATTTTGAGGGAGTTAGTGCCATCAAGAAGCTCAAGTCAGCTCAGAGCACAGATTGAAGGAATCAAGTCCAAGGAAGCTTAGATATATTTTCAAAGTGAGGACAACCAGGGATATAGATGGTATTCTAAGCCCATTGGTTTAGTTCAGAAACCTTTGGAGATGAGTGTGGAACTTCTAAAAGAAGCTTTACCATAATCCCAAAGAGCCAAGTCAAGTTGATAAGAGGTCAAGGAGATGTAGCCCATGATATTAGGGTGAACTCCTAGATTATATTGTTATTATGTGTGGTTGTCTATTTGTTGCATTCTTTGTTATTTTTGTTTAATATTAGCATAAACAAATAAGCACTTAACTAGTTAAAACAAATACATACACCTATTTCAAGTACTTAATTCTGCATTTGTCAACCTAAGCTAGATCATATTTTGTTAAGCTTTTGAGTGGGAGGTTCTTGTAAGTGTAACAAGATTTTAAACCCCCATTTCTGATCACTACCAAAACCACCCACTCAATAGAAGCCCCAAATAGTGAAACAATTAGGGTGTAGAGGAGAGCTCCTTGAATGAGAAAACATCTCTACCCTTAAATTTGGGATAGATATGGGATTTTATGAATGCATAGATACAACTTGCAATAAAGTAAACCATACAAAATTAGATATAGAGTCGACTCATGCATAAATACACATAAAAAAAGCAACATTGAACAACTGATACATATTGAAGTATGAAATGTCAGGGCTTTGGTTCTCAATCTCATTTCCATACAAAGGATTTAGCTGATCTCAACAAGGGGTTAAGATATGAATTCAATATCAATTTCTACTTTCAAAAGAGAGTTTCATCATTTTCAATTGCATATTTATTTCTTTCCCAACAAGCCATCACCCAATATCTATAACACTTCTACAATACCTATAAACTTTTTCTGCCTCATACAACTCCCTCCCCTCAATCCTTATAAAAATACTTTAATAAAAAAAATACTCCCTCCACTTTAATATGAAACAATATACTTACTTGAATTTTCTTAATTTTAGAACCCTATTTTTATGAATGAATGTGATAGGATATTTGCTTACAAGTGAAGCCCTATGGGTTTTATTGACTAGTAATGTCAATGAATTGGAAGTTGGGTGTAAAGTTGTGTAGGCATTTGAGGTGAATAAGAAAAGTTATATGCACATAAAAGAATAGATGTTGGTCTAATGGGCTAGCTCAAATAGTTAAGTTCTTTGAGCTTCATGTAAAAGGTCTAAAGTTAAAGCCCTTAGGTTGGTTTACCGTATTATGTATCTTACTTGATATTCATATGAGATCATGCACCAAAATCAATATTGATGGGTGTGTTAGCTATAATCTTAAAATGCAAAGAAATATTTAAAAATTTCTTTAATATTTTGTTTTTGAAAATCGCTTTTGAATTTTATGAGAATTGTTTTTTTTTATTGCAAATTGTATAAAAAATTTACAGATCCATTGCATTTCTATTTATAGCTAAAACATGCCTCTTAACTTGGTGTGAGTTCTTTAAATTTCATTGTTATAATACATTTTAGTGACAAATTATGAAAAAATAGATTTTAGTACTAAAAGGAATCGATATCTTTGTTTAATGACAATTAAAAAATTACGTGTCAATCTTGTGTAGATATTATGGAAACAAGTTGTATTGTAAAGATAAACAAATATTATGGAAACAAGATCTGTTGTAAAGAGAAACAATTCCTTGCTTTTAGATATGGTGTTGTAAAGAGAAACAATTCCTTGCTTTTAGATATGGTGTTCTAGTTAAAATTATAATTAAATATAATAAATGTTATTGGCAACTTTCTACTTTTGCAAATAGTGCATCATATATTTTCACTTGTTTGAAAAGATTGATCAAAATTTGTTTCATAATTCTATCACTAATTAGTACATATATGTATTGTGCACAAATAAGTATGATATTGCACAATACTTTCAAATAAAACCAACACTTGAATTACTCAAAAACACTTGCTTTATTTACATTAAATCGAATTTAAAGTATCTTTACTGGAGTGATTCTAGAGTCTAAAAGTTATCAACTTTTATTTCACTCTAAATAAGGCATACCGAAAATTAAGTGTATTTTAACATTATAATACTTTTGTTAAAATAATATTTCAAGTTTTTATATATAATTACATATTAATAACGGGTAAATATACAAGTATAATTTATACACAAATAACATAATTCAATTTTAAGTATTAGTATTATGTAATTCCATATACAATATAAATATGCCAAGAAAAGAACCAATCTCACTTACATCGTATATAACTGTAACCTCACAATATATATTTATAAAATTATATAAATTTTTAGGCATAAACATTTTAATATTTATCTTTCAAAATAAAATAAAATAAAATATGAATTTGACATGCTACACATTCCAATTACTTCATGTCAATTGGGCAAGAGAGGTGTTCCACAAAGTACATTTAAAAATATAAATAGATGAGATTTCAATCTCTTTCATTTTGCAGTTTGGGTGGAAGAATCGTTACTTTTAAACGTAGATGCACTATTTATTTTGAAAATCATTCACATTCCTAATTTTCAAAGTAAAACATGTTTATTAAAAATGTATTTAAATTAATAAAAATATTTAATTATAGTATTTGAATTTATTATATTATGATATTAAGGAATATATTAATTTGGATATATAGGTGGAAGAATGGTTACTTTTATAAATGGATGCCTGATTTATTTTGAAAATTATTCACATAATTTTCAAAGTAAAACATGTGTATTAAATATATATTTAAATTTAAAAAAAATATTTAATATATAGTATTTGAATTTATTACATTATAACATTAAGAAATATATTAATTTGTACATATAGTTAGAACATGTTATTGTAAAAGAGACTTAAAAAAGAATATTTTTGCCATGTATTATTCTCAACAGGTTTGTCTTTATAATTATCACACGTTCCCATTTGATTGCTTTATCTATTTTGATGAAAAGGAAAATTACTTAAAGGCAATTTCTCTTTCATTTCATAAATCTTTACGTGAACCTGTGGGTTATGGCCCATCTATACATATCGGAAGCTTTTACATTGGTGGGTTTTAACAAAAACCTAACCAATCACCAAACAGCGAAACAACACATAACCTGACAATGAACTTTGGTCCCACTTCAAATGCACAAGATCGGACCCAAATAAAATAAACCTGTGTCCATAAACTTCTCGGGTCCACTCAGGCCCAAGCCTTATCGGATTAATTCTCCTTCATAGTCTTACCCTTCAATCCGATGATTGATGGTTCACCCGATCAACAAACTAATCGACGATCCTCCACCGTTTGATCAAAGCATGTGCTTGATCCAACAATTAGCAACGATATCGAATGGGGATCTTGCGCGACGTTTACCCGCCCTTACAGAGCCGATAAGGAATATAAATCCTTCATCTATAGATCTTCAGGTCCGATTTTGAATTTAAGGTTCGATCACTTTATGACCCGATATCCGTTGGATATAAGAGTTCATCAAATCTATGGTTTGCGGGACTTCAACTAGCACACGGATTAAAATGGTTTTAACCCCCACAATCGACTGTGATCTAAGAGTTTGAATATGAGATCGACAGCTAGGATTGAGTGCAGGGCTTCAGCCACGATCAAGAAATCAGTACACTCCTACCACCGCAGTTGCTGATCACCGCCGATCTGATGATCCGGATCTATTCCTCCGTCATTCTTCTTCTGACATTAATATTTGTTGATCTAAATGGTCTGATGGCTCCCTCTGCGCTTGTTCGCTTATGATCGAATTTGTGTTATAACACAGCTCTGCTCTGCCATACTCTGTCTACACACTCCCTACACTCATACAATAGTTAACTCGTTTTATCGTTGGATCGCCATTGATCCTTATAGTGATTGATGGTCAATCAATAACCTGTCACACGAAATTTAACTCTTCCAACACATACATCTGAACTATAGGTCAAACATATACATATACACGAAAATGTACATAATTCAAATTACAGACTAAGGCATTTCATCCTTAGGCACAAATTCTCCTTCAACTACATTGTATTCTCACTCTCTGTATATGCTCTATATATCTCACAATACAGACTCTCTTTATATAGTAAATTACATAAGCGTGGATTATCTCAGATCCACGATTTCCTCTCACAAATGGCCTAAATCTCTCAACACACATACATGACAGATAATTACATTAGATTAAGTCTTCTTGAGACTTATCAATTCCATCAAATTAGCTCATTTTAACAAAAAATTTCTCTCGGTTCACATGATTGTCCATGTCTCCTCCCCCATAGCTTTGACTTTGACTTTTGATTAAGGGTGCCTGGATGATCATGCATTATACTCCCAAGGCACAAAAATTTATGACCTCCTAGTCATATGCTTCTCCTTCATCCCTTAGAAATTATACCCACTTCCTCAGTGGAACTGCCTTCATGATCTTTCCATGAGCTGCAACGAAACCTCTGCAGTAACAGTCTTCCCTGCTACACGATACCTCCCCAAGATTCTCCTTTGAGCTTAGTCTTTTAGCATCTCTTTGGTTCTCTCTCCTTGGAACCATTTGAGCCCTCCATGCTCTAGGCTGCTGCATTATTCTCACCTTCGCTGAATAAAGACCACAAACTCACCATCTTCAACATAACTGTACCTCCTCCTTTCGCACATAGAATCTTCTCTCTTCTCGTAGGAAACCTTTCCCTGCTCTGATACCACTTGATGAAAAGGAAAACTACCTAAAGGGAATTTCCCTTTCATTTCATAAATCCTTATGTGAACTTGTGCGTTATGGCCCACCTATACATATTGGAAGCCTTTATATTGGTGGGTTTTAACAAAAACCCGACCAATCACCAAACAACAGAACAACACATAACCCGACAATGAACGTTGGTCCCAATTCAAACAGACGAGACCAGGCCCCAAATAAAATAAAACCGCGTCCATAAAATTATTCAGTCCACTCAGGCCCAAGCCTTATTAGATTAATTCTCTATCATAGATCTTACCCTTCAATCTGATGATTGATGGTTCACCCGATCAACAAACTAATCGGCAATCCTCCACCGTTTGATCAAAGCACACTTGATCCAATGGTCAGCATCGATATGGATGGGGATTTTGCGCGATGTTTACCCGCCCTTACGGAGCCGATAAGGAATATAAATACTTGATATATAGATCTTTGGGTTCGATTTTGAAATTAAAGTCCGGTCACTTTATGAGCCGATATATGTTGGATATAAGAGGCCATCAAATCTATGGTTTTTGGGACTTCAACTAGCACACGGATTAAAACGGGTTTAACCCCCACAATCGATTGTAATCTAAGAGTTTGAATATGAGATCGACGGCTAGGAGTGAGTGTGGGGCTCAGCCAGGATCAAGAAATCTGTACTCTTCTACCCCCACAGTTGTTGATCACCGTCGATCTGACAGATCTGTCGATCTAACGATCTAGACCTATTCCTCCGCCATTCTTCTTCCGTCATTAATATCCGTTGATCTAAACGGTCCGACGACTCCCTCTGTGCTTGTTCGCTTATGATGGAATTTGTGTTATAACACAACTCTGCTCTGCCATACTCTGTCTACACACTCCTGACACTCATACAACAGTTAACTCGTTTTATCGTTGGATCGCCATCGATTCTTATAGTGATCGATGGTAGATCAGTAACCTGTCACACGAAATTTAACTCTTCCAACACATACATATGAACTATAGGTCAAGCATACACATATACAGGAAAATCCACATAACACGTATATTTCTATTATATACATAATTCGATTACAAACTAAAGAATTTCAGCCTTAGGCACAAATTCTCCTTCAACTACATTGTATTCTCACTCTCTGTCTATGCTTTATATATCTCACAATACAAACTCTCTTTATATAGGAAATTACATAAGCGTGGATCATCTCAGATCCACGATTTCCTCTCACAAATCACCTAAATCTCTCAACACACATACATGATAGATAATTACATTAAATTAAGTCTTCTCGAGACTTATCAATTCCATCAAATTAGCTCGTTTTAATAGAATTTTTCTCCCAATTCACATGATTGTCCATGTCTCCTCCTCCATAGCTTTGACTTTGACTTTTGATTAAGGGTTCCTGGATGCTCCTGCATCATATTTCTATGTTACAAATCTACCTTTTCCTATTTGCAATTTAAATATTATTTTTCTACTTTACACAACAATAGTTATTGATATTTGGGGTGAATTTCAATTTATTGATTTTGGTGTGAATCTAATTTCCCATATGTATTGGAAGAGACTAAAATTGAATTTACTCATAGGATTATAATTATTTAATGCAAATTTTTTGGGTTTGATATCTCATGGGGCCTTTATTTTATGAACCCGTGGCATAACACATGTGTTTATGGGATACTAAAGAATATTTCTAATTTCACTAGATATTAATTAACACGTCCCAAAATCATTTTGTTGGACCCCGCCTCTCAATAAATATTTGCAATAAGAAAAAACCCTATTTTTATTAGATATCACCTTTTATACCTCCAAATACCAATGAATACATATCTTACATCCCCCCAATACCTACAATACATTGACCTTATTTTTCATAATTTAAAAACTCCATTTGTGAATGAACATGATAAGATATTGGTAAACAATATGAAGCCCTTTTGCCATATCTAATTGAATTGGATGAGACTAAGATTCATAAGAAGATAAAAAATGCTTTAGTTCAATTCTCTTTGAAAGAATGCATATAATTGTAAAGTAGATTTTGGGTTTTCAATTCATCACATTGGTGGACTAATAAAACCAAAAGGTATTTATGTTATAACTTTTATAGTGTAATTATAATTATGATAGCTAGCCTTTTTGGGATGTTTGAAAATATGAATATTGCATTTCTTAGTTATTGATGGGACTTGTGTCAACACTATACAAAGAATTGTGGACTACTAGATAGGATTCAAGATGTGAGCCAACCTGATTGATTTAATTGGGTGAGACTTTATTCTTTTTCTAGGTTGAATGCATCCCGAATTTTGTGTTGAAAATAGCAACAAGAAATGCTAAATATAGAAGTGCTAAAAATAGCATTGCTATAAATAGCATTTCTGGATACATTCCAATTTTAGTTAGTCCCTGAACTAAAATTGAGATTAAAATTCGAATTTGATCTTAGTAGTTGTTTGAAAAATAATTAATTAATTCATCTTGAGTTAATTCGTTCGAGAAAATCAAACATGAAGTCTATGTGAAGACATGCAATAGTTTTCCCTTTGATTTGAGGAAGTTATCCCTTAATTAAGGAGATCAGGATGAGTTGTACTTTTAGTTGTAATTAGTTAGCTCAGTTAACTGAGTTAAGTCCAGTTAGATTAGTTCCAACAGTTTGTGGAACTGATTGTGAGTTCAATTAGTTAATGCATGCATGCATGTAACTACTATACTTCAGATAACTGAATATCCTCTCATAAATAACTCATGCATGTCAGTTCAGTCAGAGACCCAGTTGAGATCAGATGATGGGACAATGTACTATCAGTTGCAGGAATATTCCATTCAGAATATCTCTTGCATGCAGAAGGAATTCATTCCTTAGAGATTGCGCAGTTACTTCTGAGTTTGGTGAGTTGTGTGAGAGGTGAATTCACACAGGTGGCAGCTAGAGGACCTAGGAGAAACTACGCAAGGAAATAGGAGGCTTGGAGGACTGAGGTAAGGCATATGTTGTGTCTATTCAGTCTATGAGCAGCACTAAGGGATTGTACTGAGAGCTGGATAGCTTGTGAGCTAAAGCTTTGTGTAATCCGTAGATATTTCCACTTGTATGATAGTACAGATAGCGGGGTTTTTAGCTAGGGCTTTCCCCAGAGTATTCTTCTGTGTTCATGTGTGATTGATTTCTCATTCTCTCTTATATGTGTTGTAATTGATCTTGCTCAAAATCGATTAAGCTTCCGCAAGTTTGTTTGTAGAAGTAGATCAAGTATTTTTCTTTAGTATATTGCATTATCAGGTGATCTATAGTGGGAAATTCTACATGGTATCAGAGAAAAGTTGATCAAAGTGCAGAACAGTATTCAAAGAAGTTCGAAGTTCGAAGTTTGAAGTTCCTGATTATAGAAATTGAATTCTTATCACATCTCAAATTTCACCAATGGCTTTCAATGGTTTGAGACTCGAGTATGCCCTTGATGGCAGCTCGAATTATATAGCCTGGAAGGATCGCATGGAAGTAGTATTAGAGGACAACGATTTGAAGGACTTCATTGATTAAGAAGTCCCCAAGCTAGCAGTTGTTAATGCCCAAGAATTGGCGAAATGGAAGAAATGTGTGGCTAGAGCGAGGAGGATTCTTCTAGAGGGAGTTCGAGACCACATAGTCTCGAGTCTCCATGAGAAGGAGACACCATTTTCAATGTGGAAAACATTGAAGGATCTATATTAGAACAACAACGATCAGAGGAAGCTGGCACTGAAAGACAAGCTTCATAAAATCAAGTGTGAAAAGGGTGACACGGTCTCTACATATCTGAACAAGCTCACCACCTGCAGGAATGAGCTTGGAAGTGTAGGGATCATGACAACCGATGATGACATGGTGAGTCTTACTCTCCTCGGTCTTCCTAAAAGCTGGCATAGCTACCAAGACTCGGCAAATGGAAGAGAGAAACTGCCAGATTGGGAACAACTTTGGTCGGATTTGATGTAGGAGGAGATATGAAGAAGCACCAAAGATGGATCTTCATCAAAGCAAGATGATGAAGAAAATCAAGCCTTAGCGATTAAGGCGAGGAAAGGGAAAGGGAAGGCATTCCATTCCAAATCGAGTTGATCCCATGGTGGGAAGAAGATTGACAAATTGAAAGTGTGATGCTTTCATTGTCATGAGGTGGGCCATTATGCTACGAATTGTCCACAGAAGAAATCCAAGAAGGGATCCTCGAAGGGATCAGATGGTGAGGCACTGGCCTCATAGTTCGAATTGGATTTCTCCCTCATCGCATGCATGGTTTCATCAATGGTGGGATGTGTTTGGTACCTGGACAGTGGAGCCTCATTCCACATGACCGGCAACAAGAGTCTATTCAGTACCTTGGAGGAGAAGGACCTCCAGATGTGCATCAAGATGGGCGATGATGGAAAGTACCGTGTTTCAGGTGAAGGTACGGTTGTGTTTTAGAGGGAGCATGGAGCTCCTCTCACCCTGACTGATGTAAAGTATGTGTCTGGTTTGAAGAAGAATCTTTTGTCCGTCGCTATGTTGGAAGAAAAAAGCTATGATGTAATCTTTAGTAAAGGAAAGGCATTCCTGAGGCATTTCAACATTGGATAGACCAAGAGGATTGGGATTCGAGTAAAGAATCTCTACAAGCTGGAGGTAGACGACTGTGCTGCATTGAGTTCCAAAGCAGAGTTGGTGCAGATCCAAGATATTGGCAAGCTATGGCATAGAAGATTGGGCCACTTGCACCATGGGGCCTTGAAGATCATGTAGCAGATTTCTACCAGACTTCCCAAGGGAAAACTAGAGAAAATGGATACATGCAAAGGTTGTACCTTGGGTAAGTATGCAAAATCTTCCTTTTAGGATCGAGATAGTAGAGCTGGAGAAATCCTGGAGTGATTTCATACAGATGTGTGTGGACCATTCTCTACAGCCTCCATCGTTAAAAAAAGGTACTATGTTATTTTTATTGATGATTTTTCTTGTAGATGTTGGAGCTACTTCATGCAGAAGAAGGATCAAACCTTCTCAAGGTTTTGTGAGTTCAAAGCCTTGGCAGAGAAAGAATCTGGAAAGAAAATAAGGGCCTTGCGAAGCGACAATGGTGGAGAGTATATCTCACAACATTTTAAGGACTTCTGCGTCATAGAAGGAATTAAACGGGAGTTGACGACACCCCATAACCCACAGCAGAATGGGGTGGCTGAAAGGAAGAACAGATCGATTGTGGGAGCAGCTCCTTCGATGCTGCATGACCAAAGCCTACCACTTCATTTGTGGGATGAGGCATGCAATACAATAGTATACTTGCATAACAAAAGCCCACATCATATATTGGGAATGAAGACACCTATGGAGGCCTTTTTCGGAAAGAGACTAGATGTGAGTCACTTCAGGATCTTTGGATCATCGGTTTATTTCCATGTGACCAAAGATGCCTGGAAGAAGCTAGATCCAACAGCTGAGTTGGGGATACTTGTGGGGTACACTGATACACCCCACAACTATCGGGTGTTCTTGCCTACCAATAAGAGGATGGTGGTACGTAGAGATCTAAAGTTTGATGAGCCAAAAGCCATGCGAGTATCACTTGAGAGGGAGCTCAAGTTACATGCAGAGGAGGAACTTTTAGTTCCTAAGGAGGAGGAGCCTCAGACTGATGTGGAGCAGCCGCATGCAGAGGATTCAGGAGTGGAGACATACACTCATGATGAGTCTTCCAGAGATGGGTGGAAATGCTCAAGGGAAGCTGACAGGTTGATGTTAGATGCGAGAGAGAATGTGGGACAGCCATATTCTCAGTGCAGATAGAGGAGGTCACCCGAGCGATACACTGGTTACATGGCCCTGGTTGGGGAGTGTGTAGAGTCTAAACCTTCTTCATTCGAGGAAGCAGTGTAGCAACCAGTTTGGGTTGATGATATGGTGGAGGAGTATGACTCCATCGTTCGGAACTATGTTTGGGATGTTGTCCCAAGACCGAAGGACATGTCAGTGGTGAGTTACCGATGGCTTTACAAGGTAAAGTAGGCGACTGATGGCAGTGTTGAGAAACATAAGGCAAGGTTTGTTGCCCGTGGTTTCTCACAGGTCAAGGGGATCAACTACGATGAGACTTTTTCTCCTGTAGCAAGGTACTCATCTATCAGATCGATGTTGGCACTATCAGCTCAGATGGGTTGGAAGATCCATCAGATGGATGTGAAGACTACATTCCTCAATGGGAAGATTGAGGAAGAGGTGTACATTGAGCAGTCGGAAGGTTTTGAGACCTTCGATCATGAGTCGCATGTGTGCCGACTCAAGAGGGCTTTGTACGGGCTGAAGCAAGCACCTCGTGCTTGGTACACCAGGATCGACAACTATTTCACCGGGTTGGGCTTCACAAAGAGTGAAGCAGATGTGAACCTTTACCACATCATGGTAGAAGGTAAGCCATTGATCATTGTTCTTTATGTTGATGATCTGATATTGACAGGTGATGATCAGTTGATCAAGTCTTGTAAGGAGGACCTTGCAAGAGAGGTCAAGATGAAAGACATGGGCCTCATGCACTACTTTCTAGGCATGGAAGTGTGGTAGAAGGATGGGGAAGTGTTTGTGTCTCAAGGAAAGTATGCCAATGAGATACTTAGGTGATTCCACATGGAGAATTGCAAGCCCATGCAGACTCCTCTAGCTAGTAACTAGAGGAAGGAGGATGATACTTCAGGTGAGGTAGTAGCTGCTACTGTTTATCGATAGCTTGTGCATTCATTGATGTATTTAGTGAACACATGACCATATTTGTGCTTTGCAGTGAACCAACTGAGTCAAGCTATGGTTCAGCCTACCAAGTTGTTTTGGAAGGCAACGAAGCATGTGTTGAGATACCTCAGGGGCACTCTCAGTATGGATTATGGTACAAACAGACAGAGGGAGTGAAGCTTCAGGGATTCATAGATGCAGATTGGGCAGGGAGTCCATTAGACCAGAAGAGAACTTCAGGAGGAATTTTCAACCTTGGTTCAGCTGCAGTTTCTTGGTACAACAGGAAAGAGAGGTCAGTTGCACTTAGCTCAGCAGAGGCTGAATACATGGTTGCCAATCAGGTAGCATGTGAGGCCATTTGGATGCAGAAAATTCTAGTTGGATTGTTTGGTCAGAGGATGGATCCAACTGTGATCTATTGCGATAATTAGAGTTGTATCAAACTCTCTAAGAATCCAGTATTTCATGACAGGTCCAAGAACATTGATATCCGGTATCATCATCTTCGAGACTGTGTGGTGAAGAGGATCATGTTGTTGCTGTATGTTTCGACGGAGGAGCAATATGCTGTTATCAGGAAATCTAGTGTCCGCTCAGAGCTGCTAGTCCCACTAAGACGGGTAGCTATCTTAGAAACAAACAAACCAAAACTACTTTCGCTTTCCTTTATGAGAAGTAGATAAGAGGGGAACAAAAGATACCAACCTCAGTCTTGCGCTTGGTTCCTTGCTTGGTTCCTCTCCCTTCTGACAGATCTTTGCCGCTCCTTCTTCACTTACCCAGCTTCAAAGAGCACCTGTAGAGTCAAAGCAGCATAACACTATCGAAGAACAGAGATCTACAATCATAAACAATATAGGACCAGATATATATTGACCACACAAATGCATATATCATCAATCATACAAGAATGTGGAGGAAAACTCAAATAGCTTTATTAGTAGAAAGAAATAGCAAAGAGGATTACAACCTATTGTTCTGACCCAGCGTCATCCTCCCAGCATGAAAGCCCTTCTTCACCTCATGAAAAGCTTAGATCACCCAACACTATGATATTTCACCAAGAAACCAACAACACTTCCTTACAAAATACAAGATTCCAGCCTCTGGATCTCTGTGATGAGGGATCCATATATAGATGTTTGCAGGGGGGTGAGTCAGCTGTTGGGTTTTTGATTAGTGTCCTCTCTCTGATAGTTCTTGGTTCCACTTGGAGATTCATGATCTCTTACTCATCCCTGGGCGAATTAAGAGAGGCAACTGTCACAGGAGAAGTTTCTGGAAGATTCCATGATCATCCACCTTGCAAACTATCTCTGCCATTTGTCCACTCTCTCTCATCGCACCCTATAGAAGGGCTTTCCAGTATGCATCACACTTTTTGCACTAAGCAGGTGAGATGCATCGCACCCTGAGCACTGAGCAACCTGTATGGTCTAGTTTTGAACAGTTCTGAGCAGTTTTCCATGGAGAACTTCTGGAAGAAGATGTAATCAGCTGACCTTGCTTCTTGAGGGTGTGAAACAACACTTTTAGGGACTTAGAAGCCCTTGGTTTATGGACATGTATGATTGGGGTTGCAGTTCCCAAAAATGTCTATAAGAGTTGCCCCCTAAAGCATGAGGTCATTAATCTTTTGATGTCGGGTGAAATGCTTTATCATGAGGATCCGAAGTTTTTTCGAACTGGAAGGCGACCTGTAATAAGATACAATACAATACATTATCTTCATAATATTTTCATGATCTAGCTAAGGCGGGCATTCCCATTCTCAGCTTTATAAATTCATTTTCATGTACATAGGACAGACAACCGTCTATGTAGCAGACTAATGATTCGGATAGAGCCATCATCGTTTGATTTGGATGATCATCTGTTCGGCAATGATGTACATTTGATGTCTTTATTTCCCTGAATATATCGCAACCCGGATGGATGAAACTAGATCCAGGGTCTTCAAACTCGTTCAATCTTCGCCCAAAGTACAAGTCGATCCATGTGAAAAATGTTTTGGAGTCGAACATGGAAAGACATTGCCTGATTACCAGCCAATGATGTAAGCTATTAACAGGCACGAGAGGAATCACCGATAATGATGATGACCCTCAAGGTACACCAGTACAATTCACGTGGCATGAAAAGGGGACTTGGCGTCGAATTCCACGCAAAATCTTTCAGTCGAAGGCCATTGATGTAAACCTGTCGCCGGAAGTGAGAAACTTGCCATTGAGGCATGCAAGCTTCAAAGTACTGAAAGAGTTGTTCCTAGGTCAGCTTCTTGGATAATGAGCTGATGTCGTCAAGAAGTGACCCATCGTAGGAGGGCCTTAAGGAATCCCACATCTATGACATGGAGCGGAGAAAATGATTTTGGAGGTGAAAACGATCTGATGACATAAGGTTCAGGGTGGCAGTCATGAAAGAATGGAGCGTAAATGTATTGCAGCGGATGAGACACAGGTGAATTCTCTGAGCGACTTCTCTTGAACATACTGGTGACACTAAAATGGATTGGTAGTGTTAACCCCAAAGGTGGATGGTGCGATGGACCAATGGCAATATGACCAGTGAACGGAATAACCCAACCTGACTCAGACATGGAGTGAAAGTGTCATGTTCAAGAGCGACTTGCTACCAATAAAGTTTCTTCAAGTTTTCTTCCCAATTTTCCCCAGTCATTGCTGACCAATACCTCTTTATTTTTATCAAGCTTGAGGAGGATAACATATGCTTGTTCTATAATTCACCCTTCGGGCGAACCCGTCACTATGTTTTAACGAGCCTAGCGACAGTGAAACTCATTCTTGTCTATATGGACAAGTTTGTCGCTATTGATTTTAACGAGTTTAACGAAAATGATAACTCAGTCCTTTTTCAATTTTAGAGAGTCTGAAAAGGGACGGAAAGGAAACTCCAATAATCCTTTTTCGTCATATAATCCCTTAAGTCCGAAAAAGTATAAAATAATACGAAAGGGATGAATTTTTGATAGTTTTAACGAGCCAAACAAGACAAGCGCTCGATATTTTTGTGTAATAATCCCTCAGGTCCAAAAAGATTAAAATCTAGAGGAGGGATAGCACTTCCAATGACTTTAACGAGCCGGAGAGGCCAATCGCTCGGCAATCTTTTCATATTTTGCAAGTCAGATGAAAAGAGCTTAAAGAAGACTCGTTTTTTGAGGAACAAGTGATGATTTCGGGTAGCAGCTGATTCCAGGTAAGGTTTGGAATTTTCCAATCACGGCAGTGTCACAAGGATGGCTAACAAGATCACTCGTCGCAGATGTTCCTCAAAAAGGGTAAACAATCAAATGGAGGCGTATGATCGGCTAAAATAGAGTGGAGGTGATGATGAGAACATGACCAAGGCTCAACAGCTGATGATAATGCATTCACAATGGTTATTTACCGGAGATTGGTTCATTTTTTAATGAGCTTAAACTCTTGGGGAAACATTTGCTCATTTCTTAGGTTTAATTTCTAACGAGCTTGAACTTCACATAAAAACTGCTCGTGGTGGGTTTACTTTTTAACGAGCTTTAACCCTGCGGTAACACTGCTCGTGATAAGTTTGCATGCCCCCAGCATAATAACGCAAATGGAGGTGCATGCCCCCCAAGCTTCATTGCATTCAACACGGTGGTTTGAATGAAGGTTTACCTTTGAGATCTTTGAAAGTATCGACTTGGATTTTACGAGATCATAACCAAAGACTCGATTTGGAAAGGGAGTTGTTTCATTTTTTAATGAGGTTGACACAGGAAAAGAACTATCCTCAGTACTCCTTGTTTCATTTTTTAACGAGGTTGACACGAGATAAGAAACGTCCTCGGAATCCACCGTATTCACAGTATTTGATAGAAAATCAAAAACTGAAGGATGATTAAGGTTGCTGGAATAATCTTCGTGGTAATCTAGGATATGGGAACGATGGTGGTAATCTTCCCATGGTCCCTCTCCTATCATCATTGACTGAATGATTCCTTCATCTGTAGAATGTACATGCGACCAAGGATCTGAAGAGGTGCCATATTCCTTAGACCTATCTATCCAAACACTCGATGAGCGTTGATTTGGGTTTTCCCCCCAGGCCAAGAAAATTGATTGCTACAATATTTCTAAAATGGCGATGATCCATGCTGACAAAATGTTCAGGAATCTTCCAAATCTTTTAGATATAGAAGATATCATATTGCAGGTTCCCACCATGGCCACTTCCACCAGATTGTTTGGAGGCGGTAGGGAAAAAGTCCCCATCAATGTAGGGTCTTTTAGTAGGCCTACTCTGATATTTTGAAGTGAATGAGGGCTTCCGTGGATCATCGGAATGCTTCCCGTAACTTGTGAACTGTTGGGGAGAAATGTTTGTTGGTCGATGATTGTAATTCCTCCTTGAAAGGGAAATGCAATCTTCCTAAAGTACATTGACACAATGGTAGCCATAGCATATATCCAAGGCCTTCCCAGTAGGATGTTGTAATCGAGGTTTCCATCGATAACTTCAACATCAATTTCTATTGTTTTGCCCCCCAGTTCGACTTGCAAGTTACTTAAAATCCCGTATGGGGTGTATGTTCGTCGTTGACGATCATGACAAGGGTGGAGAGCCTAAAGTTTTCCAGCAACTCATCGACATAATACATGTAGATGCCCCCACATTAATAATTGTTCGATGAACAGTTTTGTTGAGGGCTTTCACTTGAATAAGGAAAGCTAGTTGAGCTGGTAACTGAGGGTCATATCCTGTATGATTAAAGGCCACAATATTGGAATCCACTGGGTCAATCCCACCTATTGCTGATAATAGAGCCTGCTTCTAGGAGGGGCAATTTTGCAGTACCTCAAGTGTCGACATAGCGGACAGCGATTGGGCCAAGTCCTCTACTATATTATAATGCTGTGCTGCTCTGGCATGAGGATTAAATGTTGATTTGTGTACTACTCCCTTTGGTGGTTTTATCATTAGCTCAGGAATGATGGGTGGCACAACTTCGGTCGAAGTTGTTGTCGAACTACTAGGTTGATCATTAGCCTTGTTGTTCGACAGCTGTGGATTCCTGTAATATTTATTCCTTGTCGATATCAAAGAGTCATTTTGCTGTTTCAAAATGGACAGCATAAGAACTTGGGACCGAGAAGCATTGCCGCTAGCAACCAGATTGGTTTCCGGGTTCGGAAATAGATTAGTCAGTATCGCTAAATTTTTTGAATTCTTAAAGAATTTCTTAATCTCAGCTTTATGTGGACAATCTCTTGTCCGATGATCCTCATGACATATCTGACATCCCACAGGGGGTTTCCTTTTCCCAGAAGGGTTTCTAGAAGATTTTTTAGGAGACGAATCCTCCTGTTTCTTCTTCTTCCCTTTCTTTTTCTTCTTGCCTCCTAGTTGCTTCGGTTCTTTGCCTTTGTCAGTCGACACGGCATTTACCTCTGAGGCGAGAAGTTCTTCATTTGCATTTTGACTTGAAACCGTACGGGCCTTCTTTGATGTAGCCTTTACGGTTTTCGTGCTAGTCGTACCTATCACGCCATCGCCAGCATGAGAGTCTTTGTTTGATTTAGGAGGGGGAGGAATGAAAAATTCCGGTCTAGGAGCATCAGGGATTTTATCGTAGAGCGTGCCAGACTGAGTATAGATCAAGTCTAGATATTGTGCATGAGCAATAACTTGCTCTTCAGTGACGACTCCTCCCTTTGCCACATCTTCTGTAATAGAAGGTAACAATGACTTAATAAACCATTCAGCCAATAGTTGATCAGGAACATATGTTTTTACCATTCTATGATGACGTCGCCACTCATGGATATGATCGGATATGTGAGTGGCGGTCGTTTGTTTGAAATTGGTAAGAAGCTCTATTCCTGTTTTGTACCTTATAGGTAACTAAAAATGGGTTAAAAAGGTTGTGGCTAGGGCACTAAAGTTATCAAATGAAGCTCTAGGCAATTCGATATACCATTTTGCTGCCGGACCAGTTAACGTTCACTGAAAAAGGCGAAGCCTGATCGAATCATCGTTGAGAGTGTTGGATGAACACCACAGATGAAAGGTCATCACATGATTCGACGGGTCATCACCCGGATTTCCATTAAATTTAGGAATATCTGACAGAATTTTATGCGGAATTGTCGGCCACCACGGGGCATAAGCAATTGGTTCGTTCGTTAGTCAATTTAGATCCGGTAACTCTAAAGTCGCCACGAAAGGCAACTGTTGATTCAGGTTCGGTGAAGCATACCCAGGATAAGATGGGATCGCCTGAGCAGTTGGTCTTTGCATACCAGCATAATGCATTTGATGTTGGTAACTTTGGTAAGGTTGATGGGCATAACCATTTTGATATGATTGATGTTGACCGTTTTGAATATACGGTTGCCCATTACTTGCAAAGATTTGTTGCTCAGATCCTCGGTAAGCTTGTTGGAATTGCGGTTGTTGGTATTGTACCAGCCATGGTTGTGAATCCATGAGATGTTGTCCAGTACTAACTGTTTGACCAAGATGAGGGGTAATGGTCCCCATTTGAACCTGGGTCATTCCACTAGTCGGTGATTGCGGTTGCGTCGCAGGGACAAGAGGTTGTTGTATTACGACCTGAGAAACCTGAGGTTGGCATACAATAGGCAATGCTTGAACTTGTGATACCATCACAATAGTCGGCGTAGTGGGGATATTTGACATAGGTAAACTTTGTTTCATCGAGTATGCAACTCTTGGTTGTTGATGCAGGATTGGCACCCAACTGCTAGATGTAATTCCAGCATAACCTAAATTTTGTTGTGAACTCTCGCATGGTTGTTCTCCCGAAGAAGACAATGAAAGGGCATACTGCCCTCCATACAGCGGTAATCCAGTGTTCAAAGGAATGATTTGCCTTTGGGGACCGGATTGCCCAAATTGACACTGCGAAGGATCAATTTGCTGAGACTCAACATAAGAGATTCTAGATACTATTCCAGACGAACAAACGAGAACAGACCATACTGTCGAAATAGCCCCTGGATGGACTCCATCCAGCGATTGAGAGCTAGTTGGGACAGATGGTACGCCAACGAACATTGTCGGAGTAGCAGCAGGAAGTTCTGCTGCTGCTATGTTAGATGACACAGTCCTAGATGTCGACGGTTGTTCAGACATATTTAGTCTATCCAAAAGATTCCTTAGCGATTCTTCAGGAACTTTTGATGGCGGGAGACTAACTTCTGATGAAGAAGGATATAGGGTGATCCCAGCTCCAAATTGCGATGGAGCGTTAGATGGAGGATCCTCCACAATCTCTTCTATGGTAATCAATCCAGGCGGAAGAGGTAGACCATCAGGTCCGTAAAATATTTCCGGTGCCGAAGAAGATATAGGTTCTGCAGCGACAGATGTTTGGGGAGTAACACCTTCCGAATCAGTTGTAGATGGAGCCGGTTCAGGAATAGAAGTGTTTACCGTCACACTAGGATCAGTTGTAATGTCCTTTTGTGGCTGTGGAATTTCTTCTGTAGAGGCAGGGATACCAGAAATGTTCGGAGTAACCGGAGTCTCTAAGGATGTCAGAGTACTTGTTCCAACCAAACCAGGGGACTTCGATCTGGTTAAACGAGTTCGCTTTGTCCGGAATAGTTTTGTTTTCAGAGTCAAAGACGGTTGACTCGTAAGCCTCCACGAACGATGGGGTTTTGATTGAATTTCTTCCATGATTGCGGATTACTCGATCAACTCAAAATAAAGGGAAAATGATTCCGAATTAAATATATTTTAGACGCTTTGACAAAACTTGCTTTTTCAATTTTTAAGAGTCGAGAAAAAACAAAAGATGACTCTAGTCACCTTTGATTTTTAATGAGCTTGAAGTGAAAAGTACTCAGATGGACCTTTTCCTTTAAGGAGTCTGAAAAGGAACGAAAGAGACTACTCTGGAAATCTAGACAGAGGGATTACCAAACCAATCGCAAAACTGCAGAATAATTTTTACGGTACTACAGTCAATCTTCCCAAATGCTGTGTTCAGTGCATTGTGATCGATAGGGCGGTAGACACGGCTTCCTAAGAATAAAGGATATAGCCTATTGTGGTCTCCCAATATATACTCGACGGTACGTGGGAGCACAAGTCCGTACTGGCACTTGTCATCTCAAAGAGGAGGAATCACCCAACCAGCAATGAAAGCGATAGTTACCAGGCTTTACGACGCCGGAATACGTCTCTAGCCTAAACTACTAAATGTTGTGCATTATGTTCCAAAGCGTTTTTATGTTCATTGAATTTATTTTACAGTTGATCTTGCTTAAGAAATTTGCCTTTCAGGTTCACTGTGTGTTGTAGATATATAATTCCTAAAATGCAGTCTAAGGTGATAAACAATTGTTTAACCTTCTTTTTGCAATGAAAATCCTAGCTACTAAGGAAAGAGAAATGAGATTCTTTCAACGTAGAGCACAGAGCACACACTAAATGCACTGTCCTAAATCAAACCAACAAGTAGTCTAAATGCAAATGCACATACATGTATTTGTTTTTCGCTTTCTTAATGTGTGAATGACATAAAGAATGCTGAGTACAAATCTGAATTATCTTTTCAAAGCGACAGTACTAACAAATTTCTTTTCAAAAACGAAAGGAAGATAATGACGACACTTTGCGATTTTGAATTGAAAACTGTTTTCGACAGTTGAAAAACCACTAATTCAAATCAAATACAAGAGTAACAATATAATTGACCATCAAGAACAATAGGATTCTTTCCTTTGACTGAAAACGACACTTGCGACACTTTCAAATCAAGAAACCACTACTTCTTTGTAAAAGAGAACTGAAAATGACGCACAATACATAAAAACATTCACAGTTCTTTGCACAATGGAGGCGGAATGATGGAAAGGAAGGGAGTTTCCACAGTGGTATACTGATCACAGACAGTAAAACTCCTGAATAGAGCTGAAGAGAGTGAAGAAAAACCAAAGTCTGAAGGCAAAATTAGCCTTTTCTGATCATCGCACCTGTTACACAGGGAAACAGGGATGCATCCCACCTACTGCACATGGGAGGTGTGATGCATATAGATTTCCTTGAAGAGAGGGTGCGATGGTACCAGTACGAGACTTTAACTTGGTTCTTGATCATAGTTTGCAGCTCAGTTCAGGGATTTAGGCCGAGCAAGTGATAGTCAGTAAATATAAATCATAGGGGCTGATCTAATGAGGTTACTAGAGCCACCACCAGGGAAATTAGAATGTTTGCAAATCGATTGTTCAGTTTATAAACAAAACCCGGAGATAGACTGAAGCAGCATTGATCTACTTTGCACTTGCATAGCAAATGCAGTTCGAAGGCTAGCTGGCTTGACTTCAGGCTCCATCTGTAAGTTTATAAAACAAACAAATATAGATGAGCAAACAAGTTATTCGCTCCCCAGCGGAGTTGCCATTTTGTTATTGGGAAATCTAGTGTCCGCTCGGAGCTTCTAGTCCCACTAAGAAGGGTAGCTATCTTAGAAACAAACAAACCAAAGCTACTTTCGCTTTCCTTTATGAGAAGTAGATAAGAGGGGAACAAAAGATACCAACCTCAGTCTTGCACTTGGTTCCTTTCTTGGTTCCTCTCCCTTCTGACAGATCTTTGTCGCTCCTTCTTCACTTACCCAGCTTCAAAGAGCACCTGTAGAGTCAAAGCAGCATAACACTATCAAAGAACAAAGATCTACAATCATAAACAATATAGGACCAGATATATATTGACCACACAAATGCGTATATCATCAATCATACAAGAATGTGGAGGAAAACTCAAATAGATTTATTAGTAGAAAGAAATAGCAAAGAGGATTACAACCTATTATTCTGACCCAGCGTCATCCTCCCAGCATGAAATCCCTTCTTCACCTCATGAAAAGCTTAGATCACCCAACACTATGATATTTCACCAAGAAACCAACAGCACTTCCTTACAAAATACAAGATTCCAGCCTCTGGATCTCTGTGATGAGGGATCCATATATAGATGTTTGCAGGAGGGTGAGTTAGCTACTGGGTTTTTGATTAGTGTCCTCTCTCTGATAGTTCTTGGTTCCACTTGGAGATTCATGATCTCTTACTCATCCCTGGGTGAATTCAGAGAGGCAAGTGTCACAGGAGAAGTTTCTGGAAGATTCCATGATCATCCACCTTGCAAACTGTCTCTGCCATTTGTCCACTCTCTCTCATCGCACCCTATAGAAGGGCTTTCCAGTATGCATCGCACTTTTTGCACTGAGCAGGTGAGATGCATCGCACCCTTAGCACTGAGCAACCTGTATGGTCCAATTTTGACCAGTTCTGAGCAGTTTTCCATGGAGAACTTCTGGAAGAAGATGTAATCAGCTGACCTTGCTTCTTTAGGGTGTGAAACAACACTTTTAGGGACTTAGAAGCCCTTGGTTTATGGACATGTATGATTGGGGTTGCAGTGCCCAAAAATGTCTATAACATATGCAGATATTTTGACTAAGGCATTGTCAAAATGAAAATTCCAGTTCCACAGAGACAGGATTAGGGTGACAAATAATACCTTTCTTGTTGAGAGAGAGTGTTGAAAATAGCAACAAGAAATGCTAAATATAGAAGTGCTAAAAATAGCATTGCTATAAATAGCATTTCGGGATACATTCCAATTTTAGTTATTCCCTGAACTAAAATTGAGAATTAAAATTCGAATTTGATCTTATCAACTATTTGAAAAATAATTAATTTATTCATCTTGAGTTAATTAGTTGGAGACAATCAAACATGAAGTCTATGTGAAGACATGCAAAAGCTTTCCCTTTGATTGAGGAAG
Organism: Pinus tabuliformis; assembly: GCA_031772625.1. NCBI lineage: Eukaryota > Viridiplantae > Streptophyta > Pinopsida > Pinales > Pinaceae > Pinus > Pinus tabuliformis. The sequence continues at coordinate 842,262,792 of CM062809.1, read as the reverse complement.
TTATCCCTTAATTAAGGAGATCAGGATGAGTTGTAATTAGTTAGCTCAGTTAACTGAGTTAAGTCCAATTAGATTAGTTCCAACAGTTTGTGGAACTGATTGTGAGTTCAGTTAGTTAATGCATGCATGCATGTAACTACTGTACTTCAGCTAACTGAATATTCTCTCATAAATAAATCATGCATGTCAGTTCAGTCAGAGACCCAGTTGAGATCAGATGATGGGATAGTGTACTATCAGTTGCAGGAATATTCCATTGAGACTATCTCTTGCATGCAGAAGAAATTCATTCCTTGGAGATTGCGCAGTTACTTCTGAGTTTGGTGAGTTGTGTGAGAGGTGAATTCACATAGGTGGAAGCCAGAGGACCCAGGAGGAACTGCGCAAGGAAATAGGGGGCTTGGAGGACTGAGGGAAGGCATATGTTGTGTCTATTCAGTCTATGAGCAGCGTTGAGGGATTGTACTAAGAGCTTGATAGCTTGTGAGCTAAAGCTTTGTGTAATCCATAGATATTTCCACTTGTATGATAATAAAGATAGCGGGGTTTTTAGCTAAGGCTTTCCCCAGAGTATTCTTCTGTGTTCATGTGTGATTGATTTCTCATTCTCTGTTATATGTGTTGTAATTTATCTTGCTCAAAATCGATTAAGCTTCCGCAAGTTTGTTTGTAGAAGTAGATCAAGTATTTTGCTTTAGTATATTGCATTATCAGGTGATCTACAGTGGGAAATTCTACATTTCAATTAGGATTCGTTAAGAATTTTCATTGGTGCAAAGGGAAATGCCAAATAAAATCGATTAGGAAACTGTTTTAAAATATAGGCTAATGATTCCTTTTCACCTAAATGTGAAAACAATGTCTTACTTGAAGAACATAATGGTGAGTCTGGTAATGTGAATTATAGATGGTTTGTTCACTTCCTACCAACTAATGTGTTTGGTAACCCTCCTTCTTATTGACTCTCTTAAGAGAGCCCAAAGGCTTGTTGGTTTCCATTCTTCCCTCCTTTTTGATGCCTAGAAACTTAGTTACTTAGTGCTTGTTTCTCATACTCATAAAATTAACTATTCATTTCTAATACTCATGCTTATTGTTTAGAAATAATTATAAAAGAAATTGAAGCTAATTTTTTAATCCATCTCTCTCAACACCTCATCCAGAATATTAATGAATGGTGTAATTTGTTCCTCACCCTTTGAACGTTGCCTCTTCCCTAAGCCAATTGCCACCCCTTGTAAAGCATCCCAAATAATATCCCTAATCTTCACCCTTCCTTGAGCTATTGTGTTGGAAGCAACAACAAGCTCATCTCAAAGTGAAACCAATCTAGGTAGTTGAGGTGCTAAACAAGCTATTGGAGCCCTAAATTCAACATCTTGCATAGCATCAAGTCATTCATATGTACGACCTTTTCCAACTCCATATAATTTGGATCCAATATTTGTATAATTGGTATCCATGTGCTCTCGAAACTCGACATACAACATCCTCGCAAAATATTGTGGCACTTCATCATTATTGGGGAACTTCCTATTGTGTAAAGGAAATTCTTATAAATAAATGGTGCAATATTAGGGTCATTAAATCTTGCAACCTTCAGACTTTTTGTTGTGTTTGGGTCGCAAGTCAAAATAATGACAAGGCCATTTATTTAATGACCTTGCTTTTTTCTTCATTATAGGAGTGTCTACCAATAACTAATGATCTCCTCCTACGTATCATGTGAAAAAAATCCTCGATTGTCGATCTAACCCCACAATATGATTTTATGAGACTCTCCAAACTATGAAAAACTATTTGGAGACAATCTTGAGTAGGGCTAGAGAGATTATTATTTTCTAGCTCATTCTGCAATCTCATGGAATGGTCCCTCATCCCATCAATAGTAGGATTGGAGATGTTGACTTCCCAAGGAATCTCCTTAGGAACATCTCTAGTATCAGGGTAAATAGGGCCATACTTTGGATTGTGGGCATACTGTTGCACCCTACAACCTCTCATGCTATGATGAGGTCCCACAGGAGGAAGATCAAAACCTATAACATCTTAAATGTTCACATTATTAATTTTTAGGGCTAGATTGTTATATGTTGTAGATAATTGCAATTTTTCAACATTTTAAATATTTTCAAATGACATTCGCCCCAGAACATCATTTCATCAATAGAAATTATGTAGAGAGAGAGAAATAACATCAACAATGTAGCACAACAATAACAACAAAAGAAAAACATACACAATAGGGACACCAAGATTTAGGTCAGAGACCAGGGCCTTGTTAAAGCCTCGAAAATTGTTGCTTCAACATGGGGGAAAACCACCTGGTCTGGACTTTGGTTGGCAGCTCCTTTTCCGTTTGGTGTAGTGGCTCCAACTGGGGGTAAGGGGACCATTTTCCCAATCTAATTTATGATAGTGTGGATGGGATGATATGTGATATTTTGGAGTAATGTCTAAGTTAAAAGTAATCTAATCTAAACTAATAATCACATGCATATATCCTAATCTAAGTACTATCTAATTATGACTATACCTGGGAATAAATTTGAAGTATGTGATCTACAATAATGTCCAAAAGAAATTGGTAATAAAGATCATTCAATTTCAATAAGAAATGAAATCGTTTAAAAATAATCATTTCGTATAAATAGTTAGCCGAAACGATTGTGAAAAATATATCGCATAAGAAATTATTCATGTATTCAGCATAAAATTTAGGTCATCATCATACAGAAGTGTATTAATGCTAACCAAGATTCAAACTTTCATACATAAACAACTTGAAGAGGAATTATTACCTAATACATAAGTAAAAGAGAATTACGAGATAAAAGTACCATTTGTATTAAGTCCTACTCATGTGCTTCAGCAATATTGATCTACTTCCAATCAATCCAACACCATCTAAGAGTAAAAAAGTGCAATTTTAGTAGAAGATGTTAGACAAGATAAAAAATAAATCTTGTTCCATTCATTTCACCAGAACTTCTTTAAAGGGACGAAATTTCAAGTTTTGAAGATTGTTTCTGATAAAATTTTTGGACCCCTCTCTAAATGCATGAGAGGGGTTTACATACTAAACTATAAAACTAAAAATAGATTATTACAAAAATAGTTGAGGAGGTTTAAACGAACTTCCTCAAATTATGCAAAATAAAACAAAAATAGAAATGAACATGGTGACTAATTGTTCTGCATTTGATCTTTTAGATCGCAAATGTCTGTCATGGGCTTGAGCTATGTCGGTTGGCCGATTTCATCTTTCAACTACCCAATGAACACGGCGTCAGTCAGTGCTGGCACCATTTTCTCCGTAGAAGTGGTTAGGCATCGCAGGGTCATCCACTGGTTATGAGGTTTCACTAAATGTCGCCAATATGCTTCCCAGTTTAACCTAGTCGTTTGCCTAATTGCTTATGTTTTTTCTTCTATTGCCTGCCTCCACTGTGTTCAAGCTATTTTACATTAGGAAGAAAACCGAGAATGGACTCTGCCACCAGGTTGGCGCTGTGTAAATTCTCCTTAATTTTCTTGATAACACTTTTTGCTGCTGCTTCCACGTTTGTTGTTGCCTTTTCTGCCTCTCTAAGCTGAGAATGACAGTTTGCAAATAAGATTTATTTGTGTGACTTCTCCAGTTTAGGTAAGTCGGCCATTCTCCCATCTTCTTAATTCTGCCAGGTGATGAAGTTGGAGACTCTTTTCAAGATTGCATCATATTCAAGTCTCATTTCAATTACTTGACTTGTCAATTTGTCACTTGTTTCACAATAAGAATTTCATGCAAAATCTTCTGACATAATATTTCCTTTTGGTGCATCAGCTGGGAGTTAAGGCCAAGCGCTTCAGTAATAAATTAATAAATTTTTGGATCATCCTTATGAAGATCAGTTATTTCTTGTAATTGCGCTTCCTTTTCTGCTAAGCTAGCTTGATGTCTAATTTGTATCTGCTCGAACTCTTGTTGAAGCTTAACTAACTGTGTTTCTGCTTGCAGGTTGGATTTTTCTTGCTATAATTGTTGTTCAAGTGACAAAATTTTATTTTCTTTTTCGTTAAGCATTCGGTTCCGTAACACTTCGCGACTACATGCTATCCTGCATCGCGATGATTTCCCAATGTGGCCAATGTGCCAACCATCGCAAACCTCCAATCGTCAATTGTCGAAGTGATGTCATTTGATGTCACGTGGCATATCCTGAACAGTGACACATGTCACTCAGATATGGCCCATTAGGCCATCCATAAACACCGAAAAAACCTACCACGTGTCCCTTCATACCATGATGTCATGTTGACACAAGCGGCCACGTGTCCCTTAGTGGAACCAATCAAATACTACCACTTGTCCTCATCAGAGCTCCTCCGGTGCTGCCTTCTGTCCTTATCAGACCCAACTAGATGCCTCCACGTTTCTTGCTTGGAGGAGAGAGAAAGGGGCCTTTCCTACTCTGTTTTTTCATCAAATTCCTTTGTATTTTCCTTTTTGACCTCCCTAGTGATTTAACAAAGAATGCACAGTCTCAACTTATCCCCTGATATTGCAAGACCTCTGACATGCGGAATCACTGATATGCAATTCGTCGGGACCTCTAATTGGTCGAGACCTCGATTGGCTAGGACCTTTGATTTCGATTCACTGGGACCTATGATTTGCGGGATTTTCGATCTATGGGATTCCTCATTGCACAAGGCATGAATTGTCCTAAACTTTAGCAGGCCATATCTCTTGAACCACAAGTCCATTTCTAGACTTTCGCATACCGTTGGAAATCTCTTCCATAACACTTTCCAATTAAAGGAGTCTGATTAGCCACTAACCCCAGATTTTGTCTCAAAATATGGCTCCAAAGTCTATACCTAGATGGAATCACAACCACCAAGGCATGAAGCCCCATCATCAATTTGAGCCTTGTTTGACATCAATGCCAACACTTACACAACCATCCACCTTCATACCATCAAATGTCCAACAAGAAATTTCTCCAAGCATAGACATCTCAAATTGTCGGTTAAGTGTATTTGCATCACAAACAAGAAAACATATCATCAACATGGATAACAACAATAATGAGTTTATCATTTTTAGTTTTGATGTACAGGTTGTTGTCTATTGTGCCTCTTTTGAATCCACAATGAATCAAATACTTATCCAACCTTGAATACTAAGCTATGGATTCTCGTTTAAGGCCATACAAAGCGTTTTTCAACCTGCAAACATAATCATGTTTACTTGTTAATTGAAAATCATAATGATGCTCAATATAAATGTCTTCATGTAATTCACCACTTAAAAAGGCAGATTTGAAATCCATCTAGTATACCTTGAATTTATTATAACTAACAAAAGCCAAGAACACTCAAATTGTCTCTAATCTTGCAACTGGAGTAAAGGTCTCATCGAAATCTAGTCTTATTTGAGCATAAACCTTACACACCAATATGGCCTTGTTTCTTACCACTTCTCCGTTTTCATTCAACTTGTTTCTAAAGATCTGTTTTGTGCCAATAATATTCTTATCTATTGGCCCTGGAACTAGTCTAATTCTTTTCAATCTAATCAAGCTCTTCATTCATGTCCTTCACCTAATTGTCATAGTTAGGCTAAGAAAGATCCTTTGGATCAACCATGGACAACATGGCTATATTTTCCTGATTTTGGGAATTCATTATTCTTAAGTTTGGTTTGTACACCTACATGCAAGTCACCTACAATATTATTAGCTGGGTGGTTTTTTTGCACATACCTTGAAGGGTATTTTGATTGTGGACTATTTGGTTCTTCAATAAATTCAACTTTATCTACTTCATTATCCTCATCATGGTTGAATTGGTCATTGGAATTGATGTTTGTTGGGTGTGTATCCTCAAGAGAAATGTGCTCATCAAATTTAACATCATTGCAATCAACTATCATTCTTGAGTTATTGTTGTAACATATGTAGCCTTTACTATTGTAAGAGTACCCAAGGAAAATACCTTCATCACCTCTTGCATCAAACTTGTGAAGTTTCTCATCAATTTTCTTGATGTAGCATTTTCTCCCAAATACCTTGCAATGCTTGACTATAGCTAGTCTACCATACCAAAAGATCATATGGGGTATTATCAGAGTTTGGTTTGAAGTGTTCTTTAGTAAAAATCTTAACTATTGTATGTGTTTCTTGAGTCCAAAATCACTGTGGTATGTTTCTTTCACTCATCATGGCTTTAGCTAGTTTTTGGATATATTTGATGTCTCTCTCTGCCACACCATTTTGTTGTGGGATTTCAGGTCTTGTAAACTATCTTTTAATGCATCGATATTTGCAATAATAATCAAATTCATTGGATGTGAACTCACCATCATTGTCTAATCTTATACATCTGATTCTACGACCTGTCTCATTCTTAGCCATAACCTTATTTTTATTTTTATTTTTTCAAAGATTATGATTTCTCTCTTAAGAATGCAACTTGAATTAACCTACTATAATCACCAATGATTGGCATGAAGTATATCTTACTTGTAGGTATATACATTCTTTATGGTACACAAAGATCCATATGTACCACTGTAAAGGCCTACTTGTAGAATTTTCTTTAGATTTGAAGGGAACACGTACTTGTTTGCCAATCTAGAAAGATTTGTAAAAGGTATTTTTAATCTTAGATATCCTCGACAGATGTTTAACAATGTTCTTTTTTACCAGGTTCACAATATGGTTAAAATTTAAATGACCCAACCTACAATGCGATAACTAACTCTCATCAACCTTAGTCAGGCATCATTTCTCTGCCTTTTCCTTCAAAACATAGACATTGATCTTTGTTCTAAAAACCTCAGTGACTACTTCTATTGTATCGACAATATTGATTTGGCACTTTTTAGATCTAAATAATACATCATAACCTTGGTCACACGTTTGAGAAACACTGAGCAGGTTGTGTTTCATACCTTCAACAAACAAAACATTATTTTCCTTACCTCTTCAATTTTCTAGATTGACAATACCTTTACCCATTATCTTTATAGGGGCATCATTTCCAAAAGTGACATTTCCTTTGTAATTTATTTGATTGCATGGAATTTGTCTTTATCCCCTATCATATGCTTTGAACAACCATTGTCAGCATACCAATGGATGCCCTGATTTTGAGCTTATAAAACCAGGTCAATTTTTTTTCCTTTTTTCTTTTGTTCCCATACCTTAGGTTTAATTTTTTATTACTTTGTTTTAGTGGATGTTCTATTGTTTCCAAGTATAGAAAAAATGGCTCTATGCCCATACTCTTGAAAAATATAACATTACATCACATTAACCAGTGGAAAAAATCAATTGTTGAGTCTAGATATGTATCTCCTCTGTTTGGAAAACTAATTATTAGACTAATAAGTTCTTCTTTGTTAGGTGTGGAGCCTAATTATTTTATTTATTCATAGGTATCGTTGTGTTGGACCCCAGTTCCTAACGGGTCCATAATTCCACCTATCTAATTACCATCAGGGGGGTCTGGGGGGGGGGGGGGGGAGGGGTTGACGACAATTTTATGAGCCCCCCTTCCGGGGGTTCGGGGGTAGTGCAAAGCTAAAAATAGATGTAAATTTTCCTTGTAAAATATTGTAATTTCGTAGCCAATCTGGGTCGTTCATTTGGCAGATGATCTGATGGTAGAAGTTTTGTTTAGTTTTTCCCTAGAAGGCAACCCCCTCGATTTATATGAGGGAATTATACTGTGGTTGTGTATATGTGTATTATGAGTGAGAAAGAGAGAGGAGACTGTGTGAGAGCGAAGAGGAAATTATAACGAATCTGTTGTAGGTTGTATCTCTTCATTTTTCTAGATATATAAAGGAAGGATTGGTTGTTTCTATATCGGCATAGCCCAAATTGGGTGAACCATGTATATATGTGTCTCTCTTGTTTTATGTATTTTCTATGTTTGTGTTTTTGCAATATTCTATGTGTTCCATTGGTCTGTAATATATAATTTTCTACAACTGGTATCTGAGCCAAAGGTCTATTTGGCTAAGAAACGCGCAGGAAAAAAGGGTTCCTGGTTCGAGTGGGAGCAATGACGGAAGATGGTAGGTGTTGGATTTGTGGGGCCTGACCTAGGTTTTGGTGTTAGTTAGCCAAACAAATCCCTACACTACTAGCCCTTTCGGCATCAGCCCACGGAGCACGGACCGAAGTCTCACTCGAAGCAGTATGGGGGGATGTTGGAGCCAAGTTTATGCACCCTGAGATGGTTGTAATGTTGGTTTATTCCTTTTGTTCCTTCTTTCGCACAAGTCGCTAGATTCTAGGCTCTGTCAGTCTAGTCCTTTATTCCACCCTTCGGTACCTCCGAGAAGGGGTACGATTGACCTTCGTGCAACCCTAACCTATGGTTTAGGTACTTTCATGCTGCTAGGGCAGCGTATTGCGTAGATTCCTAAATTATCTTAAGTGTCTTACTTATCTTATTATACAAGCATATTTAGCACCGCGTAATCAGATATCCCTACTTGCGTTTAATTACCCAACATAATTACATACATTTTCGCATCACATAAGCATTGTAAATGAAATTCATACACAATATGACAAGATTCATTAACAGGAAACAAAGACACAGAATTTGTAGAATGATTCTCTTTATTGATATCTTCAGATGATTACAGACTCTATCCACCTTGTGCACACAGCTGCAGGGGTCCATGCACTCAGCTGCGGACTTCCACCCTAGGCCTCTGCGCATTCAACTGTGGAGCCTCTACCTATGCTACGCCCCAAAACTTAGACTTCTCTCCTTATCGCTCAAGACCTCATACTTCTTCTATAAAGAAATTCCTTAGATCTTACTTACTTAGCTCTTTTTATACAATCCCATGGTTCGCGGACCATGGGTAGATATTTACAGCCGACTTTACATTTTACAAAATAAGGGTGGACAACCCTTTATGACTCATGACACCTTCGTGCTTCGCGACCACAAAATGTAGAGACTTTACAACTTTATTACAAACTTTGACCCAAAACATGGGATTTTAGCCCCAAAACTGTCCTTGGGGCATCTTGTTCCCAATAGGACCCTAACACAAACATCATGACTCACCCTCGAGTCACTCGGCAGTCGCGGAGATCTTAGCTCGAAGACCTCCTAGCTTGACCTGTATTACCGCAACCTCGGCAGTGCATTGGGTGGCCGCTTGCTTTGCGTCTTCAACCATCTGCTTGGTCACTACTCCTAAACTGTCAGCCTAATGCTTTTGCTAAGTTGCTTGCAGAGTCGTAAGCTTTCCTTCAATAGAGGCCATGACCACATAAGCCTCATCTAGCCAGGGTTTTAGTCGCGCCTTCAACACTGTCTCCATTTTCTGTGCTGCATCCACCTGCTCTTTCAACTGGTTGGCCTCCTGTAGCTTTATCAATCTCTGTGTGAGTGCGAAAGTTCACGCTGTGCCTTTGACCTCATCATAGTGCTACTGCAGTGTGCGCACATCTGTCTCTAGTCATTGTACATTAGGGTCCTCCTGCAAGCTCATCAGGACCTCAAACGATTGTTCAAAGAGTTGCGTACAGTCCAAAAAGCATTGTCAACTGTCGCTATTGCCTCTATGATAACGGTTTCACGCTACTCCTTTACTTCTGGTGGAGTTGAAGGCTAGGCCTTCAACTGTAACTCGGTGATCTGCAGGTTCAACTGCAACTGAACCCTTCCCATTTCTATACGAGCATTGTGCACCCTTGTAGCCAGCTTGTGGACGTGCACCTCGACTAGTTCTTCCTCAGGAATGGCCAAATCTAGGACCATACAGCATGCCTCCTTGATGACCTGCAATATATGCCTATTTTAGTTGGTTGCCTTGGTCACAGCAGCGATGGCAAAGTCTCGCTATAGTGGCATCTGCTCATTGTTAATCCACTGCTCACTGATCACCTGTAAGGTGCGGTGCTCATGGGCCCTCAGCTCTGCAATCGCTCCATCCTGCAATAGGTGGAGCGCCATGCCAGGGAGTGCTTCTAGATTCAAACCTACTCCCTTGAGGGTGCTGACAGTGAGCCTGTCAACTTCATTCTCTGTGGTCAGTGCTCCATCAGGCATCACTATCGCACTAGAGGCCTTCGCGCGCAGCATCTCAGCAGCTTCTAAAGTGTTGATAGCAAGGCTGGTGGACACCGTGCCAGCCTATGACGTATGAGTCTGTAGCTCCTGTAGACCTGTTTAGATAGCCCCCAATATTAGTTTTTGTTGCTGCTCAAACTGTTGTAGGGCCTCCACGATGACATCCTGCACTGTGTCACCGATGTCATGCAAGTTGCCCTCTGTGAGGGTGATTGGGTACATCGATGTCTTAGTGGCCTTGGATTTCTTCCTAGACCTTCCTTTATCGTGCTCCCTTGGATGTTTAATCCGGGTGGATTTCACCTGTGGATCCGCGTCGTGATGCTCTGTCTACTCATCTGTCTCTTCCTCTGTCTCAGGTGAAGGTGTCCTTGTGCCTTTGTCGGAGCCCCGCTCTGTTCCACCTATTTTCTTCTCTGTCTGCTGAGTGGCATCACCCTTTGATTAGGCCTTGTCAACATCCTCCTTATTTATCTTTTCGGTCAGCTGCGTCATCTTGAGCTTGGCCTCCTCCTTCTTGCGTTGTGCAGCGGACTTGCTCTCTCCCATCACCAAGTCTGATGTAGTGCACCATTCTGTCGGCCAGTGATTAAGTATTGCATCAATGGCACCATCTGTTGCCAGGTAAGGCAAGTCATACCATGTCTGTGCAGGGTCCTTCTGCGCCCTGATGGACACATGGTGAAAATCGGCCTTAAACTCCGCATAGCCCTGTAGGTTGGTAAACACCATAGGCGACAACTGTGGTTTGCAATTGATGGCCATGCGGATGTTCATCTCCATCAAGATCCAGAAGATCTTTCTATCCTTGATGCGTTGCGCATCCTTGGTCACCCAAAGCGAAGCGTACTTCGCTGCTTCTGGTAGGTCTGGCGTGACCGAAGGGAATTGACTATCCTCTAGTAGCTCCCATGCTACCAACACAATAGACAGCAAGAGCCACACGTAGTGGAACGTCTTGCTGAGCTCTTGTGCCTCACAGTAGTTCGCAAGGAACTCACTGTGGAGATAGTTCACCCATTTGAATTGGACTCCTTCAGTGCAATGGGCTGTTAGTGTGACGAAAAGTGCCAACACCTCATCGACGCGACACTTCCTCATCACCTTCCCTGCTAAAATTTGCATAGCCACCTTTACAGTAGGGTCACAGATGCTTGATATGGCGTATCCACGTGACTTCTTCACCAGCTTAAACTTATCCTTCATGGCCTCCATAAGGGCTTGATCACCACCTTTTCCACCAAACATCATGGCCGAATTTTCTCTTGTGTAGGGCAACCATGTGATCGTGTGGATCAATCTTCCAATGATGGGTATTGGCTCTTCTAGCCACAAACACCCATCATGCACCAAGCATAGCAGCTTCTTGATGACTAAGTCTGTAATCGAGGTGCGGTTGTAGTGCGACACCCATAGTAGGTTGAGTAGACCTGCCTTGTCTACTCCTCTAAACCACCTCCGCATCTCCAATGTGGTCATTCTGGTGGTTGTATCAATAATGTGGTGCATCAGTTTCTCGGTTGCCAAGTGTGGGAACTTTTCATGGTCATCCAAGTCCTAGTCTTCGAGTTTTAACAGAGGAACCTGCCCCAAGCGCGGTCCTTCAATGGAACCATTTGTTGGCTTTGCGGGGCCTGATCCAGGTTCAACATTAGTTAGCCAAACAAATCCCTACACCACTGGCCCTTTCGAAATCTGCCCGCAGAGCGCGGACCGAAGTCTCACCCGAAGCAGTATGGGGGGATGTCGGAACCAAGTTTCCGCACCTTGAGATGGTCATTATGTCGGTTTATTCCTTTTCTTTCTTCTTTCATAGAGGTATCTAAATTCTAGGCTCTATTAGTCTAGTCCTTTATTCCGCCCTTCGATACCTCCGCGAAGGGGTACGATTGACCTTCGCGCAGCCCTAACTTGCAGTTCAGGTACTTTCGTGCTGCTAGGGCAACGTATTGCATAGATTCCCATATTATCTTAGGTGTCCTACTTATCTTATTAGACAATCACAGTTAGCACCACATAAACATATATCCCTACTTGTGTTCAATTACCCAACGTGATTACATACATTCACACATCACATAAGCATTGTAAATGAAATTCATACACAATATGACATGATGCATTACCAGGAAACAAAGACACAAAATTTGTAGAATTCTTCTCTTTATTGATATCTTCATATGATTACAGACTCTATCCACCCTGTGCACAGTTGCAGGGGTCCGTGCACTCAGCTACAGACTTCCACCCTAGGCCTATGCACACTCAGTTGCAGAGCCTCTACCTATGCTATGACCCAAAACTTAGACTTCTCTCCTTATCGCTCAAGACCTCATACTTCTTCTAAACTTTTTTTCCTTAGAGCTTACTTACTTAACTCCTTTTATACAATCCCATGGTCCATGGACCATGGGTAGATCTTTACAGCCACTTTACATTTTACAAAATAAGGGCGAACAACCCTTTATGACTCATGACACCTTCGCACTCCACGATCACAAAATGCAGAGACTTTACAACTTTCTCACAAAATTTGACCCAAAACATGGGCTTTTAGCCCCAAAGCTGTCCTTGGGGGATCCCATTCCCAACAGTAGGTTTAGGGTTGAGAAATTTAATGGCCAAAACTATCAGTTGTGGAATATGAAAATGGAAGATTATCTGTATTAGAAATATTTTTACCTACCATTGAGTACAAAAACAAAGAAGTCGACAAGTATGATAGATGCAGAATGGGAGGTTCTCAACAGAAAAGCACTTGCAACAATGCGTGTGTGCCTCGCAGCATCAGTAGCCTTTAATATTTCAAACGACAAAAGAGTGTTTAATGACGAAATTGGCTAGACTATATAAAAAATCCTCTGCCTCAAATAAGGTATTTCTGATGAAGTGATTATTTAATATGAAGATGTCAGAAGGTGGATCTGCTGCTGATCATTTAAATGAATTTAATATGGTTACCATTTAGTTAAGTTCTGTCGGGGTAAATTTTGATGATGGAATTAAGGCTTTGTTAATTATGTGCTCATTGCCTGAAAGTTGGAATGATTTGGTTATGGCCATTAATAACTCTGTCTCTAGATATAGTACTTTACAGTTTGATGATGTTGTTGGTGCCATCCTTAGCGAGGAAATGCGACGGAAAAGCTCCAATGATACATCAAGTAATGCTTTGACTGCAGAGACTAGGGGAAGAAAATTGGAAAGAGGAAAGCACCTAGGATATCATATTAAGTCAAGGAAAGGTATATCCAAGTCCAGATTGAGGATAGTGTGTTGTAAATGCAAGAAGAAAAACACCTGAAGAAAGATTGTAAGTCTCAGAAGGGAAAATAAGGAGACACACATCAAGAGAAAAATCATGAAGTGAATGTAATGGGTGATTTGTTGCAATATGATTTGATATTTTCATTAGAAAATATTATTGATGCCTAGGTGGTTCAAGGGCCTCATTCCATGCCACACCTAATAGGAAACATTTTCATGAGTATGTTCAAGTATATTTTTGACAGGTTCGTCTAGGTGATGATAAACCATGTAAAATCATTGGAATGGGTAAAGTTTTCATAAAAAAACATAATAGAAACCAATGGACATTAAAGGAGGTAAGGCATGTTCCAGATCTGAAAAAAAAAATATAATTTCAATAGGGAAATTGGGAGGTGAAGGTTGTGTAACTAATTTTACAGATAAAACTTGGAAGGTCACTAAAGGAGCCCTGATAATAGAAAAAGGAGAAAAGGTTGGTACATTGTATTTATACAATGGTATTTCTAATATTTTTAATACTTTAACCTCTATAGGAGCAAATACAACATTGTGGCATCATACCCTCAGGCACATGAGTGAGAAGGGGATGCAGATTCTTCACTCAAGAAATTTGTTGCCATGTTTGAAGAATGTTGATTTGGACTTCTATGAAAAATGTGTTTATGGAAAATAGAAGAGATCCAAATTTATTAGAGTTGAGAAAGAAAAGAAAAGTGAAAAATTAGAGCTTGTGCATACAAATGTATGGGGACCTTCTCAGGTATCACCGCTCTGTGGCTCTCGCTATTATGCTACTTTTATTAATGATGCAACTAGGAACACTTGGATTTATTGTATTCATAATAAGTCTGATGTATTTGATACTTTCAAGAAATGGAAATATTTGGTTGAGAATGAGATAGGAAAGAAGTTGAAGTGTCTCAGATCAGACAATAGAGCATAATATTGTAGCAAAGAGTTTGATAAGTATTGTTCAGAGCATGGAATTCGTAGAGAGAAGATAGTTCCAGGATGTTATAGACATTTTTGGGAACTGCAACCCCAAGCATGAAATGTCCATAAACCAAGGGCTCCTAAGTCCCTAAAAGTGTTGTTCTAACCCCTAAAGGAACAAGGTCAACTGATTACAGCTTCCCCCAGAAGTTCTCCATGAAAAACTGCTCAGAATTGGTCAAAACAGGATCATTTCAGTTGCTCCATAGGCAAAGTGCGTTGCATTGCACCTAAATACACTGTGTGGGTGCGTTGCATTTCAAAAAGCCCTTCTATGGGGTGCAATGGGTGAGAAATGACAAATGGCAGTGTCATTCGACGAGGTGGAGAGGCATTGGAAGCTTCCAGAAACTTCTCCTGCGACACTTGCCTCTCTGAATTCGACCAAGGATGAGTAAGAGACCTTCAATCTCCAAGTGGAAGCAAGAACTATCAGAGGGAAGACACTAGTCAAATCACAAGCTGACTCATCTCCCTTACAGATATCTATATATGGATCCCTCATCCCAGAGATCCAGAGGCTGGAATTTTGCATATTGTAAGGAATTGCTGTTGGTTTCTTGAGATAAAACATCAGATTATTGGGTGATCTAAGCTTTGTATGAGGTGAAGAGGGGCTTCCTTGCTAAGAGGATGATGCTGGGTCAGAACAACTGGCTGTAACTCCCCTTGGCTCTTTCTTGTTTATCAATAAAAGCTATTCAAGTTTTCCTCCATATTCTTGTGTCATTTATGTTTGCTGCATTTGTATGGTCAATTTACATCTGATCCTAGATTGTTTATGATTATAGATCCATGTTCTTGTATAGTGCTATGCTACTGTGATCTTACAGGTACTCTGTGAAGCTGGGCGTGCAAGGGAACAAGTAGCGAAAGACTATCAAGGAAGAGAGGAATCGAACCAGGAGATTAGCACAAGACAGAGGTTGGTCTTCTTTGTTCCTCTCTATCTATACTTCATAAAGGAAAAACGAAAGTAGCTTTAATTTGTTTGTTTCTAAGGTAGCTATCACGCCTTAGTGGGATAGAGCAGTTCTATATAGACACTTTCCCCTGTAACAAAATGGCGACTCCGCTGGGGACGAATTAGTTTTGTTTGTTTATCTTCCTAGTTGTCTATTTCATAAACTTACAGACGGAGCCTGAAGTCGTGCCAGGTAGCTTTCGAACTGCATTTGCTATGCAAATGCAAAGTAGATAAATGTTGCTTCAGTCAATCTCCGGGATCTGTTTATGATTTAAACAACTGATTCACAAACTCTCTGATTGCCCCTTGTGGTAGCTCTTAGATCCTCCTTAGATCTACCCCTGATTGTTGCATTACTGATTACCTTTTGCTCAGCCAAAACCCGTGAACTGAACTGCAAGCTGTGACCCGGAACCCAACCAAAGTCTTGTCTCTGGCCCAGCGCAGGTACTGTTCTGAGAATCTTAAATTCATCGCACTTCCCGAGTGTAGTAGGTGCGCTGCATTTCAAATTCCCTGTGTTACAGGTGTGCTGATCAGACTAGGCATTGTTCAGTTTTGGTTTCTATGATTCATTCTTTCCAGTTCTATTCATGAATTTTGCTGCTAGTGATCAGTATATCTCTGTTTGAGACCCCTTTTCCTTGCTGTTATTCCGCCTCCTTTGTACAAAAGAACTGTAAATGTTTTTGTGTATTTGTTGAGTCATTTTCAGTTCTTCTTTGCAAAAAGTAACATAATCGCACTGTCATCCTTTGATTTGAAAGTGTCGCAAGTGTCGTTTTCAATCATAGGAAAGAGTTTGATTGCTGTTGTTAGTCGGTTATCCTGTTACTATTGTGATTGGTCTGAATTTGTGATTTTTCTAGTGTCAAAAACAAGTATTCATTTCCAAATCGTAGAATGTTGTGATTGTGTCCATTTTTTATTTCGAAAAGAAACTTGTTGATAATTGTCGCTTGAAAAGAAATTCAGATTTGTGCATCAACTTTCTTTTTATCATCCACATACTAAGAAAGTCGAAAACAAATACATGCATGTGCATTTTGCATCTAGACAGTCTGATTGGTTTGATTTAGGAAAGTGCATTTAGAGTATGCTCTTTGCTCTTTGTGAAAGAATTCTGTCTTTCTTTCCTTAGTAGCTAGGATTTTCATTGCACAAAGAAGATAAAAAGATTGTTTATCATCTTAGATTGCATTTTAGGAATTACATCTACATCTCGCGGTGAACCTGAAAGGCAAAATTCATAAACAAGATCAACTATAAAATAAATTCAATGAATCTAACAATGCTTTGGAACCTAACGCACAACATCTAGAAGTCTAGGCTAGAGACGTATTCTGGCGTCGTAAAGCCTGGTAACTGTTGTTCTCACTGTTCGTTGGGTGATTCCTCCACTTTGAGGCGATAAGTGCCAGTACGGACTTGTGCTCCCACGTACCGTCGAGTATATTTTGGGAGACCACAATAGGCTTAATCCTTTATCCATAAGAAGCCGTGTCTGCCGCCCTATCGATCGCAATGCACTGAACACAACATTCGGGAAGATTGACTGCCGTACGTAAAAAGTATTCTGCAGTTTTGCGATTGATTTGGTAATCCCTCTACCTAGATTTCCAGAGCAGTCCCTTTCGTTCCTTTTCAGACTCCTTAATGGAAAAGGTCCATCTGAGCACTTGTAACTTCAGGCTCATTAAAAATCGAAGGCGACTAGAGTCATCTTTTGTTTTTTTTCGACTCTTAAAAATTGGAAAAACAAGTTGTGTCAAAGCGTCTAAAATTTATTTTAAATGGAATATTCATCACCCTTTCCTACGTTGATCTTGGGTTGAGAAAATGGAACCCACCAACCAAGGAATTCCCCTTGGAGGAAATCCTAGTCCCTTCTCCTCTTGGGGAGATGTTTGTGCACCCCATATGGCCACATTGTCGCTTCTAGGATTGACAATCGGCTTGCCTGTATGGCTCTTCTCAACCTCTGTCGTTTAGAACACCGCAATTCTTGAACAATCAAGTCAGCAACTAGACGAGTCCGGAGTTACCCACCAACCTTCTACTTCTTCCAATTCTTCTTCTCCTCCTTCCTCTTCGCTTGATGGGGCTGGTAAAGCCAAAAGTCAAGTACCTGAGAAGAAGAAGGAAAAGAAGAAGAAAGAGAAGAAGAAGAAGGAGCCAAAAGCGAATGGGGGCAAACGAGTGTCTTCTAGCGAAAATCCACACACTGCACCGACCAGGCCTAAATCGCCATGTGTCATTTGCAAAGGAGACCACTATCATAGAGATTATCCTTGCATCCCTCGGATCTTAAGGGACTGGTCTCCTCGTTTGCACAACCCGGTGTCGTCAACCTCTAATGATCATGTTGAAAACACACTGTCGACTAGTGAAAGTGAAGCCCCAGGACAAAAAGGAAAATATAGATTTCCTTGTAAACTGTGAGAAGGTGACCATGTCGTCCACCGTTGTCCCTTCTTAGACGAGGTGAAAAGAGTTTTGGATGATCGTCTGATTTCACCGTTGCGACTTCCTCCTGGATATTAAAAACTCTTGCCGAGTCCGTCACTAGTTGAAAATCCGGCTGGCCCGCTCAGGTGGTCGGCTGAAGCATCTATCATTGAAGACAAACCATCTGAACCCATACCAGACAAAAGTCAAAAGGTCGAGGCGGCAGTTGACCCGGTCTTGCCTTCAAAGATTCCATCTTCAGATGATACAGTCACCGAAGAGAACAAGGATGACACCATCCAAATTCTTTTCGTAAACACAGACTCCGATGAACATGGGGGCAATTTACCCATTCCTTTACCGCAGGAAGGAAGTTCGTCAGAGTCGTACCCGGCCGTCTATTCAGTCCCACCTCCAAGCAACCTAGTTGTCTCCTTTGACTGGAATCAACTAGGTAGACCCTGTTTACCAACTAGTGTACCATTCCGAATCATTGTTCAAATATATAGAATGGTTATGGCCGGTACCATCATAGATGAAGGGGCTTCTGTGAGTATCCTTTCCTCGACTGCTTGGAAAGCGCTTGGTTCGCCATCGCTTTTGCCAGAGATGAGAAATCTAACAGGCTTTGATAAAGGAACCAGTCGACCGTTAGGGATCCTTCCCAATGTGCCCATAACATTGAGGGGGAAAACGGTTCAAATGAACGTAATGGTAGTTCAAGGACCCCTGGATTATAATCTACTCCTTGGGCGAGACTATATTTATTGCATGGGAGCGATTGTCTCCTCACCCTTTAGAGTAATGTGTTTTCCGCATGAAGGAAGAGTGGTAAAGCTCGTAGACTAGCTTTCATTCCCCGGTTCACGCATAGCAAATAGTCATATACCATCCCTGAATGGTATTTTCACGCAAGAAATGTCTCAATCCCCAATCCGTCTGCCCGATGAGCGCGAGTGATTTGGGGGACATGACTGAAACCCAGGGGGCATGCACCCTGGTCTGCTTCGGCAGGAAAACTTCGGGTATAGGGTAGGTTTCCACGAGAGTATATGACCTTCGTACTCCCATCCGAGATTGGAAGAGGGAGTTGGACTGGAATAAGATTCTCTTGTCAAAGTTATGTGAGTTGGCGGGCATCGCCACTCACCTTTGTCTATTTCGGTAGATATCGCCGAAGAAGTTTTCTTTGGTAACCTTTAAGAGGTAGGCCTCTCTCGGTAAAACAAATGTTTTGGCGGAAAGAAGAAGGGGTAACCTTGAAACTCTATTTTATACCTGGGGGCATGCAAACCTTTTGGAATGCAAGCAAAGAGCGATCATTTTTCTGTTTTTTGGATTGGTTGTTTCCTAACTTGCATAAAGAAAGGATGTGGGGCAAAACTCTGAAAATTGCCATTTTATATGAGACTTTCTTATTATACGACTGGATTAATCGAGCAGTTTTAGCGCATAGTTCAAGCTCGTTAAAAAATAAACATAAGCCATGAGCAAATGTTTCTTCCCGCGTTTAAGCTCATTAAAAAATGAACTATTTTTCGGTAAATAACCATCGTGAATGTAATACCTCAGCCTTTAAAGCCTTGGTCGTGTTTGCACCATCACCTCCACTTTTACATTGGCCAATCATTCACCTCCATTTGATTGTTTACCCCTTTTGAGGAACAGCTGCGAAGAGTGATCTCACTATCCATCCTTGTAACACTGCCGTGATTGGAAAATTCCAAACCTTACCTGGAATCAGCTGCTACCCAATTTTATCACTCGTTCCTCAAAAGACGAGTCTCCTTTAAGCTCTTTTCAACTGACGCGTAAAATATGAAAAGATTGCCGAGTCCTTTGCCTCTCCAGCTCGTTAAAGGGATAGGAAGTGCTATCCCTCCTTTAGATTTTAATCTTTTTGGACCTGAGGGATTATTACACAAAAATATCGAGCGCTTGTTTTGTTCGGCTTGTTAAAAGGATCAAAAATTCATCCCTTCTGTATTGTTTTATACTTTTTCGGACTTAAGGGATTAGATGACGAAAAAGGAATTTTGGAGTTTCCTTTACGTTCCTTTTCAGACTCTCTAAAATTGAAAAGGATCGAGTTATCTTTGTCGTTAAACTTGTTAAAATTTTAATAGTGACAAACTTGTCTATAGACGAGAACGAGTTTCACTATCGCTAGGCTCGTTAAAACATAGCGATGGGTTTGCCCGAAGGGAAAATTATAGAACAAGCATATGTTATCCTCCTCAAGCTTGACAAAAATAAAGAGGCACTGGTCAGCAATGACTGGGGAAAAATTGGGAAGAAAACTTGAAGAAACTTTGTTGGTAGCAAGTCACTCTTGAACATGACACTTTCACTCCGCATCCAAGTCGGGTTGGGTTGTTTCATTCATCGGTCACATCACCATGGTCCCATCACACCATCCACATTTGGGGTAATGCTACCAATCCATCATGTCAGTGTCGCCGATATGTTCAAGAGAAGTCATTCAGAGTTCACCTGTGTCTCACCCACTACAATACATTTATACTCCATTCTTTCATGACCGCCACCCTGAACCTTATATCACCAGATCGTTTTCACCTCCATTAAAATCATTTGCTCCGTTCCGTGTCATTGATGTGGGATTCATTAAGGCCCTCCTGTGACGAATCACTTCTTGTCGACATCAGCTCATTATCCAAGAAGTTGATCTAGGAACAGCCCATTCAGTACTTTGAAGCTTGCATGCCTCAATGGCAAGTTTCTCACTTCCGGCGACAGGTTTACATCAATGGCCTTCGACCGAAAGATTTTGCGTGGTGTTCGATGCCAAGTCCTTTTTTCACACCACGTGAATTGTACTGCAGTACCTTGAGGGTCATTATCATTATCGGTGATTCCTCTCGTGCTTGTTAACAGCTTACATCATTGGCTAGTAATCAAGTGATGTCTTTCCATGTTCGACTCCAGAACATCTCTCACATGGATGGACTTGTACTTTGACTGAAGATCAAACGAGATTGAAGACCCTGGATCTAGTTTCATCCATCCGGGCTGCGATATATACTCAGGAAAATAAAGACATCAAATGTACATCATTGCTGCACAGATAATCATCCAATCAAAGGGATGATGGCTCTACCAGAACCATCAGTCTACACTCAGACGATTGTCTGTCCTATGTACATGAAAATGAATTTATAAAGCTGAGCATGGGAATGCCCGCCTCAGCTAGATCATGAAAATATTATGAAGATAATGTATTGTATTGTATCTTATTACAGGTCTCCTCCCAGCTTGAAAGTACTTCGGATCCTCATCATAAAGCATTTCACCCGACATCAAAAGATTAACGGGCTCATGCTTTAGGGGGCAACTGTTATAGACATTTTTGGGCACTGCAACCCCAAGCATGAAATGTCCATAAACCAAGGGCTCCTAAGTCCCTAAAAGTGTTGTTCTAACCCCTAAAGGAACAAGGTCAACTGATTACAGCTTCCCCTAGAAGTTCTCCATGAAAAACTGCTCAGAATTGGTCAAAACAGGATCATTTCAGCTGCTCCATAGGCAAAGTGCATTGCATTGCACCTAAATACACTGTGTGGGTGCATTGCATTTCAAAAAGCCCTTCTATGGGGTGCGATGGGCGAGAAATGACAAATGGCAGTGTCATTCCGCGATGTGGAGAGGCAATGGAAGCTTCTAGAAACTTCTCCTACGACACTTGCCTCTCTGAATTCGACCAAGGATGAGTAAGAGACCTTCAGTCTCCAAGTGGAAGCAAGAACTATCAGAGGGAAGACACTAGTCAAATCACAAGCTGACTCATCTCCCTTACAAATATCTATATATGGATCCCTCATCCCAGAGATCCAGAGGCTGGAATTTTGCATATTGTAAGGAATTGCTGTTGGTTTCTTGAGATAAAACATCAGATTGTTGGGTGATCTAAGCTTTGTATGAGGTGAAGAGGGGCTTCCTTGCTGAGAGGATGATGCTAGGTCAGAACAACTGGTTGTAACTCCCCTTGGCTCTTTCTTGTTTATCAATAAAAGCTATTCAAGTTTTCCTCCATACTCTTGTGTCATTTATGTTTGCTGCATTTGTATGGTCAATTTACATCTGATCCTAGATTGTTTATGATTATAGATCCGTGTTCTTGTATAGTGCTATGCTACTATGATCTTACAGGTACTCTGTGAAGCTGGGCGTGCAAGGGAACAAGTAGCGAAAGACTATCAAGGAAGAGAGGAATCGAACCAGGAGATTAGCGCAAGACAGAGGTTGGTCTTCTTTGTTCCTCTCTATCTATACTTCATAAAGGAAAAACAAAAGTAGCTTTACTTTGTTTGTTTCTAAGGTAGCTATCACACCTTAGTGGGATAGAGAAGTTCTATATAGACACTTTTCCCTGTAACACAGGAACACCACAAAAAAATGGTGTTTCAAAAAGGATGAACAAGACAATCATGGAGCATGCAAGGTGCATGAGATTGCATGCAGGAATGCCTTTACAATTTTGGGCAGATGTTGTAGATATTGTTGTTTATCTAATAAACAAAGGGCCTTCAAGTTCCTTGGATGGTGGTATTCTAGAGGAGGCATGGACAGGTAAAAAGGTAAACTACTATTTTTTAAAGACTTTCGGTTGTTAAGCCTTTGTCCACATTAATAAAGAAAATAGAACAAATCTTGAGGCAAAATCAAATAAATGTACCTTTATTGGATATGGTGTTAATTATTTTGATTATCACTTATATGATTATGAAAATCACAAAATCATTAGGAAAAGAGATGTCATATTCAATGAAAAGGTTTTGTATAATGATCAGATGCAGGAAAAGAAACAGGAAAAAGAAAACAAAAAATACACAGTGCTTGATGAGATCACATAAAAAGTAAAGGTGTTTGAAAATCATAATGATCAACAGCCACAACAATAACAACAACAAACACCTCAAACACCTGAAAGTGGTGTTAGAAGATCTACCAGGATAAGTAGACCCCTTGAATGATACTCTCCTTCATTATATTATGTATTCTTGATTGATTCTGGTGAACCAGAATGTTATGAAGGAGCAATGCAGGTAGAAACTAGGAAGAAGTGGGAGCTAGAAATAAAAGAAGAGATGGTCTCCTTGATACATAACTAGACTTGGGAATTAGTTAGGCTACCTGTAGGTAAAACAACATTGCATAATAAATGGGTTTACAAGTTGAAGGAAGAAGATGGAGGTAGAAAAAGGTATAAAGCTAGACTTGTGGTGAAGGGGTTTGCACATAAGAAAGGTACAAACTTTGATGAAATATTTTCTCCTATTGTTAAAATGACTTCATTCAAAACTATTTTAAGTCTAATAGCAACAAAAGATTTTCATCTTGAGAAGTTAGATGTAAAGACAACTTTTTTCTATAGGTATTTGGAGGAAGATATCTATATGTAGCAGCCACAAGAGTATGAGGTCAAAGGGAAGCAAAAAATAGGTTGCATGTTGAAGAAGAGCTTGTATGGCTTAAAATAGGCTCCAAGGTAGTGGTATCTAAAATTTGATAAGTTTATGTCTGAACAAGGCTATACTATATGTCACTCTGATAATTGTGTTTATCTCAAATGGAAAAATGATGGAAACTATATTATAGTGTTATTGTATGTATATGACATGCTTGTTGTAGGGTCTAACATGCAAGAAATAAGTGTGCTCAAAGGAAAATTGGAAAATCCATTTGCAATGAAGGATTTGGGTGTTGCAAAACAAATCCTTTCTATGAGAATAACTAAAGAAAGAAAAAATTGCAAATTAACATTGTCTCAGAGTGAGTACATACAAAAGGCATTGGAAAGATTTAATATGCACAATGCAAAACTAGTTACTAAACCTTTGTCTAGCCATTTCAAACTAAGTAAGGAGATGTGTCCCAAGACTCGGGAAGATATGGAATATCTATCTAAAGTTCCATATGCATTAGCAGTTGGAAGCTTAATGTATGCAATGTTCTGCACAAGGCCTGATATTGCACATCCAGTGGGAGTTGTAAGTAGGTACATGAACAATCCAGGAAAAGAACATTGGATGCCAATGAAATGGATTCTCAGGTATTTGAGAGGTACCAAAAATCAAGAATTATTCTTTGGTGGTTCAAACATTTCTCTACAAGGATATGTTGATGCATATATGACAAGTGATAGAGATAACAGGAGGAGCATCATAGGTTATGTGTTTATTGTAGGTGGAACAACTATCTCTTGGGTTTCAAAAATGTGAAGTGTTGTTGCACTTTCAACGACAAAACCAAAGTATGTTGCTACTATAGAGGCTAGTAAAGAAATGATTTGGCTGAAAAGGCTTATGGATGAATTGGGTAAGAAGTAGGATATGGGAAGGTTATATAGTGATAGCCAAAGTGACATTCATCTTGAAAAGAACTCAACATTTCATTCCAAGGATAAACGTATACAACTAAAGTACCTAATTTCTCATTCTCAAGCAAGCAAAAAAAGTTATAAAAACATATTTAGGGGCTACTGATCACTGATAAACATGAAGCACATCAACTTTTATGACCAAAATAAGCATCCAATAATGAGCTTAATACAAGCATAAATATTCAAAATATAGATAGATCAACAAATCGAGATGTTGAAGCATTAGGATAGCCTACTGATGTTAATAAAGAAGGGCGACATGAATATGTCAAACAAAGAGATTGGCCTCCCTTTTTCAACTTTTTCATACATTTTTATATGAAAAAGGAAAATTCCAAATTTCCAATTTTTCAACAACAAAATTCAGTGACCTGCACTAATGAAAGCAAAGATATATCTTATTTATCCATGTGATAAGGTTCAAATGAAATATGGATATATGGAAATTTTGAAAACTAATCAAGTGGCATCCAAGGTCCAACATCTACTAACCAAAATGATAAAATCACCATTGTTTGAAGTGTGAAGGATTTGAGCCTTTTAACCAAAAATCTTACTTGCAAAGTTGGACATCTCTGTGAGTTTGGAACATATAATTTCCCATAGGTAGGATAACCCTAAGAAAGACATTGTTGTCAAAGATGGAAAAGTACAGTACAAATTCTCACCACAAATGCTAAAGGTTGAGCCTATTGTAGTTACTTTGACCAAAGTCACTATCTTACTTAAGAAGGAAAAGAAACAAGTTAAACATGAAGTTCAAAGGATAACACCTCATTCTAATAATTAATCTTGAGTAAAATCTGGGAAGTTAAAACTTATAACTTAAAGCCATTTCATTAATATAATTTGTAAATTTATAATTTAAATATGTTTCATAATATAATTTGTAAATTTATAATTCATAGCCACTTTATTAATAGAATTTGTAACACCAGAAACAAATTAAGGGTCATACTGCAACACTGAAGCAATTTATTGGTCAGGTTTGTATTCAAGTTCATGACTATGGAAATTAACCATGTTCACTAGTGGAGAAAGGTAATGTGATAAATAAATTTGATTCCTATATCTTAAAACATAATCAAATGGAGTGAAATGGTATGTAAGAGAGAACAAATTATCTTTCTACAACAACCACAAACATTCATAGTGGCCATAAGATAAGTGAGTGCATTGTCATTGGAAATTTTTTCCTCTCTAACTGTAATTAATCATGAAGTAAATTCAAGTTCTTGCATAAGATATTTGTTTACATTTAATGCAACTACATGTTAATTGTAGAAACAACAAAAGAGTTATAAAATAAATTCCTACATGGGACATTTGTTTACATTTAATGCAACCACATGTTGATTTGTAAAACAACAAAGGAAAGGCTGAGAATAACAAAAGGATTTGGAACCATGAATTGAAGGAGAATGCATGGTAGGGAGTCTCAAGTTGAATCACCTTCTATTTGTCGGACACCTTGTGGTGCACACATCAAACATATTTTGTTGGTGTGGTGCTTCCAAGACATTATTTATAAATAAAATGTATAATGAGATTCAACATGATACAATGTGGTGGGGTTAGATTAAGTGACTTACCTTTAGGAAAAGATGGACACAGGAACAATAAATACAATGTTTTAATGAAATATGCACAAGAGGATAATAAATATAATGTTTTATTTCAACATGATACAATGGGGTGGGGTTGGATAGAGTGACTTACCTTGAGGGATTGACAAAAGAACAAAATGAAGAAGAACACATGCATTTCCAAAATGTAATAATATATATTTGTTCAATTTAAAATACAATTTCTATGGATTTCAATGCATGATACATCAAATCTTGGAAAATTTTACTTTGAAAGTTATGCCTTCTTCATACTAATCATGAATGACTTCATGATAATATTTTATATAGGAAAATTCTGTTACATAAGATTAGTTAACAACCACTTTAGCCATGGGAGCTTGTAATATATGATCAAATTATTAAACATGAAAGAGGTTATGCATTTACCTCGAGGATTCAAAATCTTATTGATACCAACATTGTTGTGAAATTAATGATAAGGGATCTGTAATTGGAGTAGGTGTTTTCTTCCTCTTTTCCAACCAAAAAAAAAAAATAGGACCGTGTTGACGCTTTGCGAGATAAAATGGATCTTGAAACAAACAGGTTTTTCCAATGTCTCTTCAAGTCATGAATTAGTCTTCACCTGTAACTTAACACAAGCAACATAACAACACATAACTCATGCATTCATAATGAAGAGATAACAAAAAATTTGCTGACGAAGTTCACCCCTCTTAGGCTACATCTTTGGGCTTGCCAACATAGGTAGACCACTCATATATTCAGTAGAAAAATGGAGTACATAAACAGTTAGCTGATGGTAAACATGTGGCTATTACCCCTACAAGGTAATGTTCTCCTACAAATAACTCTCACAAATAACAGCAATTCAAAGCTTCTCCTACAAAGATGTCATACTACAACTGAAATGAGCTAAAATGAGCATATAAGCACTTCAATTCCACATTGAAGCACATAAACAAAACTTCCCTCAACATAAAATAATGAGAAAAGTGAACTTGAGCTAAACCCTACAAGCTACAATTGATGCAATAGACTTTTGAAGGCGAAAATACCCCTACAAGGCCTTCTCCATGCCCAAACACCTTTCAAAATTGCTTCCAAACCCTAATTGAATTATACACCTTTTATCTCAAACCTAGAAAAATACTCCTTATATGTGCTCAAATAAGAAATTAGAGGTCACCAATGGATTCAAAACATCTAAAAACCCCTAAGTGCACTCTTTTTGAGCTCAATTTGGCCAAAAAATCCAAAAGATATGGCCCCCAAGATCCCAGATGAGTTTTTAGAGTTAATCATCCTACCAATCGAACCATCTTTCTAACAATCCTACAATTCTAATGGTCCTACAATTTTGCCCTGAATTCAGCTAACTGAGTGACAAATTCACCCTCTGCCGGTGCATTTTGTAGGATCATTAAATTACCCAATGACCCCTTAACTCCGAAAATTATTGCCATATAGGACATATGGGGCTAAGGTTGGGCCTTAATGCCCGCCCCCACTCATCTAGCGCTTAAATTTCAGGCTCGTGGTCTTATGGGTGCCACGATTCCAAGGGTTGGGCTTAACTACCAACCCTTCTCATCAGGTCCCATTAACTCTGGAGCATGGTCATGTCGAGGTCCAATGGACCTAGGGTTGGTCCCCATTCTTTAGTGCCTCTGCTTAGCGCCTTAACTCTGGAACCGATGGTAGCTTTGTAAAGCATGTGCCCATAGGCTAGGGCTATTACCAAACATCCTTCCCATCAACCCATTTTCTATTGGACTCAGGTCATATAGATGGAGCAGTGAATGGGGGCCTGGCTAAGGTCCTGAGCCCCTCCATATAACACCTTCTTCTTTGGCCTATGTTTCAGTGATATAATGGTGACCAGGGGCCAAGGGCCATTCCCGATCCCCTCTTTCACAAGCTCCAAACCTACGCACCAAGGGAATACGACAACAACATGACCGAGGGTCGGGGCTAGGGGCTCAACCCCATCCTCTGATAAGTGTTGTATTAAACTTTATATATGCGTTCTACCCATAGGTTAATAAGAAACAACGTAAATTCCAATGGTAGAGCATTGGAGATGTGTGCATGAGGTCATGTGTTCAAACCCCTAGAGACTTGTTCGAACCATACAAAAATTTTGGCCTCTGTCGGGGTGCCACGTGGTAGCCCATGACTGGGCCACGTGGCACCACTTCAATGGTCCACCATAACACAGTACAAACCAATCAAATGCACCCAAAATAAGTGAACCAATGGATGACACTTGGAAACCTCTCATTGGCTCGTACCCTACAAAGTCACCCTGCTGACTCAACAATACGGTCAACCTAGTCAACAGACCTGCTCAAATTTTACCTCTTTGGGAAAACAATCAAAACGTGATATCTAGAGCATACGGTATCAGATTGAGGTGAAATGAACCTCGTTAGATTCAAAACGATGAGAAATTCAACTTGACAGTGGTTTCAATATTTTTTGGGCACTTTAATTTTCGAGCAAAAATTTAATCAGATGATCACACCTCCCCACTAGGAACTTTTGGACTCCCAAAGTTTACTTCCCTAGTAAATATGAAGAGGTTGGAACTCAAAAAATCCAAAAAATCAATCCAAAATGCATACTTTTCAATTAGTTCCCTTCAAGCCCCAATCAAGGCACTTCACCTATCTTCTTCATGAAGACCTATTGTACTGTTAAGAATTGAGGCAACATTTTTATTGTTAATGCAAGAATAAAATACTAATGAGTGGAATCTGTACATTCTCTTTAATATCATCTTTCCAGGACTCCTAAACACTTCATCTTGAAGTTAAATTGTTAAAGACAAACTTGACTCCATCTTGGAATTCATAAACAACATAAACTTGATTTAATGTCTTCAAACTGAGCTTGTACATAAAATGTACATTGCTGCAAAATTTTTAATGATATAATTGGCCTTGCCTACAAAACATAGTCATCTTGTACAATCTTGAAAGCAAGGATTCTATTCACACAAGTTTCATATCAAATACTTGTATCAATGAACACATGACAAACTTGTAGACAACTTTGAATGACAATCTTGTACATTCACAAAAGTCCTTGAACATGTGGACTATAAATAAGCCAATACATACATCAATGAAAAACATCTACTTGTTGAACATAGTGACAATGATTGTTCACTTTAAAAAAATACCTAAACAGGTAAACAACAAGAAGTAATTACAAAATTTACAAAGTAACTTTACAATAAGTCTACCCAAACTTTGCCTCTCCTAGGCTTATGGGTTATCTTCTTTCATCATATTTTCCATGAAGGTTTCTTAAGATTTTTGTGATTCCTCTTTTCCAGCTCTTGTTTCCCTTGCATTATTTTGCACAATCTCTTTTCCTTTTGAACAAAGCTCTGGATTTAACTTCCAACATTGTTCAGTGCCATGCCCATGCATATTGAAATGGGTACAAAAGAACTTTCTCTTGTTTTCCGACATAGAGGTTCTCTCATGCGAAGAAGATTCATTATGCTTGATGCCTAGAATTTGATTCATTATTTTAACCATTATCATACATTTTTCATCCCTAGATCTAGACATAAAGAATCATGTCTTAAAGAATTAAAACTAAATATGTGTTTTTGTTGTTTTGTTTATTTAAGATTTTTAGATTTTTTTTTAAATCTTCCTAGTTTGCACCTCCCCGGCAACAACACCAAAATGTTGGGCCTTACTTACTGATGTAAATCAGGCTTCAATTTCTCTGTCAACCCGAGTAGGTACACTTAGAGGTGCTATCTAATATATATAGATCTAGAAGGATTTAGTTTCTAAATGATAGCTTAGTGTGGAAAAATCAACAATGCTCTTTTACAAGAGGTTTCTCTTTGTCTTTTTAACACTTAAGCATTTACTTAAATGAAACAAATCTAATTGTCTATATGGAAAACAGAGTCCTAATTACTCATCACAAAAAATAGTGAATGAAGTATGTAGCTTTGGAGATCAAAAATAGTGAAACCTCTTACAAGGTTCAGTTAACAAACTACCAATTGAGCTCTGCAACTACAAATTACAACCAATGAACAGTAAACTCTAGATCAAGCTATGAGATAAAAACCATGAAATAGCAAGCACAATTGTCAATTTCAAGATGAATATCAATTGAGGTTTTCTTACAAAACTATTTCACAACAAATGTGGATCTCTTCAATTAACAATTTCCAATTTCATAAACTTGCAGCATATTATTTGAATGACAATTCTAAGTATCAGATCTATTTATGCAATTGTAAAACAGAATTCAAGGAAACGTGTACCAGCTCTGTAGTGGGGGCCCTCCACACTTTGCAAGCACACATTAGTCTAATTCAAATGAAGACAACTACTGGATCTAAAACATAAATATGGACTCCAAAACTGTATCTCTGTATTCAAGTTTGGAAATCAAAAATACATAAACTGTATTCCCAAGTTTTTTCATGTATCAACAACTGCTAAACTACATAATTTTCCTTTTGAGTTATTTATCAAAAATCTTCACAACAAGAGGAAGCTATTTGTACTCCTCATAATCCTAATGAAATCCTAACAGTTCAATCAAAGGAGGTCGAATTAGTTTAGATCCTCAATTTGAGCAAAATCTCAAAAATAGCAAAGTTTGTTCACAAAATCTGGAATTTCTGATAAATGGTTGGGTTTGACCAGCGTTGACCGAGCACCTAGAATCTTTAAATCCGAGAGTGGATAGGTATTCCACCATCCTTGTACATTTTGGATCAAGCCCCAGGTCCTTGAATTTACCAGTCTGTCCTGAAACATGTCAAACCATGGAGCCATTACAGGAAGTTACAACAACTTGTAATTTTTTGGAAATTTCCAATTTCAACACAAAAATTCCTAAGATTAATTCCAAGACAAAAATAATGGAAATAACAGTATACCAATCAGTTTCTAAGGAATATGGAGGAAATTTAAAGGATAAATAAAGGAAAATGATGAATAAAAGAGGGTTTATACCTAAGATAATCAGTCATAAATTGGTACCAACATCTCCCCCAAACACAAGACTTTGCATGTCCTCATGCAAATGAATTATAACCTATCAAACCCTTTCCTCTGCTTCTACTTCTTCCTCTGCCTCTGTTGCCTGGAGTAAAGCATCGATGTTCATCTGGGCCTTGTATTCAGTTTTCAAAATTTGGTATTTAGTTTTGATGGCCTTCTTCTGTTTGTATAATTTATAGGCCCTCTTACCAATCTAAACCTTATAGGCTTGGAGTCTCCTGACCTTCTTCTTCAAATTCTCATTTTCATCCCAGAACTTTTTACTTTGTGTTCTAAGGGTTTTATTTTCTTTCTTCACAACTCTTTCCAGCATTTCAGTCTCCATAAGTTGTTGCTATAGTTTTTCAATTTTTCTTTCCAATTTCCTTTTATTTTTTCCTGAAAATTTTTGTTCCTATGGGTCTTCCTCCTTGACCTTTGTTTCCAATTCTTGTATATAATCATACTGAGGCTGTTGTAAGATTTCATCTTCTTCCAATGTTTTCCCTTTTTGTTCAAATTTAGTCTTCCTAGACCTCCTTTCATAGGTGGTAAAAATCTTATCCTTCTCAACTTTCTCATTTTCTTCCCTTACCGTTTTTCTGGTTTTTACACTAATACTAGATGGAGCAAAGATATTAGGTATGTGCTCTGAAAATTCCTCTTCTACATCATCCACATCAACCAATAATTCTAGATCTTACTGCTTTTCTTGTTCATCTTCATCTGCTATAAATTCATTAGCAACCAAAAGTCTTTTCCAGGATAATCCTATCTTCTGCAATTCAACCTCAATTAAGATTTTCACTAAGCCAAAATGATATAAGCTCTTATCCATATTACTTCTCTGTTTTTGTATAGTTTTGGACATCTTAGTTAAACTCTGCAGAAGAAAATAATGTAAACTTATAACACAATCTCCCCTCAGGTGCATCAACATTTTCATATGATAAAGAAACACCATACTATATCTGCCCTCACATGTTATGAATTTTTGAATCACATAGACTATTTCATCCCAAGGATGAACAAGCCAACCCTTAGGAATTCATTTCGTCCAATTAACTGTTGATACTCTTGATTTAGATAGAAAATGTGTCCAGGATTTCTCCTTAAACTGCTTAGTTTTGAAATATTTCTCTCCCTCTGGACTTATGCCTATAGCTTGGGCAATTGTATCCTCTGAAACTCTAAAGGATAGGTTCCCTACCATGGCTCTCTCTCCAGTGAAAGAAGAAGCAAATTCCCTGGTTGTTAACTCATTGTGGCCATTAAATTTTTCCAGAAAAACTAACCATTGTTTTTCTCTAAGGATGTCTACATAGTCTTTATGCAGTTTAGAAATATCAATTTGTTCCAGTTCGGTTCTATTTGCCATGAGAATTATTTTACTCTTACCCTGTTCTTGTAAGAAAAATTGACCACGATTTTTGAAAAAAATCTACCTGGTCCTACGCTGACCTGAATGCCGTTCCTTTGCCTTAAATTTCTCGTCTCTGCTGGCTGTTGTCCTCAAATGGAATCTTCTTCTTAATTCTCGGTTGGTCCTATGTAATTTTCCCTTAAGACTCATATGTTGACATTTCCATTGTCAACATACTCGTAGCTTTCATTATTATGCTTCACACATACCCCAAGGAGGGTTTCTCAGGCGTTTGGGGTTCCAGAAACAGAGCATATGCTAGTCTACTCGTTCGGCTTGCTCTCCTTATTACAATTCATGCATGCCTTAAGGAGGATTTCTTAGGCGTTCAGGGTTTCTAGAAACAGAGCAATGCTTTTCGACGCATTCGGGCTTTATCAAACGTTAATGAACACAACATTCAACACTAATGAACCTTTCCCACAACGTTCAATAGTAATGAACCTCTCCTTCAACACAATACTTAGTAATGATAAGCCCGATGGTTATGTGGAACAGTCATATTCAAAATGATGAGCTTCGGTATAATGGCATGGTATGAACCCTGGCTGAGATCGTGAAGAACTACAGAATCCTTGTTATAATGATACTTTGTCATAATATCCCTGTTATGAAACTATCCATTGATCCTTTTTATGATGACACTTTGTCATATCATCCCTTAATACCCTTTTCAATCAAAACATTTCATCATAACATGCATTTCATAAATAAAAATTCATTTAAAAACCATAAAAATTTTTGCATTACTATTCAAATCTTTGAACCTGGACCGCGTACCTCAGAAATGTATGATGTGTGACTATGTTTGACTAGATCTGCCAAAGTTTGTTTTAGTGGATCTGTTGGCACATTTGACTGATGTATTGGAGTAGTATAGGCTTATGAATCGAAGTATTATGTACAGGATAAAGAAATAGGATATATAGGTTAGGGTGGATAGTTTTGAAGAGTAGGAATAAATCCTACAGGAATAGAATACTGAGTATAGGTTTAGGGATCAAGCTATTCAACTGAGTGAAGGATAGGCTAAGTGAATATGATATAGGATAGGCTGAATGATTGAGAAACTGAAATCAATAAATATCATTAACCACTATTTAAAAATTGAAATTAATAAAAGAAATTCAAGTATTAAAATGAAAATTTCTTACAGCCTTCACATGTTTCCTTGTTGAAATTTAACCCTGCTTGACTTATTTGATGTGTACAGGACATGACATAATCTGATGATGCAGTCTTCTTCTTCTTAACAGGTCCCTTCTGGAAGATTATCAAGCAACAGGTCCCTTCT
Organism: Pinus tabuliformis; assembly: GCA_031772625.1. Taxonomy (NCBI): domain Eukaryota; kingdom Viridiplantae; phylum Streptophyta; class Pinopsida; order Pinales; family Pinaceae; genus Pinus; species Pinus tabuliformis. Next base: position 842,229,283 of record CM062809.1, on the reverse strand, counting down.
AAAAGATTATCAAGCAACAGGTCCCTTCTGAAAGATTATCAAGCAACAGGTCCCTCTGCTGCTGTGTTCTAAATTTAGATTGAACAAATCCTTCTTGAGAAATAATGAACACCAATCTTCTATTGAAAATTCCATTGAAGAATGAAAATAAAACAAATTCCTTCCTCTGCTATAATGAAATTCTGAAAATAAGGAGATGAAAAAGCATGAAAAAGTTCAAACTTTCTCCTCCCCTGCTGATCATATGACTTGTCCTCAAGTCATCAATTTGAAATTCAAATAGTCAAAGGCTTTTATTTGGAAGTACAAATGAAGTAGAATGAATTCTTACTAGCCAATTCCTTGGTTTTCCTGTAATAATTCGAGTTTAGAGTGTGCCAGAGTCTGGTTTTCACATCTAAACTATTATTGTTTTATTAATATTATTATTATTATTATTTATTTTTTATTACTTTGTTTTTTTACTTTAAAGTAGAAAAATGACTAAGGCATAGATATCACAGCAGAGTGTTGTACTATCTGAACCTCTTTTTGTTGTGTCACTATTTTCATGAAATCTTCTTTGCTGACAGGCTTGTGGTAGATCTTCAGCCTGTGTCCATTTACTGTAAATGTTTGGCCTTCTTGGTCAATGGTTCCGAGTTTAACTAATCCATTCTGGAAAACTTTAAGTATTTCATATGGGCCCATCCAGTGTGTTGTAAATTTGGCTTTATAGCCTTTAAATTTTGAGTCAAATAATAGAGCCCAGTCACCAACTTTAAACTCCTTCTTGTTCATTAGTTTATCATGAGACTATCATCTTTGTTGTTGGATCAGTGTTGTCCTTTCTACTGCTTGTTGTCTCATCTCATCCAACTGATTCAATTGGATAATTCTTTCTTGTTGTGCTTCAGAGAGTTCAATGCCTAAGTTTGCTGCCAATTTGTAAGTATGTATTTGAAATTCTATTGGCAACATGACTTCTTTGCCATACACCAGCTGATAAGGTGTAAACCCTGTTGTGTTTTTCTAGGTGATTCTATATGCCCAGAGTGCCTCATTGAGCTTATCTGCCCAATCTTTTCTATTTGTTGCCACTGTTTTAGTCATGATCCCTTCCAGTGTCTTGTTTGTAGATTCCACTTGGCCATTGGCCTGTGGATGGTAGGGTGTACTCCTTCTGTGTTTGATTTTGTACTTGTCAGTGATTTCTTGAACCAATCTAGAAGTGAATTGAGTCCCTTGGTCTGTTACTATCTCTCTGGGCACTCCATATCTAACAAAGATTTCTTCAAAAAGGAAATTGACTATTGTTTGCTCAGTTTCCCTTACAAGTGCCTTTGCTTCTGCCCATTTAGTCACATAATCTGTACATACCAAGATGTACTTTTTTCCTTTGGAAGGTGGATTAATGGGTCCAACAAAGTCCAAAGCCCATTTTTCAAATGGCTCTAGATGTACCTGTGGCTGTAGTGGCATCTCATATGAGGTAGTTGGTCTACCCATGCAGCTGTCACAACTTCTCACATACTTCTTTGAATCTTTGAAGATTGATGGCCAATAGTATCCAAGGCTAAGGATTTTGTGTGTTGTCCTCTTGGCTACAAAATGGCCATCACAAGGTTCATCATGACAAGATTTTATTATGTCAATAATTTCATCCTCTCTGATACATCTTCTAATAATTAAATCATAACTAGTATAAAACAATTCTCCATTAACCCATGAATATCTTGCACTTCGCTTAATCAGTCTTTTCTTCTCCTTTGAGCTCAATAATGGAGGTATCTTCCCTGTGGACAAGTAGTTAGCTAAATCACCATACCATGGTGTTAATATTGAAATTGCAAATAAATGTTCATCAGGAAATGAATCTTCAATTGGAACAGCTTCACCTGGATTTTGTAGTCGAGAAAAGTAATCTGCTACCTGGTTCTCTTTCCCTGGTTTGTCCAACAATGTAAGATTAAATTCTTGAAGTAATAATAACCATCTTGTGATCCTACCATTAGTTATAGGTTTGTTCATTAAGTATGTAATGGCAGAGTGGTCAGTGTGAACAAAAACTTCATAACCAGTTATGTATTGACGAAATTTGTTCACAACATGTATGATTGCAAGCATTTCCTTCTCAGTTACTGTGTAATTGAGTTCTACAGGAGCCAAATTTTTACTAATGAAGTAAATGGCATAATTTAAACCATCGTCTTTCTGCTCTAATGAAGCCCCTACTGCCTTATCGGATGCATCAATTGAGATATGGAAAGGTGAAGTCCAATTGGGTCCCCTCAAAACTGGAGCTATGGACAATTTCTCTTTAAGTTCTTCAAAATCATTTTGACAAGCATCATTCCAATTGAAAGATACATCTTTTGCAAGAAGCCTAAACAATGGCAAGGCTATCTTACTAAAGTTTTCAATAAATCTCCTATAATAGCTTGCATAACCAAGAAAGCTTATTACATCTTTTTGATTTGTTGGAATTGGCAATTTGACAATAATTTGAATTTTGGTTTGATCTTCCTTGATTCCTTCGGAAGAAAAATGATGTCCTAAGACTATTCCCTCATTCAACATCATATAACATTTTTCACTACTTAAAGACAAGTTGGTTTCTATACATCGTTTTAAAACTTTCTCAAGATTTTGCAAAGAATGGTCAAAGTCACCATATACTGAAAAATCATCCATATATACCTCAGCACATTCGTGAACCAAATCAGCAAATATTGCTAATACTGCTCTTTGAAATGTTGTTGGATCATTGCACAAGCCAAATGGTAAAACTTTGTAGGCATATGTGCCCTAGGGACAGGTAAATGTTGTTTTTTCTTGGTCTTCTAAGGCTATGTTGATCTGATTCTAACCGTTAAAACCATCCAGGAAGGAAAATGACATTTTTCTAGCTAATGTATCCAAAGCTTGGTCAATAAATGGCAATGGAAAAAAGTCTTTAAGGGTGGCTTTATTAAGTTCTCTGTAGTCAACACAAACTCGTTACTTTCCATTTTTCTTGGGGACTATTACTAGTGGAGATACCCACTGGCTGTCAGAGATGGGGTAAATGAAACTTACTTTCAGTAGCTTCTGCAATTCATCTCTTACAATATCTTTAAGCATGGGGTTCATCCTTCTCTATGGCTACCTCACTGGTCAAATACTAGTGTCTGTATAGATATGGTGAGTGCAAGTTTTCGGGTGAATTCCCTGCATGTCAGTGTAGTCCCAAGCAAATGCCCTTTGGTATTTGGTCAGAAAATCAAGCAATTTCTGTTCCTGAGATGAATCTAAAAATGCTCCAATGTTCAGTGTTTTTCCTAGGCTGATTTCTACAATCTTTCTTTGTGTGTTTGTAATGGAGTTGATTGGAAAGATATCTTCAAATAATGTTTTCAGAGAATATATGGTACAAGTTTCCTAGAAGCTCTGTGCCAATATTTGATCTGCAGCAGTGTATTGTTCATTTCTCAATTCCTCCAAAACATCAGGTTGAGAGATAAACATTTCTACCAAATCTTCATTATTGTCTTCCCTGAAATCATAAATTTGATTGATGCTTAAAACATATTGTATTTCTTCCCTATCATTATATTTGTCATCAAGCCATAGGTTATGTGTTACTGTTGGAGCTTGTGTTGATGGGTATAAGGTAAGTTTTTTTCTCTCTGTTCCTATGGAAATGATCATATTACCCGATCTACACCTAATAAATGCATCAGTAGTTGCTGACTATGGTCTGCCAAGTATGAGAGGGTGTCTCCTAAATTTGACTTTGGCTGGAGAACTAGGAAATCAACTGGATACTCCCAAGAGTCCAGTGAAATAGTTACATCTTTCAATATCCCTTCAGGAATGACTTCAGAGCGATCTGCTAATTCTAAAGGTGTTGACTGTAAATTTGTCAGTTGTAAGGTTTTCATTGAATCCAATGTCATGACATTTATTGCTGCTCCCAAATCAATGAGAGTATTTGGAATGGAGATTTTGTTGATGATTGCTATAACTCTAGGTATACCAGGGTCAACATATTTCTCCATAGAAATGACATTTGACATAAGGCCAGCTAAATTGCCAATAACATGAATGGTCTTTGGATTAAATATTTTCTTTGCAGACTTTTTAAGGCAGACTTATTTGATGGCTTTGGTATAGATTGGAATATCCTTAATTGCCTGGAGAAATGGAATTTTTACATACACATTTCTCAGCTCATCTAGAACATCGTATTGTGGCAGACGTGTGGTTAATTTTGGTCGGTCAGGATAAGAGGTGACTGCACTGTCCTAATTTGTTTACCTTGTTCTAAATCATATTATTTATTGTGTGTTGAAAATTCTTGTTCATTAGTTTTATTCGAACTCTCTTTCATTGAAACAAGTGGAGGTGAAGGTTCTGTGTGAAGAGTTTGACTAGATCTAAGTTTTATGTTTTGCAGAGGTAGAATTGGGTATGATGGTCCCTCATCCACACTGTATGCTAGTTTGTCCAATCGATTATTTGGATTAGCTATTAGTTGAGCAGGTAGCTGCGTAGGTTTAGGAGGTTGATTAGATGGTAACTGTAGTTGTGATTGATTCATTGGTGGAGGAGTAGGTAAGGTTTGTTGAGGATTTTTTTGCTGATAAGAAATTGGTTGCTGAGGGTATTGCTGTGTGTATTGTGGTGGATATGGCTGAGTGTATTGTTGTTGATATTGTTGAGTATATGGGTTTGGAAGTGGCTGTTGATATTGCTGAGGTGGTTGTTCAGGAAATTGCTGAGGATGTGAATACCCTCTCCATCCCTGTTGTGGATAAGATTGTTGCTACTGATTAAACAAATTTTTCCATGGCATAGGTACATTCCAAGGATTCTGAACAGACATTTGATAATTTGCTGGAATTGGATTTTGAAACATACCTGGAGGTCTTGGCTGCCATGGTCTCTGAGCTCCCACAAAATATAAGTTCTCCATCTCTACATTAGCTTCCAAATTATAACTCTGCAAAACTTTCATCTTAGAGCAGTCATTAGTGTCATGATTTTCTGTACAAAACCCATAGATCTAAACATTATCTAATGGACATTCTTTCAAAGCATTTTTTTTGGCATTTAGGAAAAAATATAGACAACACTTGTTCTTGTTCATCTTGTCTTTTCTTTGCTTTCAGAGTGTCTATTTGATTTCCCAAAGTGCTTAAGAGGTCTGTTTTAAAATCTTCAAATAGATTGCCTAGTTCAGCTCTGGTAATATTTCCTGTGGCAGATTTAGTGATTCTAGATGTCGTAGTTCTTCTTCCATTTCTTGCTCTACTTCTGGAGTACTTCTGACACAAGTCAGAAATCTCTTCTAAAGGTAAATTAGAAATGTCCCCTTTACCCATGAGATTGAGGTCATCTAGATATTCGTCCCGGATGCCCTTAAGAAATATTGTTCAAATAAGATCAGTAGACATGGTTCTATGTTTTGATTTTTGCAGATTGTATAAAAATCTTTCCAAGTATTCTTCTAAGGTCTCATCTTCTTGTTGATTCATTCTAAAGATGTCATCTTTAGAGTCTTTTGATCGACAGTAAGGTTGATAATTTTTCGAAAAGATTTTTCTCATGTTATCCCAATCAGTGACTGTGTGTTCACCAAATCCTGTGAACCACCTAAGTTCTACTGCTTTTAATGTGGCTGGAAAAATTTGAAGTCTGTGTGCATCATCAGTATATCCATAGGTTTAGCGTACTATATCAAATTCAAAAAAATGAATCAGGGTCTTCAGATGACATACCATAAAAGTTTGGTAATACAGATGGTGGGATATTTTTCATTTTAATTTCCTCATCCATGTACTCTCCTCTATCTTGAATTGGAAATTTAAATGTTGATTCTTCTTCTTCATGTGGATTTTGATTTCCTCCAAACAGAGTATCATTTCCTTATTTTTCTTCAAGATCTCTTTGTCTTCTCCTTTCTTCCACTTGTCTCTCATACTCTCTAAGTTGTTTTGCAGTAGGTCCTCTAGATCCTCCGTCTTCAGCCATTGTGATATGTGACTTGTCTAAGGTTTCTATCTCTTCTTCCTATTTTAATTCTTGAGGAACAATCTGTTCAAGGATAGGTTGTTGGATCTTTGTACTGCTCTCTTTTTGTTTCCCTACTGTAGAAGTCTCAGATATATATCTTTTCTTTGCCTCATGAGCTAGTAGGATTTGTCTTTCAGCGAGAGTAAGTCTTAGGCCTAATATTTGCTTTTCGTCAAGTTTTTCCATAATAACTTTTCTAGTTGGTGTTGTGTACTCAATCCTCTCTAAAGTTTCTTCTCCCAGTGGAGGGTTAGTTGTTTGGTTGGGGATTTTTATGAATCTTCCTTTTTCATCCTTAGATCTAGACATAAAGAATCATGGCTTAAAGAATTAAAACTAAATCTGTGTTTTTGTTGTTTTGTTTATTTAAGATTTTTAGATTTTTTCTTTAAATCTTCCTAGTTTCCACCTCCCTGACAACGGTGCCAAAATGTTGGGTCTTACTTACTGATGTAAATCAGGCTTCAATTTCTCTCTCAACCCGAGTAGGTACACTTAGAGGTGCTATCTAATATATATAGATCTAGAAGGATTTAGTTTCTAAATGATAGCTTATTGTGGAAAAATCAACAATGCTCTTTTACAAGAGGTTTCTCTTTGTCTTTTTAACAGTTAAGCATTTACTTAAATCAAACAAATCTAATTTTCTATATAGAAAACAGAGTCCTAATTACTCATCACAAAAAATAGTGAATGAAGTATGTAGCTTTGGAGATCAACCATAGTGGATCCTCTTACAAGGTTCAGTCAACAAACTACCAATTGAGCTCTGCAACTACAAATCATAACCAGTGAACAGTAAACTCTATATCAAGCTATGAGATAAAAACCATGAAATAGCAAGCACAAATGTCAATTTCAAGATGAATATCAATTGAGGTTTTCTTACAAAACTCTTTCAGAACAGATGTGGATCTCTTCAATTAACAATTTCCAATTTCATAAACTTGCAACATATTAATTGAATGACAATTCTAAGTATCAGATCTATCTATGCAATTGTAAAAGAGAATTCAAGGAAAAGTGTACCAGCTCTGTAGTGGGGGCCCTCCACACTTTGCAAGCACACCTTAGTCTAATTCAAATGAATACAAATACTGGATTTGAAACATAAATATGGACTCCAACACTGTATCTCTGTATGCAAGTCTAGAAATAAAAAATACATAAACTGTGTTCCCAATTTTTTCATTTATCAATAACTGCTAAACTACATAATTTTCCTTTTATGTTATTTATCCTAGATCTTCACAACAAGAGGAAGCTATTTGTACTCCTCATAATCCTAATGAAATCCTAACAATTACATCAAAGGAGGTCGAATTAGTTCAGATCCTCAATTTGAGCAAAATCTCAAAAAATAGCAAAGTTTGTTCACAAAATCTGGAATTTCTGCTAAAATGGTTGGGTTTGACTAGCGTTGACCAAGCACATAGAATCTTCAAATCCGAGAGTGGATAGGTATTCCGCAATCCTTTTACATTTTTGATCAAACCTTGGTTCCTCAAATTTACCAATTTGTCCTGCAACATGTCAAACCATGGAGCCATTACAGGGAGTTACAACAACTTGTATTTTTCTAGAAATTTCCAATTTCAACACAAAAATTCCTAAGATTAATTCCAAGATAAAAATAATGGAAATAACATTATATCAATCAGTTTCTAAGGAATATGGAGGAAATTTAAAGGCTAAATAAAGGAAAATGATGAATAAAAGAGGGTTTTTACATAAAATAATCAGTCATAAATTGGTACTAACAGATGCCATGCAAGGTCCCTTCAAGGATTCATCTCGCTTGGGAGATGAATGACCATTGTCATAAGGTGGTGACATCTCATCCTCAGATGGTTGATGTGCCTCAAGCCGTTTTGAGCATTCTCCAAACTCCCTTCGACCATATCTTAGTCACTAATACTTTGGTTTCTCCTCAAGCATAATTGTATTGGTAATACCTATGTCGAGGCCTCCACCTTCATAACCCATCTTGGAAAGCAACTTCATACCTATGCCTTTGGTATGTTGCTCAAATGCTTCAAAATAAGTATTATGCACATAAATGGAAGGAATGGTACTTGAAATGCTAATTACCTCCTTAAACTTGCCATTCATCTTTTCAGCTTCTGATGATGATGACAATGATGTTGCATATGACTCTAGCCACCCACTCTTATCAACTGAAATATGGTGTACTTATTGAAGATCTTTGCAAAATGCACATGCATCATCTTCCACGTATGGTCTAAAACCACATTTGAACTATGACCACATACTGACTTCATTCTAGAGGTTTCTCTTGTTGGGACAACAAGAGAACTTTCAGAAACTTGTTCTTCTAACACATGCTGCAACTAAAGTCGTATGTGCCTCTTCTCCTCTTCAGCCATCTCTAGCATCCTTCTCAATTCTATGTTCTACATACGAAGAGCCAAATTCTGCTCCTATATCTCTTGGAGTCTCTTTTTTCTACCTATTCTTGCAACTTGGTCAACTGCTGCTATGATACCAAAATGATCTGTAATTAGAATAGGTGGTTTATTCCTCTTTTCCAAAAAAAATAAAATAGGACCATGTTGACACCTTGCAAGATAAAATGTGTCTTGAAACAAATAGGTTTTTCCAATGTCTCTTCAAGTCATGAATTACTATTCACATGTAACTTAACATAAGAAAAATAACAACACATAACTCATGCAAGAATAATTAAGAGATAACAAAAAAATTGTTAATGAAGTTCACCCCTCCTGGGCTACATCTCTGGGTCTGCCAACATATCTAGACCACTTATATATTCAGTAGAAAATTGGAGTACAGAAACATTTAGCTGATGGTAAACATGTGGCTATTACCCCTACACAGTAATTTTCTCTTGCAAAGAACTCTCACAAACATTAGCAACACAAAGCATCTACTACAAATATGTCATACTCCAACTGAAATGAGCTAAAATGAGCATGTAAGCACTTCTATTCCACATTGAAGCACATAAACAAAACTTCCCTCAACATAACATACTCAGAAAAGTGAACTTAAGCTAAACCCTACAAATTGTAGTTGATGCAGTGGACTTCTAAATGTGAGAATACCCTACAAGGCCTTCTCCATGCCCAAACACCTTTCAGAATTGTTTCCAAACCCTGATTGATCCATACACCTTTTGTCTCAAACCTGCAAAAATACTCCTTAGATGTGCTCAACTCATAAATTAAATGCCACCAAGGATTCAGAACATCCAAAAACGCCTAAGCGCGCCCTTTTTTAGCTCAATTTGGCCAAAAAATCCAAAATATATGGCCCCCAAGCTCCCACATGATTTTTTACAGTTAATCATCCTAAAAATTTGACCATCTGTATAATGGTCCTACAATTCCACCCTAAATTTCGCTAACCAAACGACAAATTCCCCTCGGCTAGTGCATTTTGTAGGATCATTAAATTTCCCAATGACCCCTTAACTCCAAAAATTGTGGTCATATAGGCCATATGGGGTCGAGGGCTAGGACTTAACATCTGCCCCCGCTAGTCTAACCCTTAAATATCAGGTCCGTTGTCTTATGGGTGCCACGGGTCAAAGGGTGCGTGGTCATGTCGAGGTCCAAAGTACCTAAGGTTGGTCCCCATTCTTCAGCGCCTCCGCTTAGCGCCTTAACTCTGGAACCGATGGTCACTTGGTGGAGCATGTGCCCACAGGTCGAGGCTATTACCAAGTTCTCTTCCTGTCAACCCATTTTCTGTTGGTGTCAAGTCATATAGATGGAGTAGTGACCAGGGGTTAGGCTAAGGTCCCAGGCCCCTCTTCCTAGTGCCTTCTCCTTTGTGCTGTGATCTAGTGATGTAACGGTGACCGAGGGCCAAGAGACATTCTCGAGACCCTCTTCCACAAGCTCCAAACATCTATGCAAAGGGCATATGAAAACAACATGAATGGGGGCCCAGGCTAGCAGACCAACCCCATCCTCCAATAAGTAATGTATTAAACTTTATATATGGGTGTTACCCATAGGTTAATAAGAAACAACATATAGTCCAATGGTAGAGCATTGGATTTGTCGGCATGAGGTCCTGTGTTCGAACCCCCGGAGGCTCGTTCAACCCACACAAAATTTTTGGCCTATGTTGGGGTGCCATGTGGTAGCCCATGATTGGGCCACGTGGCACCACTTTATTGGTCCACCACAACACAATACAAACCAATCTAATGCGACTGAAATAAGAAAACTAGAGGATGACACTTGGCAGCCTCTCATTGGCTCATACCCTGCACAGTCACCGTGCTGACTCAGCAGTATAGTCAACCCAGTCAACAGACTAGGTCAAATTTTACCTATTTGGGAAAACAATCAGAACACGATATCTAGAGCATAAATTGTCGGATTGAGGTGAAATGAATGTCGTTGGATTCAGAACGATGAGCACTTAGACTTGAAGCTGGTTCCAATACTTTCTAGGAATTTTCATTTTTTAGCACAAATTTGATCACTTGAGCACACCTATGAATGAAATTAAAAAAATAACAACAGTAAAAAGTAATTCCAAACTGCTTTGATGGGTTTATCAAGCCAAAAATCAAGGTAAATTGAAATAAAATTTAAAAAATCTAGAATGCGATAATCAAGAGAAATTTGAAAAAGTTGTGAAAAAACTTTTAAAATTTGTCCATATGGCTCTAGTATAGTTTGATGATAAGTGTTTAATATTCATTAAAGTTTCAAATGGCCTTAATAAGCATATTGGGGAGATAGTACAATAAAAGTGGAGACTTAGTTTAAAACTACCTTGATGGCTTTATTAAGCACATTGTTAGGAGGCAAGCAAATTTGAATGTTAGTTTGATGGACTCATTGGGCTACAATCAAGCTATAAATGAAACTTAATGTCTAAAGTCAAGGATGCAAAAAAAGAAAGAAAAATGTAAAAAAATGAAGATATTTACCGTCTTGTCGGAATTTCACATTGATGGATGGAAATTCATGCTTCTAGAAACTTATTTGTGGAATCCTCTAAGAATAGGAAGATGCTTTTACTTTGGGATAAGTTATCATTTAAATCAGTATTACATATAATTAAAAGAAGATTTCTTTGAGTAAATTTGATAATGGTTTAATTTCATAAAGAAAATAAGATGAATATAAATATAATTTATAAAAAATGGAGAACACCAATTGGATCAGCGATGGAGTCTCGAAGGCAACGCAAGGAATGGGGTTAGGGTTTCATCTGACCTTCACCACTTGTGCCTCCCCTGTGACCGACTAGCCTTCTAAGGTTTTTCTCAGTGGCTTCCCCAAGCCTCCTGTACGTCGGCCCTTCACAAACCTTTGTTCCACGTTCCATTTATTCTTTTCACTTATTTACTTTTACTATTACGGATTTACCTTAACCTTCGCCGGGTCTCTACAGTGACACTCGACCTAGGGTTTCTGAAGGCAGCTGGCGCGAATTTTTCGAGGCGGTTATGGAGGACATTGTTGACTACATGGAGGACCCCCTTGCGGGCACCTCTATCTGGACTTCTCCGAGGGTTATTCCGGCGAGCAGCTTTCATTTTGGCTACGAACTCTCAGACACTGTGGCCATGCTCCCATCGATCTCAGGGCCCTCATGCTCGGTTGCAACCTTCTCCGAGACCTCCCGTCCATCCCTGATCTCACAGGCCAGCCTCTGTCTCCCTCCACCCTCAATTTTGTTGATCAATCATTGGATCCGAGTCAGGGTTTATCTTTTGAAGGTCCTCCCTCCTCCGTTGGCTCCTGCCTCCCCTCTGCAACATCCTTCAGAGATCCCACTGCCTCCGACCTGGACCCATCCCTTCCGGACTCCTCGACGCCCCCCTCTAGGAATTTCACTGAAGTACCCCCCATTACTGGGGTTTTCCCCTCAAACCCTCCCCTGGGTGTCCCCGTGCTTGAGTCGAACCCTAACCGAGTCCCCCTGCCTAATCCCTCATCGGAGGAAGGCCCCCGTAAGCAAAAGAAGCAGCGGATTCTCAGGCCAAAGGATTTAGAGGTCTTCCTAAGGCTTGGAGAGGACTTCGAGTGGAGTGAGGCCATGGATACAGCTGAAGGGTTCTTGTTGGGAGAGTCAGAGGCCGCCACTACAACGCAGCCAGATTAAAACAGTGGGTATCAGAGGTATGGAGTGAACATCTTGCAGAACCCCCGGTGGTGCAAACCTTTGTAAAGGGTTGGTTTGCACTCTGCTTCACTAGGGCAGAGCATACAAACTGGGTCCTTTCAGCAGTATGGCACATTGAGCAAGCCCCGGTTCTTCTGCGGCAATGGACTCCCATTTTTGACCCAGAAAGAGAACAATTAGGGGCTAGCCCACTCTGGGTCAGATTGCCTGGCCTGCCCCTCCAATTCTGGTCTGAAGATATATTCAGACGCATCAGAAACGCGCTCGACACTTATTTGGAATATGACAAGTCCTATCTCTTGACAGGGAAGATGGCGTATGCTCGAATCTTGGTCCATATCGACACCAGCGGCGGACTTCAGGAATATATTACAATTCAGTGGAGGAATTTCTCCCGCAGGCAGAACCTGGACTATGAAGGGGTGCCATTTAGATGCAGAAGGTGCCATAAGGTTGGGCACCTTTACAAGGACTGCCCTCTTAACAAGACCTCCAAGTACACGGGCGAAGGGCAAGCGGGAAAGACAATTCCCTCTAAGATAGTCCAGGATCAGGAGTAGCAGGAACCTTACCCAGATGCAGGGAAGCAAAGGGATCCTCCACCGTTGGAAAACTCTCTTGTGTAGGGGTCCCCGAAGAAATGTGGCAGACCTCCACTACAGCCTCCCTCCCCTCCTCTCACTAGGGCAAGAGCGGCTGCTGGGGCAGTGGTTTCTTTGGGTAAGTAGCTTTCTCCCTCCCTTTCTCCCTCTTACATTCATGCTTATGATGTTGTGTTAAATTCTCCTATTGATTTTTCTTTAAAAATGTCTGATCCCCCTCCCCCTCTAATTGTGGTCCCTCCCCCCCCAGGGTGGCTTCCCCCCCCCCCTCCTCCCCTATCCACCTCCACTGAGGCCTCCCCTCTCCCCCCTCCCCCTCCCCCTAAATTCGCCCCGGGGCTTGTGACAGACTCCCCTCCCCCTCGCTACCAGACTAGGTCAAGGGCCAAGCAGAAACCATTCCCTCTGGATCATCTAAGTTTGGATCCCTCACCGTCTCCCTTCCCCCCTAAGCTCCCTCGGGGCCGACCCTCCTCTCTTTCAAAGGCACAATTTCGAGCTGGAGGCAAAATTGCGCAAGGAAAACAATCTACCATTCATGGGGCACTTAGAGCATTGAGCCCCCCATTTATTCCCCCCTCATGAAGATAGCCTCCTTTAATTGTAGGGGGCTGGCTAGGCCCGACAAGAAACTAGCCCTTCGTAGATTGTTTCAATCTTCCCCTGTTGATATCATCCTCCTCCAAGAAACTTTGGGACCCACTGACTCCATCTCCCACCTTCTGGAGGCCATGTTTATAGGATGGAGTTTCTTTGGGATAGATGCATTGGGAAGATCAGGAGGCCTTGTTCTGGGATTCAATGCACAATCTCTGCACCTCATTAACTACTGGGGAGGCCAAGGGCATTTGGGAGCTGATCTTTTCTCTTCTGAGCTAGGACGGGAGTTACATATCCTTAATGTGTATGGACCTTGCCATAATAGACCTGCCTTTTGGGACCAGTTCCTTGGCTTTGTGCTTCTTCAGGCAGACCATCTCATTTTGGGTGGGGATCTTAATTTCTCCCTAGGACTCTCGGAGTCTTGGGGGTCTCATGCTCAACAGGACCCCTTGACAGCCTATTTTGAGAATCTGCTGGAGCTCCATAATCTTATAGACATCCCCTCGGCAAAGCTCAGGCCCACCTGGAGGAACAACAGAGCTGGAGAGGATAGCCTAGCCCGAAGATTGGATCATTTTCTTATCAAGGAAGGGCTCTCAGTTATGGGTTTACTTCATAGGCAATGGGTAGGCTCGGGAGGGATATCTGATCACCTCCCTATTTTCATGGAAATCAGAGGAGGTCCCCAAAAGCCCAAGGGGCCTTTCAAGTTCAGCTCATCCTGGCTCAAAGACCCCTCCTATCATCAGATGATTAAGGACTTCTGGAAGGCCCATCCCCCCAATGAGAGTGGCAGCATAACAGAGGGTTTTGTCCACAACCTCAAGGAGCTGAAGAGCTTGTCTAGAACCTGGGCTCACAACAAACGTTTAATTGATGACCAAACACTTCTAAAAGCTGAGAAGGATATAGTTGATCTAGAAATTGACCTGGCACATGCCACCGACATTGCTGATCAGAAAGCTAGGCTAACAGAGCTTTACTCCTCAAGAAGGAAAATTCTGATGGAGCGGGAAGAGGTTTGGAGGTTGAGGAGCCAGGCGATCTGGCTTTTGGAGGGAGATGACAACACAAAATTTTATCACAAGTTTGCAAATGGGAGGAAAAACATCAACACCATATGGAAACTCTGGGATGAAAATGGTCAGAGCGCCAATACCTTCCCTCAATTGGCCACCCTTGCAAACTCTCATTTTAAGCAGATTTACAAGGCTCCCCCTGAAGCAAATCTGGCTGAGATCATGCAAGTAGCCCAGTTATTCCCCATTATGTGGACCAGGAGGCCAGTATAGAGCTGACTAAAGAAATTACAATGGGGGAATTGGAAGCTACGATCAAAGGTTTCAAGAAGGATAAGAGTCCAGGGTCGGATGGCTGGACAATTGAGTTCTATTCGGCTTTCTTTGAAATTTTGGGAGGGGATCTCCTGAAGGTCTTAGAACACTCTAGAGTCTGTGGATCGCTCCTTGAATCCTTCACCTCCACATTCATCGCCCTTATCCCAAAAGCTGACAACCCCTCCTCCTTTGATGAATACAGGCCCATCTCGTTGTGTAAATGCATTTATAAAATCCTTGCCAAGATCATAGCTAATAGGATGTGGCCCATATTATCCAAGTTCATCTCGCCAGAGCAATTTGCCTTCCTTCAGGAGCGACAGATCCACGAAGCAGTTGGGACTGCTCAGGAGGTGCTTCATTCACTGCACTCTAAGAAAATCAAAGGTATGATCCTGAAGGTAGATCTCTCAAAAGCCTTCGATAGAGAAAATTGGCTCTATTTCAGAATGCTCCTCACACATCTGGGTTTTCCTTTTGAGTTTATTAAGTGGATCATGTGCTGTATAACCAATATTCCTTTCAGTGTTCTTATCAACGGAGTCGCCTCCCCTTTTTTCTACTCTGAGAGAGGACTCAGACAAGGTTGCCCATTATCCCCTCTCCTGTTCCTCCTGATAATGGAAGGCCTCAACAGGCAGATAAAGGATGAGCATAGAAGGAATAGACTCAAGGGAATAAAAATTACAGCAGACTGCACATTAACTCATCTGCTCTTTGTGGATGATGTGTTAATTTTCCTCAATGGCAGTGTCGGTGACCTAACCATCTTGAGGAACATCTTTGCCCTCTTCCAAAAAGCAACGGGCATGACTGTAAACTGCAACAAATCAACCCTCACTGAAAATGGATGCTCCCCCCATGAAATTCATTATGCTTTGCAGCGATTCCACTATTCCCTGCACAGGCTGGAAGAGGGGCTCAAATACTTGGGGTACAGGCTGAAGCCACTAGGGTACAAAATTGCGGACTGGGTCTGGCTAATAGTCAAATTGGAAAAGAGATTAAACATCTGGTACCACAAATTCCTCTCAAGGGCGGGCAGACTTACGCTCATCAAGGCTGTCTTGGAGGCCACCCCGGTATATTGGATGTCGCTGGCTTGGATACCTAGAGGTATCCTTAATAGAATACAGGCCATTTGTTGCAGATTCCTCTGGAAAGGGAAACAGACAGGAAGAATCTTTGCATGGGTAAATTGGGAGGCTATATCTTTACCCAAGAAATGGGGTGGCTGGGGCATTAAGAAACTCGAAGATTTTTCCTCAGCTCTGGTGGCAAAATTGGGATGGGGATTACTCACATCAAATAGCTTATGGACCAGGGTGGCATATTCTAAATACATCGCCCTTGTTCCTCTGATGGACTGGGTCTTCCATCCTCCAAATGCACTCCCTGGGATCTCCACTATATGGAAGGCAGTACTCAAATCTCTCAACATCATCAGGGAGGGCCTCACATGGAAAATTCTATCAGGTATGAGAGTAAGAATTGGACGCGACCCTTGGATAGGATGTGGAAACCTTCACAAGCTCCCAGAGGACCTCCTTTCCTTTCTCAGGGACAGAAATATTTCATATGTTGGTCAAATAGCAGATATGGAGCGCTCAACCCCTTTTCAGCAAGCTTGGAAGTCAGCCCGTGAACTAAACATCCCCCCTCAATGGTCCCATCTCTGGAAGGACTACACCCGGGCCCTATCTGAGGCTCAGATCAGGATCAGGGACGAGGAAGATGAAGTAGTTTGGGCACTCTCGAAAGCGGGAAGATATGTGCCAAAGGAGGGATATATGGTACTTGCTGAGGAGCACCGACCACAGGAGATCGAACCATGGTGGAAGTTTCTATGGAAACTCAAAGCCCCCCTCAGGAGCAAACTTCTAATGTGGACCATCCTAAAGAACAAAATCCCCACGGGGGATAACCTGTTAAAACGAGCTCATCATGGCCCCTTCTGGTGTCACCTCTGTAAATGCAATAATGAATCTGTTTTTCACCTCTTTCTGGAATGCAAGGCTGCCTGCGACCTTTGGCATTTAATACTTGCAGAAATCCCCTCCCTTATTAGATGGCAGGGAGCCTCGGTAACAGAAGCATGGTCAGTATGGTGGATTAGAGCCACCCCTCTTAAGCTTAGGAACCTTCCCCTCCTGGTCTGTTGGGGCCTCTAGATAGCCAGGAACAATCTCATTTTCCAAAACTCCCTGCCGAATTGGCCTTCCATCTCTTCCCGTATCATCTCTGATTACTCCCTCATCCCTGAAGATGAAGATATTCCCCGACCCAGGATTCTCTCTCCTGAACCCATAGATCGCTCCAAGCCTTGGGCCTATTTTGATGGTTCTGCCCAAATGGAAGGATGCGGGGGAGGAGCCATTCTAAACCTCTCTGCTTCCCATTCCTTTCACATTCAAATGGGGCTGGGGGGAGGTACAAACAACTTTGCTGAGCTGTCCACAGCAAAATTCCTCATCCAATTTGCCCTCCAATCACAGTGCCGAGACCTTCAACTTTTTGGTGACTCCAAAATTGTCTGTGATTGGATCAATAAAAAGACCAGATGCTCAGCTTTCTCTATGTTTCACATTCTGGATGAGGCCCATCATCTTATCATTGCTTTTGACTCATTTACTTGTCATCACATTTACAGGGAGTGAAATGTGGATGCTGACAACTTATCCAAAGAAGTTGCGCACAGGCCTCCCGGCTCTTGGCTGATTAACGAACATAGAGAAGGACAACACTTCCAGTTTTACCATAGACCTTTCATGGACATAGATGATGCAGCAAGCTCTCAGGGAGCTTAGTTTTTTCACTAGCTGTGTTTTTTTCACATTTTCCGTATGTAAATATTCATATGAACTATTTATTTTCTGGCTACTTCAAGGACTCTTTTTTGTGGACAGACTGTAAAACTGGCAGCCTCTAAGCCATTTCCTTTATTTTTTGGAAAATAGCAAAATGATTATCTAGAACTGAATGCCTCCCTGCGTGGAAGAAAGGAAAATTTTTGCTCCTATTTTGAAACAGATCGGCATAGCCTTTAACAGCATATGCTTAAGCATATACAACATGTAATTTTTATACCTCAATGAAAATTACGTTTTTTCCATGGGAATTTTTTTTTTATAAAAATGAGAAATAAAATTATTCAATTCATATATTAATATCTTAGTTTTTATGTGTAAGATGAGTATGCTTATTCATACGAGGAATTTTTTGTTGAAGATGATAATGTGGCAATGAAAACATGATATTTCAGCAACTTAGCATTTGTTTAACACAACCTTTTCTAAGAAATAGACCATACAAAAAATCATAAGAACATTTTCCATAACCCCATTTCCATATTTGACCATGAAGATCGGGGTAAGGTGCCTCCACAACCCAAATTAATTCAAGGGGGTGAGAGGAAGTGTTACGTTAATACTAGCCATGTTAATTATGATTTTGAGAATGTAGTCTATGAACATATCTATGATGGGGAAATATTTAGACATGAAGGAGTGGATGCAACATGTAATTTTCTAATAGGAAAAAAAATGATGTTTCCCCCATAAATAATACTTCAACATGAATTTCCAATTTATAGATTTGTTCAAGATCCTTGAGAATTTGTAATCACATTTCGTCAAGCATATTATGCAAGCTTTATCCATCGTAAATATATCAACATTTATGTATATATTACCATAATTTGTTTTATCTTTAGCTATATATGGTTCCCTATCAACATTTTCATTGCCATGGCCAAGAACAATGGGATCATGCTCACTGCAATAAATTGTTCCTCGAATACCCATAGTAATAAATCTAAAGGTTGTTTCTAGGTTTTAATTATGGAAAGGCAATAAAATTTGCATTCAATGATTGGTTTACATTTGGGGAAACCACTTATAAACAATATGAGTTAAATATGCAATAGATTTTCCTCATAAACAAATACTATGCAAAGTCACAATGCTTCTTTCTAATAACAAATAATTTTTTGGAAGAAACTAAGAACGATAATCATGATGTACAATAAGAAGAAGAAAAATCCATAGCCCATGTGATGCAATACCTCACTAGATATGCTTCTTATAGGCCATTTATCTTTTTCCTCTTCCTTTTCCATCACATAACCATGTTCATAATGATGAATTCCTCCCAATATCCTTAAAGAGAATGATATGAGGTAACCTAAGGGGGTTTTGTGCACAATAGAAAAATAGTTCCCCTAGTGTTAATTTTTTATTATTATGGATTATTACACATCATATATCCATAATCTATCTCCAAAAATGAATAGCAATGATGTTAAGATATTTTTCTCATAATATGGCACAACTAAAAAAAAAAGGTAAACTTAGAAAGTCGAGTGTTGGATATTTGCTTGAATTTTATGTAGAATTTATTATTTCCTATGTCTATAATTACCCAATTGGTGAATGGATTTTCATATGCACTTGCTAAGGGTTTTCAAATAAAAGTAGTGAATTATGTAAAAGGTGGTGAATGTAGTAAGACTTTACAATAATTAGGAGATAAATCTAAATCCAATTAGCATCCCTGATGGTGTTCACATAGAATTATGTTAATATTAACCCCAAACTACTCAAATGGTGGGTACAAAATCGACTCCACATCTAAATATCAAAACACCATGTGTATTTTACACCATAGGATACTAAATCCTTGAAATCTAGTAACACTCTATTGAACAAGTGGGGATTCTTACCTAAAATAAATATTCCACGTGATCGATGGGATGTGAGACACCCCATCATTTGTTGTGTTTTCTCGGATACCCCTTTCCCCATTGATTCATGAAGTGACCAACCAAGCAGACCAACCAATCTCAAACTTAAACTAGATAAGAGAAGCACTGCATGCATAGGTTTTTTGTGACTTGCAACACCTCGTCTAACCAAGAATGACACCCTTTCTAAAAAAACATCAGAACAATATGGATTTTCACACGAAGGAGAACAACAAAGTCTTGTATTACAGGAGTCTCAAGCCAGGGAGAGGATGAAGTAATGGGGTTTCTTGGGGTGAAAAAGGTATATCACTCATACACCTCAATCTACAACATCATCAAGCCTATGTTCACCACTTGGAAGTAGCCCCACCAAGGAAGTAGCTCCACCAGGGAAGAGAAGTGGTCAGTGCTTGAATATAAATGAGTTTACTATCCAAAACCAAGGGATTTCAACTGATGGTAGAGGAAGTGATCAAGGACAATTTTTGTGTTGATCGTGGCCACAAAAACCAAAAGACAACCCAAAAATTTGACTAATGAATTTTACCCACAATAATTGTGTATATAACTCAGTGAATTGGTGCA
This sequence comes from Pinus tabuliformis, assembly GCA_031772625.1. Classification (NCBI taxonomy): domain Eukaryota; kingdom Viridiplantae; phylum Streptophyta; class Pinopsida; order Pinales; family Pinaceae; genus Pinus; species Pinus tabuliformis. The sequence goes on along the minus strand of CM062809.1, from coordinate 842,209,241 downwards.
AGAGATGATGGGAAAAACATTGGACACACATTCCTTTTCATTTGGACGCTGCAAAAACTAAATTGGTTATCAATTTAAACCCTAAGAGTGGAAAATAAATTCACATACCTAGGCTGATTTTACTGTCATCGAAGGGTGCTTCATAGGTTGCCTTCATGATGTAATTCACTTGGAAGGTCACTTTTGGAGTGTAATTTTCTCAGATGTTTGCTTTCATTGGCCAATTTTTTCATGGCATAAATGCAGGCGAGATTTCATTTTTTCTACTTTATACCATCCAAACTTTTGGCCGAGTTTTCATTAGAATCTAGATTCTCTATCGAGAGTTTTAAATGGAATCTAAACTCTCAGTCAAGAGTTATGAATTGAAAACTGGGAAAACTCTCATTTGAGAGTTTTTAACCTTGGAATCAACCTAATCAAACTCTCAAATGAAACATTGTAAAACTCTTGGAAAATAAAATTTGTTGAATTTTCTCGACCGAGAAACTCATAAACGATAACACAATTTATACCTACACTTTAAAAAGTGTTTCCCAATTTCGTGTTCCCCCCCCCCCCCCTTCTCTCTATTTGTCTCTCTCTCATTTATTTGTCCCTCCATGTCTGTTTATTTGTCTCTTTTGTTGAAAATGGCACCAAGAAAGATTCTAATTTATTTTTCCCTTGAATTAAATTAGAAGAAAATTGTAATTCTGCATCACATGACAACATGTACGAGTTAATTAAGTCAATTTGACTTAGTTGGTGCAGTTAATTCATGTTGAGGGTCTAACTTGAGTCATGTAGAGTGGCTCCTATAAAATAGGAGCTATGGTTAAGTTTATTTTGAGTTGTAATTAATTAATTCAAGTTATCTAAGGTAAAGTCACTTTAACTAGTTCTAACTATTGGAGGAACTAGTGAGAGGTCTAGTAGTGAGTTATGCACTCTATGATCAATCGGTTAATTGATGATTCAGCCATAAATAACTCACGCATGTTAAAACTGAGAGTTACCCAGTTGAGATTGGATTTCAAGGGCAGTGTACTATCAGTTGTATAATCATCCAAATTGTACAGGTGGTGCATGTAGTCAGAGGAAGGACCTAGATGGATTGTGCAATATTGGATGGGTATTTCCCTAATTAATAGGGGTAATTCCCAAGGAAACAATGCAAGGAAATAGGGACTTGGGCAAGAAGAAAATTGGTTAAGTATTGGCAAAGGCTTGTCTAGGAAGCAGTGAGATAGATAGAGATAGTGCAGAGGTTTCTTAAGTTGGAGAAAAGAATTTTAATATTCTCATATTTTCTGACTAATGAGATATACCGACAACATGGTATTTAGTTGAGGCTTTCCCTAGGAAATAATTCTGTAATGTTTTGATTGAATTCTTTTTCTTGTATGCTTTGTGATTTCCTGATGGTTTATTGGTTTACACAATTGGTAGAGTAGATTCAAGTCTATTGTTTTAGCATATTACAATTAGCAGTTTGAATCTACGTGGATTTTCTACATGGTATTAGAGTTGAAATCACTATAGAAAAGAAGAATACGATTTTTTACTTGCATGAGGAGCAAGTTTTGCAGATATTTTCTCCAAAGCTAGCAGTAGGACCAAGATCACGTTTTATGGTCTGAGGCTTGAGTATGCCCTTGAGGGTAGCTCAAATTACATTACTTGGAGAGACTAGATGGAAGTAGTCTTGGAGGACAACGGATTGAAGGAGTTCATTGACAAGGACATCCTGAAACTAGCTCCAACTGATGCACAAGCTCTAGCAAAGTGGAATAAGTGCGTAGTAAAGGCTAGAAGGATTCTATTGGAAGGAGTTCGATATCATATTGTCTCGAACCTCCATGGAAAGGAAACTCCTTATGCAATGTGGAAAGCCTTAACAAATTAGTTTGAGAATAGAAATGACCACAGGAAGCTAACACTAAAGCACAAGCTCAGGAAAATAAAGATGGAGAAGGGTGAAACGATACCAAAGTACTTGACCAAGTTCACCTAATGTCGAGATGAGCTTGGAAGTGTTGGTGTTATAGTTTCTAAAGATGATATCATGAACCTGTTGAGGGCCCCGAAATCGGGTCGACAACAAGGGGGATACCCACCCGGTCGGGAACCTGGTTGGCGGCTCCGTATCCGTTTGGTGTAGCGGGTCCGACTGGGGATGACGGGACCAGTTTCCCGTTCTAAGGGGTGTGTGTGTAGAAAACGGTGATGTGTGTGTGTAGAGAAAGATGATAGAAAATCTGTAACTATTCTTTAACTAATCTAGTCCTAAACTCTGAAATGATTTTATACTACTTTAATCTAACAAAGACAATACATCTAATCTACACTAACCCGGGGCAGAATTTTTCCATTATGCAATCTAGAAAGATTTCACAGAATAACTGGTAATGAAGATTATTCAGCTATTATGAGAATATAAATCAATAAAGATGAACCATCTTGCGTAAAAAGTTAAGCAAAACGATTGTGAACAGCATATTGCATAATCAGCTATTCATGTATTAAGCACAAATCAATGACTCCACCGTACAAAAGTGCCAAATGGTAGTCCACTCATTCATTCATTAACAAATAAATAACATCAGCTGTATATTACTCTAAGAATGCAAGTAGAAACTAGTCAAGAGATAAAAGTACCATTTATGACTGATTTAAACTTACAGACTCTAAGCAATAATGATCTATTTCTACTTGCTTCTAATGCCTACTAAGAGTACAGAAGTGCAACATCAGTAGCAGGTATTAAAATGAAAACATAAATAAATCTTGATCCGTCCATTCATCAAAAACCCCCTCCGAGGGTGCAAAAGTGCATGTTCTGAGGACAAGTTTTTTGACAAAATTTCGGACCCTTCTCCAATGCAACGAGAAGGGTTAAATACTAGTTAACCGACTAATTTTACTTTACACAAATTCAGGGAACGACTTCAAATGACCGCCCTGTTACTAAAAGCGAATTTATTTCTAAAAATCAAATCTAATTTCTAACCGTTTCTGTATCTGTTCTTTAGTGCTGTAAGCAATGCGCTGTTCGCCTTGAGAGAGTCGGCTGGTTGTTTTGTTCTTTTGTTCGAGCTTGAAAATTAGAAACAACAAGCGCTGACACCTCTTTCTGTTAGATCAGAAGATATTTTGGAAAACCTTTCTCTAGCTGGGTGTATTCGCTGTGCGCACGCTTAGTATAACCCAATTTCTTTTCGAACTGATTTTGCTGTTGCTATTCTGGTTTCCGGTCGTGCGAATGACTCAATGAGTTAGAAGTCGCGCTGTATGGACAACCCCCTATTTCTGGAATTGTTTCCGTTCTTTGTTCCAGGCTTTTCTGGAGCGTCTTTCTTCTCTTGCGCTTCTTTCTCTGCTTTACCAAGTCTGAGCTTCAGGATTTTTTGTAAACACGCTGCTTTTGTGCGCCTTTGACTCTGAGTCTTGGATAGTCTATTCTCATCAGTGCCTGTTGGGCGATACCCTGGAATCCGCGGTTCTGCTGCATGCGGCATCCAATTGCGGAGGCATCTTCTCTCTGTTGTCTTATTGGCGCTCTTTCCTTCTCTGTAGATGTTTCCTGCATATAGATTTATATCAGTTGTATATCTTGCAGTTTACGCAAAAAGAAGGGAAATGACGAGACGATTGATATGAAAGCATTAAACTTTAATGAATGCGGAGTTAATGACATTTATCACAACTTGACTCTTCGATAATTGTAATGCAATCATTTCTGAATACTCAAGCATGTGATCATTAATTTCCCTTAAGGTGCGCGTTTAAATTTTGGATCTGCCGTATATGTCGGAGGACCCTTGCGATGAGCTCTTCCTGCGATTGGTATCGCAGTACCGATGGCTGCGACATTACTACGTGTTATCGCAGATCGCGAATATCGCAAATCGCAGTTTTTCTTGGTCGCAGATCGCAACATCGCAAGGTTTTTCACCTTGTCACTTCGTGCTGCCTCATGCGACGTTGCGATGTGCGACGTCGCATATCGGCCGTCGGCGCTTTCTTTAGGTTCACCCTTTTCAAATGCTTTCAACGCGCGCGATGCGATGGGTTCTCGCGTCGCTCCTTTTTAGTGCATTTGTGCGCTTTTGAGCAAGCGCTCCTTCTCCATTGCGATGCGATATATAGCCTTTTGGGAGCTGAAAAAAAAAGATTTCTTAAAAACAAACAAAAAGATTTTTTGGATTTTTTGGCTAAGGGTCCCCCTTTGCTTGATGTTATTACTAATATCAAACAAAGAGGGGGGTTGTTGGTGACCACAACAGAACCTAACACTTTTACGCATTCCAATGAGCTGTCACAGCTACCAGGATTCGATAAATGGGGGGAGAAGCTCATAGAAAATTTTAAGGGCTAGTATTCACGGGTGGGCTAATTTTCCATGGTTTTTCCAACAAAAATAATCATCAATTTCCCTTTTTTCTAAAAATGATTCGCCCAAATTTATCAGTATAAAATTTTTTTAACTTAAAATTTTCCAAAATTATATAGAAACTATATATAAAAACATTATAAATTTGAATATTTTTACAAATATATCAACAAACATTTTATAGTTTACATATTATAGACTAGTGAAATTTGTCAAGGTTTCTAAAATTTAAGATAAATTTCCATCCTTAAAACTTTTCATGGAGAAGCTACCAGAGTGGGAGTGTTTGTGGTCCGACTTGGTGCAAGAAGAGATTGGAAAAACACTAAAGATGGATCCTCATCCAAGCATGATGATGAGGAGAACTGTGCCTAGGTTGGAAAGGTAAAGAAAGGGAAAGGGAAGTCATCCCATTCCAAATCATATTTTGGTCAGGTAAGCAAGAAGAAGGACTTATCAAACTTTAAATGTTATCACTGTCACAAGTTGGGACACTATGCCAAGAAATGTCCACATAAGAAGGCCAACAAGAAGCATTTATGAGGAGCGACAAGTGAAGCTCTTGTTTCACAATTTGAGTTGGATTTTACCCTCATCGCATGCATGGTGTCATCGGTGATGGGTAGAATTTGGTACCTAGATAGTGGAGCCTCATTCCATATGACTGACAACAAAGAGTTCTTCAGTGACCTAGAGGAGGACCTCTAGATGCACATCGAGATGGGAAACGATGGAAGGTATAGCGCAACTGACATCGGTACTGTTACTTTTTAGAGGGAGTCTGGTTCTCCCCTCACATTGAAAGATGTCATGTATGTTACAAGTTTGAAGAAGAATTTAGTTGCAGTTGCTATGTTGGAAGACCATGGCTATGATGTGGTTTTTAGCTAAGGAAAGGATCTCCTTCATCACATAGCCACAAGATAAGTAAAGAAACCAAGGATTCATGTAAATAACCTCTACAAATTGGATGTAGAATATTGTGTTGCTTTGAGAATGAAAGTAGAGAAGGTGTAGAGATGAGACATCAATGAGTTATGGCATAGAAGATTGGACCATCTACACCATAGAGATTTGAAGATCATGCATCATATTTCTACAGGACTTCCCAAGGGTCAACTTGAGCAGTGTGATACATGCAAAGGGTACACATTGGGGAAGTACATTGAAGCTACCTTTCATGATAAGGATAGTTGAGCGCAAGCGATCCTTGAAAGAGTTCACTCATATGTGTGTGGACCATTCTCAACAGCTTCCATGGCCAAGCATACGTATTATGTGATTTTTGTATATTTTTTTCATGCACGTGTTGGGTATTCTTCATGCAGAAGAAATACCATACTTTCTCAAAATTGTGTGAGTTCAAAGAACTTGTTGAAAAAGACACAGGCAGGAAAGTGAAGGCTCTTAGGAGTGACAATGATGGAGAATATGTGTCAAATGGATTCAAGAACTTGTGTGTATCAGAGGGCATTCGATGGGAGTTAATAGTACCCCATAACCCACAACATAATGGGAAAGAAAAAAGGAAGAACATAAGAATTGTGGGAGCTGTGCAGCCGATGTTACATGATCAGGGCCTACCATTGCACTTGTGGGTGGAAGCATGCAACACAACTGTATATGTACAAAATAGGAGTCCTCATCAGATTCTCAAGATGAGTACAAAAAAGGAAGCTTTTTCAGGTAAGAAACCAAATGTGGTGCACTTCAGAATATTTGGTTCATCAATTTATTATCATGTTTCTAAGGATGCACAGAAAAATATAGAACTAACAATTAAGTTGGGCATATTTGTGGGGTACACTAATACACCTCAAAACTATCGGGTGTACCTGCCATCTCACAGGATGACAATGGTTCATAGAGATGTGAAATTCGATGAAGGGAAGGCCATTCGAATTTTCCTTGAGAGGGAGATTTTGTCGCATTCAGATGAGGAGATTTGAGCTCCAAAGGAAGAACCTCATAATGATGTAGAGAAGCCACATGTAGAGGAGTAGAGAGTGGAAGTACCCACTCATGTAGAGACATCCAGAGATGGAAGGAAGAGCACTAGAGAGGCTAATAGGTTGATGCATGATGCTAAAGAGAACGTGAGAGCACCCACATCATAGCGCAGGCAGAGAAAGTCCCCAGATCAGTACACTGGCTACATGGATCTTATAAGTGAGAGTGTAGAGATTGTGCCATCCTCATTCGAGGAATTAGTGCAACAACTAGTATGGGTTGATGCCATGGTAGAGGAGTATGACTCCATTATCATGAATAATGCATGGGAAGTTGTCCCAAGACCAGAGGACAAGTCAGTTGTAGGATCCATGTGGATCTTCAAGGTGAAGCGAGAAGAAAATGGGAGTTTCAAGAAACACAAGGCCAGATTTGTGGCCAAGGGGTTCTCTCAGGTGGAGGGAATAGATTACGAGGAGACCTTTGCTCCAGTAGAAAGGTACTCTTCAATCAAATCTATTTTGTAACTTTTAGCGCAGATGGGATGGAAAATACATCAGATGGATGTAAAGACAACTTTCCTTAATAGAGTGATTGAGGAAGAGGTGTACATAGAGAATCTAGAAGGATTTGAGACCTTCAACAGAGAGTCACATGTGTGAAGACTCAAGTGAGAGTTGTATGGACTGAAACAATCACCCCGTGCTTAGTACACTAGGATCAACAACTATTTCATCGAGTTGGGCTTCACCAAAAGTGAAGCAGATGCAAACCTTTATCATATTATACCTAAAGGTATATTATTGATTATAGTATTATATATCGATGATTTAATTCTAACAGGTGACGAGAAGCTAATAAAATCTTGCAAAGAAGATTTTGTAGGAGAATTAGAGATGAAAGACATGGGGCTCTTGCATTATTTCCTTGCTTTGGAAATTTGGCAAAGAGATGGGGAATTGTTTGTCTCTCAGGGAAAGTATGCCAATGAGATACTGAAGAAGTTTCACATGGAGAGAAAAAAACCCATGGAGACTCCTCTAGTAGGTAATTGGAGGAAGGAAGATGCTACTTCAGGCAAAGTGGTAGAAGCTACCATTTACAAGCAACTTGTGGGTTCACTTATGTACTTGGTGAACACATAAACAAACATATGTTATGCAGTTAAACAACCTACTCAAGCAATGGTTAAGCCAACTAAGCTCTATTGGAAGGCAACTAAACGTATGTTGAGATACCTCAAAGGCACCACTAAGTCTGGTCTTTGGTACAGGAGGATAGAGGGAGTGAAGTTTCAAGGCTTCATAGATGTAGATTGGGAAGGGAGTCCGTCCGACAGGAAGAGCACATTAGGCGGAATCTTCAGTATTGGGTTAGTAGCAGTTTCCTAGTACAACAAGAACAAATATCAGTTGCACACAGTTCAACAGAAACATATTACATGGCTACTAGTCAAGAAACTTGTGAGGCTAAACTCCTCAAATCAAATCATATTATTCATTCAAGTTGTTCATTATTATATACAAGAGGGAGTGACTGTTCAGTTCATCTCCTGATGACTCTCCATTTTCTCTATTATTTATTTACACCAATTATTGTTGTTCACCCAATCCCTATGATTAGGTGTCAACATTCCCCCCCTTAATCTGAAGGGATGTTGGTGAGTCCAAGCATCATTCTGAATCTTTCAAGATTTTCTCTTCCAAGCGCTTTGGTGAAGATGTCTGCAATTTGCTCATTAGTGGAACAATGACGAAGATGGATTGTTTTGGCCTCAACATGATGTCGAATCAGATGATACTTTGTATTGATGTGCTTTGTTCGATCATGGAACTTTGGGTTCTTGGCCAACTTTATTGCCGAAGTATTGTCAATCATGAGTGGAGTCGATTATACTTGTTTTACCTGCAAATCTTCAAGAATTTTCCTGAGCCACACAATTTCTTTTGTTGCCTCAATTGCTGCCACATATTCCGCTTCTGTTGTGGAATCTGCTCGAACTGATTGTTTGCGTGACCTCCACGAGATAGTTCCTAATCCAAGACTCATGGAATAACCTGAAGTAGATACCCCATTTTCTGTATATCCATCGAAGTCTAAATTAGAGTATCCAATCAAGCTGAAGTCACCCACCTATGTATACTTAAGTCTAAACTCTTGAGTTCCATTCAAGTATTTTAGAACTCTTTTTATAGCAAACCGATGTCCCTCACAAGGCTTTTGCATAAACCTGGAGAGGATTCCAACAGCAAATGAAATGTCTGGTTTGGTAGTAGCTGGGTAGTTGAGACTTCCTACAAGCTGTCTATACTTTGTTGTGTCAAATTATTTTCCTTCAATGGATGTGAGCTTTAAGTTTTGTTCAATTTTACATTTTTGAAAAACATCATGGAGCGTACCATATTTAAGATTGTCCTGTTCATTCTTTCAGCTACTCCGTTCTGTTGGGGAATATAAGGCATAGTTGTTTGATGTTTGATCCCATGTTGGCGAAGATAGTTTTCAAATTCATTGGAAGTGTATTATTTTCCATTATCAGTGTGAACAGAGCCAATATGAGATTGTGCATCATTTTCAATCCATGTATGAAAGTTCTTGAATGTTTGAAAAGCATCATATTTGTTCTTCAGTAAATAAACCCAACACATTCTGGTGTAGTCATCAATAAATGTCATCATATATTTATTTCCATTTGCAGAAGGAACAGGCATTGGACCACATAAATCTGAATGAATGAGTTCAAGTTTTCTATGTGCTCTGGAATGTGAATCATGAAAAGATTGTTTGTTATGCTTTCCTAGAATGCAAGCATCGCATTGCTTAAGTTTCTGAGGAATTGTAGGCAAACCAGTAACACCATTTTTCTTCAACAAGTGGAGGTTGTCATAGTTCAAGTGTCCAAATCTAGCATTCCATAATAAACTTGATGGAAATGTACCTTCTTCATAATGAGAATTGTATGAGAGATTTTGTGCACTAGCAGAGGTACCCTGTAGCTTGAGAAGCCTTTCTTCTTCTATCCCCGTCATGACAAGTGAGTGGTTTGATGCTTTTCTCACCTTAATCTTGCCATCAAACATATGAATGGAGTGCCCTTACTGGCGGATGTGTACCAGGAACAGCAAGTTTCTCCTCAACTATGGGAGATATAGAACATGATGCAGAAGAAAGTCTAGAAGACCAGGCAATTTAAGCCTGATTGTGCCAAGCCCTGATGGCTTGAGTTTTGATTTGTCTGCAAAGTATACTACTCCATCAACATTTTCAATAAATTCTTCAAAAAAATCTCTTCTGAAAGTTATGTGGCAAGTTGCTCCTGAATCAAGCAACCAATCATTTTTCCAAGAAGCAAGTGAAGCATTGCATAAGCCTTTATTTACTCCAATATTATAGTGTGCCACAACATAGTGAGTGGATTCAGGTGCTTTAACTTTCTCTTTGTCATTAGTTTTACCTTTGGGTTGGTTTCTTTCCTGCTCAATTCTATCCCAAGGAAACTCGCATGTGGATGCATCAAGTGATCCATCTCTTTTGCAGCATATGTAGTGCAAATCTAACTTTTCTCCTTAAGAGTGTCTGCCCCCCCTACCTCTGAAATTTCTTCCTCTTCCTCTTCGACAACCTCTTCCTCTGGAAGAATCATGAGCAAGATTGTTTTCTCTATGAACAAGGCACACAACCTCTTTAGAAGACTCAGGAGCTATCTTCTTCCCAAAAGCTTTCTCTCTTTCAGCAAATTTTTTCACAAGGGAGTCAAAGGTAATATCTTTGAGGTTTCCATTTTCTTGCAATGACTCAAGATAATTTGAGTAAGTCGGACAAAGTGCCTTGAGAAAAGCTATCAGAGGAATATTCAGTTCAACATTAGTGACTTTGATATCATGCATTATAGATTTTACTTCTGATGCAAGAGCAAGAGGATCATTATTTTGTAATTCAAGGGTGAAGAGTTTAATCATGAGTTGAACAACTTCAAGTGTAGAGTATGAGTCATAGAGTTCCTTCAGTTTTTGTAAGGCTTCGAAAGCATTTGAAAATGGTGAAATATGGCGACTCACCTCTTCATTTACTGATGCTGCAATCAATGCATAAGCCTTGCTGTTCTTATTTTCCAAAATGGTGAATTCCTTATCTGAGGTAGGCTGTTCTGGCTCTTTATCTTCGTTTCCAACACACACTCCTTTCCACAGCTCATTAAAAATGAGAGTGTGTTTGATTTTCTACGACCATTCTAGATATTTCTCTTTGCCGGTGAGAACCACTCCAACTATAGAGATCAAAGAATGCATTTAAATGTGTATTGTGTAAAAAAAACTCCTCTACTGACAAAAATTTGCACTTGCTATGTAGACAAAAATGTGAAAAATATTATTCTGATATGTAAATATCAAAGGTATATATGGGAGAGGTATGTATGGACAGAATAATTTAAATGTTGTAAGCAGCCAACTGTGAGGTGCAATACACGTTTTATATATACCGCAAGTTTGGGAGCGTTCAGAAATATATGATATGGAGACAAACTAAATTATAACAGCGTTTTGGGATATGAAAATAGCGTGGAGACAGGAGGAGGTAGAACTGCGTAGGAGTTAGCGTATATATATCATCCTTATATATATGGAACAACGGCGTGTTTATGTATATGGAACAACAGCGTAGGAGTAGCGTGTTTATATATATGGAACAACAAGGTAGGAGCCAAACGTTGTGCTGGATATGATACCATAGGGCTCTGTTGTGCAGTGGAGAGGAGTGCACAGAGGTGGTTTAATACATTGCAACAGAAGGAGAGCGAGGGGACCGCAGGATAGTGAATACACTTGTGGGAGCCGAGGGGACCACGTACACAGTCACTCCAGTGTACAACACCATTCAACCGACTAAAAACTTCATGCATTCACCATATATGCCATTGACCTTCAATCTTCTGCTTGATAATGAATTCTGATTATTGAAAACACTTACCAAACACCGCAACACCTCCAAGTTTCGACCCAGCTCACAGTCTTTTAACTCACATGTTCCATCTCTCAGTGCCAAGGCTTCAACGACTTCAACTATTGTTTGCAGGTCCGCTCCAAACAACTTCTATGAGAGTTAAGCATTGAATGTGGATGGTCATGTCCAAATGCAGAGATTCAGTAGAGAAAAGAGATAGAGGGCAGGAAACTGACAAGAGTTACAATGCATAAAAATAAAAATAGAGGTTGGCTCTGATACCATGTCAGGCCAGGAGGTAACTCCTCAAATAAAATCATATTGTTCATTCAGGTTATTCATTATTATATACAAGAGGGAGTGACAGTTCAGTTCATCTCCCGATTACTCTCCATTTTCTCTATTATTTATTTACACTAATTACAGTTGTTCACCCAATCCCTATGATTAGGTGTCAACAATATGGATGAGGAAGATCATTGTTGGGTTGTTTGGTCAACGAATGGATCCTACGGTGATTTATTGTGACAACAAGAGTTGCATAAAACTCTCTGTTAATCCATTTTTTCATGATAGGTCCAAGCATTTCAACATCTAGTACCACCATATCATATATTGTGTGTAGAGGCAGATCATGATGCTAGAGTACATTCCTAACTAGGAACAGGATGTAGACATCTTGGCGAAGGCATTATCAAGAGGAAAATTCGAGTTCCATAGAGGCATGATCGGAGTATCAGATAATCCCTTTCTTGTTGAGAGGGAGTGTTGAAAATGGCACCAAGAAATATTCTAATATAATTTAATTCCACATCACATGACAACTTGTACAAGTTAACTAAGTTAGTTTGACTTAGTTGGTTTAATTAATTTGAGTTGAGGGTCTAACTTGAGTCATGTAGAGTGGCTCCTACAAAATAGGATCCCTGGTTGAGTTTATTTTGAGTTGTAATTAATTGATTCAATTTATCTGTGTTAAAGTTAACTTAACTAGTTCCAACTGTTGGAGGAACTAGTGAGAGGTCTAGTAGTGATTTATGGACTCTATTATCAATCAGTTAACTGATGATTCAACCATAAATAACTCATGCATGTAAGAACTGAGAGTTTCCTGGTTGAGATTGGAGTTCAAGGGCAATGTACTATCAGTTGTATAATCATCCAAATTGTACAAGTGGTGCATGCAGTCAGAGGAAGGCCCTAGATCGATTACGCAATATTGGATGGGGATTTCCCTAATTAATAGGGGCTAATTACCCAAGGAAACATCGCAAGGAAATAGGGACTTGGGAAAGAATAACATTGGTTAAGTATTGACCAAGACATGTCTAGGAAGTAGTGAGATAGATAGAGATAGTGCATATGTTTCTCAGGTTGGAGAAAAACATTGTAATCTTCTCATATATTCTTACTAATGCAATATACAGATAGCAGGGTTTTTAGCTGAGGCCTTCCCTAGGAAATCATTGTGTAATGTGTTGATTGAATTCTTTCTCTTGTATTCTTTGTGATTTCACAATCATTTATTAGTTTCTACAATTGGAAGAGTAGATTTAATTCTATTATTTTAGCATATTACAATTAGTAGTTTGAATCTACGTGGATTTTCTACATCTTTGTCTCACCGCCCCCCTCTCTCTGTGTCCATAATTACCTATCTCTCTAGGCTCCCTCTGTCTTGTGTTCACTCTATGAATCTCTCTCTCTCTCTCTCTCCCTCCATCATCCCCCTTCTCTCCCTCTCTCTCCCCTTCTAGCTCCCTCATCCCCCCTTCTCTCCCTCCCCCCCCCCACCTCTCTCTCTCTCTCTCTCTCTCTCTCTCTCTCTCTCTCTCTGTAACACCCTCCTCCCACTTTTACCCAAGCTAACCAGTCCACTGGGGTAAACATGTGATGAGAGGTCACTATGATGAGATTCAACCTCTTAGGTCACCTTAAGGAAGTGGAACCGACGAAAGACAATCAAACTGGCCATTCACACATCCTACAGAACCTCCGGGAGCCAACCAACCTTTACAGGTGCTTAACTCCTGAAGCAACTTTTCTTTTACTAACCAAATACCCCAGTCACTCCCATGAAAAGGAAACAATGCAACTAGAACCCTCCAGTCACTCCCACAACAATGCCATCCCAACAACTATAGACTTTTTCAGGTAGTCCTGTGCCAGCGACCCCAGATTATGTGCCACTTTTTTAGGGCCAAGACTCATGCCACTGCCCAAAACTCCATGAGACTTCCAGAAACGATACATAACACGGAAACAAAGGAACTGATGCAAACATTTTATCAATGACTTAATTGGACCCCTACTAGCCATGACATTCATTTCGTCAAGCATGTCACAAATATGCAATCTACATCTCTTAACAACATATCTGAGCATATGGGTCTCATACTTATCTAAGAATCACTAAGAAGCATTGATGCCTTATCAAATTAGTTGCATTATCATCTTCTAGGTCATATATTCATTGTTCATTCATTTGCAAATCAAAACACAATGAGATCCATACATCATAACTGCCATAAAACATACCCATAACCAACATATAAACAATCAGAAATAGCAGAGATATAACAACCATAAAAACCACATAATCGCAAGTACATTTACCCATAAAATACAAGAGGATAAAAGCTATTATTATCAAGTGTAAAATGCAACCAAGTCTATGACTTCCACATACCACCCGACCATAGACTAGGCTAAACCAAATATCTCTTTCAGCCAGTCACCCTTTTGTCATACTCCAAGCATGAATGTGGTATCTCACGAAACACATCAAGCACAACCAAACTAGGGCTTCCAGAGGTCAACCACCTCAACCTTCAACTAGTGATTCCACCTCATGGTCGAACATCACTAAAATTCACTAAATTAGTCTCTACCAAAGTTTTCCATGGCTCTAGAGCATTTGTTCCAACCAAGAATCTAGGACTAGTAATTCAACCCATAACTCCTGCCAAGCTCTAGAGCATTTGTTCCAACCAAGGCTCCAGGACTAGTAACTCAACCCACAACTGATGTCAGGCTCCAGAGCATTTGTCCAACCAAGGCTCTAGGACTATTAACTCAATCCACAAAGGGTTCCAAAGTGTTTTTCCAACTAAGACTCCAGGACTAATAACTCAACCCAAGTTGTTATAGGGCTCCAATGTTGAAAATAGCAACAAGAAATGCTAAAAATAGAAGTGCCAAAAATAGCACTGCTATAAATAGCATTTCGGGATACATTCCAATTTTAGTTAGTCCCTAAACTAAAATTGAGAATTAAAATTTGAATTTGATCTTAGCAGTTGTTTGTAAAATAATTAATTAATTCATCTTGAGTTAATTAGTTGTAGGAAATCAAACATGAAGTCTATGTGAAGACATGCAACAGTTTCTCCATTGGTTGAGGAAGTTATCCCTTTATTAAGAAGATCAGGATGAGTTGTACTTTGAATTGTAATTAGTTAGCTCAATTATCTAAGTTAAGTCCAATTAGATTAGTTCCAAAAATTTGTGGAACTGATTGTGATTTCAGTTAGTTAATGCATGCATGCAAGTAACTGCTGCACTTCAAATAACTGAATATTCTCTCATATATAACTCATGCGTGTCAGTTCAGTTAGAGACCCAGTTGAGATCAGATGATGGGACAGTGTACTATCAGTTGCAGGAATATTCCATTAAGGATATCTCTTGCATGCAGAAGGAATTCATTCCTTGGAGATTGCACAGTTAATTTTGAGTTTGATGAGTTATGTGAGGGGCCAATTCACACTGGTGGCACATTGGATCCCAAGAGAAACTGCGCAAGGAAATAGGAGGCTTGGAGGGTTGAGGGAAGGCATATGTTGTGCCTATTCAATCTGTGAGCTGTATTGAGGGATTGTACTGAGAGCTGGATAGCTTGTGAGCTAAAGCTTTGTGTAATCTGGACATATTTCCACTTGTATGATAATACAGAGATCAAGGTTTTTAGCTGAGGCTTTCCCCAAAGTATTCTTCTGTGTTCATGTGTGATTGATTTCTCATTCTCAATTATATGTGTTCTATTTGATCTTGCTCAAAATCGATTAAGCTTCCACAAGTTTGTTGTAGAAGTAGATCTAGTATTTTGCTTTAGTATATTGCATAATATGTTGAGCTACAGTGAGAAATTCTACATGGTATCAGAGCAAAGGTGATCAAAGCGAAGAATAGTATACAAAGAAGGGAGAAGTTCGAAGGTTAAAGTTCCTGATTATAGAATTCGAAATTTTATCACATCTCAAATTTCACCAATGGCATTCAACGGTTTAAGACTTGAGTATGCCCTTAATGGCAGCTCGAATTATATAGCCTGGAAGGATCGCATGGAATCAGTATTAGAGGACAATGGTTTAAAGGACTTCATTGATCAAGAAGTCCCCAAGCCAGCAGTGGCTAATGCTACAGAATTGGCGGAATGGAAGAAATGCATGGCTAGAGCGAGGAGAATCCTTCTGGAGGGAGTTCGAGACCACATAGTCTCGAGTCTCCATGGGAAGGAGAAACCATTTTCAATGTGGAAAACATTGAAAGATCTATATCATAACAACAACGATCAGAGGAAGCTGGCACTGAAAGACAAGCTTTGGAAAATCAAGTGTGAAAAGGGTGACACGATCTCTACATATCTGAACAAGCTCACCACCTGCAGGGATGAGCTTGGAAGTGTAGGGATCACGACAACTGATGATGACATGGTGAGTCTTACTCTCCTCGGTCTTCCTAAGAGCTAGCATAGCTACCAAGACTCGGTAAATGGAAGAGAGAAATTGCCAGATTGGGAACAACTTTGGTCGGATCTGATGCAGGAGGAGATAAGAAGAAGCACCAGAGATGGATCTTCATCAAAACAAGATGATGAAGAAAATCTAGCCTTAGCGAGTAAGGCGAGGAAAGGGAAAGGGAAGGCGTCCCATTCCAAATCCAGTTCTTCCCATGGTGGGAAGAAGATTGACAAATCAAAAGTGAGATGCTTTCATTGTCATGAGGTGGGCCATTATGCTACGAATTGTCCACAGAAGAAATCCAAGAAGGGATCCTTGAAAGGATCAAATGGTGAGGCACTGACTTCACAGTTTGAATTAGATTTCTCCCTCATCGCATGCATGGTTTCATCCATGGTGGGATGTGTTTGGTACCTGGGCAGTGGAGCTTCGTTCCACATGACCGACAACAAGAATCTTTTCAGTACTTTGGAGGAGAAGGATCTCCAGATGCGGATCAAGATGGGCGATGATGGAAAGTACCATGTTTCAAGTGAAGGTACAGTTGTGTTTCAGAGGGAGCATGGAGCTCCTCTCACCCTGACTGATGTAAAGTATGTACCAGGTCTGAAGAAGAATCTTGCATCTGCCGCTATGCTAGAAGATAAAGGCTATGATGTAGTCTTTAGTAAAGGAAAGGTATTCCTGAGGCATATCGGCACTGGATAGACCAAGAGGATTGGGATTCGAGTAAAGAATCTCTACAAGATAGAGGTAGATGACTGTGTTGCATTGAGTTCGAAAGCAGAGTTGGTGCAGAGCCAAGATGCTGGCGAGCTATGGCATAGAAGATTGGGCCACTTGCACCATGGAGCCTTGAAGATCATGTAGCAAATTTATACCGAACTTCCCAAGGGAAATTTGGAGCAAACGGATACATGCAAAGGTTGTACCTTGGGTAAGTATGCGAAATCTTCCTTTCAGGATCGAGACAGTAGAGCTGGAGCAATCCTGGAGCGAGTTCACATAGATGTGTGTGGAACATTCTCTACAGCCTCCACTGCTAAACAAAGGTACTATGTTATTTTTATTGATGATTTTTCTCGTAGATGTTGGATCTACTTTATGTAGAAGAAGGATTAGACCTTCTCAAGGTTTTGTGAGTTTAAAGCCTTGGAAGAGAAAGAATCTGGAAAGAAAATAAGGGCCTTGCGTAGCGACAATGGTGGAGAGTATGTCTCCCAACAGTTTAAGTACTTCTGTGCAGCAAAAGGAATTAAACAAGAGTTGACGACACCCCATAACCCACATCAGAATGGGGTGACTGAAAGGAAGAACAGATCGATTGTGGGAGCAGCTCGAGCAATGTTGCATGACCAAAGCCTACGACTTCATTTGTGGGCTGAGGCATGCAATACAGCAGTATACTTGCAGAACAAAAGCATGCACCGTATACTGGGAATGAAGACACCAATGGAAGCCTTTTCTGGGAAGAGACCAGATGTGAGTCACTTCAAGATCTTTGGATCATCAGTTTATTGCCATGTGACCAAAGATGCCCGAAAGAAGCTAGATCCAACAACTAAGTTGGGGATACTTTTGGGGTACACTAATACACCCCACAACTATCGGGTGTTCCTGCCTACCATTCAGAGGACAATGGTACACAGAGATCTGAAGTTCGACGAGCAGAAAGCCATGCAAGTATCACTTGAGAGGGAGCTCAAGTTGCATGCAGAGGAGGAACTTTCAGTTCCTAAGGAGGAGGAGCCTCCGACTAATGCGGAGCAGCTGCATACAGAGGATCTGGGAGTGGAGACATCCACTCATGTTGAGTCTTCCAGAGATGGGCGGAAATGCTCAAGGGAAGCTGACAGGTTGATATTGAATGCACGAGAGAATGTGGGACAGCCATCTTCTCAGCACAAACAGAGGAGGTCACCTGAGCGGTACACTAGTTACATGGCCCTGGTTGGGGAGTGTGTAGAGTTAGAACCTTCTTCATTTGAGGAGGCAGTGCAGCAACTAGTCTAGGTTGATGCAATGGTGGAGGAGTACGAATCCATTGTTCGGAATTATGTTTGGGATGTTGTCCCAAGACCTCAGGACAAGTCAGTGGTGAGTTCCTGATGGATTTACAAGGTAAAGCAGGCAGTTGATGGCAGTGTTGAGAAACATAAAGCAAGGTTTGTTGCCCGTGGTTTCTCATAGGTCGAGGGGATCGACTACGATGAGACTTTTGCTCCTGTAGCAAGGTACTCATCTATCATATCGATGTTGTCACTATCAACTTAGATGGGTTGGAAGATCCATCAGGTGGATGTGAAGACTACGTTCCTCAGTGGGAAGATTGAGGAAGAGGTGTACATTGACCAGCTGGAAGGTTTTGAGACCTTCAATCATGAGTCACATGTGTGCTGACTCAAGAGGGCTTTTTACGGGCTGAAGCAAGCACCTCGTGCTTGGTACACCAGGATCGAGCTATTTCATTGGGTTGGGCTTCACCAAGAGTCAAGCAGATGTGAACCTTTACCATATCATGGTAGAAGGTAAGCCATTGATCTTTGTTCTTTATGTTGATGATCTGATTTTGACAGGTGATGATCAGTTGATCAAGTCTTGCAAGGAGGACCCTGCAAGAGAGTTCAAAATGAAAGACATGGGTCTTATGCACTACTTTCTAGGCATGGAAGTGTGGTAGAAGGATGGGGAAGTGTTTGTGTCTCAAGGTAAGTATGCCAATGAGATACTCAGGCGATTCCACATGGAGAAGTGCAAGCCCATGCAGACTCATCTAGTTGGTTACTGGAGGAAGGAGGATGCTACATTAGGTGAGGTAGTAGCTGCTACTATTTATTGGTAGCTTGTGGGTTCACTGATGTATCTAGTGAACACACGACCAAACTTATGCTTTGAGGTGAACCAGCTGAGTCAAGCTATGGTTCAGCCTACCAAACTGTTTTGGAAGGCAGTGAAACATGTGCTGAGATACCTGAGAGGCACATCTCAGTATGGATTGTGGTACAAATGGACAGAGGGAGTGAAGCTTCAGGTCTTCACAGATGTAGATTGGGCAGGGAGTCCATCAGACCAGAAGATCACTTCAGGAGGAATCTTCAACCTTGGTTCAGCTGTAGTTTCCTGGTACAACAGGAAACATAGATCAGTTGCACTTAGCTCAACAGAGGCTGAATATATGGCTGCCAGTCAGGCAGCATGTGAGGCCATTTGGATGCGGAAGATTCTAGTTGGATTGTTTGGTTAGAGAATGGATCCAACTGTTATCTACTACGATAATCAAAGTTGTATCAAACTCTCTAAGAATCTAGTATTTCATGACAGGTCCAAGCACATAGATATCTGGTACCATCATCTTCGAGACTATGTGGTGAAGAGGATCATGTTATTGCTGTATGTTTCGATCGAGGAACAGGATGCAGATATTTTGACTAAGGCATTGTCAAAATGCAAGTTCGAGTTCCACAGAGACAAGATTGGGGTGACTGATAATCCCTTTCTTGTTGAGAGGGAGTGTTGAAAATAGCAACAAGAAATGCTAAAAATAGCACTGCTATAAATAGCATTTCGGGATACATTCCAATTTTAGTTAGTCCCTAAACTAAAATTGAGAATTAAAATTCGAATTTGATCTTAGCAGTTGTTTGTAAAATAATTAATTAATTCATCTTGAGTTAATTAGTTGTAGGAAATCAAACATGAAGTCTATGTGAAGACATGCAACAGTTTCTCCATTGATTAAGGAAGTTATCCCTTGATTAAGGAGATTAGGATGAGTCGTACTTTGAGTTGTAATTAGTTAGCTCAGTTATCTGAGTTAAGTCTAGTTATATTAGTTCCAACAATTTGTGGAACTGATTGTGAGTTCAGTTAGTTAATGCATGCATGCATGTAACTGCTGCACTTCAGATAACTGAATATTCTCTCATAAATAACTCATGCATGTCAGTTCAGTCAGAGACCCAGTTGAGATCAGATGATGGGATAGTGTACTTTCAGTTGCAGGAGTATTCCATTGAGGATATCTCTTGCATGCAGAAGGAATTCATTCCTTGGAGATTGCACAGTTACTTTTAAGTTTAATGAGTTGTGTGAGAGGCCAATTCACACAGGTGGTAGCATTGGACCCCAGGAGAAACTGCGCAAGGAAATAGGAGGCTTAGAGGGTTGAGGGAAGGCATATGTTGTTCCTATTCAGTCTGTGAGCTGTATTGAGGGATTATACTAAGAGCTGGATAGCTTGTGAGCTAAAGCTTTGTGTAATCCAAACATATTTCTACTTGTATGATAATACAGAGATCGGGGTTTTTAGCTGAGGCTTTCCCCAGAGTATTCTTTTGTGTTCATGTGTGATTGATTTCTCATTCTCAGTTATATGTGTTCTATTTGATCTTGCTCAAAATCGATTAAGCTTCCGCAAGTTTTTTGTAGAAGTAGATCTAGTATTTTGCTTTAGTATATTGCATGATCTGTTGATCTACAGTGAGAAATTCTACATCCAGAGCATTTGTCCAACCAAGTCTCTAGGAACTAATAACTCAACCCATGCCAAAGGAACATGATAACCAACTAGAAACAAAAGGAAAGAAACCCACAACACCATGGCTATCCATGAAACAGTAAGGCTAGGAAAAACCACTGTCAATCCAGGAAAACCTTCATGCCAATGACATATCATAACCAAGAAACCACATGCATGTGTCTTGCATGCCAAAACTAGCAAGGGAATCATACATGCAACTCGGTACATTCAAGAAAACCTGATGTAGTTGATAATCCCGATGTATTCTTTTGCATTCTTGCTTCTCCTTTGCCTTATTTCTCCAAATTCCAAGTATGCCACACTCCTCTAAGAGTGCTCCAAGAAATCTATAAGTGTCTAAGAGTATGAGAGAGAGAGAATAGAATGAGAGCTCCAAAACTGAATTGACAAAGAGATGAATTGACAAAAGGTACCAATTGATCCTGATAAGCCTTTTTATTAATAAGGCATCTATTTTCTTCAATTTTCCATTATTTTCCTTCATTTTTCTCCTCGCATGGAACTTGTGACCTTTCACCTTCCTTTTCTCCTATTTTCCATTATTTTCATAAATAAATTCCAATAAATGCTAGTATGCCTTTCCAAAGCCTTTGTCATTGCCTTTGCCAATTTCTATAATCATTAATTAATCATAAGTGATCCCCGTCACTATCTTTTTCCCAACATTTATCTCGGAATACATGTCCCATGACGATGGTCTTATTTTACCTTTATTAACTTTATTACATGGATTTTTGGTCAAGGTTGTTACACTCTCCCCTTATATCCTTCTCTCTCTCCTTCATCCCTCTCTCCTCTCTCCATAGTTATCTCTCTCTCTCTATCTCTCTCTCTCTCCCCATAACTATCTATCTCACTCTCACTTCCTCTTCCTCCCTCTTCCTCTCACTAACCATCCTTTCTCTCTCTCTCTCTCCCGTTTTCTCCCCTCTTCCCCTCCCCCTTCCTTAGTCTGTGCTTCAAAACAACCCCCAACCAATTTCTCTCCCCCCCCCTCCAACTCCTTCTCTATCCCTCCCTTTATCCTTCTCTATCTGCCCTCCATCACTTTCTCTTCCTCACTCCTATCCCTCCCTTTCTCACCCTCTCTAGCCCCCTAAACCCACCTCAACCATTTCCCATGTGTTAAAGTCACTAGTTGTAGAAACATGTGTGTGCTCCTAAGACTAGAAATGTGCACACATTTTTGGCACTAGTAATATGCACACATTGTTGACACTAGGAGCATGCACATGTTGTTGAAGCTTGGAATGTGCATGTGTTGTTAATGCTAGGAACACACATGTGGTTTTTTATTTACAGTTTTTATTGGTGGAAATCTTATGTGCATGATGACTTGGTTGTTTCATATATAGGTATGGGATTACAAACATGGTTGTTTGGGTTGCAAATACATTAAAACATCAATTTTTAAGAAAACAAATATATATCTCTATCTTTGACATTATTTTTCTACATGCTAGACAAGGCCTTGTCCATGAAACACATACATATATAGAGTTGATTATGTAGATTCTAAATATATAATTCAAAAAATAGTCTTTACTATTATTAATACATTTTTCTCTTGACATATATCAAAATTTAAAATCACATCCCTTGTCTATTTACGCTATAACATTTTGGTGTGGTAACTGTTTGTATATGGTACACTAGAGGACATTAAGACCTACAATCTATAAAAAAATGTATGGTTGATAATGCTAAGACCCTTTTAGATTTCAATAATGGAAGATATTGTACTTTAATGATATATTGATTTTGTATTTTCATATATATAATTAATATTATAAATTTTGCATCCCTGATTGGGGTGAATTAACATGTGGCATAAGGAATTTGGAGGGAACCTACCACCCCCTGCCTCCTAATCCAATTAATTGGGGGGGGCAGGGGTCACATGGCTTATCTCCCCCAAGATAATTTCATGCAACTTTTCATTTCACATAACATACTAGCTCATTTACTGGTTCCCGGATGCAATGGATCAATGCACAATTTTCTATTTAAAGGTTCGAGGAAAAACATACCCACTCTAGGTGGGAGAAAACCTTCCCTTGGCTTGCTTCATAAATCTGGAAACCAAGTAGGTAAAGTTGGACACATGGGATAGGACTCACCTCTTTCTGACCAAGGTTTTAGATGCTTGTCAAGTGATTGTGAAGAAGCCCATGGAGGCTTCCAGCGAATCTTACTATGGGAGGATAAGGCATTTGCATGGGAGTTGGATTCAACAAGAAAGAGTTGAATTTTGGTTCCTAGAGAAGAGACTATCTTGCATAAGTGCATGTACAAGGTCCCTAGTTCGTATTGGGTGTTTTCATTGCTGCACCGATCGGGCATTCCCGGGCTTGGACTCTGTCAAGCCTGGTGCATCGACACCTCTGCAAATAGGTAATTGTTGTGGTTTGGGTTCTAGTTTTTCTAAGTTTTGTTGCTAATGTAGTATTGTTTCTACCTGGGGGTCTCTATGGTTTTCCTATGGTTAGTTCTCTCTTATGGTGTGGTATTTCTATTTTGTGGTTAGACTCAATGTTGCAGTATTAGTCTAGTGTTTATTTTTATCTTTGCCTTTGTAAGTTGACATTTAATCACTCCGCTTGGATGCTTATCAAGGTTATGTGGGTGCTAATTTGGTTGTTAAATCTTTATCTGGGTTGTGATTTGTGGTGTCAAGTGTTGTTGTTGAATTGTTAACGTGGAAAATATATATGTTTTGTTTAATTTTGTGCCCCGCCCCCACCCCCTACAAATGCCAAGGATGAAGTAAATTGGGTTTTGTAGGTACATCCTATGAGAGGGAGTAAGATATATTTATGGGTTCTTTCAATTTTCTCATCCATGACCAGACAAAGAGTGAGGTGTAGGTGAGGGTCAGTGGGGAGGGGTGGTTGTAGTTTCCATGGCAGGTTTCCTGTGTAGTCTTAGGCTCAGGATTTAGCTGCTTGATATCATGCAACAACCTCTCCTGACACGAGAGATGAAATGCACCAGTTGGAGACCCACATGGCCCATGACTGCCAAGCCTATTCTAACACATATCTCATGGCTAAGGTTTCTAATTAGTTAGTTGACCTTGGCCACATTGAGGGATGAAGTAATCAATACTTGCATGTTGTCACTCTACACTGGGAATCGACGACTCTCCTTGGTCGTGTCTTGAAGGAAAAAATAGAAGACAAGAATGTTATTCAGGGGATTGAACGACACTAGATATATTTCTTGGAGAGATTGGATGTCTGTATAGGTCATTTAGAGAGGCATCTCCAATGCGAGGAAAAGTTATCGACCCTACTAGAACAAGTGCACAAGACTTGATGCCTGCGACGACACCCAATGCTTGTGACTTCGTCTGACTCCTAAGCCCATTCCTTGTTTTCTTTTCTTTTGGTATTTTGTAGATGGTTTCTGATAGGCTAATGTTAAGCTCACCCGCAGTGTTTGTTGTTGTTATTTTGTCATTTTTTAGGATAGTCATGACCCTTGGCTTCCCTACGATGGTTTGAGGCCTCAAACCCATTTTGGAGGGCATATTGTATATCATGATGCAATAGAGATGCAATTTTGCAAATTAAAGGTAATAGAATTTCAACTTACAAAAAAAAGATTATAAATTCTATAAAAATATTTGTGGACAAGAACAATATGTTCTCTACAACTCCACAAGGTTTTGTAGCAAGATTCTATCATTGAGATACTGAAGGGTTGCACTAATATAATCATATGCATTATATATTGCATGAAAGTAAGATATCAATGTTATGAAAACTCAAGATTCACATAACTAAACACAATTTCTATAAATAAAAATTATATGTTAGGAAAACCAACTCATTTTTCTACATTTAATCTTTTTATACCATCTCAAATTCATTGCATAAATACTTGTAATCATCTCTAAAAATTAACATATTATTGTTTTTCAAAATTTACTATCATTTCATTCACTGCCTAATTTTTTTAACATATAATAAAAAAAATCATTTTTTAAAACATATTAAAAAATATAAAAAATATTTGATTTTTTGGTGATATATAATAAAGAAATAATTAAAAGAAAATATTATTAACAATCAAACTATACAAACTAGCGATTTGCATTTACATTTTTTTTTAAAGTGAAATACAATTTACTTTTTATTAGGTTTATGTTTATAGATTGAATAATTTTATTTATTTATTTGTGTAAAGTTAATTTTCAATTAATGGGGCAAAGTCTATTTTTAATATATGGAAATTAATTATTTTATTTAATAATTTATATAATAAATATGATGTTAAATTAAATTTATTATTATATATTTAATAAAAAATAAAAAAATGTATTAGTTTTAGGGGCCATAGACCCGGTTTAATTTAGATTATTAGTAGATATGTGTTAAGTAGGTTGTTAAATTCCTGGAATTATGAAATTAAAGATTATAAGGTATTTTGAAAAAGTTAACAAAAGAATTTATAAAAATAATTATAAATAACATTTTTCCATTTCAGTTATATAAACAAAAAAATAAGATCCCAATCCATTCAAGTGAAAATGAAGTATCCATCCGGAGAAGTGGAGTTAGATACATAAAATCACCAATAAATATAATACATTCGTATTCATTTGGAGAGCCAACACTAAAATCAACGTGGACGAGGGTCCGTCCAGTTCATAATACATTTGGAGCTTCATTTTCAAGATTGCGAGTACTTCCACTGTCCACGGACTCCGGCCAAAACAGCATTCAACCAGAACGCAGAAGCGCACATCAGCCCATGACCAGCACTCACGTCGAAGGCCCACGGAGCCGGTGGTCGACTGTAATCCTTATTTTCAAATGAATACGTGCCAAAAAAATAACTGCCGAATGCCCACTTCACCCAAACTAAGACTTGTATGGCACTATATGTCCATTTCCCAAAACCCTTTATGCCCAAAGTTCCTACTACTGCACTGCCTACTGTAATGCACACTATTTCCAAAATCATTACGAACAATAAAATTATAAATAACTTTTCAGTATCGTGCTGTTCATCTATTGCATCAATGCGATATAAATAGAATTGCAAGCAATCCATGAGCAAAGCGACTCCAATGGCTGCTATTAGTATAACTATTGTAGCTTTAGACGGTGGCATAGACAGCGTATCATACCAATTCCCAGGGATTGCAATAAGCACACCCCAGCTAATTGAGCACATCAAGTTCACGCCACCAATTATGAAAGAAAACGTTCTGAAGTTCAGGAGGTTACCTCTGAAGGTAAACACTTGGCAAACATGAGTGTTTTCAGCATTAGAATATACCTCACATTTCTTTAAAAACACATTGGCAGCAATACTGTTCCTCTGCTATCCACAATGTAATCCCTCATAACCCTCCTTGCCACCAGAGAGCTAGAGAAACCGTCTACTCTAAACCAGGCAGTGAGTATAATGTTGATCACTATTTCTGCCACCCTCGGCAATATTAATAGGACACTGCTGTATTCCTCTTCTGCATCGCATTTTCCGCTCTGAGCTATGTACTTTTCTAGGGCTTCTGAAGCCGGGGTTGTGACTCCTCTGTCTTCCTTGTCTTTAGTCTTCAAACATCTGATCAGCATCTTTGTCCATTTATCATCTTCTGCTGCGGCCGCTGGAATGCAGAGGCAACTACGCTCTTTAAAGATTGTGGTAACAGCCTTATCAAGTATTTCACACACTGCAGGAACAGGCCATTCCTTCGGACCACCCTCTGTCAATCTCCTGTTCCGCAGATGCAACATGCCGTGGTTACAGCCATGACAGCCATTTGTTAGGCAGGTCATACATAGGAGTAGGCACTGGGAATCAGCCAGTCGTTTAAGCGCTCCAGGCATCGGAGAAGCAAGAAATCTGATGGCTTCATCTTTCGCCTCCTCGATTACGATGCAGCGGCACTGGTGAGCATTATTACAGGGCTCTGCCTCTAGAG